>JASDDO010000018.1:350966984-352192609 GCA_030015575.1 Agapanthus africanus
GAACCCAGAAATCAAAACCAATAAATAAAGAGTGGTTGAAACATTTTTGTAAAAACAGTCATACATGTCTGAGAAACTTCCATTTATTTAGTAGAAATCCTTTTTAGTTCAAGAGTTATAATTTTTTTTATAATTTTGTCAACATTTCCTTTAAAAACATTTGTCCCGTGAGTCGGGTAAAGCAAAGTGTAGCAGGAATAACAAGTAAAAAGAATAAAGCATCACAATATGGTATACGACGCCGTAGCGAAGAATACACAGTAAAGCAAGGACGAATATCACGAAAGGTAAGACTGCGTAACATAAAGTCGGCTCACATGCGAGCTCGACACCAGAGTACAAAATCATACACATCGTCCTCACAACTGTCTCTAAGTCAATACAGAAAAGTAGATGGAGAATACTAGATACATCGATATACAACTGAAGGATAACAGATACCATACAAAAACCCACCTAATAGCAAAAAGGCTAACTCACCTCAGCAACGGTATCTGTGCCAAAAGATGCGGTAAACAGCCAGCCGTGACTACTCCCAAAGGCAACCTGTAAATACTGTGGCACAACGGGGGTGAGTTGCCAACCCGTGAATAGAGATAACATAAAAAGGTGATCGCGAGCATGCATATATAGCGCGGCTCTACTAATGCCAGCAGATGATGTCAATGCATGCCAACAGTGGATGCAATAGTAATGCAAGTGCTCTATCAGGTAAATGCTACTGGATGAGGTATATAGTAATCAATACTGAGCATGGGATAAATAACATCTACATGGATATGTCAACACGGAAAGCAATAATCGGAGCCTCAGACTGCACCCAAATCCCAAGTACACTCAGGCGCCGGCACACCCATCGGCCCTCAAATCCTGTACATCTCTGAGAAATCACGAGTGCCCAACATCGGCACCCAAAATATCATAAAATACTCGTGTCCAGCATCGGCACGCAAATCCTCGTATATCGGGCTCCGTCAGTCCGAATCGGCCCACGGGGTCCGTCTGCGGTATCGGCCCTCGGCCCCGGCAGTACGGATCATCCCGCACCCATCTCTCGACTCTGGCCAGTATCCTCCGGACAACTGCCAGGTCCAACCAATCACCGGTAGGTACTCGCCCGCCTCCAGGCTCAATCGGCAAAACCTATCGATCATCTCGCCGGGGGGAACCATACCGGGCCCACCACGAACCCGCAAACGGAACATCCACTCCTCGAATCGGGTTTCAAGCACACGTCTCAGCACCGAGAAAACGCGTGGTGGACACACCAAAATATCATATCACGAGGTACCGGGTTTTTCAAAATAGTGCATCTTTTCTTAAATACTTCCACCGTCCTCAAAACCAGAAATCGCATGAAATCCATCACCAATAAGTAAATCCAATGCGAGGTACAATGTAAATCAATCCATGGTATGAGCATAAGGGTAAAACCGCTTTTTAAAAATAGTTTCCATTTTTAAAGATGTCATGCGGCTCCCAATTTCCAGGAAATCACCACCAATCATATGTAAGATAAACTACAACAATATAATCATGGCAGTTCTACAGTGAGTGTGGCATGGCAATTACTAACGGTGTGTGTGTAGCATGCAAATAATATAGACCGTTAGTAATAGTGCGGTGTTCTATCAGTTCTAAGCATATATATATATATATCTGTGGCAGGGAGTACAATATGCGATGACAGTCTATGGGGTACATGCAACATATAATAATAAAGCCCTATCAGCCCTGACGCATAACGCCATGCGGGCGATATCCCCGTAGATGTGAAATCTACTCACCGTGTCTTGCGCTAGGTGTATCCAACAACTTGCTTGCCCTTCTTCGCAGCGTCCGTCTCACTGGCCTGCGAACCTAGAATTACATAACAGATATCACACATAAGCTCAATTTCACAGAAACGCGACATTACGGTCCAACTAGAAACCCGTGTCGCAAACCAATCGCGCGTGTGCGCGATACGCTAAAACGTGTGATCACGCGCCTGAAACTACCCCGACGCGTCACGATACGCAGAAACCCCAAACCTACTCACGTATCACGCGTGTCGCGAAGGTTTAGAAAAACGGCAAAACAGGTATTTGGTCCCAGATTTTTCTACAGAACTAAACTTACAAAAATATATATATAACAATACTCTACACACAAGCAGACACCTACATGACCAAACCCTAACCCAAACCCTACACATCTGGCCGCAATTGGCGGCCAGAATGAAGAAATTGGCGGCCAAAGGGTTGAATTAGGGGGTCGGGTTAAATCTATGGTATCAGCACATCTCCACAACACTGCAGTATCCTCAATTTCATTCAGAACTCATCAGGTCCAAAGCGGTTCCAGAAAACCTCAATTTTGCACAAATACGATAAATTGCATCAATTTGGAAAACTGGTGGTATTTTAGTGCAATCGGGGTTAAACTAGGTTAATATGGTCTCCATAACCCACCAACAACCTACTGAAACTAATTCACACCACAATAGCACAAGGTTCCCACTAAACACCTCATATCGCACTAAATCACACTAAAAACCACTAACCGATGCAAAACTACACTAATCAAGCAAACTAGGGAATAAGTTTAGGAAGTATACCTCATACTTAACCCTAGGGAGCTAAAGGAAGATGAAGAGGTGAAGGGGAGAAGCTGCAGTTGCTGCTGCTGAATTGCTTGCTGTTGCTGCTGCTGAATACCTGCTGCTGCTGCTGCTGCTGTGCTTCAGGTGCTGTTGCTGCTGCTTGGTTCTGGAGCTGAGAGGTATGTGGGTGTGTTGTGTGAGTGTATGGGTGTGAGGTTGAGAGAAAGAAACAAAGAATGAGAGGGAAAAATCATCACTCCAAATGTCAACCCCTCACTCTCTCTCTCTCTTCATTAATGGCAAGCATGGGCTAAGCCATGATGCCCACTCCCTCTCTCTCACAAGTCAACACTCAAAAACTAATTCAAATTAAAGTAATTACTGCCTACTAATTAAACCCACTTAAAAACCCATAAGACGTAATCCCATGATTAACCCACCATGGTTAATAATCATGGTAATAACTCATTTTAAAAACCCTAGTTTACATGCGCATGTGTGTGCAAGCGTAGGAAAATTTTGTAAAAACATTTATTAAATTAGGAAAAATATTTGAAACACAATTTGGTAAACTTTTATTAAAAACCGTTATTTAAATATAATTATTCACTAAACATATCCTAAGGTGTTACAATATCCATTGGTGTTTGACATCAGAGATGATATACGGGTGCTCAGTGGAGACTGGGTACACTGGACGGACTCGCCGAGAACTCCCAGATGGTATTATACCTTACGTCAGATAGCAGTTCTCTGGTGACACTGGTACAGAGTAGTCTGTTGACCCAAGATCGTCATAGAGTCTTGTGTGGTTCCCACTGTGCTTTGATTTCCATCTTACCACGTCCAAGAGGGCGTGCAAAACGGTGGTTTTTGGGTACAGTCCCGAATCACATGGAGGCAATGTGCGATAGGAGGGGATTCGTCTCTCCCGGTATAGGGAGTTGATGTTGCGCTGTGTTCGATTGGCTATAACCGGAAATCCCTGGCCAGGGTTGCTGAGATTTACTGGTATGTATTACCAGTAGTTTCTCGAACTGTTATAGACCTCATATCGACATGACTTATCGAGCTATTGGGTCTGACGTTTACCACCCCTAGGCGAGATATGCGACATATCAGACGACGAGACTGGACTGTACGGTAAGTGTTACTGGTTGGATTCACAGGAGTGTGAGCGGGCTTGCTCGTCGATCTTCTGATCGCTCAATACCCGGGTGGCCGTTACGTTTAGCAGACCGCTTGCGGCTTGTGGGTGTTTGATATGATCATCATCTGCTGCCGGCGTATTAACGAGTCTTTAGAGTCCTACACAGAGGTTTCCTGGCTCAAGCGAAACGAAATAGGAGCGCATATGAGATATGTGCGGGACCGAGAATAATGCGTGTATGTGATACCGTATTCTATTTTCGCGATGAATGTATCGAATGGTTGTATGCGATATAACCTAGTTATCGAATCAAGGATTGATTCGATAAGTCGATACATTGGATATTAGTCGGTTATATGCGATATGACCGGATCGTTAAATCAAGTGTTGATTTAATGATTTAATGCATATATATATATTTGATATATTACTTTGTATTAACTAGTATTGGTTCACTTAAGATGGATTTTCTCACTCGGATGTGCACATTGTATATACGATATAATTTTGTGCACTAGTTTGTATCATGTTTGATTATGCATGCAAAATTTGCTAAGTGTAAAGATTAAACCATGGTTGTGTAATGGTTAGTGTTTTGTTTTTACTTATTCATTTATTTATTTATCTATTCTTTTTGAGAAATGGATAAAAGAAAAGCAAAATGGTTTCTTTCTTTGTTTTTCTTTCATGAAGCTTGTTGAAGCTTCATGAAGCTTTGACCAAGTGACCATTTTGTCTTCTTCTTTTAACCCTAACCATTCACATAACCTTAGTTAATTCTCTACACTTGACCATGGTTAAATATATGATAAGTATTATTTTCTTTTCACTTATCATATGATTATCTTTATCTTCTTCTTCTTCTTCACTTGAAGAAAACCATGCTTCATCAATGGTAACTTGATGTAAAGAGTGAGAAATCCAATTCTAAAGTGAACCCACCTCCTATTTCTTCATCCTCTACCTCTTGCCAAGTAGTATAGGGTGTTTTCTTCACAAGTTTCATGACTTGGTGAAGTGGGAGCTTGATCTTGTGATGTCTCGACGTAGATCATCTTCGGCATCGAAGTCGACGACCTAGCCCGCCCATTTTTCCGATGAAGCCGACGCTAGAGCCCGGGATTCGATTTGGACAGTGAGGAGACTTCATTGCGGAGCTATGGAGGTGGAGGACCGGATCTACAAAGGTTGTATTTCCGTTCTTTTAGTTAAGTTGTTAACTAGTTGCATCTTTCGCCTAAAATTCTAGTTAACGATCCGTATTAGGGTTTCTCGGCACTTGTAATTTTTTAAATTGGCATGGTTGATGCCTTGTGAGACCTCATTAGTGTGCCCAGGAACCCTACAGTGGTATCAGAGCCTAGCTAGAGCCTTAGGCGATGCGTAGACGGAGTTAGAAGTCCGATCGAACCGAAACCCCAATTCTCAAAATGCTCTCTGTACTTTTTCTGAAATCTGGAGTTTTTCGATATTAAAAATATGCAGAAAAATCAGCAGGAATTTCTAAGAGTTACTGTGCAACACGAGTGTCCAATTCGACTAAGTCGCGGCGGAACCGCGGCAGAAGCCTGCCTTCTGCGGCGGTTCCGCGGCCAAGTTGTCACATCAGGCTTTAAAAATTGCACAGTAATTCCTATTTTGTAGTGCTGATTTTCCTGGGAATTTTTAATATTTATTCAAGAGTTGAATTTTCTGGGTTGTATTGGGGACTCGGTGTATCGATCGGATTGTCTAATTTTGTCAGTGTGTTTTTCCGGGTAATTTTGAATATGTTAAAAAGTTCGACCGGATATAAATACCCCACTTTTCCCCTGCCGAAAAAATTTCCAAGTGTTGGATTTTTCCGTGGTTTAGAGACGTTCTAAGTAGTGCAAGTAACGCGATGGACCCTCTAGAAGACAACAAACCTTAACTCGATTATGTGACCATCTTGAACTGCCCTTTGAACCTTAGGGTTTGGGGCAATACGGCGTGCCACATGTGAGGCGTTGGCTTGACCCTTCTACGGCTGGACCGTTGGTACTGAGGCACGAACTGAATGTTTTTAGACTTATTTCATGTGTTGAGCTGTATCGGGAAAACTTGGGTGTTCGATTGTTCGATCGGAAAGTTTAACATTTTCTATCTTGTCCGGAATGTGATACAATACTTGGAATTCACAAATAGTTATGAGATAACTGAATGAATGTTATAAACATAGCACTTTAGTCTCACTTGATCGGTTGCCACGGAATTTTGATGCGATCAAAAGTCCGTTGCAATCACATAGCGTACGCAGATACTCGCCGGGTAAACTTAATAGACGGCCTTGCCCCATTGCCCCGACCAAGTGACTGTAGGAGAACCCCGTCGCCGAAAGCATCAGTTCGGGTGCTCGCGGTAGCGGCGTTCCGCCTTGGTGCACTTCGTCGACGGTATCGGGGGTGCGGCCGTCTACTGAAGTTTGCGACGAGCATTCGATCAGGATGTCGGGAATCTTGTTGAATTGCCCGAGTTTATATTGAAAAGTGTTTTTGATAATGAGACTAAAATGCGGGGTTTATAATTGTTAGGCATGCGATGTCTAAGGAATTCATTTGATTAGGCATGCGATGTCTATGGAGGTTGCGGATTCCAACTGTTGTAGTTTTACACTTTCTTTTCTGTGACCGTAAGTGTAATATGTGATATCGCCGTTTTCGTTGCTATATGTCAACGACAATTGGGATGCGCATATTTACTTACGTTGATGACATGTGATGTTATGTGTTGCTGGATATGTTATATTGGATCGTCGTGTTTGAATAGCCGGGGTTTTTTATGTGAGATGAGTGTTTTTCATTTTCATTCATGTAAACACTTGTATGTAATATTCTTTTATTGGGGCACTTCCAGGTTGCGGAAGATGTCACCCTTTGTATATTATTTACTTTTCTGCACTAGGATAGACCCAAGGAGGGGAGCACAAGTAACCGGGTTCTAGGGTCCAGTGGGAGACCATCTCGAGGAGTCGAGTCCTGGTCTCCTAACCCTAGAATTGGTAGGGTTGCTTGCCGCTCTCGTAGGGGTCTAGGGGTGTGGGTTTGGCTATTCATCGCGACCGTGGAATCCGTGTTTTATACTGGCTCGTATTGAAAACACGGACGTCCTAGTATATCCAATATTTCATATGTTTCTTCTGCTGCGATATCCGTGATGTGATCATGTGATGTTCTGTGATGGATACAGTATATAGTATATATGATATATTATATAGGCGTTACTTATGTTTTACACCCGCGCTAGCCCTTCCCCGCTCTGCCGTTAGTTACCTAACCTAACGGTGCACGAGGGGACATCGAGGCGAATGCGGATGGCATAAGTGTACGTCGTATTTATCTGTGATGTTTAGGTACTTAAATGATGGGACTTCATTAATGTGATTAATGAAAGAAAAAGAAACCTAAAGATGTTGTAGAATCGAATTTCAAAATAAAATAGGTAGCTACAGTTCTTGCTTTGTACAGCGGTATATGTGATATATCCTGCACCTTATTCGATAAGGAAAGGACCGAGATCCCTTCACCGGGAGTGACTCCTTTAGCAATAACTAGTGGATGCTACACACTCGGTTTGTCTTTTGATTGCTTTTAAGAGTTTCTGCTTTGCACCGCGATATATATGATATATCCAGCACCTCATTCGACGAGGAAAGGACCGACGATCCCTTCACCGGGAGTGACTCCTTTAGCAAAACTAGAAAAGCCTAAAAAACACTCCATTTTAAAATCATTTGATTCTACAACGATATCAAAATCATTATGCAATTGATTTTCAGAAAAACCTGTCGTAGCCCTCCGTCATTTCAGATAAATCCTGTTTAGTATTCGTGCTGCGTTTGTTGACTTTGTCAAGGCGCAGTGTGCGGTAGCTAACCAGTATTTCTCTGCTTATATATATGATGCAGATTGGGTTAGGGTAGTCGTGCGGCCTTGTTGACCTTGTCAAGGGTCGTGCGGATGGGTTTGATTCAATCAAGAAATGACGGGTTGAACTTGACTTGCGGTCTATGGTTTGTTGACCTTGTCAAGGTCATAGATCGCTTGGGGCAAAATATTATCGGGAATTTCAAGTGTTGAAATTTGCAATGAGATTGCATACCTTCTATGAGATAGTTGGATCCCGATACCCGCTGCGAGTAATTGTTACTCCTGGGCGAGTTTTACACATTACAATTAGCTAATCAAGTAGGTGTCTAGAAAGGTGTTAACGAGGTTACGCCTCTGGGAAAACGAGGTTTACATTAATTAGGTTCGTGCGAAAGCACGGGGGACCTCCCTCAAAGTACCGACACTGGCTTGGCTGAAAGATTGGCGAACTTGTAGCGTGTAATTAATCCCGGCTAGTCTTTCCTTTTAGGGTTTGAAGGAAGATTTGATAAAAAGCAGTGGGAGCCATCCTGATTAGATAAAATAAAAACCAATTTATTCTTGCAAGAGCGCACGCTGAGTGTTTTCTTCTCTCTCTCTCCAGGTAGAGACCATGTCACGCCTTAATCAAGATAATAATACGGATTATTGACCGAACCCGCTTGTTATACTGAGCTGGGGAACGTTGGTCCCGCTCCAACTTATAATTGTTATAAGACAGAGCAGGAAATAGGGGATTACCAGAATTCCCGTGCCACCCAAACGAAGAGAGTGCATGCTGATGCATCATCTTCGGGTGTGTTCATTACAGAGAACTGTTTCTCAGTATCCTTTACGTCCTGGGTATATGATACCAGATCAGGATCCCAGATATGTAATCTGTTACATATGGCTACAGAAAGGTAAAGAACTGAGAATGGGTGATAAGTTTCATGAGACAGAAAACGGGGCAAGTGTTACAGCCAAGTCTGTTGGTCACTGTCACCCTGTATTACCAATACATTGATTCTGAACGAATGTTATTAGATACCGAACCTGATATACAAAATCATATCTCTCTCTTTATTAGTAAAGAAAGGATATAATTTTGTATTGTTGGATAATGTTTTGAATATTTCCTATATCAAAAGTTGATCGGTTCAGGCACGTTATCTAAAAGCATTGATGTTCTAAATCAAACTATAGTTCTTTTGTATACAGAACACACACAAGAAGAAGAGTTCAGATATGAACGAATCCTTCTTGAGGCATTGTAGACTAGGTCATATCAATGCGACCCGACTGGCTGAAGTTACATTTTAGATGCATATTTAAATCAGTTTGAATTTACATCTTGTGAAACTTGCCAGTCACGTCACAAAGATTAGATGACCATAGCCCTGTTTATTGGAAACAGAAAAAGAGTTAGTGAACTCTTGGGATGATACATGTTGATGTATGTAAGGTCCCCTGTCTACATATGCCAGGACTGGTTCTTTGTACTTCATTACATTCTCTGATGATCTTTCGAGATTCAGACCTATGTTCCTGTTGAAACACAAGTCCGAACATTTTGAGATATTCACAGAATATGATTTAGAAGTAGAGAACCAAAATACGGGTATAAGTATTATGTCTTTTGATGAGATCAAGGAGGAGAATACTTGAGCACGGAATTCTTGGACTATTCTAAAGGAGAACGAGATTCTCTCTCAGCATTACTCCTCCGTATACACCATAGCACGATAGTATATCGGGGTGGAGCAGTCACACCCTATATGATAAGGTGTGCTCTATGATGAGTACTACTGAGTTACCTATTTCCTTTTTGGGAGTTATGCACTTGAGAAGCTGCATACCTATTGAATTAGGTTCAAATCAAATCAGTTGCCTACCACTTCATATTTGATATGATAAGGGAAGAGCCCATCTCTTAAGTTAGTTAAGATTTGGGGTTGTCCAGCCTATGTCTGAAAAGCAAAATCCGGACAAGCTCGAGGCAAAATCTGTTATGTAGAACTGGAAAGGTTCCAGCCATACAAAACTGCAGCTGATGATTTGACAGAACCAAAGGATTCAATAGTTACCAACGAACCTCAGCCTCTCCGCCGATCTAGTAGGGTTCCTCACCCACCTGAGAGATACTTCGGTTTCTCTATGTCGGTGGGAGCGAGGATTGCATCATGAGATGATGACCCAACCAGTTTCGAACTGGCCATCAGGAGTGGGACTCTGTAAGAATGGCTGGATGCTTAGCGATCTGAGATGGAATCCATGTACACCAACAAAGTATGGACTTTGGTTGCTATATCTGAAGGGTTAAATCCCCATCAGGAGCAAGTATATCTTGAGAAGGTTACTTGGTGTAGATGGAAAAGTTGAGACTTTCAAAGCTAGACTTGTTAAAGGTTTGCATCATTGACCAGATATGGATTTTGTTGAAACCTTTTCTAAGTAGCTATGCTTAAGTCCATCCAAATCCTACTTGCCACGGCTACATACCATGACTACGATATCTGGTGGTTGGGTGTCATGACTGCTTTTCTAAATGATGTTTTAGAAGAGAGCGTCTATAAGTACACAGCCAGAGGGCTTCGTAGACAGTGGGAGCAGCGGAAACGTGTGCAAGATGCTTTATAGGATAAAGCAGGCATCGCGGAGTTGGAACATCTGTTTTGATGTAGTAGTCAAACAGTTTGACATCATCAAAATAGTAGATGTACCTTGTATATACAAAAAGGTAGTAGGGAGTAGGGTGATGATCCTCGTAGAGTACGTGGATGACATGCTCTTGATAGGGAAGGAGTTTCCTATGCTACGCTCGATCATTCTCCGCTTATCACAATGATTCTCCATATAGGATCAATGTGATACCTCCTAAATCCTGGGTTTTGGATCTATGAGATAGATCTAATTGGATGTTAGGATTCTCACTAATTGTAGTGAGATGGTATCAATCGATCCTGGGGAGAATCGCCGGAAGGGTTCCAGGGTGATGAGGACGACTGAATGTCAGTCACAGGCATTGTCTTTACCCTCAGTAAAGGGACGGTATGTTGGAAGAGTTCCAAGCTAGATACCGTGGCATACTAGACGATAAAGGCTCGATACATCGCTACTTAAGATGCTACCAAAAAGGCAGTCTGGATGTATATTAGTTCATGAGATGAACTTCGTTCCTACCATTGTGAGACAATGGAGTTGTGGCTTATGCCAAGGAACGCCGGTCCCATCAGTGATCCAGACATATTCTAAGGCAGTGTCACCTGATCATGGAGATAGTTAATCTCCAGGGTGATCGAGATTAGAAGAGTAGACTCAGAGGACAACACGGCGGATCCACTCACAAAGGCCTTTTCCCAGAGAGAGACTTTTATGGGATGGTTGAGTATGAGATACTACAAACACTGCTAACAGAAGGCCCTAGTGCAAGTGGGAGATTGTTAGTTATATGTATGCCCTAGAGGCCATTACTATACATAGGATGTATATTGTAGTGGATGCATGGACATATATAGGGATGACTTTCTTGCTCGACATGATAGCATGCTATCTGGTTGATCTTTACCTTAACATGTACACTGATTGTCTCTCTGTTACATGTTGGTAAAGCCCTTAGGATGTGTACTTGACTACCTGGACTATGATGCGGATCATACTAGTGGGGACAGGGTAGTCCATAAGTACATCCTTCAAGGTCCCTAGTCGTGGGTGTATCGAGACAGGGCATCGATATACCAGAGTAGACTAGCGTATACCTTCTCGACCCATACAGATGGGCGATGGATGATCCCATATCCATTGGTATTTGACATCAGAGATGATATACGGGTGCTCAGTGGAGACTGGGTACACTGGACGGACTCGCCGAGAACTCCCAGATGGTATTATACCTTACGTCAGATGGCAGTTCTCTGGTGACACTGGTACAGAGTAGTCTGTTGACCCGAGATCGTCATAGAGTCTTGTGTGGTTCCCACTGTGCTTTGATTTCCATCTTACCACGTCCAAGAGGGCGTGCAAAACGTTGGTTTTTGGGTACAGTCCCGAATCACATGGAGGCAATGTGCGATAGGAGGGGATTCGTCTCTCCCGGTATAGGGAGTTGATGTTGCGCTGTGTTCGATTGGCTATAACCGGAAATCCCTGGCCAGGGTTGCTGAGATTTTCTGGTAAGTGTTACCAGTAGTTTCTCGAACTGTTATAGACCTCATATCGACACGACTTATCGAGCTATTGGGGTCTGACGTTTACCACCCCTAGGCGAGATATGCGACATATCAGATGACGAGACCGGACTGTACGGTAAGTGTTACTGGTTGGATTCACAGGAGTGTGAGCGGGCTTGCTCGTCGATCTTCTGATCTCTCAATACACGGGTGGCCGTTACGTTTAGCAGACCGCTTGCGGCTTGTGGGTGTTTGATATGATCATCAGCTGCTGCCGGCGTATTGACGAGTCTTTAGAGTCCTACACAGAGGTTTCCTGGCTCAAGCGAAACGAAATAGGAGCGCATATGAGATATGTGCGGGACCGAGAATAATGCGTGTATGTGATACCGTATTATATTCTCGCGATGAATGTATCGAATGGTTGTATGCGATATAACCTAGTTATCGAATCAAGGATTGATTCGATAAGTCGATACATTGGATATTAGTCGGTTATATGCGATATGACCGGATCGTTAAATCAAGTGTTGATTTAATGATTTAATGCATAAATATATATTTGATATATTACTTTGCATTAACTAGTATTGGTTCACTTAAGATGGATTTTCTCACTCGGATGTGCACATTGTATATACGATATAATTTTGTGCACTAGTTTGTATCATGTTTGATGATGCATGCAAAATTGGCTAAGTGTAAAGATTAAAACCATGGTTGTGTAATGGTTAGGGTTTTGTTTTTACTTATTCATTTATTTATTTATCTATTCTTTTTGAGAAATAGATAAAAGAAAAGAAAAATGGTTTCTTTCTTTGTTTTTCTTTCATGAAGCTTGTTGAAGCTTTATGAAGCTTTGACCAAGTGACCATTTTGTCTTTTTCTTTTAACCCTAACCATTCACATAACCTTAGTTAATTCTCTACACTTGACCATGGTTAAATATATGATAAGTATTATTTTCTTTTCACTTATCATATGATTATCTTTATCTTGTTCTTCTTCTTCACTTGAAGATAACCTTGCTTCATCAATGGTAACTTGATGTAAAGAGTGAGAAATCCAATTCTAAAGTGAACCCACCTCCTATTTCTTCATCCTCTACCTCTTGCCAAGTAGTATAGGGTGTTTTCTTCACAAGTTTCATGACTTGGTGAAGTGGGAGCTTGATCTTGTGATGCCTCGACGTAGATCATCTTCGGCATCGAAGTCGACGACCTAGCCCGCCCATTTTTCCAATGAAGCCGACGCTAGAGCCCGGGATTCGATTTGGACAGTGAGGAGACTTCATTGAGGAGCTATGGAGGTGGAGGACCGGATCTACAAAGGTTGTATTTCCGTTCTTGTAGTTAAGTTGTTAACTATTTGCATCTTTCGCCTATAATTCTAGTTAACGATCCGTATTAGGGTTTCTCGGCACTTGTAATTTTTGAAATTGGCATGGTTGATGCCTTGTGAGACCTCATTATTGTGCCCAGGAACCCTACATCACTCTCTCCAAAAAGATGTCTCCCGAGACCGATTTTGAGAGAGCTCGCGTGAAAGGGATACCCTATGCTTCGGCAGTAGACACTATCATGTATGCGATGTTATATACCAGACCAGATGTAGCTGACACACTAGGTGTACTGATCAGGAATCAATCGGATCTTGGAAGAATCACTGGATAGCTGTGTGGGACATTCTTAAGTACTTAAGAAGCACTAAAGAACTGTTCTTGTGATTTGGTGACGGTGAACTCCAGTGGGAGTCCTTTACCAATTCTAGCTCCCAGAGTGATAAAGTTGATAGAAAGTCAGTCTCGGGCTTTGTCTTTACCCTCAGTGGAGGGACGGTATATTGGAAGAGTTCTAAGCAATATACTGTAGCGAACTAGACGATAAAGGATGAATACATCTCTACCAACGATGCTACCAAAGTGGATGTCTGGATAATTCTTGTTCATGAGATGAACATAGTTCCTACCATTGAGCGTCCAATAACTGTTATTGTGACAACAATGGAGTTGTGTCTTTGGCCTAGGAACACCGGTCCCATCAGCCATGCAGATATATTTTGAGGACAGAGTCACCTGATCAGGGAGATGATTGATCTCCAAAGGATCATGATAAGGAGAGTTGAAGCGAAGGATAATACGGCGGATCCACTCATAGAGGCCTTTCCCTAAAGAGACTTTTATGGGGCGTTGAGTATGAGATACTACAACAAATGGCCTCAGTTCAAGTGGGAGATTGTTAGTTATATGTATCCCCCAGAGGCCATTGTTATACATGTGATGTATATTGTAGTGGATGCTTGGACATATATAGGGAGGACTTTCTTACTCGACATGATAGTATGCTATCTGGTTGCCCTTTATCTTAACATATACACTTATTGTCTCTCTATTACATGTTTATAAAGCCCTCAGGATGAGTACTTGCCTACTAGGATTATGATGCAGATCATACTAGTGAGGCAGACGTAGTCGGTAAGTACATCCTTCAATTGTTCCTAGTCATGGGAGTATCGAGACGGGGCATCGATATTACATAGTAAACTAGCGTATATGCTTCTCGACCCATGTGATGGGCGATGGATGATCCCATATTCACTGGTGTTTGACATCAGAGAATATATACGGGTGCTCAATGGAGACTGGGTACACTGAACGGACTGCTGAGAACTCCTAGCTGGTATTATACCTATCGTCAGATAGCAGCTCTCTGGTGACACTGGTACAGGTTAGTCTGTTGACCCGAGATCGTCATATAGTCTTGTGTGATTCCCACTGTGCTTTGACTTCCACCTCACCACGTTCAAGAGATCGTTTAAAATGGTGGTTTTTTGGGTACAGTCCCGAGTCATATGGAGGTAATGAGCGATAGGAGGGGATTTCGTCCCTCCCGGTATTGGGGGTTGATGTTGCTCTATGCTCGATTGGCCATAACAGGAAATCCCTGGCCAGGGTTGGTGAGATCTACTGGTAAGTGTTATCAGTATTTTCTTGAAACTTTATGGGCCTCACATCTGTAAGACTTATCAGGCTATTGGGGTCTGACATTTACCACCCCCAGGCTGTGATATGCGACATCTCAGACGAAGAGACCGGAATGTACGGTATTGTTACTTTTTGGATTCGCATGATTTTGAGCAGGCTTACTTGTAAATCTTTTGATCGCTCAATACTCGGGTGGCCGTTACGTTTAGTAGACCGCTGACGGCTTGTAAGTAACTGATATGATCACCACCTACTGCCGGCGTATTGATGAGTCTTTAGAGTCCTACACAGAGGTTTCCTGGCTCAGGCGAAACGAAATAGGAGAACATATGTGATATGTGCGGGACAGAGATTAATACGTGTATATGATACCGTATTTTATTCTCGCAATATATGATATCGGTCGGTTATATGTGATATAGCCGGGTTGTCGAATCAAGTGTTGATTCGATAAGTTGATACATTTGATATTAATCAGTTGTATGTGATATAACCAGATTATTAAATCAAGTGTTGATTTAATAATTTAATGTATAATTATATATTTGATTTATTATCTTACATTAACTAATATTAGCTCACTTAAGATTTCATTTTGTCACTTTTGTACACTTAGTATATATGTGATATATATTAATGTACACTCTTTTGTGTCATGCTAGATGATACATGAGACATGTGTTTATAAGACTCACACCATGCTTTACATAATGTAGGATTTTATTTATCTAAAGTAAATCAAAATTAAATGGAAATTAGTCACATGGTTGAAGCTTGTGGAACCTGTAAGGTTCCCTAGCACGACAGCAAGGTTTCGGGAGGAATAGTCCATGCCATTTTCAAAAAATTGTCATGCTAAACAACCCTAATCTTAGAATCTTCAACTAGAGATTTAAACAATACAAAATGTAAACTAATTTACATCTAGAGAACAAGAATACAACCGTTGTAGATCGGTCCTTCTCTTCACTTGCTCCGTGTAGCAGTCCCACGACTCCACTAGGCTTCTCTTGAGACTTTGAATGAGCTTCCTCCTATGACCTTCATGTCGAAGATGATCCACGCGAAGTCTCTCCAACTCAAGCTACCTTTATACTAAACTATTTAGCGTATGAAACACGCTACACTTGATCTCTAGTCAAGTGTAGGATGGCGAAGTAGGGGATGTTAAGAGCTCACAAGTTTGTGTTCAAGCTTCATGATTCACATCACATGTGAGGGTTGAAGCTTGAGCCATGACAAGAAGAGGAAGAAGAAGCTAGAGAGCAACCATGAGTGCAACTCAAGAAAATTGGCTATGTGTTGAGAATTACCTTGAATAAATGCCAACTCTTGACCCCTCACTCATTCAAGCATGGAATTAAACAATATAAAATTGCAGTCATGCTTGAATAGTGAGTCAAGATGAATAAACAAAAGTAAATCCCATGCTTGCAACCATGCTTTCTCTTTCCACCTCATTTCTATTTTCACAAAATAGAAATTTAAATGCCATGCTTCAATATTATATATATATATATATATATATCATATATATTACTATATACAAAACGAAGAATAATTAGTGAGCTAATGATATTAGTTAAGATATAATTATATCACATATAATATATATCACATTATTAAATCAACACTTGATCTAATAATCCGGTTATAACAAATATGACCGACGAATATCATTTATCTGTATATCACATTACCAAATCAACACTTGATTCGACAATCTGGTTATATCATATATAACCGAACCGAGAACAGATGACTGCCAGATTACAATACGGTATCACATACTCGTATTTAATCAGACCCACACACATATCACATATGTGTCCTACTTTGTTTCGCTTGAACCAGGTATCTTCTGTGTGAGACTGTAAAGACTCGTCAATACGCCAACATTAGGTGACGATCACATCAGTCACCTACAAGCCGTCAGTGGTACTAACTGGACATAACGGCTACCCGGGTATTGAGCGATATAAAGATCAACAAGCAAGCCTGTCGACAGTCTCCATGAAGCTTATCAGTAACACTTCCATACAGTCCGGTCTCTTCGCCTGATATGTCTCATATCATGTCTAGGGGTGGAAATCATCAGACCCCAGTAACGTGATAAGTCATGCCGATATATGGCCTATAACGGTTCGAGAAACTACTGTTGCGCCACGGCAGCGCCCCGGCCATCTACTCGAGGCCAAAATGCGGAATCAAAAATTTTTCTTAACTTTTAAACTGGCGCTACCGCGGACAATAAAACCCGGATCGTAACCATTAACCCAATGCTAGCTAACAAGAGATGGGAAGAGAGTTATACCAAGCGATCCGTGTCCTTCGGTCTTCTTCTCCACTCCGATCTCCCGCGGATACTTCGTCCGTCATGTCCTTGTGGGAAAGGGCACCACGTAGCCGAATACTTTTACGGGCTCCCACCACTGGACCGAGGCAACTCGGGCGCGAAGTTGGCTAGCCGACGCATCCAGGATTTGCTGTAGGCTAGTGTAGAAACTTTGTCTCTTGGAGTTTATGTAGTTGCCATTGATGGAGGAATCAAGAAAGAACAATGGAGAGAGGTTTGAAACTTTTGCAAGCCAAGAGTGAAAATGAGATGAATCAATCCATCACATATAAAATGAACTCTCTCATACTCTCCCCAATAGTGTGGCCGGCCCCTTAAAGAATGGAGGAGGAAAAAGAATAATGCAACAAGGGAGGTGAGTGTAGGAGACATGAAGGGGTGACCACATCCAAAGCAAACCTCACATCCAAATCAAGATCAACTCCAATCTCATTAAAGCATGTAATGATGTATGAAAAGAAAAGATGCCATCATAATCAATCCATATGCAAGAAACCCCCCTCCGCAAATGTTATTTGCAAACTTGCAAATAACCCCTCTCCATCAGAAAAGTCCGGCCGTGAAGGAACAAAGAAAAACCGGCCGGAACGGAATACAAACTGGCAACTTCAGAAAACTGATCCCGTAATAAATTACAGGAAAACCCCGCTACTGCATATACATGCCCGCATTTGTATTCCCACTGAATACAAATGCAAAGAGACAAAACTACACTGTCTAATACTAGGATCCGGCTTAAACCAAAGCCGGCTAGGAAAATCCGTCCGATCAAGATCCGTGCAATACCGCATGCATCTGATCGAACCCTGCCATATCTCCATACGGCCTCTACAGCGTTTCCCCCGAAACTTGAGTAACTGAGTGTGGTGGACTCTAAAGACTCGTCAATACTATGGCTGTGGTTTTAACCACTAGCACGTCAGAGGTATTAGCCATACGTGACAGGCCACCAGCTATTGACCAAAAGGGACGTCGATGAGCGAACTCATCCTGACACCCTACTGAGCCTGTCAGTGACAATATCCGTACAATCCGGTCCGTTCGTCTATGAGTATCGCATAGCGGGCCTAGGGGGTTGGTAAGAGTCAGACCCCCAAAAGCAGTACAAGTCGTGTCGGAGTGAAGCCCAGAACACCCTGAGATACTACTGGAATACCTACCAGTAAATCTCCTGCCTCGGCCGAGGGCTTTGTGTAATAGCTCTCCTAGACACAGCACAACCTCACCCCCAATACCGGGAGAGACGAACCCCTGCAGATCCGCTCACTGCCTCCATGTGGCTCGGGACTGTACCCAACTAAAACCTGTTTGCACAACTCCTTTGAGCCGTGGTAGGGTAGTAATCAAAGCACAGTGGGAACTCACACGAGACAAATGACGATCTCAGGTCGATGAACTAACCTGTACACATGTCACCAGGGAACTGCTATCTGACGTCTGGTATAATCTGTTGCGCCACGGCAGCGCCCCGGCCGTCTTACTCGAGGCCAAATTGCGGAATCAAAATTTTTCCTTACTCGGAAACCGGCGCTACCGCGGACAAAGAAAACCCGGATCGTTTACCATTAACCTATACTAGCTAACAAGAGATGGGAAGAAAAGTATACCGAGTGATCCGAGTCCTCCGGTCTTCTCTTCATCATCCCGATCTCCCACGGAAAAGCTTGGCTCCACATCGTCGCCTCCTCGCCGGAAAGGGCACCACATCGCCTTCGTCTTTTACGGGCTCCCGCCTCAATACCGAGGCAACTCGAGCATGAAGCCGGCAACTCGACATGCTCAAGATAAGCTGTAGAATGTGTAATGTAGTGTCTCTTTTGGGGTTTGTTGCCATTTGAGGATGATGGAGGAAACAAGACAAGAAAAATGGTGCTTGCATTTTTCTTATCATGAAATGAGATCAAGAAAATGAAACACTCTCAAGGATGAAGATGAAACCCTCTTCTTCTCTTTTCTTTCTCTCTTTCTTTTTCTCAACCATGAATAACTTATCATCAAAAAGAGAATGGTGGAGGAGGTAATATCAAGCAAGGAGGGAGGTGAGTGTAGGAGCAAGGAAGTGGTGACCACATCAAGAGACAAATAAACATACAACCATGCTTAAACACTATGCACTCCATAACCTTTCATCTCACCATAAAAGCAAGCATGGATGAAAGAAAATGAAATCTATCATAATCAAATTTTATGCAAGAAACCCCCCCCACAAAGTGTAATTTGCAAAACTGCAAATTACCCCCTCCATCGGAAAAGTCCGGCCGGGAAAGAACAAAGAAAAACCGGCCGGAACGGAATGCAAACTGGCAACTCCAGAAAACTGGTCCCGTAATAAATTACAGGAAAACCCCGACACTGTGCATACACACCCGCATCTGTATTCCGACCGGATACAAATGCAAAGAGACAAAATCTACACTGTACTAGACTAGGACCGGCTTAAGCCAAAGCCGGCTAGTAAAATCCGTTCGATCCTGATCCGTGCAATACCGCACGTATCAGATCAAACCCTGCCATATAACTATACGGCCACTAGTACAAAAATGTCCGATCCTGATCCGTGCAATACCGCACGTATCTGATCGGACCCTGCCATATCTCCATACGGCCTCTACAGCGTTTCGCCCGAAAGCTGAGTAACTGAAAGTGTGGTAGACTCTAAAGACTCGTCAATACTATGGCTGTGGATTTAACCACTGGCACGTCAGAGGTATAAGCCAATACGTGACGGGCCACCAGCTATTGACCAAAAGGGACGTCGATGAGGAAGCTCACCCCGACACCCAACTGAGCCTGTCAGTGACAATATCCGTACAGTCCGGTCCGTTCATCTATGAGTATCGCATGGCGGGCCTAGGGGGTTGGTAAAAGTCAGACCCCCAAAAGCGGTACAAGTCGTGTCGGAGCGTAGCCCAGAATGCCCTGAGATACTACTGGAATACCTACCAGTAAATCTCCTGCCTCGGCCGAGGGCTTTGCGTAATGGCTCTCCTAGACACAGCGCGACCTCACCCCCAATACCGGGAGAGACGAACCCCTAAAGATCCGCTCACTGCCTCCATGTGGCTCGGGACTGTACCCAACTAAAACCTGTTTGCACGACTCCTTTGAGCCGTGGTAGGGTAGTAATCAAAGCACAGTGGGAACTCACACGAGACAAATGACGATCCTCAGGTCGATGAACTAACCTGTACACATGTCACCAGGGAACTGCTATCTGACGTCTGGTATAAGACCAACTAGCATGTTCCCGGCGAGTCCTGTCCGGTGTACTCATAACCCAATGAGCACCTGTATACATCTTGGGTGAACCAACTGACACCAGTGGCTTGTGAGACCGGCCACCGCCCCTCGTCGGGGTCTCGACTGTATACACTAGCCTACTAATGGAGTATCGATGCCCAGTCTCGAAACTCCCACGACTAGGGACCTTTTAAGGATGTGCTTATAGACTACCAGCTCCCACGTATATGATCGCCATCATACTGCTGGTCGTCAAGCAAGAATCCTAGGGGCTCTATCAACGTGTAATAGCGACATATCAGGTCACCTAAAGCAGTACACGATGATAAAGATAAACCAGATAGCATACAATCATCTCGAGTAAGACTGTCCTACCGGGATAGGTCCTCCCTTAATCATTGCAATCACGTGCCTGTGATCCAATAATTGACTCTGAGGGCACTATCTCCAACAATCTCCCACTTGCACTCAAGGCTAATTATTGCGATGTCGCATACTCACAGCCCGTGTGATACCGAACACCCAACTCCTCTACTAGTCAGTCGCACAAAGCCTGTTTGCGAAACTATTGCGTTCGAGGAATAGCCTCAGTGAGTGGATCCGCAGGATGTTCCTTTCTATGTCTCTCTATATCTCAAGTTCGCGGAGAAAGCCATCTCCCGAAATGAGCAATACCTGTCTTGGAACGTCTGGATGTCTGATGGGACCTAGTTCATAAATGAACTCCAAATCCAAACTTCTTAGACTGTATCGTTAACTGAACTTAATCAGTATCCTGCGCCATGCCTCCCTCAGTATTGCCTTGGACCACCTGTCCAAAATACTGCCCCTCGTCAGAGGGAGAACTATAACTCTGACAACCTCCTTGTCGTCCATGTCACCTTGGAAGCCTGGAGTGATAACCGTCTCCTAAAGGAGACAGCCGTTATCATATCCCTAGAACATTCACTTATGTTCTAAAACTGCTTCCTACTGTTTTTCCAGGATTGGATTAATATCAACTTATTGCATCTAGTGCAAGAACAACATCTGGTGTGGTACTTGACATCTCATGATTGACTCAATTGCCTAAGCAAGTGATCTGTCAATCATGCGTATCCCTCTCCCCTTTAGTCTGTAAGACACCTTTAGAGAGGGTGACTCCATTACCTGCAGGTACACTACCGTGCCAGGAGTCGTCCATTCTAAATACTCTTAGAATGCTGTCAAAGTACCCTGATTGGGAAACCACCCAAATCTAGATCTAAAACCATAGATCTAGTAACCAGTATGTCTGATATAATGTCCAAGTCCCTTGTGGAGAAAACACTGTGTGACGACCAAAGTATAACCGATCGTAGTATAGGAATATCACTTCCTACTACCTTCTCAACAGATCCATCCCCTATTCTGATGACGTCAAACCCATGACTGTCACATCAGAAACAGATGATCTTACTCCGCTATATCTGCTTTAGTCTATAAATAGACATAAGCACAAAGTCCACCAATGCTTCCGCTGCTCCCACTGACTACGATAACCCTCTGCCAGAGTCATATAGACGTGCACTTCTAAAGCTAGTTTAGAACGACGCTATACTCATCCTCCTGCCGGGTCTCGCAGCCTGGAACAACAACAATGGCAAGTGTGGGTAAACAAGAACTTCCCTGTCACCGTCCTTGAGGCTACCGGAGTACCTCTCGGGTGCCTGAAGTTACCCACCTTATCTGCGGAGTGGCCAATGGAATGTCAAATCAGATTGAATCTTTAGGTTCCTTATCAAATCTTCAGTAATCGTTTGCGGTTCTGGAATCACTTCCAGTTCTACCATACTCCCACTTCTGTTTTTGAAAAAATCCATTTTTAATAAAACTGTGGCGAGTCTAGAACAATATTTCTATTGATCTGCCAGATGGTAGAAAGTCAACCCTCGTCATAGCCTGGGTCAACCCACAAACAGCCATTACAGAAACGTGCCTTGAGTTATCCGGAGTCTGGTTTTAAGCATAAGCCGGACAACTCCCCGTACCTTAACAATGTTAAGATATGAACTGTTCTATATCCAATATAGAACCAGAGGCACTGATTTAATTGAACCAGATTCAAATCATGCAGCTGTCTCCAGTGCATGTCAACTAAATGGAAGGAGGCCGATCAGCGTTACTCAACTTAGGAATGCTTCCAATTATGAGTAACCTGAAAGAGAAGCAAGTTCTCATTATCATTACTATCAACTGAATACCATACACAAGTATCTACATCTTCGATCACTTTGAAGAATCCCGATACTTGCCATACCTGGTTCTCTACTCTATTCAAATACCTATAACTCCTCAAAAACTTAGACCCTGTGTTTCCACGAAGCACATGTCTAAGAACTAGAGAAGTTAAAAGTAAACAGAATATAGTATGAGGACCAACCCCTCTGTCCTAATGGACACTGGACAACATACAATACTCTGTATAAGTCCTCTGAGTCTAACAACTCTTTCACTGTGTGTCGTAGGTTGAAAACTGTACTTATGGTTAAGAAGAATTACACCGCTGTTTAATGCTCCTTACCTAACCATCCACTGATATAGGTAAATGTCATCGACATAATATCAAAAGGTATATCTCACTCTATGAAAATAGACGTACAGATATATCAATTTGAAATTGGTGCACAACAGCGGATATTCATAACCAAATATTTGCCGACCGGCAAACAACCCAGGTGACTTCCTCAAATATCACCGATTACAACGAATCCCGATATAATGAGGATGATCACCCAATTCCCAATAACTTACTCCCACTCATCATCTGTAAAACCATACAGATGTGAGAATCATACCTGGTAAATACATACCCTGGAATAAGTGTCTAATCGGGAAATCAGTTTTCTTTTAACAGTACACAGTGAAACTGAAATATTGTAATGTTTCGATGGGGTATCCTGGTATTCCTAGTAATGCCTCTACCATCATCCAGATTCACAACTATAACCGTATAATTCTTTGCCACCTGTCCAAATCCCTTTATATGTCCTTAGTCAATACCGTCTGCACACCCCTTTAGGCCAAATGGTTTTCTTCCTTCCCTACCGTTCGGCACCAGCCTATGGTTTGGAAGAAGACTATCCAAAAAGCATAAAGGGTGTACTGTCCTAATCCTAGGAGCACTCGCAATGCGAGAGAAGGTGAAGATAAAAGACACCTGAATGTACTTTATTCCTATTTCTCCTGAACCAGAATCCATCCCCGAACTGGAACAAGTTCCTTTCGAGTTCGTATATAACCATACGATGGAATATCCAATAAACTGTGGATCTTCGTAGTGATACGGAGTGTCCTGGAGAAATACAAAGGTGATTTAGGATTGGCGAAGAAATACTTGGTTTGGTCGTGAATATCAGTCGCAATTTACTTTGCCCTCCTACTAATCCCTTTCTTTGTCTGAACTTAATACCTTCTGTACACCGTTTAGGTTAACTGGTTTTCTTCATTCCCTACCGGTCGGCACCAGCCTATGGTTTGGAAGAAGACTACCCAATTTACGTAATAGGTGTACTACTCCTAAACCAAGGAGTACTCGCAACGAGAGAAGGTGAAAAGAAAAGACAACTGAATAATCCTATTCGTTTTCTCCAGAACCAGAAACCATCCTCGAAGTCCTTCGAGTTCGTATATAACCATACGATGGTTTTGTCCAATGGAAGTGGACGTTCGTAGTAATACGGGGTGTCCTGGAGAAAAGGGTAAAAGTAGGAGTGGCAACGAGGTCTGCAACTCTGACAATCCAAAAGCCAGTGTTAAGAAGGTTCGGTCAACTTGGTCACTGAGTCATAGTCCAGGGTCGGGTCAAAGGTCGCTGCCAAAGAGAGAGAGAAAAGAAACACTCAGCGTGCACTCTAACCTAGATCAGAATGGTTATCACTTTGTCTAATCTGGAAACCTCCCACTGTACCTCAAATTCTCCTCCAAACCTGAAAGAAGAATTAGTCGGGATCACCCGAGGAGTAAACCAACTCATCAGTGGGAATCGGGATCCAACTCTCATCGCATGATAACGTGACGGAATCCACTCACGTCACCACACTCCAGAAGGTATGCGCATGCTTGGCAAGTTTCAGTTCTTTTGAAACTCCCGATGTGATTTTTACCCCTAGGACTCAAGTGACCTTGACGGAGTCAACAAATCAAAGAGTCCTAGTCAAGTTCATCCCGTCATTATCTGGATTGCATTAAACCCACCCGTACGTGCCCTTGACGGAGTCAACAAGGCCGCACGACTGTCCTAACCAATCCCTTTTATGCAACAAACAAGCACTACTTAGCTACCGTACACTACGCCTTGACGGAGTCAACAAACGCAGCACGAATACTAAATAATACTCATAAGAAATAACGGAGGGCTACGAATGGTTTTTAGCGAAAAACCTTTAACGTAATGAACTTGATATCGTTGAAGGAACTGCATAGCCTTTTATAAAATATAGTGACGAAAACCTTTACTAAAGAGGTCACTCCCGGTGAAGGGATCTCGGCTCTTTCCCCGTAGAATGAGGTGCAGGATATTCCAACTGAATACCACGATGCAAAGCAAAAGTAATCGGCTATAGTGAAGTTATTGCCCTGACGCAAACTTCTGTCCAAGGGGTCACTCCCGGTGAAGGGATCTCGGCCCTTGCCTCGTCGACTGAGGAGCAGGATATTCCAAATGAATACCACGATGCAAAACAAAAGTGAACGTCCTTGCAATAACAGCTTTTTGAAAAAATGTTCCAACAACATCAGAATAGGTTTGTTTATCTTGCATTGATCCGAATCAACGCAGTCCCATCAATTAATCACACCATAAAGAACGAAAATATACTGATGTACGTATATGCCATCCGCATTCGCCACTGGGTCCCGTCATCACTCGTTAGGTTAGCTTACTAACGACAGAGCGGGGACTGGACTAGCGCGGATGAAAAACATATACAACATCTACTAATATATATACCAATATATTATATTTCGCTCAAGGCGTGATAAAATGCAACATCACAGAAATATACAGCATCACAGAACAATACAGATATCTGGAAACCCCGGGTTTCACAGAGCCGCTGCTGAAATCCGACGTTCCCCTGGTCGTGTGGATAGCCTGTGCAATGAAATCCTAGACCCCTACGGGCGCGGCAAGTCACCCGCCAAAACCTGAAGCGAGGCAGCCCCCTCCAGCACCGTGAATGGACCACCCAGCACTTCACGGAATCCGGTAACTTGGGCACCCCTCCTGGGTCAACCTGTACCCCCTACGAGTGCGGCGAATAGCCCGCCAATCCTGGACTGAAGCCCCCTCCGTCTCAATGCCCTGAGATGCGGGCCCGTTGCCCTCCAGAACCCGGCTATCCGTGCACCCCACCGCGGGGCAATCCTAGTACAGAAAGTAAAATATACATACACCGGGTACATCGACCGCAACCAGGTCGTGCCCCAAAAGAATAATACAAACAGGCAGTGACGGCAGTCCACATGTCGGACGCTCGCCCCGCAATATCAAATGTACATAATACAACAAAACTGTACTAGCATTGCATCCAGGCTATCCCCCACGACCGATCCGCAAAAACACAGCATAAACATAGAACATCAACGTGAAAATCACGTTCGCAAATCCGTCTAACCGGGCTATAGCAGTTAGACCGGATTTACCGATCGAGTGACATTCACGGTCGCAGATATAATGTAAATACTGTGAAATAATGTGTTTAGGATTTACCGATTGATCAAACAATTAACAAGTGGGCCCCAAAGAAAACTGTAGCACTCACAGAAAAAATTGGCCCAATTTTAATATTCCAAAACCCCTAATTTTAGCCCATAAGCCCACTGAAAAAATATGGTGAAGTGAAGCTTAAATCCTGCGGCGGAAGCGCGGCCAAAGTGGGGTTTTGGCCGCCCTTCCACGGTCGTACGGATCATTTGTGTCACCAAATTTTTTCAGTGTTCTTATAACTCCCTGCACATCATTCTGAGACCACCTGAAAAATTTTTGGACTTCAAAAAATTTCGACAGAAACTGATGTGCTAGAAAAATACGGTTTTTGGAAATTTTGGTCGATCGGAAACGCAAACACATCAAACGAAGCTAGGTAAGGTTAATGGCGTGGCTCTGATACCATGTTGCGCCACGGCAGCGCCCCGGCCGTCTTACTCGAGGCCAAATTGCGGAATCAAAATTTTTCCTTACTCGGAAACCGGCGCTACCGCGGACAAAGAAAACCCGGATCGTTTACCATTAACCTATACTAGCTAACAAGAGATGGGAAGAAAAGTATACCGAGTGATCCGAGTCCTCCGGTCTTCTCTTCATCATCCCGATCTCCCGCGGAAAAGCTTGGCTCCACATCGTCGCCTCCTCGCCGGAAAGGGCACCACATCGCCTTCGTCTTTTACGGGCTCCCGCCTCAATACCGAGGCAACTCGAGCATGAAGCCGGCAACTCGACATGCTCAAGATAAGCTGTAGAATGTGTAATGTAGTGTCTCTTTTGGGGTTTGTTGCCATTTGAGGATGATGGAGGAAACAAGACAAGAAAAATGGTGCTTGCATTTTTCTTATCATGAAATGAGATCAAGAAAATGAAACACTCTCAAGGATGAAGATGAAACCCTCTTCTTCTCTTTTCTTTCTCTCTTTCTTTTTCTCAACCATGAATAACTTATCATCAAAAAGAGAATGGTGGAGGAGGTAATATCAAGCAAGGAGGGAGGTGAGTGTAGGAGCAAGGAAGTGGTGACCACATCAAGAGACAAATAAACATACAACCATGCTTAAACACTATGCACTCCATAACCTTTCATCTCACCATAAAAGCAAGCATGGATGAAAGAAAATGAAATCTATCATAATCAAATTTTATGCAAGAAACCCCCCCCACAAAGTGTAATTAGCAAAACTGCAAATTACCCCCTCCATCGGAAAAGTCCGGCCGGGAAAGAACAAAGAAAAACCGGCCGGAACGGAATGCAAACTGGCAACTCCAGAAAACTGGTCCCGTAATAAATTACAGGAAAACCCCGACACTGTGCATACACACCCGCATCTGTATTCCGACCGGATACAAATGCAAAGAGACAAAATCTACACTGTACTAGACTAGGACCGGCTTAAGCCAAAGCCGGCTAGTAAAATCCGTTCGATCCTGATCCGTGCAATACCGCACGTATCAGATCAAACCCTGCCATATAACTATACGGCCACTAGTACAAAAATGTCCGATCCTGATCCGTGCAATACCGCACGTATCTGATCGGACCCTGCCATATCTCCATACGGCCTCTACAGCGTTTCGCCCGAAAGCTGAGTAACTGAAAGTGTGGTGGACTCTAAAGACTCGTCAATACTATGGCTGTGGATTTAACCACTGGCACGTCAGAGGTATAAGCCAATACGTGACGGGCCACCAGCTATTGACCAAAAGGGACGTCGATGAGGAAGCTCACCCCGACACCCAACTGAGCCTGTCAGTGACAATATCCGTACAGTCCGGTCCGTTCATCTATGAGTATCGCATGGCGGGCCTAGGGGGTTGGTAAAAGTCAGACCCCCAAAAGCGGTACAAGTCGTGTCGGAGCGTAGCCCAGAATGCCCTGAGATACTACTGGAATACCTACCAGTAAATCTCCTGCCTCGGCCGAGGGCTTTGCGTAATGGCTCTCCTAGACACAGCGCGACCTCACCCCCAATACCGGGAGAGACGAACCCCTGAAGATCCGCTCACTGCCTCCATGTGGCTCGGGACTGTACCCAACTAAAACCTGTTTGCACGACTCCTTTGAGCCGTGGTAGGGTAGTAATCAAAGCACAGTGGGAACTCACACGAGACAAATGACGATCCTCAGGTCGATGAACTAACCTGTACACATGTCACCAGGGAACTGCTATCTGACGTCTGGTATAAGACCAACTAGCATGTTCCCGGCGAGTCCTGTCCGGTGTACTCATAACCCAATGAGCACCTGTATACATCTTGGGTGAACCAACTGACACCAGTGGCTTGTGAGACCGGCCACCGCCCCTCGTCGGGGTCTCGACTGTATACACTAGCCTACTAATGGAGTATCGATGCCCAGTCTCGAAACTCCCACGACTAGGGACCTTTTAAGGATGTGCTTATAGACTACCAGCTCCCACGTATATGATCGCCATCATACTGCTGGTCGTCAAGCAAGAATCCTAGGGGCTCTATCAACGTGTAATAGCGACATATCAGGTCACCTAAAGCAGTACACGATGATAAAGATAAACCAGATAGCATACTATCATCTCGAGTAAGACTGTCCTACCGGGATAGGTCCTCCCTTAATCATTGCAATCACGTGCCTGTGATCCAATAATTGACTCTGAGGGCACTATCTCCAACATAATCCCAACTAGCAGGTTCCCGGCGAGTCCTGTCCGGTGTACTCATAACCCAATGAGCACCTGTATACATTTTAGGTGAACCAACTGACACCAATGGCTTGTGTGACCGGCCACCGCCCCTCGTCGGGGTCTCAACTGTATACACTAGTCTACTAATGGAGTATCGATGCCCAGTCTCGAAACTCCCACGACTAGGGACCTTTTAAGGATGTGCTTATAGACCCCAGCTCCCACGTATATGATCGCCATCATACTGCTGGTAGTCAAGCAAGAATCCTAGGGGCTCTATCAATGTGTAATAGCGACTCGTAAGGTCACCTAAAGCAGTACACGATGATAAAGATAAACCAGATAGCATACTATCATCTTGAGTAAGACTGTCCTACCGGGATAGGTCCTCCCTCAATCGTTGCAATCACGTGCCTGTGATCCAATAATTGACTCTGAGGGCACTATCTCCAACAGTCTCCCACTTGCACTCAAGGCTAATTATTGCGATGTCGCATACTCACAGCCCGTGTGATACCGAACACCCAACTCCTCTACTAGTCAGTCTCACAAAGCTCGTTTGCGAAACTGTTGCGTTCGAGGAATAGCCTCAGTGAGTGGATCCGCTATGGTGTTTCTTTCTATGTCTCGGTTTATCTCAAGTTCACGGAGAAAGCCATCTCTCGAAATGAGCAATACCTGTCTTAGAATATGTATGGATGTCTGATGGGACCTAGCTCATAAATGAACTCCAAATCCAAACTTCTTAGACTGTATCGTCAACTGAACTTAATCAGTATCATGCGCCATACCTTCCCTCAGTATCCACCTGGACCATCTGTCCATAATACTGCCCCTCGTCTGAGGGAAAACTATAACTCTGACAGCCACTCTGCCATCCAGGTCACCTTGGAAGCCTGGAATGATAACCGTCTCATAAAGAAGGCTGCCGTTATCAAATCCCTAGAACATTCACTTATGTTCTAAAGCTGCTTCCGATTGTTTCTCCAGGATTGGATTAATATCAAATTATTGCATCTCCTGCAAGAACAGCATCTGGTATGGTACTTGACATCTCATGATTGATTCAATTGCCTAAGCAAGTGATCTGTCAATCATGCGTATCCATCTCCCTTTTAGTCTGTAAGACACCTATAGAGAGGGTGACTCCATTACCTGCAGGTACACCACCATGCCAGGAGTCGTCCATTCTAAATACTCTTAGAATGCTGTCTAAGTACCCTGATTGGGAAACCACCCAAATCTAGATCTAAAACCATAGATCTAATGACCAGAATGTCTGATATAATATCCAAGTCCTATGTGGAGAAACCACTATGTGACGACCAACGTATAACCGATCGTAGTATAGGAATATCACTTCCTACTTTGTGTATGTCATCCAAATACCAGGACATCACACCCTACTACATTCTTAACAGATCCATCTCTTATTCTGACGAAGTCAAACCTATGACTGTCACATCAGAAATAGATGATCTATCTCCGCTATATCTGCTTAAGTCTATAAATAGACATAAGCCTCTTGCCCACTGTGCTTCCGTTGCTCCCACTGACTACGACAACCCTCTGGCAGAGTCATATAGACGTACACTTCTAAAGCCAGTTTAGAATGACGCTATACTCATCCTCCTGCCGGGTCTCACAGTCTGGACTAACAGCAATGGCAAGTCTGGGTAAACAAGAACCTCCCTGCCACCGTCCTTGAGCATACCGAAGTACCTCTCGGGTGCCTAAGGTTACTCACTTTATCTGCGGAGTGGCCAATGGAATGTCAAAACAGATTGAATCTTTAGGTTCTTATCAAATCTTCAGTAATCGTTTGCAGTTCTGGAATCACTTCCAGTTCTACCATACTCCCACTACTGTTTTCTGAAAAAATCCATTTCTTTTAAAAATGTGGCGAGTCAAGAACAATATCACTATTGATCTCCCGGATGGTAGAAAGCCAACCCACGTCATAGCCTGGGTTAACCCACAAACAACCATTATAGAAACGTGCCTTGAGTTATCCAGAGTCTGGTTTTAAGCATAAGCCGGACAACCCCCCGTACCTTAACATCGTTAAGATATGAACTGTTCTATAGTCAATACAGAAACAGAGGCACTGATTTAAGTGAACCAGATTCAAATCATGCAGCTGTCTCCAGTGCATGTCAACTAAATGGAAAGAGGCCGATCGGTATTACTCAACTTAGGAGTACTTCCAATTATGAGTAACCTGAAAGAAAAGCAAGTTCTCTTAATCATTACTATCAACTGAATACCATACACAAGTATCTACATCTTCGATCACCTTGAAGAATCCCGATACTTGCAACTGCTGGTTCTCTACTTTATTCATACACCTATAACTTCTCAAAATTCGGACCCTGTGTTTCTACGAAACACCTGTCTAAGAACTAGAGAAGTCACAAGTAAACAGAATATAGTACGAGGACCAACCCCTCTGTCCTAATGGACACTGGACAATATACAATACTCTGTATAAGACCCTTGAGTCTAATAACTCATTCACTGTGTGTCGTAGGTTGAAAACTGTACTTATGGTTAAGAAGAATTACACCGTTGTTCAATGCTCCTTACCTAACCATCCACTGATACAGGTAAATGTCATAGACATAATTTCAAAAAGTTACATCTCACTCTATAAAAATAGACGTACAGATATATCAATTTGAAATTTGTGCATAACAACGGATATTCAAAACCAAATATTTGCCGTCCGGCAAACAACCCAGGTGACTTCCTCAAATATCACCAATTACAACGGATTCCGAAATAATGAGGATGATCACCTAATTCCCAATAACTTACTCCTACTCATCATCTGTAAGACCATACAGATGTGAGAATCAAACCTGGTAAAAACATACCCTGGAGCAAGTGTCTAATTGGGAAATCAGTTTTCTTTTAACAGTACACAGTGAAACTGAAACATTGAAATGTTTCGTAGGGATATTCCGGTATTCCTAGTAATGCCTCTTCCATTATCCAGATTCATAACTATAACCGTATAATTCTTTGCCATCTCTCCAAATCCCTTTATATGTCTTTAGTCATTACCTTCTGCACACCCCTTTAGGCCAAATGGTCTTCTTCCTTCCCTACCGTTTGGCACCAGCCTATGGTTTGGAAGAAGACTATCTAATAAGCATAATGGGTGTACTGTCCTAATCCTAGGAGCAATCACAATGCGAGAGAAGGTGAAGATAAAAGACAGCCGAATAAATCTTATTCCTATTTCTCCTGAACCAGGATCCAGCTCCGAACTGGAACAAGTTCCTTTCGAGTTCGTATATAACCATACGATGGAGTATCCAATAAACTTGGGATCTTCGTAGTGATACGGAGTGTCCTGGAGAAATACAAAGGTGATTTAGGATTGGCGAAGAAATACTTGGTTTGGTCGTGAATAGCAGTCGCAGTTTACTTTGCCCTCCTACTAATCCCTTGATATGTCTTTACTCAATACCTTCTGTACACCATCGTTAGGCTAATTGGTTTTCTTCATTCCCTACCGGTCGGCACCTGCCTATGGTTTGGAAGAAGACTATCCAATTTGCGTAACAGGTGTACTACTCCTAAACCAAGGAGTACTCGCAACCTGAGAGAAGGTAAAAGGACAAAACAACTGAATAGTCCTATTCGTTTTCTCCAGAACCGGAAACCATCCTCGAATAAATTCCTTCGAGTTCGTATATAACCATACGATGGTTTTGTCCAACGGAAGTGGACGTTCGTAGTAATACGGGGTGTCCTGGAGAAAAGGGTAAAAGTAGGAGTGGCAATGAGGTTTGCAACTCTGACAATCCAAAAGCCAGTGTTAAAAGAGGGTTCGGTTAATCTTGGTCACTGAGTCATAGTCAAGGGTCGGGTCAATGGTCGCTGCCAAAGAGTGAGAGAAAAGAAATACTCAGCGTGCACTCTAACCTAAATCAGAATGGTTATCACTTTATCTAATCAGGAAACCTCCCACTGTAACCTTAAATTCTTCTCCAAACCTGAAAGAAGAATTAGTCGGGATCACCCGAGGAGTAAACCAACTCATCAGTGGGAATCGGGATCCAACTATCATCGCATGATAATATGACGGAATCCACTCACGTCACCACACTCCAGAAGGTATGCGCATGCCTGGCAAGTTTCAGTTTCTTTAGAAACTCCCTATGTGATTTTTTCCCCTAGGACCGAAGTGACCTTGACGAATAATCAACAAATCAAAAGGTCCTAGTCAAGTTCAACCCGTCATTATCTTGATTGCGTTAAACCCACCCGCACGACCCTTGACGAATAATCAACAAAGTCGTACGACTGTCATAACCAATCCACATATCCATGCGACAGAAAACATTACAGAGCTACCGCACACTACGCCTCGGCGAATAGCAACGACAAACGTAGCGCGAATACTAAGCAATACTAATCCGAAATGACGGAGGGCTACGAATGGTTTTTGGCGAAAAACCTTTTACCGTAATGAACTTGATATCGTTGAAGGAACTGCATAACCTTTTATAAAAATATAGTGGCGAAAACCTTTGCTAAAGAGGTCACTCCCGGTGAAGAGATCTCGGCTCTTTCCCCATAGAATGAGGTGCAGGATATTCCAACTGAATACCACGATGCAAAGCAAAAGGCAATCGGCTATAGTGAAGTTATTGCCCTGACACAAACTTCTGTCCAAGGGGTCACTCCCGGTGAAGGGATCTCGGCCTTTGCCTCGTCGACTGAGGAGCAGGATATTCCAACTGAATACCACGATGCAAAACAAAAGTGAACGTCCTTGCAATAACAGCTTTTTGAAAAATGTTCCAACAACATCAGAATAGCATTGTTTAGCTTGCATTGATCCGAATCAACGCAGTCCCATCAATTGATCACACCATAAAAGAACGAAAATAATGATGTACGTATATGCCATCCGCATTCGCCACTGGGTCCCGTCATCACCCGTTAGGTTACTTAACTAACGACAGAGCGGGGACTGGACTAGCGCGGATGCAAAAACATATACAACATCTACTAGTATATATTTAATATATAATTTTCGCTCAAGGCGTGATAAAATGCAACATCACAGAAATGTACAGCACCACAGAACAATACAGATATCTGGGATCCCCAGGTTTCATAGAGCCGCTACTGAAAACCGACGTTCCCCTGGTCGTGTGGATAGCCTGTGCAATGAAAATCCTAGACCCCTACGGGCGCGGCAAGTTACCCGCCAAAACCTGAAGCGAGGCAGCCCCCTTCAGCAACGTGAATGGACTACCCAGCACTTCACGGAATCCGGTAACTTGGGCACCCCTCCTTGGGCCAACCTGTACCCACTACGAGTGCGGCGAATAGCCCGCCAATTCTAGAGTAAAGCACCCTCCGTCTCAATGCCATGAGATGCAGGCTCGTTGCCCTCTAGAACCCGGCTATCCGTGCACCCCTCCACGGGGTAAACCTAGTACAGAAAGTAAAATATACATACAACGGGTACATCGACCGCAACCTGGTCGTGCCCCAAAACAATAATACAAACAGGCAGTGACGGCAGTCTGTTAGTTATATGTATGCCCTAAAGGCCATTACTATACATAGGATGTATATTGTAGTGGATGCTTAGACATATATAGGGAGGACTTTCTTGCTCGACATGATAGTATGCTATTTGGTTGCTCTTTAGCTTAACGTGTACAATGATTGTCTCTCTGTTACATGTTGGTAAAGCCCTTAGGATGTGTACTTGACTACCTGGACTGTGATGCGGATCATACTAGTAGGGACATGGTAGTCTATAAGTACATCCATCAAAGTCCCTAGTCGTGGGTGTATTGAGACGGGGCATCGATATACCAGAGTAGACTAGCGTATACCTTCTCGACCCATACAGATGGGCGATGGATGATCCCATATCCATTGGTGTTTGACATCAGAGATGATATACGGGTGCTCAGTGAAGACTGGGTACACTGGACGGACTCGCCGAGAACTCCCAGATGGTATTATACCTTACGTCAGATGGCAGTTCTCAGGTGACACTGGTACAGAGTAGTCTGTTGACCCGAGATCGTCATAGAGTCTTGTGTGGTTCCCACTGTGCTTTGATTTACACCTTACCACGTCCAAGAGGGCGTGCAAAACGGTGGCTTTTGGGTACAGTCCCGAATCATATGGAGGCAATGAGCGATAGGAGGGGATTCGTCTCTCCCGGTATAGGGAGTTGATGTTGCGCTGTGTTCGATTGGCTATAACCAGAAATCCCTGGCCAGGGTTGCTGAGATTTACTGGTAAGTGTTATCAGTAGTTTCTCGAACTGTTATAGACCTCATATCGACACGACTTATCGAGCTATTGGGGTCTGACGTTTACCACCCCTAGGCAAGATATGCGACATATCAGACGATCAGACCGGACTGTACGGTAAGTGTTACTGGTTGGATTCACAGGAGTGTGAGCGGGCTTGCTCGTCGATCTTCTGATCGCTCAATACCCGGGTGGCCGTTACGTTTAGCAGACCGCTTGCGGCTTGTGGGTGTTTGATATGATCATCATCTGCTGCCGGCGTATTGACGAGTCTTTAGAGTCCTACACAGAGGTTTCCTGACTCAAGCAAAATGAAATAGGAGCGCATATGAGATATGTGCGGGACCGAGAATAATGCGTGTATGTGATACCGTATTTCATTCTCCCGATGAATGTGTGTCGAATGGTTGTATGCGATATAACCTAGTTATCGAATCAAGGATTGATTCGATAAATCGATACATTGGATATTAGTCGATCATATGCAATATGACCGGATCATTGAATCAAGTGTTGATTTAATGATTTAATGTATAATTATATATTTGATATATTACTTTGAATTAACTAGTATTGGTTCACTTTGAATGGATTTTCTCACTTGTCTGTACAAGATGTATATGTGATATACTTTTTGTGCAAATGATTGTATCATGTTTGATGATGCATGAATGCTAGGTTTTGTGTAAAGCGTTAAATCTTGGTTAAGTAAATGATTAGGGTTTATATTTATTTATTCATTCATTTATCTTTTTATTTATTGGAAAAGATAAAAGAAAAATACAAAATGGTTGCTTTCTATGGAGAAGCTTGTTGAAGCTTCATGAAGGTTTTGACCAAAGTAACCATTTTGTCTTCTTCTTCTTAACCCTAACCATTCCTTTAACCTTGGTCAATTCTCTACACATAACCATGGTTATTATTATGATAAGTATTCTTTTTATTTCCTTTTTATAAAAACTTATCATAATATTCTTTCTTCTTCTTCTTCATCTTCTACAATGAAGAAAGCTTGACTTCATCAATGGTGACTTGATGAAATGAGTGAGAAATCGAATTCTAAAGTGAACCCACTTCCTATTTCTTCATCCTCTACCTTTTGCCAAGTAGTATAGGGTGTTTCCATCACAAGTTTTCATGGCTTGGTGAAGGTGGAGCTTGATCTAGTGATGCCTCGACGTAAATCATCTTCGGCGTCGTAGTCGATGACCTAGCCCGTCCATTCTCCGATGAAGCCAACACTAGAGCCCGGGATCTGATGATTGCAGCGAGGAGACATCATCACGGAGCTATGGAGGTGGAGCACCGGATCTACAAAGGTTGTATTTCCATTCCACTTTAGTTAAGTTGTTAACTAGCTCGTTGTTTCGCCTAAATTTCTAGTTAACGATCCGTATTAGGGTTTCTCGGCACCCGTAAAATTTGAAATTGGCATGGTTGATGCCTTGTGAGACCTCATTCGAGTGCCTAGGAACCCTACAGTGGTATCAGAGCCTTAGGCGATGTGTAGACGAAGTTTGAAACCCGAACGAACCCGGAACCCTAACACAAACATGCTCTCTGGACTTTTTCCAAAATCTGGAGTTTTTCGATATTAAAAATATGCAGAAAAATAAGCAGGAATATCTAAGAGTTACTGTGAAATTCGACAGCCCAATTCCACAAAGTCGCCGTGGTTCCGCGGCACGAGCATGGCTCGTGCGGCGGTTCCGCGGCCGTACGGCCTCATTATATAATGTATTTTGCACAGTAATTCTTAGTTTCAAGTTCTGGTTTTCCTGGGAATTTTTAATATTTTTTCAAGAGTTGAATTTTCTGGGTTGTTTTGGGGATTCGAATGTTCGATCGGATTATCAAATTTTGTCTATGTGGATTCCGGATAATTTTTGAATATGTTAAAAAGTTCGACCGGATATAAATACCCAACTTTTCCCCTGCCGGAAAATTTCCAAGTGTTGTATTTTTCCGTGGTTTAAAGACGTTCTAAGTAGTGCAAGTAACGCGATGGTCCCTCTAGAAGACAACAAACCTTAACTCGATTATGTGACCGTCTTGAACTGCCCTTTGAACCTTAGGGTTTGGGGCAGTACGGCGTGCCACATGTGAGGCGTTGGCTTGACCCTTCTACGGCTGGACCGTTGGTACTGAAGCATGAAGTGAATGTCTTTGAACTTGTTTCATGTGTTGATCTGTTTCGGGAAAACTTGGGTGTTTGAATGTTCGATCGGAAAGTTTAACATTTTCTAATTTTCCGGAATGTGATACAATACTTGGAATTCATAAATAGTTATGAGATAACTGAATGAATGTTATAAACATAGCGGTTTAGTCTCACTTGATCGGTTGCCACGGAATTTTGATGTGATCAAAAGTCCGTCGCAATCACGTAGCGTACGCGGATACTCGCCGGGTAAACTTAATAGACAGCCTCACTCCATAGCCCCGACCAAGTGACTGTAGGAGAACCCCATCGCCGAAAGCATCCGTCCGGGTGCTCGCGGTAGCGGTGTTCCGCCTTGGTGCACTTCGTCGATGGTATCGGGGGTGCAGCCGTCTACTGAAGTTTGCGACGAGCATTCGATCAAGATGTCGGGAATCTTGTTGAATTGCCCGACTTTATATTGAAAAGTGTTTTCGATAATGAGACTAAAATGCGGGGTTTATAATTGTTAGGCATGCGATGTCTAAGGAATTCATTTGATTAGGCATGCGATATCTATGCAGGTTGCGGATTCCAACTGTTGTAGTTTTACACTTTCTTTCTGTGACCGTAAGTGTAATATGTGATATCGCCTGTTTCGTTGCTATATGTCAACGACAATTGGGATGCGCATATTTACTTACGTTGATGACATGTGATGTTATGTGTTGCTGGATATGTTATATTGGATCGTCGTGTTTGAATAGCCGGGGGTTTTTATGTGAGATGAGTGTTTTTCCTTTTCATTCATGTAAAAACTTGTTTGTAATATTCTTTTATTGGGGCACTTCCAGGTTGCGGAAGATGTCACCCGTTTGTATATTATTTACTTTTCCGCACTAGGCTAGACCCAAGGAGGGGAGCACAAGTAACCGGGTTCTGGAGTCCAGTGGGAGACCAACTCGAGGAGTCGAGTCCGGGTCTCCTAACTCCAAAATTGGTAGGGTTGCTTGCCGGTCTCTTAGGGGTCTAGGGGTGTGGGTTTGGCTATTCATCACGACGGTGGAATCTGTGTTTTATACTGGCTCGTATTGAAAACACGGACGTCCTAGTATATCCAATATTTCATATGATTCTTCTGCTGCGATATCTGTGATGTGATCATGTGATGTTTTGTGATGGATACAGTATATAGTATATATGATATATTATATAGGCGTTACTTATGTTTTACACCCGCGCTAGCCCTGCCCTGCTCTGCCGTTAGTTACCTAACCTAACGGTGCATGAAGGGACATCGAGGCGAATGCGGATGGTATAAGTGTACGTCGTATTTATCTGTGATGTTTAGGTACTTAAATGATGGGACTTCATTAATGTGATTAATGAAATAAAAGAAACCTAAGATGTTGTAGAATCGAATTTCAAAATAAAAACAGGTAGCTACAGTTCTTGCTTTGCATAGCGGTATATGTGATATATCCTGCACCTTATTCAATGAGGAAAGGACCGAGATCCCTTCACCGGGAGTGACTCCTTTAGCAATAGCTGGCAGATGCTACACACTCGGTTTGTCTTTTGATTGCTTCTATAGTTTTTGCTTTGCACAGTGATATATATGATATATCCCGCACCTCATTCGACGAGGAAAGGACCGACGATCCCTTCACCGGGAGTGACTCCTTTAGCAAAACTAGAAAAGCCTAAAAAACACTCCATTTTAAAATCATTTGATTCTACAACGATATCAAGTTCATTACGCAATAGGTTTTCAGAAAAACCTGTCGTAGCCCTCCGTCATTTCAGATAAGTCCTGTTTAGTATTCGTGCTGCGTTTGTTGACCTGGTCAAGGCGCAGTGTGCGGTAGCTAACCAGTATTTATCTGCTTATGCATATGATGCAGATTGGGTTAGGGTAGTCGTGCGGCCTTGTTGACCTTGTCAAGGGTCGTGCGGGTGGGTTTGATTCAATCAAGAAATGACGGGTTGAACTTGACTTGCGGTCTATGGTTTGTTGACCTTGTCAAGGTCATAGATCGTTCGGGGCAAAATATTATCGGGAATTTCAAGTGTTGAAATTTGCAATGAGATTGCATACCTTCTATGAGATAGTTGGATCCCGATACCCGCTGCGAGTAAGAGTTACTCCTGGGAGAGTTTTACACATTACAATTAGCCGATCAAGTAGGTGTCTAGAAAGGTGTTAACGAGGTTACGCCTCTGGGAAAACGAGGTTTACTGTAATTAGGTTCGTGCGAAAGTACAGGGGACCTCCCTCAAAGTACCTACACTGGCCTGGCTGAAAGATTGGCGAACTTGTAGCGTGTAATTAATCCCGGCTAGTCTTTCCTTTTAGGGTTTGAAGGAAGATTTGATAAAAACAGTGGGAGCCATCCTGATTAAATAAAATAATAACCAATCTGATCTTGCAAGAGCGCACGCCGAGTGTTTTCTTATCTCTCTCTCCAGGTAGCGACCATATCACGCCTTAATCAAGATAATAATACGGAATATTGACTGAATCCGCTTGTTATACTGAGCTGGGGAACGTTGGTCCCACTCCAACTTATAATTGTTATAAGACAGAGCAGGAAATTGGGGATTACCAGAATTCCCGTGCTGCCTAAACAAAGAGAGTGCATGCTGATGCATTATCTTCGGGTGTGTTCATTACAAAGAACTGTTTCTCTGTATCCTCTACATCCTGGGTATGTGATACCAGATCAGGATCCCAGATATGTAATCTATTACATAGTGCTACAGAAAGGTAGAGAACAGAGAACGGGTGATAAGTTTCATGAGGCAGAAAACGGGGCAAGTGTTGCAGCCAAGTCTGTTGGTCACTGTCACCCTGTATTCCAAATACATTGATTCTGAACGAATGTTATTAGATACCGAACCTGATATACAAAATCATATCTATCTCTTTATTAGTAAAGAAATGATAAAATTTTGTATTGTTGGATAATGTTTTGAACATTTCCTATATCAAAAGTTGATCGGTTCAGGCACGTTATCTAAAAGCATTGATGTTCTAAATCAAACTATAGTTCTTAGTATATGGATCACACACAAGTGGAAGAGTTCAGAAATGAACGGATCCTTCTTGAGGCATTGTTGACTAGGTCATATCAATGCGACCCGACTGGCTAAAGTTACATATAGATGCATATTTAAATCTGTTTGAATTTACATCTTGTGAAACTTGCCAGTCATGTCACAAAGATATAATGACACCAGCTCTGTTTATTGGAAACAGAGAAAGAGTTAGTAAACTCTTAGGATAATACATGTTGATGTATGTAAGGTCCCCTGTCTACATATGCCAGGAATGGTACTTTGTACTTCATTACATTCTCTGATGATCTCTCAAGATTCAGACATATGTTCCTGTTGAAACACAAGTCCGAACCTTTTGAGATATTCACAGAATATAAGTTAGAAGTAGAGAACCAAAACACGGGTATAAGTATTATGTCCTTTGATGTGATCGAGGAGGAGAATACTTGAGCACGAAAATCCTGGATTATTCTAAAGGAGAATGAGATTCTCTCTCAGGATTACTCCTCCGTATACACCATAGCACGATGGTCTATCGGGGCGGAGCAATAACACCCTATGTTATAAGGTGTGCTCTATGATGAGTAATACTAAGTTACCTATTTCCTTTTTGGGAATTATGCACTTGAGAAGCTGCATACCTATTGAATAGGGTTCAAATCAAATCAGTTGCCTGCCACATCATATTTGATATGATAAGGGAAGAGCCCATCTCTTAAGTTAGTTAAGATTTGGGGTTGTCCAGCCTATGTCTGAAAAGCAAAATTCGGACAAGCTCGAGGCAAGGTCTGTAATGTAGAACTGGAAATGTTCCAGCTATACAAACAACAGCTGATGATTTGATAGAACCAAAGGATTCAATAGTTACCAACGAACCTCAGCCTCTCCGCCGATCTAGTAGGGTTTTCTCACCCACCTGAGAGATACTTCGGTTACTCTATGACAGTGGGAGTGAGGATTGCATCATGAGATGATGACCCAACTAGTTTCGAGCTGGCCATCAGGAGTGGGACTCTGTAAGAATGGCTGGATGCTTAGCGATCTAAGATGGAATCCTTATACACCAACAAAGTGTAGACTTTGGCTGCTATATCTGAAGGGTTAAATCCCCATCACGAGCAAGTATATCTTGAGAAGATTACTTGGTGTAGATAGAAAAGTTGAAACTTTCAAAACTAGACTTGTTAAAGGTTTTCGTCATCGACCAGGCGGGGATAATGATGAAACCTTTTCAAGTGGCTATGCTTAAGTCCATCCAGATCCTACTTGCCACGGCTACATACCATGACTACGATATCTGGCGGTTGGGTGTCATGACTGCTTTTCTAAATGATGTTTTAGAAGAGAAAGTCTATAAGTTCACAGCCAGAGGGCTTCGTAGACAGTGGGAGCAGCGGAAACGTGTACAAGATGCTTTATAGGATAAAGCAGGCATCACGGAGTTGGAACATCTGTTTTGATGTGTTAGTCAAAGAGTTTGACATCATCAAAATGGTAAATGAACCTTGTATATACAAAAAGGTAGCAGGGAGTATGGTGATGATCCTCATAGAGTACGTGGATGACATACTCTTGATAGGGAAGGAGTTTCCTATGCTACGCTCGGTCAATCTCCGGTTATCACAATGATTCTCCATATAGGATCAAAGTGATACCTCCTAAATCCTGGGTTTTGGATCTATGAGATAGATCTAATTGGATGTTAGGATTCTCACTAGTTGTAGTGAGATGGTATCAATTGATCCTGGGGAGAATCACTGGAAGGGTTCCAGGGTGATAAAGACGACTGAATGTCAGTCACAGGGATTATCTTTACCCTCAGTAAAGGGACGGTATGTTGGAAGAGTTCCAAGCTAGATACCGTGGCATACTAGACGATAAAGGCTGGATACATCGCTACTTAAGATGCTACCAAAGAGGCTGTTTGGGTTTATATTAGTTCATGAGATGAACTTCGTTCCTACCATTGTGAGACAATGGAGTTGTGGTTTATGCCAAGGAACGCCCGTCCCATCAGTGACCCAGGCATATTCTAAGGCAGTATCACCTGATCATGGAGATGGTTGATCTCCAGGGTGATCGAGGTTAGGAGAGTAGACTCAGAGGACAGCACGGCGGATCCACTCACAAAGGCCTTTTCCCAGAGAGAGACTATTATGGGATGGTTGAGTATGAGATACTACAACCACTGCTATCAGATGGCCCTAGTGCAAGTGGAAGATTGTTAGTTATATGTATGCCCTAGAGGCCATTACTATACATAGGATGTATATTGTAGTGGATGCTTGGACATATATAGGGATGACTTTCTTGCTCGACATGATAGTATGCTATCTGGTTGCTCTTTACCTTAACGTGTACAATGATTGTCTCTCTGTTACATGTTGGTAAAGCCCTTAGGATGTGTACTTGATTACCTGGACTGTGATGCGGATCATACTAGTGGGGACATGGTAGTCTATAAGTACATCCTTCAAAGTCCCTAGTCGTGGGTGTATCGAGACGGGGCATCGATATACCAGAGTTGACTAGCGTATACCTTCTCGACCCATACAGATGGGCGATGGACGATCCCATATCCATTGGTGTTTGACATCAGAGATGATGTACGGGTGCTTAGTGGAGACTGGGTACACTGGACTGACTCGCCGAGAACTCCCAGATGGTATTATACCTTACGTCAGATGACAGTTCTCAGGTGACACTGGTACAGAGTAGTCTGTTGACCCGACATCGTCATAGAGTCTTGTGTGGTTCCCACTGTGCTTTGATTTCCACCTTACCACGTCCAAGAGGGCGTGCAAAACGGTGGCTTTTGGGTACAGTCCCGAATCACATGGAGGCAATGAGCGATAGGAGGGGATTCGTCTCTCCTGGTATAGGGAGTTGATGTTGCGCTGTATTCGATTGGCTATAACCGGAAATCCCTGGCCAGGGTTGCTGAGATTTACTGGTAAGTGTTATCAGTAGTTTCTCGAACTGTTATAGACCTCATATCGACACGACTTATCGAGCTATTGGGATCTGACGTTTACCACCCCTAGGCAAGATATGCGACATATCAGACGATCAGACCGGACTGTACGGTAAGTGTTACTGGTTGGATTCACAGGAGTGTGAGCGGGCCTGCTCGTCGATCTTCTGATCGCTCAATACACGGGTGGCCGTTATGTTTAGCAGACCGCTTGCGGCTTGTGGGTGTTTGATATGATCATCATCTGCTGCCGGCGTATTGACGAGTCTTTAGAGTCCTACACAGAGGTTTCCTGGCTCAAGCAAAACGAAATAGGAGCGCATATGAGATGTGTGCGGGACCGAGAATAATGCGTGTATGTGATACCGTATTTCATTCTCGCGATGAATGTGTGTCGAATGGTTGTATGCGATATAACCTAGTTATCGAATCAAGGATTGATTCGATAAATCGATACATTGGATATTAGTCGGTCATATGCAATATGACCGGATCATTGAACCAAGTGTTGATTTAATTATTTAATGTATACTTATATATTTGATATATTACTTTGCATTAACTAGTATTGGTTCACTTTAAATGGATTTTCTCACTTGTCTGTACAAGATGTATATGTGATATACTTTTTGTGCAAATGATTGTATCATGTTTGATGATGCATGAATGCTAGGTTTTGTGTAAAGAGTTAAATCTTGGTTAAGTAAATGGTTAGGGTTTATATTTATTTATTCATTCATTTATCTTTTTATTTATTGGAAAATATAAAAGAAAAATACAAAATGGTTGCTTTCTATGGAGAAGCTTGTTGCAGCTTCATAAAGGTTTTGACCAAAATAACCATTTTGTCTTCTTCTCCTTAACCCTAACCATTCCTTTAACCTTGGTCAATTCTCTACACATAACCATGGTTATTATTATGATAAGTATTCTTTTTATTTCCTTTTTATAAAAACTTATCATAATATTCTTTCTTCTTCTTCTTCATCTTCTACAATGAAGAAAGCTTGACTTCATCAATGGTGACTTGATGAAATGAGTGAGAAATCCAATTCTAAAGTGAACCCACTTCCTATTTCTTCATCCTCTACCTCTTGCCAAGTAGTATAGGGTATTTCCTTCACAAGTTTTCATGGCTTGGTGAAGGTGGAGCTTGATCTAGTGATGCCTCGACGTAGATCATCTTCGGCGTCGTAGTCGATGACCTAGCCCGTCCATTCTCCGATGAAGCCGACACTAGAGCCCGGGATCTGATGATCGCAGCGAGGAGACATCATCACGGAGCTATGGAGGTGGAGCACCGGATCTACAAAGGTTGTATTTCCGTTCCACTTTAGTTAAGTTGTTAACTAGCTCGTTGTTTCGCCTAAATTTCTAGTTAACGATCCGTATTAGGGTTTCTCGGCACCCGTAAAATTTGAAATTGGCATGGTTGATGCCTTGTGAGACCTCATTAGAGTGCCTAGGAACCCTACACAGTCCACATGTCGGACGCTCGCCCCGCAATATCAAATGTACATAATACAACAAAACTGTACTACCATTGCATCCAGGCTATCCCCCACGACCAATCCACAAAAACACAGCACAATCACAGATCATCAGCGTGAATTTCACGTTCGCAAATCCATCTAACCGGGCTATAGCATTTAGACAGGATTTACCGATCGAGTGACATTCACAGTCGCAGATATAATGTAAATACTGTGAACCAGCGAGTTTAAAATATCCGATCGAACAAATTTACCAAGTATGCCCCAAAGCATTACTGTAGCACTTACAGAAAATCTGGGCCCAAAAATAATATTCCAGAAACCCTATTTTCTAGTGTAAGACAATCTGGAAAAATTTGGTGCAGTGAGGAGCCTAAGTGGCGGCGGAACCGCGGCCAAAGCCATGCTTTGGCCGCGGTTCCGCGGTGGGATGATGGATTCAGGCGACCAAATTTTACCAGAATTCTTATACTTCCCTGCACATCATTCTGCAACTACCTGAAAAAATTTTGGAGCCCAAAAAATTTCGACAGAAACTGATGTTCATGAAAAACACGGTTTTTGGAATTTTGTTCGATCGAAAATGTAAACACATTAGACAAAGCTAGACTAGGTTAATGGCGTGGCTCCGATACCATGTTGCGCCACGGCAGCGCCCCGGCCGTCTACACGAGGACAAAATGCGGAATCAAAAATTTTTCTTAACTTTTAAACTGGCGCTACCGCGGACAATAAAACCCGGATCGTAACCATTAACCCAATGCTAGCTAACAAGAGATGGGAAGAGAGTTATGCCAAGCGATCCGTGTCCTTCGGTCTTCATCTCCACTCCGATCTCTCGCGGATACTTCGTCCGTCACGTCCTTGTCGTAAAGGGCACCACGTAGCCGAATACTTTTACGGGCTCCCACCTCTGGACTGAGGCAACTCGGGCGCGAAGTTGGCTAGCCGACGCGTCCAAGATTTGCTGTAGGCTAGTGTAGAAACTTTGTCTCTTGGAGTTTATGTAGTTGCCATTGATGGAGGAATCAAGAAAGAACAATGGAGAGAGGTTTGAAACTTTTGCAAGCCAAGAGTGAAAATGAGATGAATCAATCCCTCACATATAAAATGAACTCTCTCATACTCTCCCCAATAGTGTGGCCGGCCCCTTAAAGAATGGAGGAGGAAAAAGAATAATGCAACAAGGGAGGTGAGTGTAGGAGACATGAAGGGGTGACCACATCCAAAGCAAACCTCACATCCAAATCAAGATCAACTCCAATCTCATTAAAGCATGTAATGATGTATGAAAAGAAAAGATGCCATCATAATCAATCCATATGCAAGAAACCCCCCTCCACAAATGTTATTTGCAAACTTGCAAATAACCCCCATCCATCATAAAAGTCCGTCCGTGAAGGAACAAAGAAAAACCGGCCAGAACGGAATACAAACTGGCAACTTCAGAAAACTGATCCCGTAATAAATTACAGGAAAACCCCGCTACTGCATATACATGCCAGCATTTGTATTCCCACTGAATACAAATGCAAAGAGACAAAACTACACTGTCTAATACTAGGATCCGGCTTAAACCAAAGCCGGCTAGTAAAATCCTTCTGATCACGATCCGTGCAATACCGCATGTATCTGATCGAACCATGCCATATCTCCATACGGCCTCTACAGCGTTTCGCCCGAAACTTGAGTAACTGAGTATGGTGGACTCTAAAGACTCGTCAATACTATGGCTGTGGATTTAACCACTAGCACGTCAGAGGTATTAGCCATACGTGACGGGCCACCAGCTATTGACCAAAAGGGACGTCGATGAGCGAACTCATCCTGACACCCTACTGAGCCTGTCAGTGATAATATCCGTACAGTTCGGTCCGTTCGTCTATGAGTATCGCATGGCGGGCCTAGGGGGTTGGTAAGAGTCAGACCCCCAAAAGCGGTACAAGTCATGTCGGAGTGAAGCCCAGAACACCCTGAGATACTACTGGAATACCTACCAGTAAATCTCCTGCCTCGACCGAGGGCTTTGTGTAATGGCTCTCCTAGACACAGCGCGACCTCACCCCCAATACCGGGAGAGACGAACCCCTGCAGATCTGCTCTCTGCCTCCATATGGCTCGGGACTGTACCCAACTAAAACCTGTTTGCACGACTCCTTTGAGCCGTGGTAGGGTAGTAATCAAAGCACAGTAGGAACTCACACGAGACAAATGACAATCTCAGGTCGATGAACTAACCTGTACACATGTCACCGGGGAACTGCTATCTGACGTCTGGTATAATCCCAACTAGCAGGTTCCCGGCGAGTCATGTCCGGTGTACTCATAACCCAATGAGCACCTGTATACATCTTAGGTGAACCAACTGACACCAATGACTTGTGAGACCGGCCGCCGCCCCTCGTCGGGGTCTCGACTGTATACACTAGTCTAATAATGGAGTATCGATGCCCAGTCTCGAAACTCCCATGACTAGGGACCTTTTAAGGATGTGCTTATAGACCCCAGCTGTAGGGTTCCTAGGCACCCTAATGAGTTCTCACAAGACATCGAACATGCCAAATTAAAATTTTAACGGTGCCGAGAGACCCGACTACGGATCGTTTGCTAGAAAACTAGGCGAAAAACCTAACTAGTTAACACTTAACTATTGGGAATACGGAAATACAACCTTTGTAGATCCGGTGCTCCACCTCCATAGCTCCGCAACGAAGTCGTCTCCGCTGTCCAAAACAAATCCGGGCTCTAGAGTCGGCTTCGTCAGAGAAAAAGTGAGCTAGGTCGTCGATGTCCATGCCGAAGATGATCTACGTCGAAGCATCGCTAGATCAAGCTCCACCTTCACAAATCCATGAAAACTTGTGAAGGAAACACACTCTACTACTTGGCAAGAGGTAGAGGATGAAGAAATAGGAAGTGGGTAGACTTTAGAATTGGATTTCTCACTCATATCATCAATCTACCATTGATGACTTCAAGCTTTTTCTTCATGTGTTTTATGAAGAAGAAGAAGAATATGTTATGATAAGTTAATTAGAAAAAGAAAAGAATAATCAAAACTTATCATGACTAAAACCATGGTAAAGTGTAGAGATTGAACTAGGGTTAAATCAAATGGTTAGGTTAAGCATGAGATAAGAATGGTGGACAAAGTCAAAGGTTCATGAATCTTCAACTACAAACAAAATTAGCCACCATTCTTTTCTCTTTTCTTTCATTCATTTATCAAAAATAAAAGGATAATTAAATAAGATAAATGAATAACAAATAATAAACCCTAACCATTTCATTAACCAAGGTTTAATCTTAACACTTGAACCCTAGCATGACATGTACCATCAAACATGATACAATCAAGTGCACAAAAGTATATCGCATATACAATGCGCACATCCGAGTGAGAAAATCCATCTTAAGTGAACCGATACTAGTTAACGCAAAGCAATATATCAAATATATAATTATGCATTAAATCATTAAATCAACTCTTGATTTAACGATCCGGTCATGACGCACATAACCGACTGGTACCATTAGTAACATCTTATCGAATCAACACTTGATCCGATAACCCGGCTATATCGCATATAACCGATAAATGTCACATCGCGAGTATCGAATACAGTATCACATACTCGTATTATTCTCGGTCCCGCACATATCTCATATGCGCTCCTATTTCGTTTCGCTTGAGCCAGGAAACCTCTGTGTAGGACTCTAAAGACTCGTCAATACGCCGGCAGCAGATGATGATCATATCAAGCATCCACAAGCCGCAAGCGGTCTGCTAAACATAACGGCCACCCAGGTATTGAGCGATCTGAAGATCGACGAGCAAGCCCGCTCACACTCCAGTGAATCCGACCAGTAACACTACCGTACAGTCCGGTCTGATCGTCTGATCTGTCGCATATCTCGCCTAGGGGTGGTAAACGTCAGACCCCAATAGCTCGATAAGTCGTGTCGATATGAGGTCTATAACTGTTCGAGAAACTACTGGTAACACTTACCAGTAAATCTCAGCAACCCTGGCCAGGGATTTCCTGTTATAGCCAATCGAACACAGCGCAACATCAACCCCCTATACCGGGAGAGACGAATCCCCTCCTATCGCTCATTGCCTCCATGTGACTCGGGACTGTACCCAAAAACCACCGTTTTGCACGCCCTCTTGGACGTGGTAAGATGGAAATCAAAGCACAGTGGGAACCACACAAGACTCTATGACGATCTCGGGTCAACAGACTACTCTGTACCAGTGTCACCAGAGAACTGCCATCTGACGTGAGGTATAATACCATCTGGGAGTTCTCGGTGAGTCCGTCCAGTGTACCCAGTCTCTACTGAGCACCCGTATATCATCTCTGATGTCAAACACCGATGGATATGGGATCATCCATCGCCCATCTGTATGGGTCAAGAAGGTATACGCTAGTCTACTCTGGTATATCGATGCCCCGTCTCGATACACCCTCGACTAGGGACTTTGAAGGATGTACTCATGGACTACCATGTCCCCACTAGTATGATCCGCATCATAGTCCAGGTAGTCAAGCACACATCCTAAGGGCTTTACCAACATGTAACAGAGAGACAAACAGTATACACGTTAAGGTAAAGTTCAACCAGATAGCATACTATCATGTCGAGCAAGAAAGTCCTCCCTATATATGTCCCAGCATCCACTACAATATACATCCTATGTACAGTAATGGCCTCTAGGGCATACATATAACTAACACCAGCTCCCACGTATATGATCGCCATCATACTGCTAGTAGTCAAGCAAGAATCCTAGGGGCTCTATCAACGTGTAATAGCGACTTGTAAGGTCACCTAAACCAGTACACGATGATAAAGATAAACCAGATAGCATACTATCATCTTAAGTAAGACCGTCCTACCGGGATAGGTCCTCCCTCAATCGTTGCAATCACGTGCCTGTGATCCAATAATTGACTCTGAGGGCACTATCTCCAACAACTACTGATAACACTTATCAGTAAATCTCGTCAGCAGATCTGGCCAGGGACTTCCAGTTATAGCCTATCGAGCATAGTGCAACATCAACTCCCAATACCAGGAGAGACGAAACCCCTCCTATCGCTCATTACCTCCAAAAGACTCGGGACTGTACCCAAAATCGACCTATTTGCATGTCTCCTTTGAGCTTGGTAAGGAGGAAATGAAAGCACAGTTGGAGCCGCACAAGACTCTATGACGATCTCGGGTCTACAGGCTAACCTGTACCAGTGTCACAAGAGGACAGCTATCTGACGATAGGTATACCAACACATAGGAGTCCTCGGTGAGTCCTGTTCAGGGTATCCCGTCTCCACTGAGCATCCGTACGCTGTCTTTGATATCAAACACCAATGGATGTAGGATCATCCATCGCCCATCATATTGGTCAAAAAGCGTATACGATAGTATACACTGGAATATCGATGCCCTATCTCAATATTCCCTCGACTAGGATCAATTAAAGGATGTACTTGTTAACTACCATGGCCCCACTATTATGATCTCCATCATAGTCCTGGTAGTCAAGTACATATCCTAAGGGCTTTATCAATATGTGAGAGCAAGACAGTAAAAATACCAGTCTACATATTAAGATAAAGGTAACCGGATAGCATACTATCATGTCGAGCAAGAAAGTCCTCTCTATATATGTCTAAGCATCCACTATATTATACATGATATGTACAATAATGGCCTCTAGGGTGTACATATAACTAACAATCTCCCACATCCACTAAGGCCAGTTGTTGTAGTATCTCATACCCAACATCCCAAAAGTCTCTCGAATAGCATCTGGGGAATTTCCTCGGGGAGTGGATCCGCTATGTTATCCTCTGTGTCAACCCTCCTGACCTCGATCTCCCGGAGATCAACTATCTCCCTGATTAGGTGATACTGTCTATGAATATGTCTGGATCGCTGACAGGACCAGGGTTCCTAGTCTAAAGCCACAGCTCCATTGTCATCCCAATACACAGGTATTGGATGCCCAATGGTAGGAACCAAGTTCATAATATGAACCCTATTCATCCAGACAAGCTCTTTTATAGCATCGTTGGTAGCGATATAATTGGCCTTTATCCTCTAGTATGTCACGCTATCTAGCTTGGAACTCTTCCAACATACCGTCCCTCCACTGAGGGTAAAGACAATGCCTGTGATTGACTTTCAGTCGACCTTATCACTCTGGAAGCTCGAACCAATAACATTCTTTTAGTGCTTCTCAAGTGTTAGTTATATGTATGCCCTAGAAGCCATTACTATACATAGGATGTATATTGTAGTGGATGCTTGGACATATATAGGTATGACTTTCTTGCTCGATATGATAGTATGCTATCTGGTTACTCTTTACCTTAACGTGTACACTGATTATCTCTCTGTTACATGTTGGTAAAGCCCTTAGGATGTGTACTTGACTACCTAGACTATGATGCGGATCATACTAGTGGGGACATAGTAGTCCATAAGTACATCCTTCAAGGTCCCTAGTCGTGGGTGTATCGAGACGGCATCGATATACCAAAGTAGACTAGCGTATACCTTCTCGACCCATACAGATGGGCGATGGATGATCCCATATCCATTGGTGTTTGACATCAGAGATGATGTACGGGTGCTCAGTGGAGACTGGGTACACTGGACGGACTCGCCGAGAACTCCCAGATGGTATTATACCATACATCAGATGGCAGTTCTCTGGTGACACTGGTACAGGTTAGTCTGTAGACCTAAGATCGTCATAGAGTCATGTTTGATTCCCACTGTGCTTTGATTTCCACCTTACCACGTCCAAGAGGGCATGCAAAACGGTGGTTTTTGGGTACAGTCCCGAATCACATGGAGGCAATGAGCGATAGGAGGGGTTTCGTCTCTCCCGGTATAAGGAGTTGATGTTGCGCTGTGTTCGACTGGCTATAACAGGAAGTCCTTGGCCAAGGCTGCTTTAGGGATTTACTGGTAAGTGTTACCAGTAGTTTCTCGACCCGTTATGAGCCTCATATCGACACGACTTATCGAGTTATTGGGGTCTGACGTTTACCACCCCTAGGCGAGATATGCGACATATCAGACGAACAGACCGGACTGTACGGTAAGTGTTACAGGTTGGATTCACAGGAGTGTGAGCGGGCTTGCTCGTTGATCTTCTGATCGCTCACTACCCGGGTGGCCGTTATGTTTAGCAGACCGCTTGCGGCTTGTGGGTGTTTGATATGATCATCACCTGCTGCCGGCGTATTGACGAGTCTTTAGAGTCCTACACAGGGGTTTCCTGGCTCAAGCGAAACGAAATAGGAGCGCATATGAGATATGTGCTGGACCGAGAATAATACCAGTATGTGATACTGTATTCTATTCCCGCGATTTATGACATTGGTCGGTTGTATGCGATATAGCCGGGTTATCGGATCAAGTGTTGATTCGATAAGTTGTTACTATTGATATTAGTCAGTTATATACAATATGACCGGATCGTTAAATTAAGTGTTGATTTAATGATTTAATGTATAATTATATATTTGATATATTACATTACATTAACTAGTATTGGTTCACTTAAGATTGATTTTCTCACTTGAATGTGCACATTGTTTATATGTGATATATGCAAGTGTACATGTTTGTATCATGCTTGATGATACAAACAAGTTGTGTGTATGAGACTTGAACCAAATCAAGGTTAAATTAGGGTTTACTATTTTTCTAACAAATAACAAAAGAGTAAGACTTTGGTCAAAGTTATCAAGCTTCATGAAGCTTGATAAACATTGACAAAGTCAACTCTTTTGTCATTTGTTCAAGATATTAGTTAACCCAACCCTTAACCTAATGCTTTGGTTAATTCTTTACATGAGTTAAGCATGAGGGCTTAACTCAACCATGGTGCCATGATTAAAAGGATAAGTTTCATATTATTCTTTTAATCCTTTTTCTTCTTCTTCTTCATCAAGCTCCACAAAAGCTTGCTAGCTCCAATGGTGCCATGGGAAAAAGAGTGAGAAATACAATTCTAAAGTGAACCCACTTCCTATTTCTTCATCCTCTATTACTTGCCATGTAGTATAGGGTGTTCTCTTCACAAAGTTTTTGACCAAGTGAAGGAATAGCTTGAGTTTGAGTCTCCCCGATGTAGATCATCTTCGGCATCGAAGTCAACGACCTAGCCCGCTCATTTCTCCGATGAAACCATCGCTAGAGTCCGGGATCCCGATGATCGCAGCGGAGGGACGTCAACACGGAGCTAAAGAAGTGGAGGACCGGATCTACAAAGGTTGTAGTCACTTTTACTTGTAGTTAAGTTGTTAACTTGCATGTTCTTTCGCCTTACCTTTAGTAATCGATCTAGTATAGGGTTTCTCGGCACCGGAAAAATTTTAATTTGGCATGGTTGATGCCTTGTGGAACCTCTTGAGTATGCCTAGTAACCCTACAGTGGTATCAGAGCTTAGCTAGAGCATTAGGCGATGTGTTTGCGAAGTTAAAACCCCGATCGAACCCGAAAACAACAAATTAACCTCCTCTCTGGATAATTTCTGAAATCTGGGATTTTTCTATATTAAAAATACCTAAAAAATTCAGCAGGGTTTTCTAAGAATTACCATGAAAAACGAGCCCCTAATTCGTCTACATGGCCGCAGAACCACGGCAATAAGCCCTCTTTGGCGGCGGTTCCGCGGCAAGGTGTTGGTATTAGGGACGGCTTTTTGCACAGTAATTCTAGTTGCTGCTTATATATTTTCTGGGTATTATTTTTCTGACTCAAGTGTTGAGTGTTCTGGGGATTATTTTGTATTCGTTGATTCGATCGGAAATTTTAAATTCGTAATGTTTTCCGGATATTTTTAGAACATGTTAAAAAGTTCGACCGGATATAAATACCAAATTTTTCCCCTGTCGGGAAATTTCAAAGTGTTGGATTTTTCCGTAGTTTGAGAACGTTCTAAGTAGTGCAAGTAACGCGATGGACCCTCTAGAAGACAACAAACCTTAACTCGATTATCTGACCATCTTGAACTGCCCTTTGAACCTTAGGGTTTGGGGGCAGTACGGCGTGCCACATGTTAGGCGTTGGCTTGACCCTTCTATGGCTGGACCGTTGGTACTGTGGCATGAAGTGAATGTTTTTAAACTTATTTCATGTGTTGAGCTGTTTCGGGAAAAACTTTGGTGTTTGATTGTTCGATCGGAAAGTTTAACATTTTCTATTTATCTGGAATGTGATACAATATTTCGAATCCATAAGTAGTTATGAGATAACTGATTTGGATGTTATAAACATAGCACTTTAGTCTCACATGATCGGTTGCCGCGGAATTTTGATATGATCAAAAGTCCGTCGCAATCGCGTAGCGTACGCGGATAATCGCCGGTAAGCTTAATAGACAGCCACGCCCCATAGCCCCGGCCAAGTGACTGTAGGAGAACCCCGTCGCCGAAAGCATCCGTTCGGGTGCTTGCGGCAGCGGTGTTCCGCCTTGGTGCACTTCGTCGACGGCATCGGGGGTGCGGCCGTCCACTAAAGTTTGCGACGAGCATTCATTCTAGATGTCGGGAATCTTGTTGATTTGCCCGACTTGATATTGAAAAGTGTTTTCGATAATGAGACTAAAATGCGGGGTTTATAATTGTTAGGCATGTGATGTCTAAGGAATTCAGATGGTTAGGCATGCGATGTCTAAAGAGTTTACGGATTCCAACTGTTGTAGTCTTACACTTTCTTTTCTGTGACCGTAAGTGTAATATGTGATATTGCCGGTTTCGTTGCTATATGTCAACGACAATTGGGATACGCATGTTTACTTATGTTGATGACATGTGATGTTATGTGTTGCTGGATAAGTTATATTGGATCGTAGTGTTTGAATAGTCGGGGTTTTTTATGTGAGATGAGTGTTTTTTATTTTCATTCATGTAAAAACTTGTATGTAATATTCTTTTATTGGGGCACTTCCAGGTTGCGGAAGATGTCACCTTTGTATATTATTTACTTTTCCGCACTAGGATAGACCCAAGGAGGAGAGCACAAGTAACCGGGTTCTAGAGTCCAGTGGGAGACCAACTCGAGGAGTCGAGTCCGGGTCTCCTAACTCTAGAACTGGTAGGGTTGCTTGCCGCTCTCGTAGGGGTCTAGGGGTGTGGGTTTGGCTATTCATCGTGACCGAGGAATCCGTGTTTTATACTGGCTCGTATTGAAAACACGGACGTCCTAGTATATCCAATGTTTCATATGATTCTTCTGCTGCGATATCTGTGATGTGATCATTTGATGTTCTGTGATAAATACTGTATATTGTCTATATGATATATTATATAGGCGTTACTTATGTTTTACACCCGCCCTAGCCCTGCCCCGCTCTGCCGTTAGTTACCTAACCTAACGGTGCACGAGGGGACATCGAGGCGAATGCGGATGGCATAAGTGTACGTCGTATTTATCTGTGATGTTTAGGTGCTTAAATGATGGGACTTCATTAATGTGATTAATGAAAGAAAAGAAACCTAAGATGTTGTGGAATCGAATTTTTCAAAAACAGGCAGCTACAGTTCTTGCTTTGCATCGCGGTGTTCCTTGTAGAACATCCTGCACCTTATTCGATAAGGAAAGGGCCGAGATCCCTTCACCGGGAGTGACCCCTTTAGCAATAACTGGCAGATGCTACAACCCTCGGTTTGTCTTTTAATTGCTTCTATAGTTTATGCTTTGCACAGCGGTATATATGATATATCATGCACCTTATTCGATGAGGAAAGGGCCGACGATCCCTTCACCGGGAGTGACCCCTTTAGCGAAACTAGTAAAAGCCTCAAAAGCACTCCGTTTTAAAATCATTTGATTCTACAACGATATCAAGTTCATTACGCAATAGGTTTTCAGAAAAATCTGTCGTAGCCCTCCGTCATTTTAGATAAATCCTGCTTAGTATTCATGCTGCGTTTGTTGACCTTGTCAAGGCACAGTGTACGGTAGCTAACCAGTATTTATCTGCTTATGCATATGATGCAGATTATTTTAAGGTAGTCGTACGGCCTTGTTGACCTTGTCAAGGGTCGTGCGGGTGGGTTTGATTCAATCAAGAAATGACGGGTTAAACTTGACTTACGGTCTATGGTTTGTTGACCTTGTCAAGGTCACAGATCGTTTAGGACAAAATATTATCGGGAATTTCAAGTGTTGAAATTTGCAATGAGATTGCATACCTTCTATGAGATAGTTGGATCCCGATACCCACTGCGAGTAATTGTTACTCCTGGGAGAGTTTTACACATTACAATTAGCCGATCAAGTAGGTGTCTAGAAAGGTGTCAACGGGGTTATGCCTCTGGGAAAACGAGGTTTACATTAATTAGGTCCGTGCGAAAGCACGGGGAACCTCCCTCAAAGTACCGACACTGGCCTGGCTGAAAGATTGGCAAACATGTAGTGTGTAATTAATCCCGGCTAGTCTTTCCTTTTAGGGTTTGAAGGAAGATTTGATAAAATCAGTGGGAGCCATCCTGATTAGATAAAATAATAACCAATCTGATCTTGCAAGAGCGCACGCAGAGTGTTTTCTTCTCTCTCTCTCCAGGTAGCGACCATGTCACACCTTAATCAAGATAATATAACGGATATATTGACTGAACCCGCTTGTTATACTGAGCTGGGGAACGTTGGTCCCGCTCCAACTTATAATTGTTATGAGACAGAGCAGGAAATTGGGGATTACCAGAATTCCCGTGCCGCCCAAACGAAGAAAGTGCATACCGATGCATCATCTTCGGGTGTGTTCATTACACAGAACTGCTTCTCAGTATCCTCTGCGTCCTGGGTATCTGATACCGGATCAGGATCCCAGATATGTAATATATTACATGGGCTACAGAAAGGTAGAGAACTGAGAACGTGTGATAAGTTTCATGAGGCAGAAAACGGTGCAAGTGTTGCAGCCAAGTCTGTTGGTCACTGTCACCCTGTATTACCAGAATACATTGATTCTGAACAAATGTTATTAGATACCGAACCTGATATACAAAATTATATCAGTCTCTTTATTAGTAAAGAAGGATATAATTTTGTATTGATTGGATAATTTTTTGAACATTTCCTATATCAAGAGTTGATCGGTTCAGGCACATTATCTAAAAGTATTGACGTTCTAAATCAAACCACAGTTCTTAGTATATAGAACACACACAGGTGGAAGAGTTCAGAAATGAAAGAATCCTTCTTGAAGTATTGTAGATTAGGTCATATCAATGCGACCCGACTAGCTGAAGTTACATATAGATGCATATTTAAATTAGTTTGAATTTACATCTTGTGAAGCTTGCCAAGCATGTCACAGAGATAAGATGACCATAGCTCCGTTTACAAGAAGCAGAGAAAGAGTTAGTGAACTCTTGGGATGATACATATTGATGTATGAAGATCCCCTGTCTACACATGCCAAGACCGGTTCTTTGTACTTCATTACCTTCTCTGATGATCTCTCAAGATTCAGACTTATGTTCCTGTTGAAACAAAAGTCCGAACCTTTTGAGATATTCACAGAATATAAGTTAGAAGTAGAGAACCAAAAACGGGTATAAGTATTTTGTCCTTTGATGTGATCAAGGAGGAGAATACTTGAGCACGGAATTCTTGGACTTTTCTAAAGGGGAATGAGATTCTCTCTCAGCATTACTCCTCCGTATACACCACAGCACCTCGGTGTATCGGGGCGGAGCAATAGCACCCTATGTGATATGGTATGCTCTATGATGAGTACTACTGAGTTTCCTATTTCCTTTTAGGGAGTTATGCACATATGAAGTTGCATACCTATTGAAAAGGGTTCCGATCAAATCAGATGCCTACCTTTTCATATGAGATATGGAAAGGGAAGAACCCATCTCTTATGTCAGTTAAGATTTGGGGTTGTCCGGCCTATGTCTGAAAGGAAAAATCCGGACAAGCTCGAGGCAAAGTCAGTACTGTAGAAGTTTGTTGGATATCCCAAGCATACGCAAGGGAAAATCTTCTACCTAACCGAGGAACAAAAGATGTTTTGTTACTCAGCATGCCACCTTTGTGAAAAGGGAATTTCTTATGAAGAAATTAGTGGACATGAGGTAGAACTGGAAAGAGTTCCAGCTATATAAACTGCAGCTGATGATTTGGTATAACCAAAGGATTCAATAGCAACCAACGAACCTCAGCCTCTCCGCCGATCTAGTAGGGTTCCTCATCCACCTGAGAGATACTTCGGTTTCTCTATGACAGTGGGAGCAAGGATTGCATCATGAGATGATGACCCAACTAGTTTCGGGCTGGCCATCAGGAGTAGGACTCTGTAAGAATGGCTGAATGCTTATCGATCTGAGATGGAATTCTTATACACCAACAAAGTATAGACTTTGGTTGCTTTATCTGAAGGGTTAAATCCCCATCAGGAGCAAGTATATCTTGAGAAGATTACTTGGTGTACATGGAAAAGTTGAGACTTTCAAAGCTAGACTTGTTAAAGGTTTGCATCATTGACCAGGTATAGATTATAATGAAACCTTTTCTAAATAGCTATGCTTAAGTCCATCCAGATCATACTTACCACGGCTACATACCATGACTACGATATCTGGTGGTTGGGTGTCATGACTGCTTTTCTAAATGATGTTTCAGAAGAAAGCGTCTATAAGTACACAGCCAGAAAGCTTCGTAGACAGTGGGAGTAGCGGAAACGTGTGCAAGATGTTTTATGTGATAAAGCAGGCATCGCGGAGTTGGAACATCTGTTTTGATGAGTTAGTCAAAGAGTTTGACATCATCAAAATGGTAGATGAACCTTGTATATACAAAAAGGTAGTAGGGAGTATAGTGGTGATCCTCGTAGAGTACGTGGATGACATACTCTTGATAGGAATGGAGTTTCCTATGCTACGCTCGGTCAATCTCCGCTTATCGCAATGATTCTCCATATAGGATCAAAGTGATACCTCCTAAATCCTTAGATTGGATCTATGAGATAGATCTAAGTGGACCTTAGAATCCTCGCTAGCATTAGTGAGATAGATCTAAGTGGACCTTAGAGGCCATTACTAACATTAGGATGTATATTGTAGTGGATGCTTGGACATATATAGGGATGCCTTTCTTGCTCGATATGATAGTATGCTATCTGGTTACTCTTTACCTTAATGTGTACACTGATTGTCTTTCTGTTACATGTTGGTAAAGCCCTTAGGATGTGTACTTGACTACCTAGACTATGATGCGGATCATACTAGTGAGGACATGGTAGTCCATAAGTACATCCTTCAAGGTCCCTAGTCATGGGTGTATCGAGACAGGCATCGATATACCAGAGTAGACTAGCTTATACCATTCTCGACCCATACAGATGGGCGATGGATGATCCCATATCCATTGGTGTTTGACATCAGAGATGTTGTACTGGTGCTCAGTGGAGACTGGGTACACTGGACGGACTCGCTGAGAACTCCCAGATGGTATTATACCTTACGTCAGATGGCAGTTCTCTGGTGACACTGGTACAGGATAGTCTGTAGACCCGAGATCATCATAGAGTCTTGTGTGATTCCCACTGTGCTTTGATTTCTACCTTACCACGTCCAAGAGGGCGTGCAAAACGGTGGTTTTTGGGTACAGTCCCGAATCACAAGGAGGCAATGAGCGATAGGAGGGGTTTCGTCTCTCCTGGTATAGGGAGTTGATGTTGCGCTGTGTTCGACTGGCTATAACAGGAAGTCCTTGGCCAAGGCTGCTTTAGGGATTTACTGGTAAGTGTTACCAGTAGTTTCTCGACCTGTTATGAGCCTCATATCGACACGACTTATCGAGTTATTGGGGTCTGACGTTTACCACCCCTAGCGAGATATGCGACATATCAGACGAACAGATCGGACTGTACGGTAAGTGTTACTGGTTGGATTCACAGGAGTGTGAGCGGGCTTGCTCGTTGATATTCTGATCGCTCAATACCCCGGGTGTCCGTTACGTTTAGCAGACTGCCTTGCGGCTTGTGGGTGTTTGATATGATCATCACCTGTTGCTGGCGTATTGACAAGTCTTTAGAGTCCTACACAGGGGTTTCCTGGCTCAAGCGAAACGAAATAGGAGCGCATATGAGATATGTGCGGGACCGAGAATAATACCAGTATATGATACTGTATTCTATTCTCGCGATTTATGACATTGGTCGGTTGTATGCGATATAGCCGGGTTATCGGATCATGTGTTGATTCGATAAGTTGTTACTATTGATATTAGTCGGTTCTATACAATATGACCGGATCGTTAAATCAAGTGTTGATTTAATGATTTAATGTATAATTATATATTTGATATATTACTTTACATTAACGAGTATTGGTTCACTTAAGATTGATTTTCTCACTTGAATGTGCACATTGTTTATATGTGATATATGCAAGTGTACATATTTGTATCATGCTTGATGATACAAACAAGTTGAGTGTATGAGACTTGAACCAAATCAAGGTTAAATTAGGGTTTACCATTTTCCTAACAAATAACAAAAGAGTAAGACTTTGGTCAAAGTTATCAAGCTTCATGAAGTTTGATAAACATTGACAAAGTCAACTCTTTTGTCATTTGTTGAAGATATTAGTTAACCCAACCCTTAACCTAATGCTTTGGTTAATTCTCTACATGAGTTAAGCATGAGGGCTTAACTCAACCATGGCGCCATGATTAAAAGGATAAGTTTCATATTATTCTTTTAATCCTTTTTCTTCTTCTTCTTCATCAAGCTCCACAAAAGCTTGCTAGCTCCAATGGTGCCAAGGGAAAAAGAGTGAGAAATCCAATTCTAAAGTGAACCCACTTCCTATTTCTTCATCCTCTACTGCTTGCCATGTAGTATAGGGTGTTCTCTTCACAAAGTTTTTGACCAAGCGAAGGAATAGCGTGAGTTTGAGTCTCCCCGACGTAGATCATCTTCGGCATCGAAGTCAACGGCCTAGCCCGCTCATTTCTTCGACGAAACCATCGCTAGAGTCCGGGATCCCGATGATCGCAGCGGAGGGACATCAACACGGAGATAAAGAAGTGGAGGACCGGATCTACAAAGGTTGTAGTCACTTTTACTTGTAGTTAAGTTTTTAACTTGCATGTTCTTTCGCCTTACCTCTAGTAATCGATCTAGTTTAGGGTTTCTCGGCACCGGATAATTTTTAATTTGGCATGGTTGATGCCTTGTGGAACCTCTTGAGTGTGCCTAGTAACCCTACATCAAGTACTTAAGAATGTCCTCCACAACTGTCCAGTGATTCGACCAAGATCCAATTGATTCCTGATCAATACTCCTAGTGAGTCAGCTACATCTCGTCGGGTACATAAAATCGCATAGATGATAGAGCCTACCGCCGAAGCATAGCGTATCCATTGCACGTGAGCTCTCTTCAAATCAGTCTCGGGAGACATCTTTTTGGAGAGAGTGATTCCTGACCAAGTGGGCGAACCACCACACCTAGAATCCTCCATACTAAACCCTTTTAGTATGGTGTTAATGTACCTAGATTTTGGACACTCCCAACATCCACTTAGATCAATCACCATAGATCACAATCCACAAGATATAGTAGGTATCATCCAAATCTTCTATGGAGAATCTTCATGATAAGAGGAGCTTGACCGAGTGTAGCATAGGAAACTATTTCCTATCAAGAGTGTGTCATCTACATACAATATGTGGAAGACCGCCTAACTCTCTACAACCTTCTTGTGTATACAAGGTTCATCTGCCATTTTGATGAAGTCAGACTCTTTAACTGCCACATCAAAACAGATGTTCCAGCTCCGTGATGCTTACATTGATCCTGATGGACTTATGCATAGCTTTGAATGTCTCAACTTTTCCATTTACACCAAGAATCTTCTCAAGATCTATTTGTTCCCAATGGGTTTTACCCCTTCAGGTGCAACATTCAAAGTCATACTTTGTTGGTGTACATGGATTCCATCTTTGATCGCATAGCATCTAACCATTTCACTAAGTCTCCACTTGTGATGGCCTGTATGAACTTAGTTGGGCCATCATCTATAATGATGCAATCCTCACTCCCACTTTCATCGAGAAGGCCGTAGTATCTCTTAAGTGGATGAGGAACCCTACCAGATTCACGGAGAGGCTGAGGTTCGTTGGAGACTATTGAATCCTTTGATTTCACCAAACCATCAGCTGTCAGTTTGTCTAGCTAGAACTCCTTCCAGTTCTACCTCAGTACAACCAATTTCTTCATAAGAAATTCTTTTTCTATAAAGGTGTCTTGCTGAGAAAGAAAAACTCCTTTTGCTCCTCAGTGCGGTATAAGATATTCCCTTGTGAATGTTCGGGATATCCAACAAACTTATACAGAACTGACTTTACTTCGAGCTTGTCCGGATTCTGCCTTTCAACATAGGTCGGATAACCCCATAACTTAACTCGTTTAAAACATGGTCTCTTCCCATTCTATATCTTATATGGAGTGGTAGGCACTGATTTGGATGGAACCCCATTCAATAGGTATGCAGCTTCTCAAGTGCATAACTCCAAAAGGAAACAGGTAACGCAGCTATACTCATCATAGAGCGCGCCATATCTCATAGGGTGGGACACCTCCGCCCCGATACACCATTGTGCTGTGGTGTATTCGAAGGAGTAAGCTGAGAGAGAATCCCATTCTCTTTTTAGAAACTCCAGGAACTCCATGCGCAAGTATTCTCCTCCTTGATCACATCAAAGGACTTAATACTTCTACCCAATTGATTCTTAACTTCAAGCTTATATTCCTTGAACTTCTCAAAAGTTTCAGACTTGTGTTTCAACAGGAACATATGTCCGAATCCTGAGAGAAGATCAATGAATATAATGAAGTACGAAGAACCAACCTTGGCATTTGTAGACATAGGACCGTGTATATGATCATGTATCCGTCCCAAGAGTTCAATAACTCTTTCTCTGTTTCCAGAAAATGGAGTATTGGTCATTTTACCTTTGAGACAAAACTGGCAAGTATCATAAGATGAAAATTAGAACAGATTCTTATATTCATCCTTATGTAACTTAGCTAGTTGTGTCGCATTGATATAACCTAGTCTACAATACCACAAGAAGGATTCGTTCATTTCTGAACTACTCCTCTTATGTGTGTTCTATATACTTTGAACTGTGGTTTGATTTAGAACTTATATGCTATTACATAACGTGCCTGATCCAATCAACTCTTGATTAAGGAAAATGTTCACAACATTATCCGCCAATACAGAATTATATCCTTCTTTAACTTAATAAATAAACTGATGTAATATTGTATATCAGGTTCGGTATATAATAACATTAGTTCAGAATCAATGTATTTCGTAATACAAGTTGATATCTGCCAATTGATTTGGCTGAAACACTTGCACCATTCTCTAACACTTAGAGATATATCACCATTTCCCAGTTCTCTACCTTTCTGTAGCCTATGTAACATATTACATATGCGAGATCCTGATCCGGTATCACATACCCAGGACGTAGAGTGTACTGAGAAACGGTTCTCTGTAACTAGCACACCCAAAGAAGATGTATCAACATGCTTATTCTTCGTCTGGGTGGTGTGGTTGTAAGTCGATGTGCAACACCCCACGACTTGCGGGGAGGCGAAAATATGAAAAACGATCTTGTTCATTGCTTAAACATCGACTAACCGCATGAAACGAAGCTAAACGATAACTAACATCAATCATAGAAGTTCTAAACTACTATGTGAAATGATTATACCTCAAGAACCGTGTCCTTCGAGTCTTTATCGCTGTCCTCCACTCCTCGTAGGCTCCTTGGAACATCGGCAACTTCACGGCCTCCTCAAATCAAAGACGATCCACCCGAAAGCTCCTACGCCAAGCTTAATCTCAAACTTGAGATAACTAGGTTACTTAATGTGCTAATCTAAGCTACCTAGAGAATATAGAGTGAGGTTATGGATGTTTTAGTCTATCTAACCCTTGATCTCAACACATGAGAGGTTAGGGTTAGGGTTTCAAGAGAGAGTGAGCTTGAGGAGAGAGAAGGTGAGAATGATAATGAAAAGAATAATGAACTCATATGAATATATCAACCATAACAATAAATAGTATAAATGATTTATCATCATGGTTAGATTCATTCATCTAGTGTGATTCGTCATATGACTCACTAACTCATTAATGAATCATTTAATACAAAGCATGAATCATTAAGCAATTAATGCTTATGCCACCTTAACCCCTTAGTCACCACTCTTCTAGAACCTTCCTGACAAATTACGAGAACGCCCCTCCAATCCGTGAAAACACGGAAAAAATTTAGAATGTATAAATCCAATTACCCGATACTAGAATCTGGCTTAAACCAAAGCCGGCTAGTAAAAACTGTCCGAAAAGTCGTACGTGCGTAAACACACGTACGCATCCGAACCCTGGTCGTAAAACCATACGACCTCTATATCGTTTCGCCTGGAGCAGGGAAACTCTCTGTGTGGGACTCTAAAGACTCGACACTACGCTGGCAGTGGGTTTAACCACAGACCGCAAGCGGCATTAGCTGTACGTAACGGTCCCCAGGTAGATGTCGATAAGAAGACCGATGAGGAAAATCATCCGAACTCCCACTGAGCCTGATGTGACAATCTTCGTACAGTCCGGTCTATTCGTCTAAGACTATAGCATATCCAGCCTAGGAGGCGGCAAGCGTCGCTCCCCTAATAGCTGTATAAGTCGTGTCGGAGCGAAGCCCATTACGCCCTGAGAAACTACTGGAACCTACCAGTATATCTCGCTTGCCCTGGCCAGGGACTTTGCGTAATGGCTCTCTGACACAGTGTGATATCAACTCCCAATACCGGGAGAGACGAATCCTATCTAACCGCCACTGCCTCCAAGTGCTCGGGACTGCGCCCAACTGCTACCTGTTTGCACGACTCCTTTGAGCCGTGGTAGGGTAGCAATCTAAAACAGTGGGACACACTCAAGGCGAAGTAGCAGTGTCAAGTCTGCGGACTATGCTGTACTCATGTCACCTGGGAACTGTTAACTGACGATGGGTATAATACCAACCAATCAGTTCCCCGGTGAGTCCTGTCCGGTGTACCCGTAACCTAACGAGCACCTGTATACTATCTCTAGTACGACGTACTGATGGCTGTGGGACAGAACATCTCCCCAACTGGGATGAGAAGCGTATACACATAGTCTACTCCGGAATATCGATGCCCTATCTCGATAATCCAACGACCAGGAACCTGTATAGGATGTTGCTTACAGACTACCCAGCCCCCACTAGTGTGACTGCCATCACGACGCTGGTAATCAATCAAAGATCATATAGGCTCTACTAATCTGTATAAGTGATACGTTACAAGAAACATATGCACATATTAAAGTAGACTCAAACCAAGTAGCATACTACTATGTTTAGCAAGACTGTTATATACAACTGTGAATATCCCAAGCTTCCATTAAGTAATATACAAGCTAGTATGATACAATAATGGCCCCAAGGGCATATACACTAACAATCTCCCACTTGCACTAGGGCCATGAGCTGGCATATCGTAGACCTATCATCTCGAACTGCGTCTGAGGAAGGGCCTTTGTGAATGGATCTGCAATGTTATTCTCTGTCTCTACTCTCTTCATCTCGATCTCCCGGCGATCTACGATCTCCCTGATCAGGTGATACCGCCTTAAGATGTGTCTGGACTTCTGATGGGACCTGGGTTCCTTCGCTAAAGCTATAGCGCCGTTGTTGTCACAATACAGAGGTATTGGACCAACACTGGTAGGAACCACCTGAAGTTCTGTGAGGAACTTCTTCATCCAGACTGCTTCTTTTGCGCCATCGCAAGCAGCTATGTACTCCGCTTCCATTGTTGAGTCAGCAACGGTCTCCTGCTTGGAACTCTTCCAACAGAACGCCCCTCCATTGAGGGTAAATACATAACCCGACATGGATTTGGAGTTATCTTTGTCACTCTGGAAGCCGGAGTCGGCAAAGGCCTCCATCTGGAGGTCTTTTCCGCCATATACTAAGAACATCTCCTTAGTCCTCTTCAGGTACTTGAGAATGTTCTTTACTGCTATCCAGTGCTTCTCCCCTGGGTTTGCTTGATACCAGCTTACTACGCTCAATGCGTATGCTACATCTGGTCCGGTACATAACATCGCATACATTATAGAGCCTACCGCAGAAGCGTAGGGTGTAATCGACATGCGATCCCTTTCCAAATCAGTCTTGGGAGACATTTCTTTGGGGAGGGTGATTCCGTGACAAGCCGGTAGGTTACCGCGCTTAGAATCATCCATACTGAATCTCTTCACTATGGTGTATATGTACCTAGACTGCGAAAGTCCCAACATCCTCTTTGATCTATCACGATAGATCCGGATCCCCAGAATGTAGGTGGCATCACCCAGGTCTTTCATGGAGAATTTATGTGACAAGAATCTTTTGACTGACTGTAACATAGGAATATCATTTCCTATTAGGAGAATGTCATCCACGTACAAGACGAGGAATACTACAGCTCTCCCTACAATCTTACTGTATATGCATGGTTCATCTGGATTTTTGATAAAGTCAAATTCTTTGACAGCATCATCAAAACAGATGTTCCAACTCCGTGATGCCTACTTTAGTCAATAAATGGATTTAAGCAGCTTGCATATTTTACCGCTGCTCCCACTCTGAATGAATCCTTCTGGCTGATCCATATAGACGCTTTCATCCAAATTACCATTTAGAAAGGCGTCTTTACGTCCATCTGCCAGATTTCATAATCGTAGAAGGCAGCAATAGCAAGAAGGACCCGAATAGATTTAAGCATAGCCACTGGAGAAAAGGTTTCGTCATAGTCCAAACCAGGTCTTTGACGGAAACCATTTGCAACAAGTCTAGCCTTATAGGTTTCAACCTGTCTATCTACACCAATCTTCTTTTTGAAGATCCATTTGCGTCCTACGGGTTTTACCCCATCTGGAGCAACGTCCAAAGTCCATACTTTGTTAGTGTACATGGACTCCATTTCGGTCCGCATTGCATCCAGCCATTTTACTGAGTCACCACTCTGAATGGCTTGCTGGAAGCTAGTAGGCTCATCATAGTCAATAGTGCAATCCTCTCTATCCCCGTCTATGAGAAAACCGTAGCATCTCTCGGGCGGATGAGATTGCCTACTACTCCTACGGAGTGGCGTTGGGATGTCCTATTCTCCTGAACCTTCTTGTTCTACTAATGTTTCAGTAATAGTTTGTGGTTCTGGAATTTCTTCCAGTTCTATTGCGCCCTCACTTATCTGATTTTCTAAAAACTCAGTTTCCAAGAAGCGAGCATTATGAGAAACAAAAATCTTTTGTTCCTCTGCGTAATAGATAAAATATCCCTTGGAGTTCTTTGGATATCCCACAAACATACACTGTACTGATCGTGCCTCGAGCTTGTCCGTAAACTGCTTCTTTACAAAAGCTGGACATCCCCATATCTTAATGTGCTTAAGATAGGGTTTCTTCCCACACCACATCTGATATGGTGAAGTAGGCACAGTCTTAGTTGGAACTCGGTTCAAAAGGTATGCAGCTGATTCTAGTGCATATCCCCAGAATGATCGCGGTAACTAGCCTTACTCATCATGGAACGAACCATATCCAATAGGGTTCGATTCCTCCTTTCTGATACACCGTTGTGTTGTGGTGTGTATCGTGGAGTAAGCTGAGAGAGAATTCCATTCTCTTTTAAGTAACCCAGGAACTCGGCGCTTAAGTATTCACCAACTCGATCAGATCTCAGTGTCTTGATACTTTTGCCGGTTTGGTTTTCCACTTCATTCTTGTATTCTTGGAATTTCTCAAAGGTTTCGGATTTATGCTTTATTAAGAAGATATATCCATACCTAGAAAAATCATCCGTAAAAGTAATGAAGTAGGAAAAACAACTTCACGCATGTGTAGACATTGGACCGCACACGTCACTATGTATGAGTCCCAAGAGCTCGCTTGCTCTTACTCCGTGTCCAGTAAACGGAGTCTTTGTCATCTTTCTCATGAGACAAGATTCACATGTAGCATAAGATTGATATTCGAACGGATTCAAATATCCTTCTCCATGTAACTTAGTCAACCTTCTTTCATTGATGTGACCTAGTCTACAATGCCATAAGAAAGCCTGATTTATTTCCGGAGACTTTCTTTTAAGTGTATTTTAGACATTGAAAACCTGAGCTTGACTTAATACGTATATTCCGTTATCTAATGTACCTGACCCAATCAGAACTTGATTTAGGTGGATGTTAACTACATCACTTACGAATGTAAAATCATATCCCTCTCTTGAAAGTGAGGACACTGATATGATATTACATGTCATACTAGGTATATATAAACAGTTACCTAAAATCAATATATGCCCACTTGTCAAACCTAGGCGATATTCTCCCATGGATTCAGCGTTTACTGTCATTCCGTTTGCAACTTTGAGAGACCAATCACCTATCTTTATAACTTTACGGTTTCTCAAAGTATGTAATGAATTACAGATATGAGATCCTGTTCCGGTATCTAATACCCAGGAAGTAGAGTTAATTGACAAACAGTTCTCAATTACAAACACACTTGAGGTTGAAGCCACAACAAGCTTCATATCCTGGTTACTAGCTTCTAAAGCCCTGCAATCTTTCTGCCAATGTTCATTCCTGTGACAATAGGAACGGCCCTGTTTTACTATATCCAGTCTCAAAACTTTTGCCTATCTCTTTCCTTCTCCTTCCCTGGTTTCCTTCAGGGTAGAAGGCAGAGACTGTAGAATCAAGTTAGTATTTGACTCGTTTCCCAATGCGGTCTCCAAGTCCTGGAGCTCATCAATACAGCTAGTCATTGTAAGGACGTTGTCCCCTACAGATGACCCGTCAGCTAACCTCGCTTGAATTAATTCGTTCGAGGTTTCATATCTTGTGATATGAGATTGCTCTCCATAGAAATCTTTATTATGGAGAAAGATGGAAACTAAGTCCATCTTCTCGTGTTGCTTCTAGTATACACCATCAACTGAAGCTAACACGAGGCACTTAGCTTTCGCTTTATCTTTTACCCTTGTCTGACGGATATCCATATCCGCGACAGTGGAAACTGGACCTGGGATGGCGGGATCTTGAGTAGTAATAGGGTGGTCCAGCTTCTCATAGCCAATGGACATCTGGACAGACCTTTGCCAGTCATATAAGTCAGATTCAGTCAATTTGTTATCTAGATGTAACCTATGTGTGGTCACAAGGTCGCTGCAATTAAGAGAGAGAGAAGAAAACATTTTAGCGTGATGCTGTTGCAAATTTTAGATTGGTTTTAAGTTTATCTAAACAGGATAGCTACCACTGTTTCTCGAATCTCTCCTCAAACCAAAAAGGAAGAACTAGCCAGGACTATTCTCACCGTACAATACTTGCTTAACCGTTCAGCCAGGCCAATGTCGATACTTCGAGGGAGGTTTTCCAACGCTTTCGCGAAGTTTCTTAATTAAATAACCTCTTTTCTCTAGGGGCGTAACCCCGCTGACACCTTTCTAGGCACTTACTTGGTTTATAGCATTGATCGTTAAGTGACGAATCTCCGGATAAGTAGTATATACTCACAGTAGGATCGGGATCCAAAATATCATCGTATGATAATGTTGAAGGAATCCTACCAACATTCATCAAACTCCAAAGTGGTATGCATCTCTCTGCAAATTTCAGTTTCTTTAGAAATTCCCGATATGGATTTTTGCCCCATGCTCTTATGACCTTGACTTTGGCCAAACAAATCATAAGTCACATGTCAAGTTCTACCCGTCATTGTCCAGGTTAATTTGAACCCACCCGTACATACCCTTGACTTTGGCCAAACAAGGTAGTACGACTGCCCCAAAACAACGCATCTATCTATGCTACATATGACTATCCAACAGCTACCAAACACTGTGCCTTGACTTTGGCCAAACAAACACAGCTTGAATACTATTGAATACCCAAATGAAATGACGGAGGGCTACGAATGGTTTTGGCAAAACCGTGAACGTAATGAACTTGATATAATCGAAGGAACCTGATACTTTTTAAAGGGAGTGGTTAAAGCTCCGCAATTTTAAAACATTCTGCTCTTTTTTTAAAATAACCGAGTGGTTTCTTTTAAATTTGTTCCAACGATTAAGCTTTGGTTTATTTTCTTTGCATTATAAATAATGCGTCCCATCATTAACCTATCATTGCAGAAAACAACGAAAATACAACGTCCTCTTATGCCATCCGCATTCGCCACGGGGTCCCGTCATCACCCGTTAGGTTACTTAACTAACGACAGAGCGGGGGCTGGGCTAGCGCGGGTGTAAAACATAAGTGACGTCTAAATAGCTATCATATATAGATATTGTACATTCGTCAGACGCAATAATATTCATTCCAGATCACAGATGAACTTTATTGGATTTGCAAGCAATCCGTGTTTGTTTTGAGCCTGCAACAAAAGACGGATTACACAGTTGTGATGAATAGCCATTACCCCACCCAAGACCCCTACGGGTACGGCAAACTACCCGCCCGGCAGTTTGTGCACCCCACCTTGGGTCTGTTCTAGGAGCAAAAAACAGTAAAATGAAATAATACAACGGTGGCTACAACCGCAACCTGGATGTGCCCCGCAAAATAATATTACAACAAATTACATTTACATCAAATGAATTAAATAATAACCCATCACATAACCCCGGCTATACATCACAACAGTCCAACACAGTTCATATACAGAAACAGATAAAATGCATTACAGAAATGTGCAACCCCCTGCCAACCGACATACTAGCAGTTAGGGGAGGTTTACGAATACATTATACAAACACAGATATAATCCAACAAGCAAATACCGTATAATTTCGATCGATTAAACACATTTAATTTTGCTCCAATACTTCTCTGTAAATCTGAAACCTGAGCAAGAATTAAAAAATTCCAGAAAATACCAAATATCACAGAGGACCCACACAGGAAAATTGGGCTGATGATCGTCCAAAGTGCGCCGGAATCGCGGCGGATCGGTGGGATCAACTGCGGTTCCGCGGCGCTTTGGCCGATTCATGAGCCCAAATTTCTTGGGTGTTCTTATACTATCATTTAAGGCTTTCTGAAGGTCCCTGAAAAATTTTTGGACCTCATTTAAAAATCGACAGAAAACTCATGATATCGGGGTTTTCCGGTTTGTTTTCGTTCGAAATTCATACAATTTTGCAAGTGAGTTATTTATTGTTTAGCGAGGCTCTGATACCACTATAAGTCGATGTGCAACACCCCACGACTTGCGGGGAGGCAGAAATATGAAAAACGATCTTGTTCTTTGCTTAAACATCGACTAACCGCATGGATCGAAGCTAAACGATAACTAACATCAATCATAGAAGTTCTAAACTACTATGTGAAAAGATTATACCTCAAGAACCGTGTCCTTCGGGTCTTCATCGCAGTCTTCCACTCCTCGTAGGCTCCTTGGAACATCGGCAACTTCACGGCCTCCTCAAATCAAAGTCAATCCACCCGAAAGCTCCTACGCCAAGCTTAATCTCAAACTTGAGATAACTAGGTTGCTTAAAGTGCTAATCTAAGCTACCTAGAGAATATAAAGTGAGGTTATGGATGTTTTAGTCTATCTAACCCTTGATCTCAATACATGAGAGGTTAGGGTTAGGCTTTCAAGAGAGAGTGAGCTTGAGGAGAGAGAAGGTGAGAATGATAATGAAAAGAATAATGAACTCATATGAATATATCAACCATAACAATAAATCAAATAAATAATATAAATGATTTATCATCATGGTTATATTCATTCATCTAGTGTGATTCATCATATGACTCACTAACTCATTAATGAATCATTTAATACAAAGCATGAATCACACAAATGAGTCATTAAGCAATTAATGCTCATGCCACCTTAACCCCTTAGTCACCACTCTTCTAGAACCTTCCCGACAAATTACGAGAACGCCCCTCCAATCCGTGAAAACACGGAAAAACTTTAGACTGTATAAATCCAATAACCCGATACTAGAATCTGGCTTAAACCAAAGCCGGCTAGTAAAAACTGTCCGAAAAGTCGTACGTGCGTAAACACACGTACGCATCCGAACCCTTGTCGTAAAACCATACGACCTCTATATCGTTTCTCCTGGAGCAGGGAAACTCTCTTTGTGGGACTCTAAAGACTCAACACTACGCTGGCAGTGGGTTTAACCACAGACCGTAAGCGGCACTAGCTGTACGTAACGGTCCCCAGGTAGATGTCGATAAGAAGGCCGATGTGGAAAATCATCCGAACTCCTACTGAGCCTGATGTGACAATATTCGTACAGTCCGGTCCGTTCGTCTAAGACTATCGCATATCAAGACTAGGAGGTAGCAATCGTCAGTCCCCTAATAGCTGTATAAGTCGTGTCGGAGCGAAGCCTATTACGCCCTGAGAAGCTACTGGAACCTACCAGTATATCTCGCTTGCCCTGGCCAAGGACTTTGCGTAATGGCTCTCTGACACAGTGCGATATCAACTCCCAATACCGGGAGAGACGAATCCTGTCTAACCGCCACTGCCTCCAAGTGCTCGGGACTGCGCCCAACTGCTACCTGTTTGCACAACTCCTTTGAGCCGTGGTAGGGTAGCAATCTAAGAACAGTGGGACACACTCAAGGCGAAGTAGCAGTGTCAAGTCTGCGGACTATGCTGTACTCATGTCACCTAAGAACTGTTAACTGACGATGGGTATAATACCAACCAATCAGTTCCCCGGCGAGTCATGTCCGGTGTACCCGTAACCTAACGAGCAGCTGTATACTATCTCTAGTACGACGTACTGATGGCTGTGGGACAGACCATCTCCCCAACTGGGATGAGAAGCGTATACACTTAGTCTACTCCAGAATATCGATGCCCCATCTCGATAATCCAATGACCAGGGACCTATATAGGATGTTGCTTACAGACTACCCAGCCCCCACTAGTGTGACTGCCATCATGACGCTGGCAATCAAGCAAAGATCCTATGGGCTCTACTAATATGTATAAGTGATACGTTACAAGAAACATATGCACATATTAAAGTAGACTCAAACCAAGTAGCATACTACTATATTTAGCAAGACTGTTATATACAACTGTGAATATCCCAAGCTTCCATTAAGTAATATACATGCTAGTATGATACAATAATGGCCCTTAGGGCATATACACTAACAGTGGTAATCCGGATATTCTCCTATTCCTTGCTCTGACTTATAACACTTATAAGTTGGAGCGGAACCAACTTTCCCCTGCTCTGTATAATAAGCGGTTTCGGTCAATACATCCTTATTATTATCTTCTTTAAGGCGTGACATTGGTTGCTACTAAGAGAGAGAGAAGGATAATCACTTTGCGTGCGCTCTTTGCAGGATTATATTGGTTATTATCTTTTCTAATCAGGACGGCTCCCACTGTTTTTATCAAATCTTCCTTCAAACCCTAAAAGGTAAGACCGGCCGGGATTAATTACACCTTACAAGTTCGCCAATTTTTTAGCCAGGCCAGTGCCAGTACTTTGAGGGAGGTTCCCCGTGCTTTCGCACAGACCTAATTAAAATAAACCTCGTTTTCACAGTGGCGTGACCCCATTAACACCTTTCTATACATCTACTTGATTGGCTAATTGTGATGTGTAAAACTCTCCCAGGAGTGACTCTTACTCGCAGTGGGTATCGAGATCCAACTATCTCACAGAAGGTATGCAATCTCATTACAGATTTGAACACTTGAAATTCAAGATAATATTTTTCCCCTAGCAACTTATGACCTTAACATAGTCAACAAATCATAAGCGCTAGCCAAGTTCAACCCATCATTTTCTGATTGAATTAAACCCACCCGTATGACCCTTAAAATAGTCAATAAAGTCGCACAACTACCCTAATCCAAGCGCATCTCATGCTTTAGCAGATAAGCACTAATTAGCTACTACACACTATGCCTTAATATAGTCAAAAAATGTAGCACGAATACTAAGTAGTACTTATCTGAAATGACGGAGGGCTACGACATGTTTTTAAGAAAACCTTTTACGTAACGAACTTGATATCGTTGTAGGATCGAGTGATTTTGAAAAGGAGTGTTTTTTAGGCTTTTTCTAGTTTTTCTAAAGAGGTCACTCCCGGTGAAGGGATCTCGGCTCTTTCCTTATCGAATAAGGTACTGGATATTTCTACAAGGAATACCGCTACGCAAAGCAAGAACTAGAAAGGCAATCAAAAACAAAACTGAATGGGTTGTAGCTTCTGCTAGTTTCTCTTAAGAGGTCACTCCCGGAGAAGGGATCTCGGTTCTTTACTTATCGAATATGGTGCTGGATATTCTACAACGAATACCGCTATGCAAAGCAAAAACTAGAGCTACCCTTTTTGAAAATTTGATTCTACAACATCTTTTAGGTTTCTTTTCTTTCATTAATCTCATTAATGAAGTCCCATCATTTATGCTTCCTAAGCATCACAGAAGAAACGAAAATACAACGTACGCTTTTGCCATCTATATTCGCCACAGTGACCCGTTATGCACCGTTAGTTTACTTAACTAACAACATATCGGGGCGGGACTAGCGCGGGTGTAAAACATAAGCAATGTTTATTATATATCATATATACAATAATAAATCATTCATCTCATGCATATAAAGTGACCACATCACAGAATATCCCTGCCATGGGTCTATTCTAATGCGGAAAAGTAAATAATATACAACAATGGTGAAATTATCCTCAACCCAGTGACCCAATAAAAGAATATTACATACAATGAATTTTACAAAAATAAAAATAAAAACTCTCATCTCATATAAATCCCCTGGCTATTCAAAACAAAACGATCCAATATAACATATCCAAGTAACACATAACATCACATGTCATCAAATAGCTAGACGATGTTAAACATATATATCGAATCAACAAACACCCAAATTTTCCGGAAAAGCTCAACCTTTGAGCGCAGTTTAAAAATACTCAGAACATGCCACAGTACCTATAGACCAACCGTAGATGGGCCAACCCTTGCCTCACCTATGGCGCCGCGGAACTGCCGCAAAACCGAGGGTTTGGCGGCAGTTCCTACGGTCATAGATTCGAGTTAGGGTTTCGCTCTTCTAGAGAGTCCATCGAATCACTTGCATGATATTTGAATGTTCTTTAACTTGGAAAAAATCCAACTCTTGGAAAATTTTCCGGTAAGGGTTAAAGTGGGTATTTGATATCCGTTCGAACTTTTTAATACCGTCTAAATAACCCGAAATATAGTGAGAATTACGACTATGAAACACTCTAAATTGCCACTATAGAAAATTAACATCTCATGCAATTTTGGAAAAAAACAAGCAACGTCTGAATCGCCAAAACCCAGAGACTGGAACACAGAACAAATTTCAACCCTGAACTCCTCCGGAAAACCGAGCAGGCCGGTTATATCATGCATGTGGCCGGCCAAATTCCGGCCGCGGGGGGGGGGGTTAAATTTTATACTGTGTTCATGTTACATATCATATAATATTCTGCGGTTGCTAAAAAAAATTTTAGAGCACTTTTAAAAATTGACAGAAACCAGTTTTCCGTGTGTCAAGTTTCGGAGTCGTTTCGGTTTCATAATCTAACAAACATCGTCTAAATCTCTAGCTTTGCTCTGATACCACTGTAAGGTTCCCTAGCACGACAGCAAGGTTTCGGGAGGTATCGTCCATGCTATTTTCAAAAAATTGTCATGCTAAACAACCATAATCCTAGAATCTTTAACTAGAGATTTAGACAATACCAAATGTAAACTACTTTATATCTAGAGAACAAGAATACAACCTTTGTAGACCGGTCCTTCTCTTAACTTGCTCCATGTACTAGTCCTGCGAATCCACTAGGCTTCTCTTGAGACTTTGAACAAGCTTCCTCCGATGACCTTCGTGCCCAAGATGATCCATGCGAAGTCCCTCCAACTTAAGCTACCTTTGCACTAAACTCTTTAGCGTAGGAAACATGCTACACTTGATCGCTAGTCAAGTGTAGGATGGTGAAGTACGGGATGTTAAGAGCTCACAAGTTTGTGTTCAAGCTTCATGATTCACATCACATGTGAGGGTTGAAGCTTGAGCCATGACAAGTGGAGGAAGAAGAAGCTAGAGAGCAACCATGTGAGCAACTCAAGAAAATTAGCTAAGTGTTGAGAATGAGCTAGAATGAATGCCAACTCTTGACCCCACACACATTCAAGCATGGAATTATGCAATTTAAAATTACAACCATGCTTTAATAATGAGTCAAGATGAATAAACAAAGGTAACTCCCATGCTTGCAACCATGCTTTCACTTTCCACCTCATTTCTATTTTCAGAAAATAGAAATTTAAAAACCATGCTTCATTATATATATATATATATATATCATATATATTAATATATGCATAATGAAGAATAATTAGTGAGCTAACGATATTAGTTAAGATATAATTATATCACATACAATATATATCATATATTTAAATCAATACTTGATCTAATAATCCGGTTATAACATATATGACCGACTAATACGATTTATTTGTATATCACATTATCGAATCAACACTTGATTCGACAATCTGGTTATATCACATATAACCGAACCGATAACAGATGACTGCCAGATTACAATACTGTATCATATACTCGTATTTAATCAGGCCCACACACATATCACAAATGTGTCCTACTTCGTTTTGCTTGAACCAGAGAACTTCTTTGTAGGACTCTAAAGACTCGTCAATACACCAGCAGTAGATAATGATCACATCGGTCACCAACAAGCCGTCAGCGGTACTAGCTGGACGTAACGGCTACCTGGTATTGAGCGATATAAAGATCAACAAGCAAGCCTGTCCACAGCCTCATGAAGCCTATCAGTCAAACTACCATACAGTCCGGTCTCTTCGTCTGATATGTCGCATATCATGTATAGGGGTGGAAATCGTCAGACCCCAGTAACGTGATAAGTCATGCCGATGTTTGGCCTATAACGGTTCGAGAAACTATTGATAACACTTATCAGTAAATCATAGCAGTAGCCCTGGCCAGGGACTTCCAGTTATAGACAATCGAGCATAGCGCAATATCAAACCCCAATACCGGGAGAGACGAAACCCCTCCTATCGCTCATTTCCTCCATGCGACTCGGGACTGTACCCAAAATCCACTTGTTTGCACGTCTCCTTTGAGCGTGGTAGGGAGGAAATCAAAGCACAGTGAGAGCCGCATAAGGCTCTATGACGATCTTGGGTCTATAGACTAACCTGTACCAGTGTCACCAGAGGACTGCTATCTGACGATAGGTAAACTACTAAATAGGAGTCCTCGACGAGTCCTGTTAAGTGCACCCAGTTTCCAATGAGCACCCGTACACCATCTTTGATGTCAAACACCAGTGGATGTGGGATCATCCATCGCCCATCATATGGGTCTAGAAGCGTATACGCTAGTCTACTCTGGAATATCGATGCCCTGTCTCGATATTCCCTTGAATAGGAACAATTAAAGGATGTACTTGTGAACTACCCTGGCCCCACTAGTATGATCTACATTATAATCTTGGTAGTCAAGTATATATTCTAAGGGCTTTATCAACATGTGAGAGAAAGACAGTATAAATACCAGTTTACATGTTAAGATAAAGGTAACCAGATAGCATATTATCATTTCGATCAAGAAAGTACTCTCTATATATGTCCAAGCATCCACTATAATATACATCATATGTACAATAATGGCCTCTAGGGCATACATATAACTAACAGAACCATTGACCAAGTCCACTAATTTTGTTTTACTTGAGATATTTATTAACCCAACCATTAAGATTAGCCATGGTTTAGTCTCTACATGTGTTATAATATGATATTAACTCACCCATGGTTCCCATTCTACACTTGACTTTTTCCATGGTTGCTTTTCTTCATCTCCTTCCTTTAGCTCTCTAGCAATTTGGGAGGTGAAGAAAATGAGTGAGAAAATAAATTCTAAAGTGAGCAAAAATCCTACTTCATTAATCTACACTAGATTAGCCATTTAGTTTAGGTTGTTTGCTTCACAATTTATGAAGAGGTAGCTTGGGTTAGTGTCTCCTCGACGTTGATCATCTTCGGCCTCGAAGACATCAAGCAAGATTGTTCATTTCACCTTGTGGAGCCTTACTAGAGTCTAGGAGATCATTACATTGAGCGAAGGGACTACTTCATGGAACTTATGAAGTGAAGAACCGGTCTACAAATGTTATATTCCATGTTCACTTAGATGTAAAGATGTTTACATTCTAGTTTCATCTAATTCTCTACTTAAAATTCTAGGTTAGAGTTCTTTAGCGTGCCAAAAATTTTAAAACGACATGGTCGATGCCTCCCGAAACCCGGCGGCGACCCTAGGGAACCCTTCAGGTGAGGCGGAGGAAATTTAGTTATGATAAAGCGGCTCCTGTAAAAACAGGAGCTCATCCATAGGGTCAATGGAAAAATATAGTTTTAGTCTATGCCCATTCACTTTAAAAATATAATCGTTTTAATATTTTCAACTTCAACTGCCCCGTGCGGGTATACATACCACACCACAAATGGTCCTTTCCAACGAGATCTTAGCTTATCCGTATGAAGATGGAGACGGGAATCGTAAAGAAGGACTTGTTTTCCCAGGGTAAAAGTTTTTCTAAATTTTTTTTATCGTGGAACGCTTTAGTCTGCTTCTTTACTATAACCGTATTATCGTAAGCTTCATTGCAGAGTTCTCTTAGCTCATTTAATTGCAGCTTCCGAAAATTGCAGGCTTGATTGAAATCGAAGTTAAGCTTTTTAATAGCCCACATTGCTTTATATTCGATCTCGACAGGAAGGTGGCAAGCTTTTCCAAACAGTAGGCGGTAAGGAGCCATACCAAGATCAGTCTTATAAGCGGTACGAAATTCCCAAAGAACATTTGTCAATTTGGTTGACCAATCTTTACGGTTTTTAGAAACCGTCTTCTCCAAAATTTGTTTGATCTGCCTATTAGAAATCTCAGCTTGCCCGCTCGTTTAGGGATGATAGGGCGTAGAAATCTTCTGGTTGATTGAATATTTCCATATTAAAGCCTCGAAAGACTGATTACAGAAATGTGTCCTGTTGTCGCTAATTAAAGCGCGAGGGCGTCCGAATTCCGAAAAGATATTTTCTCTAAGGAACTTAATAACAACCTTGTTGTCATTAGTGTTACACGGTATCGCTTCAACCCATTTCGAGACGTAATCAACCACTAACAAGATATATAGATTTCTAAAAGAGTTGGGAAAAGGGCCCATAAAATCAATACCCCAAACGTCAAAAATTTCCACAACCAAGATAGGTTGGAGTGGCATCTCAATTTTTTTGAGAAATCTGACCCGTGTGTTGACACCGTGGACAAGTTTTGCAATGATCATTTGCATCTTTAAATAATTTAGGCCAGTAAAAACCGCAATGCAAAACTTTCTCTGCCGTTTTACGTGGACCAAATTGACCGCCACATGCTTGCCTGATCATGACAGAAAGACAATACACTCTTGAACTCATCATTAGGGACACATCTACGAATGATTTGGTCAGGACAATACTTAAACAAATAAGGTTCATCCCAGTAAAAGTGTTTTACTCAGGATAGAAATAGATGATTGTCTTATTTAGACCTGTTAGTTATATGTATGCCCTAGAGGCCATTACTGTACATTGGATGTATATTATAATGGATGCTGGGACATATATAGGTAGGACTTTCTTGCTCGACATGATAGTACGCTATCTGGTTGCTCTTTATCTTAACAAGTATACTCTCTGTCTCTCTGATTACATGTTGATAAAGCCCTTAGGATGTGTACTCGACTTCCAAGACTATGATGCAGATCATACTAGTGGGGCCTGGGTAGTCCATGAGTACATCCTTCAATGTTCCTAGTCGTGGGAATATCGAGACGGGGCATCGATATTCCAGTGTAGACTAGCGTATATCTTCTCGACCCATGTGATGGGTGATGGATGATCCCACATCCATTGGTGTTTGACATTAGAGATGGTATGCGGGTGTTCAGTGGAGACTGGGTACACTGAACGGACTCGCCGAGAACTCCCAGATGGTATTATACCTCACGTCAGATGGCATTTCTCTGGTGACACCGGTACAGCTTAGTCTGTTGACCCGAGATCGTCATAGAGTCTTGTGTGTCTCCCACTGTGCTTTGATTTCCACCCTACCACGGCTCTACTGAGTCGTGCAAACAAGTGGTTTTTGGGTACAGTCCCGATTCACATGGAGGCAATGAGCGATAGGAGGGGATTTGTCTCTCCCGGTATTGGGGGTTGATGTTGCGCTATGCTCGACTGGCCATAACAGGAAATCCCTGGCCAGGGTTGCAGTGATATACTGGTAAGAGTTATCAGTAGTTTCACGAATGTTATGTACCTCAAGTCGGCATGACTTATAGAGCTACTGGGGTCTGACGTTTACCACCACTAGGCGAGATATGCGACATATCAGACGAACAGACCAGACTGTACGGTAAGTGTTACTGGTTGGATTCACAGGAGTGTGAGCGGGCTTGCTCGTCGATCTTCTGATCGCTCAATACCCGGGTGGCCGTTACGTTTAGCAGACCACTTGCGTCTTGTGGGTGTTTGATATGATCATCATCTGCTGCCAGCGTATTGACGAGTCTTTAGAGTCCTACACAGAGGTTTCCTGGCTCAAGCGAAACGAAATAGGAGCGCATATGAGATATGTGCAGGACCAAGAATAATGCGTGTATGTGATACCGTATTACATTCTCGCGATGAATGTATCGATTGGTTGTATGCGATATAACCTAGTTATCGAATCGAAGATTGATTCGATAAGCCGATACATTGGATACTAGTCGGTTATATGCGATATGACCGGATCGTTAAATCAAGTATTGATTTAATGATTTAATGTATAATTATATATTTGATATATTACTTTGCATTAACTAGTATTGGTTCACTTTAAAAGGATTTTCTCACTTGAAATACACAAGTTGTATATGTGATATACTTTTGTGCACAAGATTGTATCATGTTTGATGATACATGCTAGTTTGGGTGTATGTTTAGTTTAAATCATGTTTAAGTGAATGGTTAGGGTTTTATAATCTTCTCTTGATTATTTAGTTTATTTATTTATTCATTTATTTGTTTATTTCCTTTTAAGGCAAGAAAAGAAATGGTTGCTTTTTGGATTTACTTGAAGCTTCTTAAAGCTTTGGAAAAGTTCAACCATTTTTGTTTCTTTGCCTAACCTAACCATTCACCTAACCTTGGTTTATTCTCTACACATAACCATGGTTGCAATATGATACTTATCATATTATTTTTTTTCTATTAGAAAATAACTTATGATATTATCTTCATCTTCTTCATCTTCAACATGAAGAAAGCTTGCCTCCATCAATGGCAACTAGCCAAAATGAGTGAGAAATCCAATTCTAAAGTGAACCACTTTCCTATTTCTTCATCCTCTACCTCTTGCCAAGTAGTATAGGGTGTTTTCTTCACAAGTTTCATGACTTGGTGAAGTGGGAGCTTGATCTTGTGATGTCTCGACGTAGATCATCTTCGGCATCGAAGCCGACGACCAAGCCCGCCCATTTCTCCGATGAAGTCGACGCTAGAGCCCGGGATCCGATGATCGCAGCGAGGAGACTTCATCATGGAGCTATGGAGGTGGAGGACCGGATCTACAAAGGTTGTAGCCACTTTACTTTAGCATTAAATTCGTTTACTCGCATTGCATCGCCTCATTATCTAGTTAACGATCCGTATTAGGGTTTGTAGGCACATGAAATTTTTAATTGGGCATGTTTGATCACTTGTGAGACTTCATTAGTGTTCCTAGGAACCCTACAAGACCAATCACTAGGAACAATTCCCGTTGCTAGATAAGTCACAATATCCACGCACCAAGGTTTGTAGGATACGGTCAAGCGCTGTTCGTTAGGGAAAGAGTCGTTTATTAGAAAGGTCAATGTAGGTGAGGAAGAGATGCGTGAAAGATGATCGGCTACTATGTTTTCATATCCACTCTTATCTCGTATGACGAGATCAAATTCTTGTAATAATATGATCCAACGTATTAACCTGGCCTTGTCATCCCTCTTCGATAAAAGAGATTTAGGGCGGAGTGATCGGTGTAAACCACTATCGGTGAGCCAATCAAGTAAGGCCTGAATTTTTCTAACGCAAATACAACTGCCAAGAGTTCTTTCTCGGTAGTTGTATAATTAATTTGGGCTTCATTCAAGGTCTTACTTGCATAACAAATTGCATGTGGCATCTTATCAATGTGATGTCCTAAGACTGCACCAATAGCAAAATATGATGCATCACACATAAGTTTGAATGGGTGGTTCCAATCAGGAGATAATAGAACGGGGGTTGTAATGATGGAGCTTTTATGTGAGTCAAAAGCAGCCTCACAATCCAAATAGAAGTGAAATGTTGTATCCTTGGCCAAGAGAAGAGTTAAGGGTTTAGCAATTTTGCTAAAATCCTTAATGAATCTCCTTTAAAATCCTGCATGACCAATGAAGGATCGTATATGTTTGACGCATTTGGGATGAGGAAGGTTATGGATGACATCTATTTTAGCTCTGTCTACCTCAATACTTTTTCGTGAAATGACATGTTCAAGCACGATACCCTCTTGGACCATGAAATGGTATTTTTTCCAATTCAAAGTTCAATTCTTATCCTTACAGCGGGTAAGAACCGCGTCAAGATTACATAGGCAATCCTCAAAGGAGTCCCCAAATATAGAGAAATCATCCATAAATATCTCCAGAAAATTCTCGACCATGTCTGAGAATATCCCTATCATACACCGCTGAAATGTAGCGGGACCGTTGCATAACCCAAAGGGCATGCGACTATAAGCAAAGGTACCAAAAGGACAAGTAAATGTTGTTTTATCTTGATCCTTTTCGGCGATGGGGACCTTGTTATAGCCAGAGTATCCGTCCAAGAAACAATAATATTCATATCCAGCTAATCGTTCCAACATCTGGTCAACGAAAGGTAGAGGGAAGTAATCTTTCCTCATTGCGGCATTGAGTTTCCTATAATCAATACATACATGCCACCCAATTTGGCTGCGTGTTTGGATCAACTCACTTGCCTCATTAGTTATGATCATGATGCCAGACATTTTAGGGACTACATGAATAGGACTTACCCATTGGATATCAGATATTGGGTAAATTATACCACTATATAGGCACTTGACGATTACTTTTTTTACCGCCTCTTTCATAACGGGGTTTAACCGTCTTTGTGGGTCTCGGGATAGTTTGGCTTCATCCATCAAATGTATATGATGTTCAACAATCAAGGGACTAATCCTTTTGATGTCTACTATTGTCCAACCATATGCTTGCCGATTTGATCTCAAGACCATTAAAAGAGCGTTCTCTTACTCTAAAGCTAGAGAAGAGGATATAATCATGGGCAAAGACTCATTCTCACATAAATATGTATATATAAGATGAGAAGGTAATAGTTTAAGATCTAATGTCGGCGGAGAGACGATAGAAGGTGAAGTAAGGGAATGATATTCGGACTCCCTAAGAAGTTCATAACCTGCGTAGGATATTGACTCGGAAAGTGCTACTGTCTTTTGTAATGAGTTAAAAGGTTTGAACTTGAGGGTGGACTCGTCAATGGTGTCCTCACTATAATACCTTGCTAGATCAAACAGTGATGTACTAATGTCGTCGAGAACATTATAGCAAAGATCCTAAAACTTGCAGCTGCCGGGAGCTATCTCATTGACAGAACAGACATCAATTAGATGAGTAGAAGGTTCAGATGGTTGACTTCCTAGCTTGTAAATGTTAAGCTCAATTGTCATCTTCCCGAAAGATAATTTCATAGAACCATTATGACAATTAATGGCAGCATTGGAAGTGGCTAAGAAGGGTCGACAGAGAATCACCAGAATTTGGTTTCGGGGTTTTGCTTTTGGCTGTGTATCTAGAACAATAAAGTTCACAGGGAATATAAATTCCCCGATTTTTATCAATACATCCTCATGCTCACCCCTTGGTTGGGTGATAGATCGATCTGCCATCTGGAGAGTGCAGTGGGCATGTTTCAACTCTCCAATACCTAACTACTCATAGACAAAGTAAGGAAACAAGTTAACACTAGCTCCAAGGTCGAGAAGAGCACGATTGATATTTTTACCCCCAATAGAAATAGAGATTGTAGGACAGCCGAGGTCCTTACGTTTCTTAGGTAATTGTTGGGTAAAAGTTGTGCTTACATTACTCATCATGAACACCTTTTTCGGCACTTGAGTTTTTCTCTTCCTAGTGCACAAGTCCTTAAGTATTTTCGCATAAGCCAGAACATGTTGTATAACATCTCGGAGTGGGATATTTATGTTAACCTGTTTAAACATTTCCATAATCTTATCCATTTGTGGACTTGGTTTGTTTCCCCTTAACCTGTTTGGAAATAGAGCTTTATCAATAAGTTTTAAGTCCAACATTTGTGGAGAAGTTTGTGGGGATAGAATTGATCCCAGAATTGGATTTGGGATCGTGTTTGGTTAACTCAAGGAGGTGGGCGGAGGGTTCGAGCCTAGGGGGAAACGGAGAATAGGCTCGGAAGAAGATGGTGGACTAGACAAAATAGGCTCAGAAGTGGAAGCTGGGGTATCATTGATTTATTCTTCATTATCAACCTGTTCACCGACTTGATTGTTCAGCACTCTTCTTGATCTTAATGTGGTGATAACATTCACATTATAATGTTGTTAGTGGCGAAGATTCTGTAAGGGTTGAGATGAAAGTTTCCCTTTCTCTCTAGCACTCATCGCGGCATTTAATTGTGCAATTTGTGCTTCTATCGATTTTATACTCTCATCGTGGGAGGCGGGGTCCTTCGTTAATCTATCGATAGAAGACTTTATATCAGCCAACGTTTGCATGGAATGTTTTATAAACATATCCAAGGTTCGTTCGAGTGCAGAGGAGTTTTTGGTACCGGCCGTTTGGAAGGAATTATTATAAGGTGCAGAATTTTTAGCCGGGTTTTGAATAGTTTGTGGTTGAAAGGGGTGTTGACTCTGTGGTGATTGATGTTGCTGTGGAGAAACCTTTTGATAGTTAATTTGGTTTGGAACCGTATTTTGAGTTTGAGTTTGGTGTTGGTTCCAAGCAAAATTAGGGTGATTCCTCCAACCATGATTATATGTGGAAGAATAGGAATCGTTTCTAGGTCGTTGCTGAAAAGAAGCATTAGTGTGTACTTGACCTTGAAACGGAGAATTCAAAGGACATTCTTCCGTCAGATGTGATGGATCGGAATAGCATCAACACATGGTTTTAGGGAGTGTCACCTGGTTTAAGGAGGCTAATAATTTTTTTCCATAGCTTCGCGATTCTTTTGCATCGCTGGCATTTCGACTTTTCTTGGGATTGAAACATTGAGTTGATGGATACCTTTCCTGGATGATGGTGACCAAACACTTTCCTACTGCAAAGTATTTTCAGCAAGATCTTCCAGGTCTTTCCACGCTTCACCATCCTCTTTGGACATGAAATTACATTGACACATGGTTTCAAGCATCTGTTTTGTTGTTGGATTAAAACCGTCATATATAATTCGGCACAGATCCCATCTACGGATTCCGTGATGAGTACATTGGACAGGCAGATCTTTGAACCGTTCAAAGCATTTCCAAAATGGTTCATTGGGAAGATGGGTAAACTGGTTGATTTCGCTCTGAACATGGGCTGTCTTATGATTGGGATAAAATTTCTTACGGAATGCTACAACAAATTCATCCCATTTAGCAATAGAGTGTGCGGTTGTGTTATAAAGCCATTTTTCGGCTAAATAGCACAGAGTAAACGGAAGAAGACGTAAACGCATAGTATTCACAGAAAGTTGTGAAGTACCCATCATAGCACATACGTTTTCGAATTTGGTGATAAAAACGTCTGCGTCTTTATACTCAAGACCATGAAATTTAGATAAAAAGGTTGATAAAGTGTGGTTTGATTTCAAAATTATCCCCATTTTCTAGTGAAATAGAAAGACATGTAGGAAGGGGACCATGTATATAGCGTAGCATCTCTCTTGGAGAGAGATGCGCGGTAGATTCTGCACACCTGCGGGTGGCGGCAGAGTGGTGTTATTAAAATTTGATCGAGAACCGTCCATCTCGGTTGATGTTGTGGGTGGGGAGGAAAAAGAAGATGAAGAAGTACCGACTTCGGAGTGGATAGAAGAAACACGAACAAGACATGCACTAGAATCCCGTGTCCAGCCGAGCATGCACTAAGCGGGTTTAGCGCAAGTGATAGCGTTTGTGAGAATTAAGTAAAATGACAAAAATTTTTTTTAAAAAGTCGAATTTAGACAATTCATAAAAATGCACAATCAAACATAGATCTAAGGTTACCTAGGTCAAGTCATTAGACCGCTCCTAGACTTACAGAGGACAAATCGCAGGATCAATCCTCTACTACCTCATTATCCCTCTTGTGGCTAGGTAAGTGCCGGGTAAGTGGGAGGTATCCGCTATATGAATCACCGAAATAGTGCGCCTAATTAAGTAACCATTTGCCTTAGACACACTTTCCTAGACACCACAAAAGAAATGCGGATAAGCAGTAGATTACCCACGGCCCTCCTCTGTCCTTATTGAGCGCGACAGTCCTTAGAGTCTTGGTCTAGATATTATTTAATTAATGAAGGGTGATGCGGATGCTAGTGATTTGTGGAGCTTAGGAAGGGTAATGAAATCCCCACCTAATCTGAATTTGGGTCTTGCCCCTTAATTGGCCGTATTACATTATGCAAAAACAACCCAAAAACAAAACACGCAACAAGAAATTTTTTAAGCGGCGATTTTTTGCAAAGAATCTTGCAGAAAAAATTGTTATTGGATTTTTCAGAGGAGAGAGAAGAAGATAGAAAATATACCAGAGAAAATTGAAATCCCAATTCCCCAAGCCACCGCGGTTCCGCCGCGATAATGAGCTTCTTACCGTGGTTCCGCCGCCAACTTGAGGGTTCTTGAAACTCTTTTTTCTACCGTTGCTTCCCTTGCAACTATGGTCTTGATGAGTGCTTCTGAATCTTTATCTCCCTGCTACAGTGATTCCAACCTCCCTTGCAAAAATTCACACACTAATCGTTAAGCACAAGATGCGTTCTTGATTTATATTTTGATGGAATAATAATATTTCAACCCAAATAGCAAGAAAGAAAAAATTACGCACAGATCCCTGGCAACGGCGCCATTTGATTTATCGTTGTTTGAGAAAGAAAAGAAAAGAAGTTTAGATGTTTTAGTAAAGTAACCGTAATCAAAACGGCGTCGGGTGTAGCTTAGTTGTGGTGAATACGGGTCGTCCTCTAGGATTCGTAGAATTTTATAGTTCTTGCTTTAGATGGGTTGAAAAAATCAGAAAAGAGAAAATAAAGAAAATCAAGAAGATAGTTTCAAGATCTAATTGAAGAAAATCAAGAAAATGTTTTCAAGATTTAATTGAATTATCAAGAATATTGTTTTAATTGAATTATCAAGAAAACTGTCTCAACATCTAATTGAATCCTCAAGAAAATTTTTATGAAGAAGGCTTGTAGGATTCTTTAGGATTTTGTAGCCATGGATGAATAATAATGATTACTTCCTTTATCTATTGATAGATTTAAAACTTGATTGATGGCGATGAATGAGGATTAGGGTTCTTCGGAATCAACTAGGATTTCTCCTCTATTGATCCTTGTCCTTTCATTGATCTCCATTCATGTTTCGCACTTAACAAAAGGATCGTCAATCTTAATCTCAAATCGTGGTCGTGATTATCAAGAAATTGATATCACGCCAGATAAGGATGTTGACGATTCTTTTGCTAAATTTTATAAAGTTCATAAAACTTAAAAGGAGTAAAGAATTTTATCATCCATTGATCTACCATAATCCTACGTATCCTATCAAGCGGAGAATTACTTGCACATCATGAAAATAAAAGAAAGAATAGAGAAAGAATTCATAATGCGGAAATTAAAAGTATGTGAATTGATAAAACTTATGATCTACCTTTATTACAACTTCGCAATACATTTCTCCAAGTTTAGATTATAAGTGGAAGAAGAATTTGCTCTCGATCTCTGCCTCGAAGATGTAAATGTTCCGCCAATCTTCACGTCGCTTGATCACCTCGAGTCTTGGACCTGTCTTGGATCGATTGCTCGTTGATGGTGATTGGCTTCGTGTAAAGGTGACTTGCTTGATTGATCTCTTGATGAATTTCTCGATGATTTCTTGATCTATGATCTCAAGATCGAAGATTCTTGATCTTAGATCTTAGATCACCTTTTGAGATTGGATTTTAATCTTAGAGATTGATTTTTCTTTGAAATTAGATGTTTTTTTATTTAGATCTAGATCTCCTTTTTGATCTGTAGCCCTTGGTCCTCTTTATAGCCCCAAAGCCAGTAATTGAAGCCCCTAACAAACTATGTTTGTTACGAAGAAGATTCCAGAAAATTTCCAAACCCTAATCCCTTGAATCGGCTGTGGATCCGCGGCGACTCGGCCTGACTCGGCCGCGGTTCCGCGGTGTCTTGGTGAGATCTTGGTTTCAAACTTCTGGAGTTTTCTTATGTTGGTATTTGGATATTTATTTGATGTCTGGAACTTTCTTATCTTTTTTGAGTCACTGCCAGAATTTAATTCTTCGACTTTCTTTACTTTATAGGCAGATTTTTGATTCCTGATAACTGACCTAAGCAAAACTTGCACAATATCTCAATGAAGGATGTTAGTTATATTTGAGATACAAAATATTATGCGTAAAATATTAAACATACAATTTCCTTCATAATGTTGATTATAATATATAAACACATGGTAAATGATATTTTGCAGATGAACTTCTAATATGTGTTATATTATAAGAAACACCTTTAGATGATCAAGAAAAGTAAGGAAATTGTCATGTTAAAAGTACACTATTTTTGACTGAACACCGGTCACAGCGGGAAAAAAGGCAATTCCGCCGGTCGAACTTAGGAATTTGTGTCTCGTTTTTCTACAATGTTCTAGTTACTTTATCAGGAGAATTCGGCACTTGTTTTAAAAAATTTTAGAAGCTCTTTTAAAATCGACAGAAACTTGGATTTCGTTTTGATCCTTTCGGAGTTATTTTAGTTTCGTAACTTTAAAATTCGTTTAACAAGCTAGTTAAGGATTGAGTAGGCTTTGATACCACTCTATGTCGATGTTGCACACCCCACGCACTTGTGGGGAGGCGAAATACACAAAAAATGATTTTTATACTTGCAACATCGACCTATCTACAGAATCTTTTCGGAAAGCTTAACTAGCTAAACTACTTGGAGGTTCTAACTACTCTGATAGAGTTTATACCTCCTTGATTCTAGTCTTTCGGGTCTTCTTCTCCTTAGCTTGAGCTCCATCAAGATGCGGATCAATCTCGGTCGTCGTCCTCCTCGTGTCGAAGACGATCCATCTGAAAGTCTATGGTTTAAGCTCCAACCTCTAAACAGAGGTAACTAAAGTACCTTGTGCTCTAAACTAGGTAGATTAGGAGATGTAGAGAGTTAATTAGACTGGTTTATCTCAAAGGACTTTAGGGTTCACAACACATATGAGGGTTTAGGGTCTTGAGGAAGAAGGAGAAGAAAAATGGAGAGAGAAAGAAAATCAACAAATGAACAAGTGATAAAGCTAGTGAAGAATGGCTCATCCTTTTTCTCACATGAAACAAGGATTATTTTCAATAGAAAATATCGACCATGGTTCAATAGTAAGTCCAAACCAATAAACAAATGAATAAACCATTCTTCACCCATGCCACAAATATCTCCATTTTCAACCTTATTAAACTATTTTCCAAAACAGATAAATCCAATAATGAGGTGTCCCCTTCTAGAAGCATCTCTTGTAAAATTATAAGAATGCCCCCACCGTATATACATACCAGTATTCGTACTATAAAAATACGAATATGATGAGATAATAATAATCCAATAATATAATACTAGAATCCGGCTTAAATCAAAGACCACTAGTATTATCTGTTCGAACAACATCCGTGTAGCCAATATACATAAATTATCGGAACCCTGCACGTAAAACCATATGTCATCTACATTGTTTCTCCTGAACCAGGTAATCCCTATATGTGGGACTCTAAAGACTCGATACTGGCAGTAGGTTTAACTACATGTCCGTCAACAGTACTAGTTGTACGTAATGGCTACCAAGGTATTTGTCGAAAAGAAAACCGACAAGCGAACTCATCTGAATGCCCACTGAGCCTATCCATGACAATCTAAGTACAGTCCGGTATGTTCGTCTAAGAGTATCACATATTGGTCCTAGGGAGGTGGTAAACGACAGACCCATAATAGCGCAATAAATCGTGTCGGTGTAGAGCTTAATACACTCTGAGAAACTACTGGTGTACCTACGAGTAAATCTCACTTGCCCAGGCCAGGAACATTGTGTATTGGCTATCCGAACACAGCGCGATATCAACTTCCAATACTGAGAGAGACGAATCCTTTCTATCCACTACTGCCTCTAAGTGCTTTGGGACTACACCCAATCTCTACCTGTTTGCACGACTCATTTGAGCCATGGTAGGGTAGTAATCAAAGTGCAGTGGGAACACACTCGAGACAAATAGTGATATCAAGTCAAGGGACTAACCTGTACTCATGCTACCCATGAACTGCTAATGACGATAGGTATTATACCAACCAGCAGTTCCCATCGTGTTCGTCCAGTGTAACTCATAACCCAATGAGCACCTGTATACTATCTTTGGTACGGCATATCAATGGCTGCGGGATAGGCCATCTTCCTTGACTAAGATGAGAAGCACATACACTAGTCTACTCAGGAGTATTGATACCTTGTCTCGATAATCCTTCAACCACTAGTAAAATAGGGGGTTGCCCCTACGGATGAAAATATCCGTTGGGGCAGATTTTACTTGGCCCTACGGATTAATCCGTAGGGCTAAAAGGTTGCCCCTACGGGCACAGACGTCCAAGAATAAAAATATTAATTCTTAATTTGGTGTTTGCCCCTACGGAGCCGCAAACAAAAGACCTACGGGTATATCCGTAGCGGCAAGTAAATATCTATTTAACAAAACCCCAGATCGGTCGCCTACGCTCACTTTCTCTCTCTATCTCAATCGCGCGCGAGAAAAAACCCCAAATCGCCTCCGTCGTCGCCACCATCGCCTCCGTCGTCGCCACCGCCGGTTTCGTCGCCACCGTCGTCGCCAGCGCCTGTTTTGTCGCCACCGTCGTCGCCACCGCCGGTTTCGTCGCCAAATCGCCACCGTCGTCGCTCCAGCCCACCAGCAGCCGTTCAGGTATAAATCTCGAGGTAAATTAAAGCATTTTTGGATTATTTTGGGCTTAGGGTTCATGGCTGTGTCTGGGTTGCGTGCGCGAGAGTTGGGGTTGGGCAGGGGTCGCGGTGGCGGTCGGGGTCGGGGTCGGGGTAGGGTTAGGTTTGGGGTTCGGCTGCTGCTGGGGTGGGGCTGGGGTTAGGGTTACGTTGGGGCTGGGGTTAGGGTTACGGTGGGGCTGGGGTTAGGGTTACGGTAGTGGGGCTGGGGTTAGGGTTACGGTGGGGCTGGTTGAATGGCTATTCTGATTAGTTTACAAATACAATGTTTATCATAATTTACTCGACACAGATGGTAGAAAATCAGAAAAAGATCAAGAAAAAAATAATCGATTTTGATTTTAACATGCAGGGTGTTGATGCAAGATGTAATATCTAGTAGCAGATGCTAGGTATATAGACTAAAGAATAGTTGTAAATGAACCGCTAGCAAGAAAATCCTATAATTATACGTACACATCGCTTGACTGATGAAGCCTGAAGCTCTTTCTTTTGGGGGATAAAACTAGTTATATTCCTGCATTGCCTAGAAATACCAGTGAGTTGGTTAAAACTTTTCAAACACAACCCCCCACCCCCCAAAAAAAAGAAAGAAAGAAAGGACAAGGAAAAAAAAAGAATAGCAACAAGCAATACAAGCTAGCAACCGTAAATAACAGCTGAGATTATGTCTACCTTGGCAATTTGAACAATGATGGTCTTGTCTGGATTGTTAAGATCCACTTTATGGGGGTGAGGAACACATTTTGCAACTGTATTTATGATTTTCATTCTGTCAAGTGTTGAAATAAAAATCAACACTTGACAATCAATCCATGATGCTCAATAACTTGCTTCAAAACCATAATCTAATCTTGATGATGCTCAATATTAGCGATTTCCATGATCACGACACGTGGCAGATGACGTGTCCCATAACGCTTTATGATATCAGTATCCTATATTTGTAGTTTTAATTGTTGATTGTTATAGATGTATACCATTGCAATAATAGTTTTTGGTTGATGAATGCTATTGCAATGTAGGATGATCAGTTCTATCAATCTTGATCTCAATTGTTTAAAATCATGTTACACATACAACACGAATGCACAACAAACGCATAATTAGAGAGCGACTCGAGATATTCAGGTTAAAACCAATATATGATACTCGATGATAATATGAAACCTTCATATTCCCATCGATACCCATATATGAAACTAAAAGCGCCACTTAGTCCCCGTCTATCGGTTAACATACGTGCGATGCTCGTCGTGACCTAGAACTATACGAAGGTTGTTAAATATCGGACAGTATAGCTCGATACTAACAACCGTCGTATAGTCTACGCGACGAGAAAATTCAATCGTATGGTAACCCATAGATTTGTCCCGCGTGGACAAGTTAAGAATGTATAAAGCAAACGCCTTCATTCACTTGTGTTTTCATCCGTTTCGAGATATTTCGTCGGTATCTTTCCGCTGGTTCTCTGTGTACAAAGGTAGATTAGATGTTCATTTCAACGTTGTTTCACAGCTTTGAAATGATTATCTATTCTATTACAGTGTACTCGGAGAACAGCGGGGAGGTGCTGCCGAAATTTACTCGAAACGGTTGAAAGCACAAGTGATGGGCGTTCGCTCTATACATTCTTAATGGGATAGAAACCTACCCCCGACAGCCGGAACACATACATACAAACGCATAATTAGAGAGCGATTCGAGATGTTCGGGTTAAAACCAATATATGATACTTGATGATAATATGAAACCTTCATATTCCCATCGATACCTATATATGAAACTAAAAGCGCCACTTAGTCCCCGTCTATCGGTTAACATACGTGCGATGCTCGTTGTGACCTAGAACTATACGAAGGTTGTTAAATATCGGACAGTATAGCTCGATACTAACAACCGTCGTATAGTCTACGCGACGAGAAAATTCAATCGTATGGTAACCTATAGATTTGTCCCGTGTGGACAAGTTAAGAATGTATAAAGCAAACGCCTTCATTCACTTGTGTTTTCATCCGTTTCGAGATATTTCGTCGGTATCTTTCCGCTGGTTCTCCGTGTACAAAGATAGATTAGATGTTCATTTCAACGTTGTTTCACAGCTTTGAAATGATTATCTATTCTATTACAGTGTACTCGGAGAACAGCGGGGAAGTGCTGCCGAAATTTACTCGAAACGGTTGAAAGCACAAGTGATGGGCGTTCGCTCTATACATTCTTAATGGGATAGAAGCCTACCCCCGACAGCCGGAACACATACATACAAACGCATAATCAGAGAGCGATTCGAGATGTTCGGGTTAAAACCAATATATGATAATATGAAACCTTCATATTCCCATCGATACCCATATATGAAACTAAAAGCGCCACTTAGTCCCCGTCTATCGGTCAACATAACGTGCGATAATTTATTCTTTTCAACGATAAACGCACACACAAAGCATATACACGGATTTTCTCCTTTGTCAGTAACTATCCCGTTCTTATATTTCTCAATATAGTCAGCATAACCTACAATTTATATGTTATTCAGTCTAACATGGCCCATGAGTACGTCAGAGTTAAGGACTGGATGTATGTGGATTGGAAACAACGTATGCAACCTAAGTTTGTCGCAGGAGTTGCTGCTTTCCTTGAATTTGCACGAGCACATAATAAGATCATAATAGAGAAGATTCTCTGTCCGTGCGATAGATGTGGCAATAAGTACTGGCAGAAGGTAGAATTGGCAGAGCTTCATATTGTAAAACATGGGTTTACTAGACTTTATTCAACTTGGAAATATCACGGGGAAGGAGAAGAATGTAGTACTGCGGTAGAAGAAGAAGGAGAACACGATAATGCGGCAGGAGAAGAAGAAGAATTCGGTAATACGGCAGGATACGGAAATTTATTTCCATCAGAAGAAATGGAGGATATGGTAGAGGCTGCCCTAGGTAAATCTATTCGTACCGAAGATGACATTCCTTCCGGTCAAGGACCGCGTGCGGATAAATATGAAAATTTCATGAATGATGCTAGGAAACCAATTTATGAGAATGCGAAGTATTCCACTCTCTCATGGTTCGTCCAAATTTTCCAAATTAAGTGCCTAAATGGATGGAGCAACAGGTCATTCGCAATGCTTCTTTCGTTCTTGAAAGATTCTATGCCTCCGGAAAATAATGTGCCCGAAAGATGGTACGAAGCCCAGAAAATGATGTCGGATTTGGGTCTAAAGTGCGAGAAGATTCAAGCATGTCCTAAAAATTGTGTGTTGTACCGGAAAGAGAATTCAGATTTGAAAGAGTGTCCAACATGCGGAGAGGCCAGGTATAAGCCGAAAGATTCTGATAAGAAGCCTGATATACCTGTGAAGATAGCACGATATTTTCCCATAACACAGAGGCTACAGAGGCTATTCAGGTGCAAGAAAACAGCCGAGGCAATGATTTGGCATCACCGTGCTCCTCCAAGCGAAAATGGGAAAATGAGCCATCCAAGAGATTCACCGGCATGGAAGGATTTCGATAGGAGGCACGCAATATTCAGTAGCGATCCTCGCAATGTCCGGCTCGGACTGGCTGCCGATGGCTTCTGCCCATTCAACTATATGGCTGGAAGTCACAGTACATGGCCCGTTGTAATGATAATTTATAATCTGTCGTCTTGGTTGGCTATGGACCAATCATACTTTATGATGCCTCTTCTTATCGACGGACCAAACTCACCGGGGAACAATATCGACGTCTATCTCCGACCTCTGATCGAGGAGCTGAAAACTTTGTTCATTGATGGTGTAGAGACATATGATTCAAACACAAATACAACCTTCATACTGCGTGCGGCTTTAATGTGGACAATTAATGACTTTCCTGCGTATGGAATGCTATCAGGTTGGTCCATACATGGTCACAAAGCATGTCCTCATTGCCATGAACACACAACATCAAAATTTTTGAATTTTAGCAGGAAGGTTTGTTATTGCGGCCATCGGCGTTTTCTGCCTCCAGACCACCCCTATAGGTTAGACACGGTTCACTTTGATGGTCATCAGGAACTTCTTGGGCCTCCATCCCCATTGTCCGGAGAGGACGTGACTGCTAAATGGGATGGTTACAATAACGTGACATTCGGGATGGATCCGACGAGACAGGTCAAACCACAATATTGGAACAAGTTAAGCATTTTCTTCGAGCTTCCGTACTGGTCTACAAATTCAGTGCGTCATTGTCTGGACGTCATGCATATAGACAAGGGAGTATCAGAGCACATACTTAACTTGCTTCTGTGTAAAGACGGGAAATCGAAAGACAACATGAATGCCCGGATGGATCTACAAGAGTGGGGAATAAGAAGTGAACTGCACCCTAAACCGGTAGCGGGTAAACCGGGCAAGTTTGTACTTCCCAATGCCGCTTATCATATGTCACAACCGGAGAAGAAAAGATTCATGCAGGTGTTGCATGATTTGAAAGTCCCCACAGGTTTCTCAGGATCATTCAGCAAGAAAATAAAAATTGTGAAGGGCAAGATCGATGGGCTGAAAAGTCATGATCACCATGTTATCGTGGAGCACCTTCTTCCATTAGCCCTCATGACTTCTCTCCCCGACTCGGTTGGTCTAGTAATCAACGACCTATGTTGTTTTTTCAGGGAGTTGTGTGCTAAAACACTGGAGGTTGCGACGCTGGATAAACTAGAAAATTCTATTGCGTTGATACTTTGCAAGTTTGAGCGTATTTTCCCAACGTCATTCTTCAATATCATAATACACTTGACGGTTCATCTTGCAACTGAGGCGAAGTTAGCCGGACCGGTACAATATCGATGGATGTATCCCGTCGAGAGGTACGTGTAATTTTTCGTTTCGCGCAATTTATAATTTTATTTTTAATCCTGTATGCCCGTGTTTATTTATTGAACATATTCTCATTAGGTACCTTTACACTCTTAAGAAGTATATACACAATAAAAATCGACCAGAGGGTTCTATCATGCAAGGTTATCTTCTTGATGAAGCAACCACATTTTGTACCCGCTATCTGGACGAGAACATTGAGACAAGGCTTAACCGACCACGAAGAATTCAAGACGGGCCATATGGTAAAGCCGAGTATAAGAGGGTAGACACTATGTTTATCAACAAGATATACCGGTTTATCTTGCTTAATTGCGCATGTCTTGAACAAATTAGAGAGTAAGTTCTTTTGGATTAATTGTTATATCTGTGTTTGTGTGTGTATGAAATGACATAATATTAATGTCACAATTATTTGTCGAAAACAGAACTCATTTTAACGAGGTACGTGAGGGGCATCCTGATTGGAACGAAGAGCGTTTTGAAAAATACCATCAGGATAATTTTTGTGATTGGGTCACAGAGCATGTAAGTTATTCGAATTACATTTTATTGCTATCAGTTTTAATCTAAACTTGTATCGTTATGTATTTATCGTAAAATTTGTTTTGTTAGATCCACGATCCGAACTTGTCTGCATCATTTGAGAGTGATTCAAGAAGTTTAGCTCAATTTCCTTGTATGGAGATTGCATATTACAAAGGATTTGGTGTCCTTGGATACAAATTCGAAGTTAAGGACATAGAAACATCTAGAATCACTCAGAATAGTGGGATTGCGACGGTAGGATCGGACGGTGTGATTTACTATGGGTACTTAAATTGTATACTCGGCATCCACTATCCCGGACGATCAGAACCCTTTTATATATTCCACTGTACTTGGTACGATCCGCGAACCGATACAGACAGGTGGAGAAGCAGTCTTGGGACTTGGAAAGATGAATATGGATTGACCAGTGTGAACACACTTCGATTTTACGGTCAGGACGATCCGTTTATCTTTCCGAACCAAGCGTTCCAAGTATACTACTCACAGTGTTTCAAGCATCCGGGGTGGAGTGTTGTATGCCGATGGAAACCTAGAGATGTCTACGATGTCCCAGAATATGAGGACAGCGATGAGGACGAAGAAGAGAGAAGGCTTAAAGTGCTCCGACCGTCTGTTTCGAAGGACGGGTTGTCTTCGACCGATCATGAAGTTACGTGGGTTAGAAATGACATCGACGATGAAATCCAAGTAGATATGTATGATGCGCCCACGAATCGAAAAAGGTTATCAGTAATGTTATATTATTACTTCACATTTTACGCTCTAGATCATATATAGTCAATACTTTTAATGATTGTCTAATGCGTCCACGAACCGTTTATCTAGATTTGATGACGATGTCGGGAGCAGCGAGGGACGGCAGGAGCTCCAGCCGCGGCAGAGGCAGAGGCAGAGGCAGAGCGGTTCTGCCGCCCGGAGAGCTCCGTAGGGAGCTTCAGAGGGCCGGTCTTACACCCAGATCGGAGACCCCTTCGGATGCCTCCTTCCGTGTGGATTTTGCCACACCTCCAGGTATACTGCACGCATATCCATTTTCAATGTAATATTACAGATATTCAGGCATGTTTATGTCAAAATTACATATATTGTCAATGTTTGATTGTCTAGTTGTTGGTCCTGCGTCCACATCTGGGACAGAGGCCACCCCCGCTCCTCCAGGTATGTTTATATATCATATAGTGTATGTATATTGATTTAGAATGCTATATCATAAATATACACATTCCTTTTGCTCTTACTTAGCAATTTTTATTATTGTCTAGCTGTAGGTGGTGACACCACCGCACCTGCGGGTATGTTTATATGTCCTATAGTGCATGCATATTGATTTAGAACGTTATATTAATGATCTACACATTCTTTTTGCAATTACTTATAAAATCTATTTTTAATTGTCTAGTTGTTGGTCCTGCGTCCACATCTGGGACAGAGGCCACCCCCGCTCCTCCAGGTATGTTTATATATCATATAGTGTATGTATATTGATTTAGAATGCTATATCATAAATATACACATTCCTTTTGCTCTTACTTAGCAATTTTTATTATTGTCTAGCTGTAGGTGGTGACACCACCGCACCTGCGGGTATGTTTATATGTCCTATAGTGCATGCATATTGATTTAGAACGTTATATTATTGATCTACACATTCTTTTTGCAATTACTTATAAAATCTATTTTTAATTGTCTAATTATAGGTGGTGCGTCCACACCTTCCACAGGGGCCACTCCTGCCGCTTCCATACCCTCCGCATCGTCTGCAGGTTAGTATGAATAAATTTAAAATATTTATTTATTTTACATATGCTCTATAGAATAAATAAGAACTTCATGGAGATTTAGAGTCGATGTTTATTTTATAGTTGGATGGGATGCGTCCGGGTCCGGGACCCCGGTTGTTCCTCACCGGAGGAACTATCGTCCCGCTCGTGCTGCTGCTCGGGCCCAGGCTCGTGCGCTATTCACCGGAGGTATATATCACACTTGAATTTTTGTTTAACCTTGATTTCTTAATACAACTTTGTCTTATTATTGATTGTCTTGATATTTCGTGCAGACGCAGGGCCTCTCCATCCCCAGAGGGGGACTCGAGGCCCGAATCAGTCCCATAGGCTGAGGCCTGATAGAGCTAGGGGGGAGGCAGCATTCCCCCTATTTTTTACCCTTGACTATCGCTATACCGGTCCTCATGCCGAGAGGTTCGGCCGGTATTTGGGGGACGAGAGCCGGATCGTGAAGAACTATCCACTTCACGTTGAGTGGGGCGAGCAGCACCAGCGCTCATTCACCCTCTTCTTTGATCAGGCTCGGGTATGTATTAATATATATTTTCATTTGATCTATCCAATATATTTATTATTAACACTTGCAATCTAATAACAATGTTTTTTTTTTGTATTTTCAGTTGGATTACGATTTTCAGCCTGTAGCCGACCCTGATCACCCGGGGAGGGTGCTCGACCTTCATGCTCTGTACAATGGCCTGATGAAGAACATGCAGGCCAAGGTCCGATACAACAGGAATGAGCTGAAGGCCGACTGCTACTCCATGTGGATAGCGACCCCCGAGGCAGAGAGAGCGGCCCTCCTATCTACTCCGGCGTTTGCGAGAGTCGACGTAGAGACATGGCCTCTATTGTGCGCTTATTTCGACTCCGAACGCAAACAAGTATGTATTTTAAATTTAATTCATTATTTATGATATAATTTATTTCTTTGTGTTTCTTCATTAGAAAACTAAATGTTAATGCGTTGTGCAGAAATAGGCCGCTCAGAATACGGAGAACAGGAAGTCGGCGAAGAGGGGTCGCCCCACTTACACAGGTGGCTCGAGGAACATTACTCGAGCCATGGAGTTATCAGTAAATTAAGAGTTATTCTCTAATATTCTGCAATATTAAGAGTTATTCTCTAATATTTCTAATATTAAGAGTTACTTTCTAATATTGCAGACATCTCGGACCGTGGCGTCAGGTGGTACACCGAGCGTGCTGTCCGCATATCTTGCCGTCCACGGCACCTCGACAGATCCCGCCACGGGCGAGCTTCGATGTCCCGACGTCGCTACCCAGGAGTACTGCGTAAGTGTTAATATTTTTTCTACCCAAATTTGAAATTTTAGTTTTGGAAGGTTCAAGTTTAAATTTTATACTTATACTTTACTGCTTAATGTGGGTGTAGGAGCGGGTGGTTGAGCAGGCCCAGGCCTCGGGGATCGATTTTACCGGACAGAACGATCCGAGGCTGCTGACCCCAGTTCTGGACGCCGCACACGGAGGGCACCACGGAGGTTGGGAGAGAGGCCGGGGATTGGGCCCTAGCAGGGCCCATATGAGGTTGGACTCCACCCCGGCGGTTACTTCCTCCGTCTCAGTGACCGGCATGTCCATCAGGAACTGGATAGCTTGAGGGCCACCGTTCAGGAGTTGAAGGAGATGCTGGTATGTATACTACTTTATAGTAAAATATCATTTCATATTATATACATATCAACATATCCATAATTAGTACGTAGCTTGAGCTTATTTGGTTTTAGACTTAAGTTTGATTAATCATACATACATATGTAATTAAAATAAACAACGCTTTTCCAAACTAGATATCCAAACAGGGTTTCGAAATAACTTAATAATTAAACGAATTCGAATAATACACAGTTCTTACACGCTTCTTAGACACGTTATGTCCAGACGCGACAGGGTAGATCGGCCGAGCCTCCACATGCATCTCCTTCGGCTGCGGCTCCGTAAGCCACTACATCGGCTGCGGTTCCGCAGACAGCTCCTGTAGCTCCACCGCCCACTCAGACTCCCGCAGCCGCGGCTCCGCAAGCGACTACCTCGACGGCGGCTGCGCAGACCACATCGCCAGCTCCACATGCTGCTCAGACTCCCTTATATGTAGCATTGCAGAGTGTATTGACCGAGGAGCAGGCGCGCGTTATTCTAACGTTATTCGGAGGTGGAGCTGGACCGAACTAGGGTAGCTTTTTGGTTCTTATTTTTTGAAACATGTATTTATATCACATTGTACTACATTTTGAAACGATATTGATATTAGTTTGTATTTATATCATATTCAGTTTTTGGGTTTCTTTTGTATATTATATATATGCGTGAGATGTGATTATGAATACTGCAATATATGATTTGATTGATGTATATAGTATTGTGCATAGGGCGGGAAAAAATCTAGCAGCCTATTTTTAAAAAAAAAATACAGACAATATGTACCTACGGATTAAGCCGTAGGTATATATGTTGCCCCTACGGGCATATCCGTAGGGGCAAACTATCAGGAAACCTGATATTTTCCCACCTGATATCAGTGCAGGGTGTTGGGAGTGTCCCTACGGATATGTCCGTAGGGGCCAATGTTTATCCCCTACGAATTTATCCGTAGGGGAAAAATATCAGGTTTCCTGATATTTTCCCCCCTGATCTCAGTGCAGGGTGTTGGGAGTGCCCCTACGGACTTATCCGTAGGGGCCACTTTATATTCCCTACGGAGTTATCCATAGGGGTAGAATAAGGACCTACGGATTTATCCGTAGGTATATACAATATATTCAAAAAAAAAATACATATATCATTTGATTACCCCTACAGCGTACTCCGTAGGGGCTATAACACCTACAGAGATATCCGTAGGGGCTCTAATTTGCCCGTAGGGGCAAGTTCAGGGCCTCAACTTGCACCTGCGGCCTTTGCACCTACGGGGTCTTTTTTCGCCCCTACGTACATATCCGTAGGGGCAGTGGGTTGCCCCTACCGATAAATCCGTAGGGGCAACCCTTATTTGTAGTAGTGAACTAGGGACAAGTATAAGGATGTGTTTATAGACTACCCAGCCCCCACTAGTGTGACTGCCATTACAACGCTGGTAATCAAGCAAAGATCCTTAAGGCTCTATCAATATGTATTAGCGATATGCTAAAAGAAACATATATACATATTAAGATAGAATCAAACCTTATAGCATACTATCATATTGAGCAAGATTGTTATTATATCTGTGTAAATCCCAATCTTCCAAAATTCAATATACAATCCAGTACTATACAATAATGGCCTCTAGGGCATATATCACGAACGGTCCATAAGCGCATCCTTAAATGTCCCTAGTCGAGGGAGTATCGAGACTGGGCATTGATATTCCGGAGTGGACTAGTGTATACGCTTCGAGACCCCGAAGAAAGGCAGTAGCCGGTCTCATAAGCCATTGGTGTTGTGCCACCTAAGATAGTATACAGGTGCTTACTGGAGGTGAATATACTGGACAGACTCTTCGAGAACTTCTTGATGGTATTATATCTATCTTCAGATGGAAGTTCTTAGGTGGCATAAGCATAGGTTAGTCCTTTGACCTGAAGTCGTCATTTGCCTCGTATGAGTTCCCACTGTACTTTGATTACTTCCCTACCATGGCTCAAAGGAGTCGTGCAAACAGTTTTTAGTTGGGTATAATCCCGAGCCACATGGAGGCAGTGGCCAACTGTCAGGGATTCGTCTCTCCTGGTATTAGGAGTCGATATCGCGCTGTTTTCAGTTGGCTATCACCAGAAATCCGTGGCCACAATGGATGAGATTTATTGATAGTTGATCAGTAGTATTTCTATTGGTGATGAGCTTGACTCAGACATGACTTATCAGATTAGTAGGGGTCTGGCGTTATCCACCCCGACGACCCGATATACAATACTCTTTGACAAATAGACCGGACTGTACGGAGATTGTCACATTTAGGCTTAGTAGGGTAAGGACGCACTTGTTTGTCTACCCCCCTTTCTACAAGTACCTGAGTAGCCATTATGTATAGCTATTACCGCTGACGTGCTTGTTGTTAAACCCACTGCCAGCGTATTGTCGAGACTTTAAAGTCCTACACAGAGGGTTTTCCCAGTTTAGGCGACAGATGTAGGAGCCGTACATTGTTACGAGCAGGGATCTGATTAAATACGTGTACGCGATAGACGGAATTTAATCAGACGGTTGATAATACTAGCCGGCTTAGGATTAAGCTGGATTATTAAATCAGGTTTTGATTTAATAATTTGTGTATGTATTTTGATACATTATTTTAGTATTATTGTTCACTATTTGTTTTCTCTCTTTGGTGCTATCCGTATTTTTATACGGATACACGTATATATAGCGATACATATACCAGGTGAAGTATTCCGTATTTATATGGGAATGCTTCTATAAGAAGGACACCTCATATTTGATTTTCCTTTAAAAAAATTAAATAGGAAATGAGGTGGAGGTATGGTCTAATGAAGTATGGTGATAGATATGGTTCTAGCATTTACTGTGCACTATTGATGCATGGTGGGATATATGTAGCCATTCTCATTTTCATGAGTTTGACTTGATGATGAGATTCTTTCATCTTGTTGCTTCATGCTTCAGTCCTAACTTGCTCATGCTCCATGGTTGCTTCCTCACCTCCTTCACCTTCTTCTTCTGGCTTTCATCTTGAGCATAGATTCTAGAAAGAAAAATTTAGTGAAGTATTCCTACATCACTGACCATCCAAACCTAGAAAGTTTGGATCATCGGTTAGAGCCTCCTCCGCATTCCCTCAGGTGGATTATCTTCGGCAAGGGTGGTTGATTCTCAAGCGTGATCCCGGCGGTTGCGAGCATGGAGGGGTCTACCACAATTGGGTGGACACATAACAAAGGTTGTATTTTCTCAACCTCTAGCACTTGTAGATTAGCCAGTTTAGGTGTATGGACCATATCCTGGGTTTTACGGGAGTCTGCTGCTCGTTAGAATTTTTATTTTTTGCTTCCTCCTCGGCCGCGTCTTCCATGGCGCGGGCACTGTTCAGTCGAAAATAATGCAATCTATAACACATCAATTTCCTCATTATTCTAAACATCTAAGTATAGTTGATATAAATATAACACATATTACCAGTTTGTCTGGAAAATACTAATTACCCCGTGTTATATATATATATTCAATGTTCTTTATAGGAAATTGTGTGTTTATTACTGCATGTATGATATTGTATATCTCAATACTGTTCATCGAGATTGTGTGCAGAAAATTATTCAGGTCAAAGAACTGGAATCGCAATATTTGCCAATGAAATGCAGCAAGTCAAACAATAAAAATCTGGCAGAGATTCTGAAGGGATAAAAACATTCCAGACATTAGAAGAAAACCCTAAGACCAACACCAAACACCCCAGAAGAAATGAGCCAGAGAACTCAACAATTGGCCGTGGAACCGCGGCCGAGTTGGCCGAGTTGCCGCGGTTCCGCGACGGAGTTGGGGAATCATGTGACGTCGGTTCTACAGAAGCTTCGTCTCAACAACCTTGCTTCCTCAAGATGCTAAATTACCACGTGGCTTCTTTTGGAAGGCTCTGCATAACAACATTCTTCTATAAGGCTCCTTTTAACAAGCTCATTCTAGAAGGCTCTCCCTAACAACCTACCTTATTCTAGAAGGCTCTCTCTAACAACCTAGCTTTGGAGGGAAGATTCATTTGAAATTTATAAAAGGGGATCTAGATCTAATGGTTGAGGGTTGTTGAATATTGAGCTAAATCATTGCACAAGTTGAGAGACACAACTTGATCCAAAACAAAATCCAAATCAAATTCTAATTCAAGATCAAGATCCATTGAGAAGCAAATCAAGCGAGCAATCAACGATCCTTTATTTATGAAGCCAATCTTCATCAAGAGCGTGAGATCCACGATAATCCAAGTCACACGGAGATCGAGCGGAGCGAACTTCTACGGATCTAGTTACCTCTTCAAGGGAGCGATCGAGAGCAACTCTTGTAACCTCGAATTGAAGGAATGTGTAATTAGACGTCGATTTAATAAATGTGATAATTGTAATTCTTGCTTTCTTTACATTCTTGCTCAATGAAATTTCTAGATCTCGAATGTTTTATTTTCATGATTCTTGAGTAAATCTCCGCTTATAAAGGAATCGAGAGAATCGGTAGATCAAGTGATGATAAAATACTAATACTAGTCTTAAGTCTTATGAGATTTGTGAACTTTAGGAAAAAGAATCATTGATGACCTAATTTGAAGTGAGGTCACATTCTTGATTATTTCATTGCAAACTAGGGATTAAATGATTGATGATTCTCTTCGCTAAAAGTTATATCCGAATGATGATCAATGAAAATACAAGGGATAGTGAAGGAGAAACCCTAGTTTCTTCAATAGATCCCTAATCTTCATTCATCACCATTGTTCTAGCTATAATTCATCAATAGATAAGATAAGTCATTGATAGATTCATCATTGATACTAATTCGATCGATTCAAACAAGCTATTCTTCATAACTTTGATAAATCAAATTGATTTAGACATCTTCTTGACTCATGATTCTAGATCTATATTTTTTATTTTCTTGAAATGACAACTCAATTAAATCATGAATCTATTTCTTGAATTTTCTTTTATATTTTTATTTCAACTCATCTAAAGAAAAATCGAACAAGTACTCGCATCTCAGTGGACGATCAGTATTCATTAACGCGTTATATCGACACCGTTAATTGATTGCGGTATAAATTTCTTTGATTGTGATTACTTTTCAAAACACAGCTTAGACGATCAATCAAATGGCGCCGTTGCTAGGGATGTGTGCTATTTTATTCGTTCTTGTTATTTGAGTTGAAAATTTATTATTCCATCAAATTTTCTTCCAAGAATCGCTTCAAGTGCTTAACGTTTAGTGTTTGAATTTTTGCAAAGGAATTTGGAATCATTTTAGCAGTGAGATCAAGATTCAGAGAAGATCTACAAATTCCAGAGGAGTGCAAGAAGCTATAGGAAAAGGTTGAAACCCTAATTCCTCCATTCCACCGCGGATCTGTGGCGTATTGCTGGTTTTTGCGTCGGTTGCGCCTCCGTTTAGGCGTTTCACCGTTCCCAACTTCTATGGTATATTCTCTGTTCTCTCATCTTCTCTCTGATCTTTTCCAATAACAATTTTCTGCAAGATTCTTTGCAAAAATTCGCAGCGCTACTAAAAAAATAAAAATCTTGTTGTGTTTCTTGAAATTGGTTGTTTGAACATATTTTAACACGGAAATTAAGGGGCAAAGACCAAATTCAGATTAGGTAGGGATTTCTGTACCCTTTCTAAGCCCTAAAAATCACAAAACTAGCATCCGCATCACCCTTCATTAAACTAAAAAATATTTAGACAACACTCTAAGGACCGTCGCGCTCAATTAAGACAGAAGGAGGTTGTGGGTAATCTATTGTTTATCCGCATTATTTTGTGGTGTCTAAGGCAAGTGTGTCTAAGGCAAGTGGTTACTTAATTAGGCCCGCTACTTACGTAGCGGATAACCTCCCACTTACCTGGCACTTACCTGGCCACAGAAAGGATAAAGAGGCAGTAGAGGATTTATCCTGCGATTTGTCTTCTGGAAGTCTAGGAGCGGTCTAGAGACTTGACTTAGGTGACCATTAGATATAGGGTTGCTTGTGCATGTTTGTGTGAATTTTCATAAATCCGTCCTTTTTCAAAACAAACCAATTATTTTCTCCCTATTTTATCTTTTTCGCCCTCTTCTTTTCTTATAATAGGTGATCCAAACAGACGAACTCTTGCCGAGCTTTGCTGTCCACAACCAGATATTTCTTGTTTTCGTAATCGCTTCGGTATACCATCCGACTCTCCCATGTCTTTAAGAGATAGGATAGCGCAAGCGAATAGAAACAGTTGGCCACCTCAATCCAAGTCTTATCAACCGTATCCTAATTCTACATCTATTTCAATTGATACTCCGAGTGAGGATGCCCCTAGATGCATGTCCATTGCTCAGCATATAGCTAGGGCTAAAGGCTAAAGTTTCAATCCGGATCAATATCAACCATCACCTCTACTTTCTAAAGAAGAATTTCATAATCGGTTTGTGGCATGTATGATGTCCAATAGCCAACCGACCAACCAATATCAATATTCTTCTTATCACAATGTTAACCCTACTCCTGCCCAATTTTCACAACCATTCTGTTCCTATCAATCCGATCCGACTTTTCCACCTTCTCTAAACAGTCCTTCTAATCAGTCATTTGGGAGTTTTAATTGTCCACAAGAATTTCAATCTTATACTGAAACTCCTTATCAACCCAAGTCTAGCCTTGAGCGGACATTAGAAGAAGGTATAGTGATGTTGAACCGTATCAGAGAGGAATTGAAGGGAAGCATGACTAAATATGAAAGAGCAACTAGTTCCGAACCAGCTAAAAAAATTTCAATGTCTAATACGGCCATAGAACAAAGTGAGAATTTGGGTAGTGAGATAGAAGTATACACCTTTCCTAATCAAACCTTACCTTTCCAAACTGAAATACACAATTCCAGTTTCACAGATTCATTGAGTACACCAATTGATAAGTTGTGTGACTTTGCAGTGTTTGATTTAACCGACTATGAAGGGTCTATTTGAAGTGAAACCTTGCCAAATCCTTGTGATCTCTACACCTCCACTCTTGAACCAAAATTTATTGAAAACCATATATTTGATGAGGTGTTTGAGAATTTTAACCTTCACTTGAATGAGGTGATTGATGTTGGGGATATATTGATTGATAAACCCGAAATTTTGGATTAGTTTGTCCCACTAATTCATCAGATCCTTTTGCTTCGTTGTGTTCATCATCTTGGGCCTTTAATTCTTCCCGAACCCAAAGTGCGTCTTGAAATTGATAATAGTCGTATAACCGAAGATCAGACCGAAGATCAGACAGAAATTCAGCCTCCATCTCTCACATCTGGTTTAGCGATACTCGACACATCAATAGATTTACCCATTTCATCTTCCACTTTCTCAGATTCTTCTTCTATTCTTCCTATAATTTCAATGAGTGTTGATGAATCACAATCCGTTAATTCAAGTTCAATAATTCCAGAAAGCCAACTTGATTTTGGAAATGAGGTAGGTGGGTTTTTCAAGTCTTCTACCTCCATAAATTTTGACAAATCAAGTATGGTAAATTCTGGCGCAAAATTTATTGACAGCAAAATGTTCAATCACACCATCGATGAATGGTTTGAAGAACTTTTTGCTGACGAACTTGTATTCCTAAACAACATGGATTTTGTGATTAATCAACCTCCACTTATAGAAGTTGAACCGCCACCACTCCTTCTTCTTAATCATTCACATTCTCATTGTCAATCATCCTCATTCTTTCATTTCTATAATATAAGACTTAAACCCTTTCCAGACCACCACTTATCTCTTCCCCACTTCTTCCCGACTCTATACAACATGTTCTTTCACCGACCTATATGTTACATTGATAAAATATTTGAATGGTTGGTATTAATTTTTGGTCTTTGCAAAGCCATTTATTGACCAAATTACTTTACCCCTGCTAAAAATGCTTAATATTGTTTAACTCAAGTTTGGGGGGTATATTTTTGGCTCTTGAAAATAAATGTTGTCCTCAAAATTGTGAGACAAAAATAAGTTTGGGGGAAGATTTTCATGTTCATATATTATTGCCCCCGTTAATAAATTTCCTCCCAAGTCTACAGGTTTCGAGAATTAACAGATGGCAACAGTGAGGACACTGTTGTAAACAGATTTGGGGGAGATTTGTGCTTATTTACGCATCACTTTGCATAAGCACAAAACATATATATAAAAAATTAATATTTAATATTTGATTTTATAATAAAAGATTAGAAAGTGAAAAATTACATTTAAAAGATTTGAAAAAATTTAAGAAAACCTAGAAAATTAGAAATTTTCTTAAACGAACTAGTAATAAGTAGTTATGAGCCATTGTCCCCAGGGTTAGTAAGATGAAAGAAGTCACTAATCTGAGTATAAAAATAAGCCTGAAAAATAATTCCTATTCTGGAAGCCAAACATTTGAATGTTTATACCCTACTATATGCACTTACACACGTCTTGAAACTCGGGATAGTAGAGGATACCTTGAAATGGTCTTGTCTAAAAGAAAAAGTACGAAAATAAAAAAATGAAGCAACAAAAATATAAATGGTGAAGAAAAATGAATACTGGTTTTGTAATCACCAAGGAAGCATGACAAAAATATAGCGAGGGTGCTTCATCACTTAGTGCCTTAGACCAACTGGTTTGGGAGTCACTGCTAAGCCTTAGGTGTTGCAAGGCGAGGAAATTGCTATTTACGTCTAATCTTTAAGCACACGAGTAATCGGTCGGTTAGTACCTCAAGAAATATTAACGATCGCATGAAAACTGTGTGAGCAAATCCATCTGAATGTTCATCAATTAAAAAGTACTGAGGTAGATGGACAAGAGTATGATAGCTTGAATTGAATTCTTCGAGTGTAGGGATGTTCTTTACACACACGTAGGGGTATATGATCGATGGTTGGAAGAAAAGTAGGAAAGAAAAATAAAGACGATGTTTTATTAAGGGATGATGTGATTTCTAACATTTTTTCATGACTATTAAGATAGGGCTCATGACAACCGAAAATCTAGTGTAGTTGGAAACTCTGATTTTCAAATTCTTTCTTCTACAATTCTTATCTTTATATGTAACTTTCACAGTCTTCCTTTTATTATAGGATTTTGTGCGTGCAATCCGCTGAAAACCCTTAGGAGACAACACTCTTCCTACTAGGGACACCTAGAGCTTTAAAGGCTTGTTGCAGACGCTCAGTGGAATCGTGTTGCCTACGAAACTGTGCTGGTTAGTTTTTCTTTTTCTTAATAAATTTTTCCTTCTCTTGAATAAAAGATGTTTGCTCAAGACGATCAAAATTAAGTTTGGGGGAATTTGTTCAGTCGAAAATAATGCAATCTGTAACACATCAATTTCCTCATTATTCTAAACATCTAAGGATGGTTTATATAAATATAACACATATTACCAGTTTGTCTGGAAAATACTAATTGCCCCGTGTTATATATATATTCAACATTCTTTATAGGAAATTGTGTGTTTATTACTGCACGCATGATATCGTATATCTCAATACTGTTCATCGAGATTGTGTGCAGAAAATTATTTAGGTCAAAGAACTGGAATCGCAAAATTTACCGATGAAATGCAGCAAGTCAAAGAATAAAAATCTGGCAGAGATTCAGAAAGGATAAAAAGATTCCATATATCATAAGAAAACCCTAAGACCAATACCAAACACCCCAGAAGAAATGAGCCAGAGAACTCATCAATTGGCCGCGGAACCGCGGCCGAGTTGGCCGAGTTGCCGCGGTTCCGCTGCGTAGTTGGGGAATCATGTGACATCGGTTCTCCAGAAGCTTCATCTCAACAACCTTTCATCCTCAAGATGCTAAATTACCACGTGGTTTCTTCTGGAAGGCTCTGCATAATAAGTTTCTTCTAGAAGGCTCCTTGTAACAACCTCATTTTAGAAGTCTCTCCATAACAACCTACCTCATTCCAGAAGGCTTTCTCTAACAACCTAGCTTTGGAGGGAAGATTCATTTGAAATTTATAAAAGGAGATCTAGATCTAATGGTTGAGGGTTGTTGAATATTGAGCCAAATCATTGCACAAGTTGAGTGACACAACTTTATCCAAAACAAAATTCAAATGAAATTCCAATTCAAGATCAAGATCCATTGAGAAGCAAATCAAGTGTGCAATCAACGATCCTTTATTTGCGAAGCGAATCTTCATCAAGAGCGTGAGATCCACGACGATCCAAGTCTCACGAAGATCGAGCGAAGCGGACTTCAACAGATCTATTTACCTCTTCAAGGGTGTGATCGAGAGCAACTCTTGTAACCTCGAATTGAGGGAATGTGTAATTAGTCGTCAATTTAATAAAGGTGATAATCGAAATTCTTGATTTCTTTACATACTTGCACTATGAAATTTCTAGATCTTGAATCTTTTATTTTCATGATGCTTGAGTAAATCTCCGCTTGTAAAGGAATCGAGAGAATCGGTAGATCAAGTGATAATAAAATACTAATACTAGTCTTAAGTCTTATCAGATTTGTGAAGTTTAGGAAAAAGAATCATTGATGACCTAATTTGAAGCGAGATCACATTCTTGATAATTTCGTTGAAAACTAGGGATTAAATGATTGATGATTCTCTTTGCTAAAGGTTAGATCCGAATGATGATCAATGAAAAGACAAGGGATAGTGAAGGAGAAACCCTAGTTTTTTTAATAGATCCCTAATCTTCATTCATCGCCATTGTTCTAGCTGTAATTAATCAATTGATAAGATAAGTCATTGTTAGATTCATCATTGCTACCAATTCGATCGATTCCTATAAGCTATTCTTCATAATCTTGATAAATCAAATTGACTTGGACATCTTCTTGACTCATGATTCTAGATCTATATTTTTGATTTTCTTGAAATGACAACTCAATTAAATCATGAATCTATTTCTTGAATTTTCTTTTATATTTTCATTTCAACCCATCTAAAGCAAAATCAAACAAGTACTCGCATCTCAGTGGACAATCTGTATTCATTAACACGCTACATCGACACCGTTAATTGATTGCGGTATTAATTTCTTTGATTGTGATTACTTTTCAAAACACAACTTAGACGATCAATCAGGCACCGGATCCCAACATGGTATCGAAGCCACCCTATAAACCATAACTAGCTAGTTTGCATAAGTTTAAAGTCTCGATCGACGAAATTTTCTTAATCGCATTTCCGATTACATGACCGCAGTACGAATTTGAAAGTTGTTCAAAAAATAGTTCTGGTTGCTTTAAAATTAAGTGCATGCATTTTTAGAGAACCTAAAGAAATTTAGGCACATGTGCCCGACATGCGGCCGTGGAACCGCCGCCTTACATGCCTACTAGCAGCGGTTCCGGGGTCGAAGTGTGGCCGTTGTGCTCCTATTGGGACCTCACGCGCGTGTAAACGTGCGTGTTTTGGAAAATGGTTTTTTTTTAAGAAATAGTTGCGCACGCGAGCTCGACCTCATTTTAAAATTTATAAACCGCAAGTGCACGGCGCTTTGTAGCGAGCCGGAAAGTACTAGTCGATTCGTAAGGAATTGGAGATTAGATATTGTCGCTTAAGGTTCGAGAACAAAGAATTTGGTTTGGTTTGTCACAAAAATAAGAAAACAAAGAAAACAAGTTTAGAAGAAAGGTGGCCATGGATTTGGCTCGGATGGTTGAATCGCGGCGATTCCTTTGACGCTCTCTTGATCATGAGTTGTCCGTCCTTATATCGATCCCGGCGTGAAGCATAACTTGTCAAGGCGGTTGCGAAGCACAAATCATCAAAATACCGATATTCGACGCAAAATACGAAACGAGTCCATTTTTTCGCTTACCGTTTATATGTCTAAGCTTGAGGTATCAAGACTAAGCATAAGAGTTAGCAAGCATACCGCAACAGTAAAAACACAAATTAGTGAGTGAGAGAAAATGATTTTAGTGTTAAGTTTGCTATGTGTTTGTGAAAATGTAGGGTATATGAAATCAAGAGGTTCGTCAAGCCACTAGATAACAAGATACCCTATCTAAACTTAGCAACCACAACCCTAAATTGATTTTAACATATACAATGCAAAATGGAGAGAATGAGTGAATATGGTATATGAAGAGATTACCAAGTAACTATGATTTCAAAATACCATATCACAAAAATATATAAAACAATCTTTAAGTTAGAATCACAATATAAGCGCATTAAACAATAATAAGAGGAGGAGGAAAGCACACGCCATTCATCTCACATCCTCACCATAACGACAACCAAAGATTAGATAAGTTAGTTATATGTATGCCCTAGAGGCCATTACTGTACATTGGATGTACATTGTAGTGGATGCTGGGACATATATAGGGAGGACTTTCTTGCTCGACATGATAGTATGCTATCTGGTTGATCTTTACCTTAACGTGTACACTGATTGTCTCTCTGTTACATGTTGGTAAAGCCCTTAGGATGTGTACTTGACTACCTGGACTATGATGCAGATCATACTAGTGGGGACATGGTAGTCCATAAGTACATCCTTTAAGGTCCCTAGTCGTGGGTGTATCGAGACGGGGGCATCGATATACCAGAGTAGACTAGCGTATACCTTCTCGACCCATACAGATGGGCGATGGATGATCCCATATCCATTGGTGTTTGACATCAGAGATGATATACGGGTGCTCAGTAGAGACTGGGTACACTGAACGGACTCGCCAAGAACTCCCAGATGGTATTATACCTTACGTCAGATGGCAGTTCTCTGGTGACACTGGTACAGAGTAGTCTGTTGACCCGAGATCGTCATAGAGTCTTGTGTGGTTCCCACTGTGCTTTGATTTCCATCTTACCACGTCCAAGTGGGCGTGCAAAACGGTGGTTTTTGGGTACAGTCCCGAGTCACATGGAGGCAATGAGCGATAGGAGGGGATTCGTCTCTCCCGGTATAGGGAGTTGATGTTGCGCTGTGTTCGATTGGCTATAACCGGAAATCCCTGGCCAGGGTTGCTGAGATTTACTGGTAAGTGTTACCTGTAGTTTCTCGAACTGTTATAGACCTCATATCGACACGACTTATCGAGCTATTGGGGTCTGACGTTTACCACCCCTAGGCGAGATATGCGACATATCAGACGATCAGACCGGACTGTACGGTAAGTGTTACTGGTTGGATTCACAGGAGTGTGAGCGGGCTTGCTCGTCGATCTTCTGATCGCTCAATACCCGGGTGGCCGTTACGTTTGGCAGACCGCTTGCGGCTTGTGGGTGTTTGATATGATCATCATCTGCTGCCGGCGTATTGACGAGTCTTTAGAGTCCTACACAGAGGTTTCCTAGCTCAAGCGAAACGAAATAGGAGCGCATATGAGATATGTGCGGGACCGAGAATAATTCGTGTATGTGATACCGTATTCAATTCTCGCTATGAATGTATCGATTGGTTATATGCGATATAACCTAGTTGTCGAATCAAGGATTGATTCGATAAGCCGATACATTGGATACTAGCCGGTTATATGCGACATGACCGGATCATTGAATCAAGTGTTGATTTAATGATTTAATGTATAATTATATATTTGATTATTACTTTGCATTAACTGGTATTGGTTCACTTTAAATGGATTTTCTCACTTGGATTGTGCAAGTTGTATATGTGATATACTTTTGTGCACAAGATTGTATCATGTTTGATGATACATGCAAGCTTGGGTTTGTGTAAAGAATTGACCATGGTTATATGAATGGTTAGGGTTTCATTTTATTTGCTTATTTATTTATTCATTTATTCTTTATTGAAAGAAATAAAATGGTGGCTAAGTTTGGTTTATCTTTGAAGCTTCATGAAGCTTTGAATGGTTGACTATTTTGTTTCTTTCCTTAACCCTAACCATTCACTTTAACCTTAGTTTATTCTCTACATCTAACCATAGTTGACATTATGATAAGTATGATTTATTTTCTATTTTCTAAATAACTTATCATATCTTCTTCTTCTTCTTCATCTTCTTCTTCCATGAAAAGAAGCTTGCTACATCAATGGTGATTGATGAAAAAGTGTGAGAAATCCAAATCTAAAGTCTACCCACTTCCTATTTCTTCATCCTCTACCTCTTGCCAAGTAGTATAGGGTGTTTCCTTCACAAGTTTTCTTGACTTGGTGAAGTTGGAGCTTGATCTAGCGATGCCTCGACGTAGATCATCTTCGGGATCGTCGTCGATGACCTAGCCCGCTTTTTCTCCGATGAAGCCGACGCTAGAGCCCAAGATCCGATTTGTACAGCGAGGAGACTTCATCGCGGAGCCATGGAGGTGGAGAACCGGATCTACAAAGGTTGTAGCCACTTTCTATTAGCATTTAATTCGTTTACATGCTTGCATCGCCTCATTATCTAGTTAACGATCCGTATTAGGGTTTGTAGGCACCCGTAAATTTTGAATTAGCCATGTTTGATGCCTTGTGAGACTCCATTAGAGTGCCTAGGAACCCTACAGTGGTATCAGAGCCTAGCTAGAGCCTTAGGCGATGCACAGACGGAGTTAGAAATCCAATCGGACCGAAACCCTAATCCTAAACATGCTCTCTGGACAATTTTGTAAAATGTGGATTTTTCAATATTAAAAATATGCAGAAAAATTAGCAGGGATATCTAAGAGTTACTGTGAAATTCGAGCTCCTGAATCTATCAAACCGCCGCGGTTCCGCCGCATAAGCATGGATTATGCGGCGGTTCCGCGGCCGTAATGTCTCTTTGTTTAATGAATTTTGCACAGTAATTATTAGTTTCCAGTGGTGGTTTTCCTGGGAATTTTTAATAATTTTTCAAGAGTTGCATTTTCTAGGTTGTATTGGGGACTCGGTGTATCGATCGGATTGTCTAATTCTGTCTGTGTGCTTTTCCGAATAATCTTAGAATATGTTAAAAAGTTCGACCGGATATAAATACCCATTTTTCCCCTGCCGGGAAATTTCCAATTGTTGGATTTTTCCGTAGTTTAACGACGTTCTAAGTAGTGCAAGTAACGCGATGGTCCCTCTAGAAGACAACAAACCTTAACTCGATTATGTGACCGTCTTGAACTGCCCTTTGAACCTTCGGGTTTGGGGCAGTACGGCGTGCCACATGTGAGGCGTTGGCTTGACCTTTCTACGGCTGGACCGTTGGTACTGAGGCACGAACTGAATGCTGTTAGACTTATTTCATGTGTTGAGCTGTATCGGGAAAACTTAGGTGTTCGATTGTTCGATCGAAATGTTTAGCATTTTCTATTTATCCGGAATGTGCTACAATAATTGGAATTCACAAGTAGTTATGAGATAACAGAATGAATGTTATAAACATAGCAGTTTAGTCTCACTTGATCGGTTGCCACAGAGTTTTGATGTGATCAAAAGTCCGTCGCAATCACGTAGCGTACGCGGATACTCGCCGGGTAAACTTAATAGACAGCCTCACTCCATAGCCCCGACCAAGTGACTGTAGGAGAACCCCGTCGCCGAAAGCGTCCGTTTGGGTGCTCGCGGCAGCGGTATTCCGCCTTGGTGCACTTTGTCGACGGTATCGGGGGTGCGGCCGTCTACTAAAGTTTGCGACGAGCATTCGATCAGGATGTCGTGAATCTTGTTGAATGGCCCGACTTGATATTGAAAAGTGTTTTCGATTTTGAGACTAAAATGCGGTGTTTATAATTGTTAGGCATGTGATGTCTAAGGTATTCATTTGATTAGGCATGCGATGTCTATGCAGATTGCGGATTCCAACTGTTGTAGTTTTACACTTTCTTTTCTGCGACCGTAAGTGTAATATGTGATATCGCCGGTTTCGTTGCTATATGTCAACGACAATTGGGATGCGCATATTTACTTACGTTGATGACATGTGATGTTATGTGTTGCTGGATATGTTATATTGGATCATCGTGTTTGAATAGCCGGGGGTTTTTATGTGAGATGAGTGTTTTTCATTTTTCATTCATGTAAAAACTTGTATGTAATATTCTTTTATTGGGGCACTTCCAGGTTGCGGAAGATGTCACCTTTTGTATATTATTTACTTTTCCGCACTAGGATAGACCCAAGGAGGGGAGCACAAGTAACCGGGTTCTGGAGTCCAGTGGGAGACCAACTCGAGGAGTCGAGTCCGGGTCTCCTAACTCTAGAATTGGTAGGGTTGCTTGCCGCTCTCGTAGGGGTCTAGGGGTGTGGGTTTGGCTATTCATCGCGACCGTGGAATCCGTGTTTTATACTGGCTCGTATTGAAATACGGACGTCCTAGTATATCCAATATTTCATATGTTTCTTCTGCTGCGATATCTGTGATGTGATCATGTGATGTTATGTGATGGATACAGTATATAGTATATATGATATATTTTATAGATGTTACTTATGTTTTACACCCACGCTAGCCCTGCCCCGCTCTGCCGTTAGTTACCTAACCTAACGGTGCATGAGAGGACATCGAGGCGAATGCGGATGGCATAAGTGTACGTCGTATTTATCTGTGATGTTTAGGTACTTAAATGATGGGACTTCATTAATGAGATTAATGAAATAAAAGAAACCTAAGATGTTGTAGAATCGAATTTCAAAATAAAACAGGTAGCTACAGTTCTTGCTTTGCACAGCGGTATATGTGATATATCCTGCACCTTATTCGATGAGGAAAGGACCGAGATCCCTTCACCGGGAGTGACTCCTTTAGCAATAACTGGAAGATGCTACACACTCGGTTTGTCTTTTGATTGCTTTTAGGAGTTTTTGCTTTGCACAGTGATATATATGATATATCCCGCACCTCATTCGACGAGGAAAGGACCGACGATCCCTTCACCGGGAGTGACTCCTTTACCAAAACTAGAAAAGCCTAAAAAACACTCCATTTCAAAAATCATTTGATTCTACAACGATATCAAGTTCATTACGCAATAGGTTTTCAGAAAAACCTGTCGTACCCCTCCGTCATTTCAGATATGTACTGGTTAGTATTCGTGCTACGTTTGTTGACCTCTGTCAAGGCGTAGTGTGCGGTAGATGATTAGTGCTTATCTGTATAAGCATATGATGTGATTGATTTAGGGTAGTCGTGCGACCTTGTTGACCTCTGTCAAGGGTCGTGCGGGTGGGTTTACTTCAATCAGGAAATGACGGGTTGAACTTGACTAGCAGCCTATGGTTTGTTGACCTCTGTCAAGGTCATAGGACGCTAGGGGCAAAATATTATCGGGAATTTCAAGTGTTGAAATTTGCAATGAGATTGCATACCTTCTATGAGATAGTTGGATCCCGATACCCGCTGCGAGTAAGAGTTACTCCTGGGATAGTTTTATACATTACAATTAGCCGATCAAGTAGGTGTCTAGAAAGGTGTCAACGGGGTTACGCCTCTGGGAAAACGAGGTTTACATTAATTAGGTTCGTGCGAAACCACGGGGGACCTCCCTCAAAGTACCGACACTGGCCTGGCTGAAAGATTGGCGAACTTGTAGTGTGTAATAAATCCCGGCTAGTCTTTCATTTTAGGGTTTGAAGGAAGATTTAATAAAAAGCAGTGGGAGCCATCCTGATTAGATAAAATAAAAACCAATCTATTCTTGCAAGAGCGCACGCTGAGTGTTTTCTTCTCTCTCTCTCTCCAGGTAGCGACCATATCACGCCTTAATCAAGATAATAATACGGAATATTGACCGAACCCGCTTGTTATACTGAGCTGGGGAACGTTGGTCCCGCTCCAACTTATAATTGTTATAAGACAGAGCAGGAAATTGGGGATTACCAGAATTCCCGTGCCGCCCAAACGAAGAGAGTGCATGCTGATGCATCATCTTCCGGTGTGTTCGTTACAAAGAACTGTTTCTCAGTATCCTCCGCATCCTGGGTATATAATACCGGATTAGGATCCCAGATATGTAATAAGTTACATAGGGCTGGAAATGGGTAGAAAAACTGAGAACGAGTGATAAGTTTCATGAGGCAGAAAACGGGCAAGTGTTGCAGCCAAGTCTGTTGGTCACTGTCACCCTGTATTACCAATACATTGATTCTGAACGAATGTTGTTAGATACCGAACCTGATATACAAAATCATATCAGTCTCTTTATTAGTAAAGAAAGGATATAATTTTGTATTGTTGGATAATGTTTTGAACATTTCCTATATCAATAGTTGATCGGTTCAGGCACGTTATCTAAAAGCATTGATGTTCTAAATCAAACTACAGTTCTTTTGTATACGGAACACACACAAGAGGAAGAGTTCAGATATGAACGAATCCTTCTTGAGGCATTGTAGACTAGGTCATATCAATGCGACCCGACTGGCTGAAGTTACATTTTAGATGCATATTTAAATCAGTTTGAATTTACATCTTGTGAAACTTGCCAGTCATGTCACAAAGATTAGTTGACCATAGCCCTGTTTATTGGAAACAGAGAAAGAGTTAGTGAACTCTTGGGACGATACATGTTGATGTATGTAAGGTCCCCTGTCTACATATGCCAGGACTGGTTCTTTGTACTTCATTACATTCTCTGATGATCTTTCGAGATTCAGACCTATGTTCCTGTTGAAACACAAGTCCGAACCTTTTGAGATATTCACAGAATATAAGTTAGAAGTAGAGAACCAATAAGGGTATAAGTATTATGTCCTTTGATGAGATCGAGGAGGAGAATACTTGAGCACGGAAATCCTGGATTATTCTAAAGGAGAATGAGATTCTCTCTCAGCATTACTCCTCCGTATACACCATAGCACGATGGTATATCGGGGCGGAGCAATCTCACCCTATATGATAAGGTGTGCTCTATGATGAGTACTACTGAGTTACCTATTTCCTTTTTGGGAGTTATGCACTTGAGAAGCTGCATACCTATTGAATAGGGTTCAAATCAAATCAGTTGCCTGCCACTTCATATTTGATATGATAAGGGAAGTGCCCATCTCTTAAGTTAGTTAAGATTTGGGGTTGTCCAGCCTATGTCTTAAAAGCAAAATCCGGACAAGCTCGAGGCAAGGTCTGTAATGTAGAACTGGAAATGTTCCAGCTATACAAACAACAGCTAATGATTTGATAGAACCAAAGGATTCAATAGTTACCAACGAACCTCAGCCTCTCCGCCGATCTAGTAGGGTTTTCTCACCCACCTGAGAGATACTTCGGTTACTCTATGACAGTGGGAGTGAGGATTGCATCATGAGATGATGACCCAACTAGTTTCGAGCTGGCCATCAGGAGTGGGACTCTGTAAGAATGGCTGGATGCTTAGCGATCTGAGATGGAATCCATGTACACCAACAAAGTATGGACTTTGGTTGCTATATCTGAAGGGTTAAATCCCCATCAGGAGCAAGTATATCTTGAGAAGATTACTTGGTGTAGATGGAAAAGTTGAGACTTTCAAAGCTAGACTTATTAAAGCTTTTCGTCATCGACCAGGCGTGGATAATGATGAAACCTTTTCAAGTGGCTATGCTTAAGTCCATCCAGATCCTACTTGCCACGGCTACATATCATGACTACGATATCTGGCGGTTGGGTGTCATGACTGCTTTTCTAAATGATGTTTTAGAAGAGAGAGTCTATAAGTACACAGCCAGAGGGCTTCGTAGACAGTGGGAGCAGCGGAAACGTGCACAAGATGCTTTATAGGATAAAGCAGGTATCACGGAGTTGGAACATATGTTTTGATGTGTTAGTCAAAGAGTTTGACATCATCAAAATGGTAGATGAACCTTGTATAAACAAAAAGGTAGTAGGGAGTATGGTGATGATCCTCGTAGAGTACATGGATGACATACTCTTGATAAGAAAGGAGTTTCCTATGCTAAGCTCGGTCAATCTCCGCTTATCATAATGATTCTCCATATAGGATCAAAGTGATACCTCCTAAATCCTGGGTTTTGGATCTATGAGATAGATCTAATTGGATGTTAGGATTCTCACTAGTTGTAGTGAGATGGTATCAATTGATTCTGGGGAGAATCACTGGAAAGGTTCCAGAATGATAAGGACGACTGAAAGTCAGTCACAGGCATTGTCTTTACCCTCAGTAAAGGGACGGTATGTTGGAAAAGTTCCAAGCTAGATACCGTGGCATACTAGACGATAAAGGCTGGATACATCGCTACTTAAGATGCTACCAAAGAGGCAGTCTGGGTGTATATTGGTTTATGAGATGAACTTTGTTCCTCCCATTGTGTGATAATGGAGTTGTGGCTTATGCCAAGGAACACCGGTCCAATCAGTGATCCAGACATATTCTAAGGCAGTGTCACCAGATTATGGAGATAGTTGATCTCCAGGGTGATCGAGGTTAGGAGAGTAGACTCAGAGGAAAACACGGCGGATCCACTCACAAAGGCCTTTTCCCAGAGAGAGACTTTTATGGGATGGTTGAGTATGAGATACTACAACCACTGCTATCAGATGGCCCTAGTGCAAGTGGGAGATTGTTAGTTATATGTATGCCCTAGAGGCCATTACTATACATTGGATGTATATTGTAGTGGATGCTGGGACATATATAGGGAGGACTTTCTTGCTCGACATGATAGTATGCTATCTGGTTGATCTTTACCTTAACGTGTACACTGATTGTCTCTCTGTTACATGTTGGTAAAGCCCTTAGGATGTGTACTTGACTACCTGGACTATGATGCAGATCATACTAGTGGGGACATGGTAGTCCATAAGTACATCCTTCAAGGTCCCTAGTCGTGGGTGTATCGAGACGGGGGCATCGATATACCAGAGTAGACTAGCGTATACCTTCTCGACCCATACAGATGGGCGATGGATGATCCCATATCCATTGGTGTTTGACATCAGAGATGATATACGGGTGCTCAGTGGAAACTGGGTACACTGGACGGACTCGCCGAGAACTCCCAGATGGTATTATACCTTACGTCAGATGGCAGTTCTCTGGTGACACTGGTACAGAGTAGTCTGTTGACCCGAGATCGTCATAGAGTCTTGTGTGGTTCCCACCGTGCTTTGATTTCCATCTTACCACGTCCAAGAGGGCGTGCAAAATGGTGGTTTTTGGGTACAGTCCCGAGTCACATGGAGACAATGAGCGATAGAAGGGGATTCGTCTCTCCCGGTATAGGGAGTTGATGTTGCGCTGTGTTCGATTGGCTATAACCGGAAATCCCTGGCCAGGGTTGCTGAGATTTACTGGTAAGTGTTACCTGTAGTTTCTCGAACTGTTATAGACCTCATATCGACACGACTTATCGAGCTATTGGGGTCTGACGTTTACCACCCCTAGGCGAGATATGCGACATATCAGACGATCAGACCGGACTGTACGGTAAGTGTTACTGGTTGGATTCACAGGAGTGTGAGCGGGCTTGCTCGTCGATCTTCTGATCGCTCAATACCCGGGTGGCCTTTACGTTTGGCAGACCGCTTGCGGCTTGTGGGTGTTTGATATGATCATCATCTGCTGCCGGCGTATTGACGAGTCTTTAGAGTCCTACACAGAGGTTTCCTAGCTCAAGCGAAACGAAATAGGAGCGCATATGAGATATGTGCGGGACCGAGAATAATTCGTGTATGTGATACCGTATTCCATTCTCGCGATGAATGTATCGATTGGTTATATGCGATATAACCTAGTTGTCGAATCAAGGATTGATTCGATAAGCCGATACATTGGATACTAGCCGGTTATATGCGACATGACCGGATCATTGAATCAAGTGTTGATTTAATGATTTAATGTATAATTATATATTTGATATATTACTTTGCATTAACTGGTATTGGTTCACTTTAAATGGATTTTCTCACTTGGATTGTGCAAGTTGTATATGTGATATACTTTTGTGCACAAGATTGTATCATGTTTGATGATACATGCAAGCTTGGGTTTGTGTAAAGAATTGACCATGGTTATATGAATGGTTAGGGTTTCATTTTATTTGCTTATTTATTTATTCATTTATTCTTTATTGAAAGAAATAAAATGGTGGCTAAGTTTGGTTTATCTTTGAAGCTTCATGAAGCTTTGAATGGTTGACTATTTTGTTTCTTTCCTTAACCCTAACCATTCACTTTAACCTTAGTTTATTCTCTACATCTAACCATAGTTGACATTATGATAAGTATGATTTATTTTCTATTTTCTAAATAACTTATCAAATCTTCTTCTTCTTCTTCATCTTCTTCTTCCATGAAAAGAAGCTTGCTACATCAATGGTGATTGATGAAAATGTGTGAGAAATCCAAATCTAAAGTCTACCCACTTCCTATTTCTTCATCCTCTACCTCTTGCCAAGTAGTATAGAGTGTTTTCTTCACAAGTTTTCTTGACTTGGTGAAGTTGGAGCTTGATCTAGCGATGCCTCGACGTAGATCATCTTCGGGATCGTCGTCGATGACCTAGCCCGCTTTTTCTCCGATGAAGCCGACGCTAGAGCCCAAGATCCGATTTGTACAGCGAGGAGACTTCATCGCGGAGCCATGGAGGTGGAGAACCGGATCTACAAAGGTTGTAGCCACTTTCCTTTAGCATTTAATTCGTTTACATGCTTGCATCGCCTCATTATCTAGTTAACGATCCGTATTAGGGTTTGTAGGCACCCGTAAAATTTGAATTAGCCATGTTTGATGCCTTGTGAGATTCCATTAGAGTGCCTAGGAACCCTACAAGTTACACATCATAAAAGAATAGCAAGTAACCAAAAAGAATAAAGCAAACTAACAAAGCAAAGACAAATATATTAACAAAGAAATGAGTTAAGATACATGGTGTTGGTTACTTGTTCAACCTCCATAATGAAGCTCTCTATAAAAAGATCCAAGAGGGAAGAAGAAGAAGAAACCAAGCTTAAGCTCACACAACTCTAAAAAGCAAAACCAAAATCTGAAATGATATAATGTACATATATTTTTACATGCTCCCCTCACTAACTCAGTTCTGGTATTTATAGGCAACACAATAGAATAAACAAACAAAATAAAATGGATTATGTGATGTCTATAAAGTGCCAGAAGAAAAATGTGGACAAAAGGAGAAAGGGGGACCGGTGGCGTCGGGTCTTCTTGGGGATCTCGCCGGTCTAGGTCTTAGCAATGGGACTCGTGTTGGTGCGGTGATCTCGAGTGCACTCCATAAGTCCACTGGTTTTGTTTGTTTTCTTCATGTCAGCTTGGTTTATACTCAGTAGTCTTGGAGGGAAACTTTATGCTTTAAATCGCATCACATATTTTTAGCATTTATCACACATCAATTCACACATGCCCACTTGCACAAGTTGTGCCTAAGGCAGCCCCACCATGGTCCAAGTCTTCAATCCCTAATGCCCTGGCTTTTAGTTCAAAAAGTAGTGAGCTATCTGCACACTTGTATAGTGTTGGACAAAAATTGTGTACACATGTTTATTGCAAAAGAACTCTTTGGATATCGATCGGTTTTTTGTTCGGATTGCAGTGTCGTCTCACAAATGTCATATCCGTGACTTCGAGTATGTTTTCCAGTGTTTTGTCATGAATACGTAAAATCTATATTTACTTAGCAGACACTGGTTAATAGTACCGATATATAACAAAATAGATAATTAATGAGTGGTATTAAAATGCAGTTTTCTGTGGTGAACAAATACCCGGAAACTTATCTTTTGCTTCTCCCGAGCAAAACAAAAATCCTTGCCACACTTTCACAGGGAACGCGATTGCACCGTTAAACCTCTAGGTGTCCACAATATGAGGAGTGTTGTCGCCTGAGGGTTTTTAGCGGATTGCACACAAAAAATCCGGTCAAGTTAGCGTCGTGAAGAAACTGTTGATTCTAATCTTAAGGTTAAGGATCAAACCTAGAAGTTCTATCATCCTAGTTAGAAAACGTCAACCATATTTTTCACTCCTCACAGTTTATTTAACATAAGCTTATACATGCCTTTTCGTGATTGTGCGAATAATGTCGACAAGGTCTTAAAAACTTGATTAGGGTCATCATGTCATAAATACGGACCATGATAGACTTCTAAAGGATCACGCGAGTTTGGAAGGAATTAAGATTTTCTTAAGTTTCGTCCTCCAGCTAGGTTTCAAGTCAGAATTTATATCATTTTAAACAAAGAGCCTAAGTCTTATTCTTCAATCTTACCTTTTACCTGTTTTTGTTCATACACACCCATCATGATTGTGCAAAACATCTTTATAAATATAAACCTTCATATCTCCGCTAAAAAACTTTTTATAATAGAAAACTCGTCTTCGCCAAGATTATTCTCCCATAAAAAACCGTGAGGACTTTTAACCTGGAGAGAACACTTGCTTAGCTTGTTTTATTTGGCGATTGGAAACTTAGTGAGCTTTGGGTCAATGAAACCCAAACCAGATGGTTTTAGGGCATTAGGTGTGGAGACACCCCAAGGGCTTAATTACCAAAGTTAGCAAGGCCACAAAACAAAAGTCTCATTTTATTTGCGTTTAAAATATTCTGAAGCAGTGCAAACGGAGATATAGCCAGCTTTTCTTTTTAATTCCGAAGACGTGTTCATATGGATAAGGTGTGTAATCACTCAAACAAGGTTTGAGATGGGTTAATTTTCAGACTTTTAGCTTCTGTTAAAAATTCAATAATATCCATCATATTCACTTCACTTTATGAACTATTCTTGTAATTACTTAATTCAGAACAAACCTGTTTTGATCCTAAAGATGTTTATTAATTTTCAAAATGGTTAAAGGCATGTCAGACCTTTATCTAATTCTCAAAAACATATGACACATGTATAGTGATATAAAAGACGTATATCAGCTACGGTTAAACACAAATGAGGGTTATCTTTCGGGTTTTCAATCTCTCGAAAAGGATTTAGTTATTTATATCTTATCAACCGAACCGTCATATTTTAAGTTTAATTTTCCCGCTAGCTAACATGACGAAAAAGTTTTTATGTTTTTTTGAAGAAATTTTTCAATTTTTATTGGTTTTTTAATATGTATGCAATGCAGAATATACACCTGATGCAGCAAAATAAATGGAGTGCTAACCCCCAAACCTGAGCTTTACGATGTCCTCATCGTTGCCCCCATCTCCGATCGCTAGACTTAGATATTAGGGTGAGAATTTTATTCAAAGGAAAAGAAAAAACCTAAGACTAATTATAGCATATACAAGTTAAAAGATTGGGTTAGTCCAGAAATTAATAACAGCCATTTAAATTTTTTTCTATATAATGTAAGGGCTAGTAAAAGAATATGTATATAAAAAGGAAAAGGAAAAAGAAAATGTATAAGTTAGATGTTAGTGAAAGGCATGGGTTTGTAAAAGTAGGGATCAGAAGACGCTGAATGCAAAGATGAAGTTTTGAAGGAGTCAAAGAATTGTTGCCCGAATGAATTGAATTTTCAAGAAGTATATGCTGAATTTCGAGGTCAAGTTCATTTAAAAACTGGAGTTCTTCGGCAAAAAGTTCAGCAAAAGAAAGTTTCGTAGGATGTTCCCAAATTGATTCTGACTCAAACTCACCAAGAATATCAAGTTGATCCGCAAATATCTCCTCAAAACTTGGCATGAAAGAATGTTTTTCAAGGCTCTCATCCTCCCTATAATCCTGCACAATCTTACTCTTGTTGCTACAGCTCACTGATTGAAACGATTTCGGATTGTGTAAATGGAAAATGTATAGAAATCACAACCAAAAATTATTTGACCGCAATCAATAACGGTGTCGAATTGTAGCGCGTTAGTAAGTGCGGATCGTCCACAGGGAAAGTGTAATAGTTAGTGTTTCGATTTAGATGAGTTGAAATTTTAAAGAAAAGAAAACAAACAATTCATGATTTGTAAATTGAAGTTCAAGAATTAGAAAAATCTAGTCTAAATCAAGAAACATTAAAAATCAAGAATTGAGAATTTGTGATGATTTCCAAATCAAATATCAAGAATCGAAGTGAGGCTCGTAGGAATCGATCGGATCTATAGATGTGATGAAATCTAGCGATTACGTATTCTTATCCATCGATGAATTGATACTAGATCGATGATGATCAACGAGAATTAGGGATTTCGTGTGAAACTAGGGTTTCATCATCTATCCCTTGTTCCTTCGTCGATATCATTCACATTCTAGCCTCTAGTAAATTCAAGAATCGATCGTGGATCCCTAATTTCGAGCGAACACAATCAAGAAGGTATCGCAACGAAACTAGGTCGTCGATTCTTCAATTTGCTAGGGTTTACAAAACTCGTAGGACTTAAGAATCGTTTCAAGATTTGTTACATCTTCATTCTATTGATTATCTCGACTCCTTTACGAGCGGAGTTTTACTCAAACATCACAACAAAAACTACAATCACAAATTGAGATCGAATCATGATGCAAGAATTTAAAGAAAGCAAGATTAAAGATTTCACTTTTTATTTATCAACAATTCCGTTACAAATCGCTCAAGAACTACAAGAGGAAATAACTCGATCGTCGATTTGGCTTCGCTCGTCTTCTTGAGTCGCGGATCGGCTTGGATCACTTGCTCGGTTGAAGATCGGCTCCGCTCCTAAAAGGTTGAAGGCTTCTCGCTTGATTTGGTACCCGGGATCTTGAATTTGGCTTTGGAATTTGAATTAGGGTTTACAAGTTGTGTCACTCAACTTGTATTGAATTTGGGGAGAGAGAGAAGAAGAAGAAGAAGACCTTAACCCTAGATCTAGGCTCCCTTTTATAGACCTTCATAACCCTAGATCTAGGATTCAAAATTTGAATTTCCCTCCAAAAGTTTGTTAGCTAGAGAGGCTTCTAGAAGTAGTTAGTTGGAGGGAGCTTCTAGAACTAGGTTGTTAGGAGGTTGATTAGCTTAATCAAGATTAGCTTGATTTAATGATCCTTGCTGATCTGGCAGAAGCTTCGAGAGTTTTCTGGAGATTGCATTGGCTTGATGAGGTTCTGGAACTGAGATAGGAATACTGCAGCTGAAATGGAGTGCTGATGTCACTATGCCACCGCGGATCCGCGGCACGTGCTTGCTCCGGCCGCGGATCCGCGGTCACGTGAGGCTTTCTGTGGATAAGATTTCTTCTTGTGCTTTGGGCTGACATTGTGGTATTTTCCTGATGTGTTGAATATTATAATTATTTCTCTATAAATGCCAGATCAGAAAGCTTAGACTCGGCGCATCCTTTATCAGCACTTTGACAATTTTGGCTCGGTTCCTAGAATTTCCTGCACAGACTCCGAAACAAGTGTTGCGCAATACAGGGATGATGCGATGCCATGATAAACAGTCAATATCCTTTAAAGTGCCGGTTTTAGAGTACAGTACAGGTAATTCAGTATTTTACAGGTGTTTTGCTAATATGTGCAATATGAATGCCGAACACCTCTAGATTAATGCAATTGATAGGGAAATAGACGTGTTAAAAATACATTGTTTTCGACTTATCACTCACTATTCCCAAAACTATTTCTCCCTCATCACATTCATAAATGGGTAGGTACATGTCACCAAAAAATGTAGGTTCCCACACTAATATTTCTTCCGAAACAATATCAACAGGTGATACAAAAATTGTGGCTTCCTGATCGTTGATATCCTCTAACAATCTATCACAACCATACCCATTAAAATCACAAGCTCCCTATTGTAAAATTGGAGCGCAACAATCCGTCGGTGCAAGAATTTCATCTTGAAGTAGTATATCGGTTAAATCAACCTCAAGATCACTAGTGATAAGAGATTCAATTGATACCTGAAGGCTAGTGTTAGAATGACTAAGAGGGTTTTCTTCTCTGTCCTGATAACACTCAATCAACTCAATCATATCATCATCTATGAAATCATCAAAATTTGGTTGTTCGTTTATCTCACTAAGGTGACTTTTTAGATGACAGATATTGACATTATTTGGTTCCAATTTACTATGTTCACTTTCTAGAATCCTCACAGCTAAATATTTCATTTGTTCTTTGATTTTAGCCAATGATTGAGCTTGAGCGTGAAACAATTGCTCAGATTGTTGTATGAACAGGGCTAGCATCGCAGCTGTTTGATTCTCGACCGCAGTCGTCACTTCAATACCTTTCTCTAAAGCGGTCAACCAAGTATCCATCTCACTATCATATCCTAATGGCGTATCGGTTGTTTCTGGTAAGGAAAGTTGTGATGGTGGTGATGCTAAAGCAGTCATCCTGTCGACCACTTTCTCTAAATTTTTAATCATTTCATCTAGGTTTGTAGTAGGGCTGGGTTCAGGAGTGTTAGGTGGGTGACCGATATCAAAATTCTATGACGGTTAGTCACCCTCTAGGAAAGGACAATTTTCATGTATGTGAGAAGAATTATGGCAATTTGTACAAACGAACTAGGACTGAGTGTAAACAAAGGAATATGTATCGTGAAAAATCAAATCAAGTTGTGTAGCACCCATATTAACAAGAATTCACAAATATCATAAAAAACAAGGAATATCACACCCAGCAGTCTATGTTATGTCGGCTATAGTGCCCTCAAGTCAATTATTGGATTGCAGGCACGTGATTGCAATGATTGAGGGAGGACCTGTACCGGTAGAACATTCTTACTCGAGATGACAGTATACTATCTGGTTTATCTTTATCATCGTGTACATGCTTCAGGTAACACTACAGATCACTATTACATGTTGATAAAGCCCATAAGATTCTTGCTTGACTACCAGCAGTATGATGGCGACCATATATGTGAGAGTTGGGTGGTCTATAAGCACATCCTTAAAGTGTCCCTAGTCGTGGGAGTTTCTGTTGGCTATAGTGCCCTCAAGTCAATTATTGGATGCAGGCACGTGATTGCAATGATTGAAGGAGGATCTATACCGGTAGAACAGTCTTACTCGAGATGATAGTATGCTATTTGGTTTGTCTTTATCACCGTGTGCATACTTCAGGTGACATTACAGATCACTATTACATGTTGATAGAGCCCATAGGATTCTTGCTTGACTACCAGTAGTATGATGGTGATCATATACGTGAGAGTTGGATAGTTTATAAGCACATCCTTAAAATTTCCCTAGTCGTGGGAGTTTCGAGACCGGGCATCGATACTCCGAGAGTAGTCAAGTGTATATGGATCGACACAATCCATTGGTGTCAGTTGGTTCACCTAAGATAGTATACAGGTGATTATTGGGTTATGAGTGCAACGGACGGACTCGCTGGGAACATGTTAGTTGGTATTATACTTATTGTCAGATAGCAGTTCCCTGGTGACATGTGTACAGGTTAGTCTATCGACCTGAGATCGTCATTTGTCTCGTGTGAGTTCCCACTGTGCTTTCATTACTACCCTACCATGGCTAAAAGGAGTCTTGCAAACATGTTTTAGTTAGGTACAGTCGCGAGTCACATGGAGGCAGTGAGCGGATCGTCAGGGGATTTGTCTCTCCCAGTATTAGGGGTAGAGGTCGTAGTGTGCACGGGTGGCCATCAACAGAAATCCTTGGCCAAGGTAGTCGAGAATTACTGATTCGGATCAGTAGTTTCTTAGGTGGTAATGGGCTTCATACCGACACTGAATATTACGTTATTAGGGGTCTAACTTTATCCACCCCCTAGACCCGATATGCGATATTCATACGCGAATGGACCGGACTGTACGGATATTGTCGCTGTCAGGCTCAGTAGGGTTTCAGGATGAGTTCGCTCGTCGGCCTCCCTTTCGCTCAATACCTGGGCAGCCGTTACGTACAGCTAGTGCCACTGACGTGCTTATGGTTAAACCCACTGCCAGCGTATTGAGGAGTATTTAGAGTCCCACACAGAGGATTTCCCTAGTTCGGGCGAATCGTTGTAGAGGCCGTATGGTTTTATGGTAGGGTTCGATCGTATACGTGCACTAGTGCACGGCTCATGATCGGACGGATAATACTAGTGGGCTTTGGTTTAAACCAGATCCTAGTATTATATTGTTGGATTACTTTCGTCTCGTTGTATTCGTATTCAGTCGGAAAACGGATGCTGGTATGCATATACAGATGAGGGGTATTCTTGTAATTCGTTACGAGATAACTTTAGGGTTGCCATTTCTTTTCTTTCATTTTGTATTAAACATTTAAAGTTTTTTAAATGTTTAATATTGTTGTGAGGTGGAAAGTGTGAGCATGGGTTTTGGCTTGGTTTTTAGTGAGCTTTTATTGTGGCATGTTGTAAGGCATGGACTATGCTTTCTTCTTTAATTGATTGTGAGATATTTAGTAAATCAAGTAGCTGTTGATTTTTTTTTTAGGCGAAAGGATTTTTGGTGGCTGCGAATTTTAGTGTGCAGGAATTTTTTTTTTTGCTCATTTTTCTCACTACAACAAAACATCAGCCACTTCATTAGCCATCACCACTTCTTTTCCAGCAGCCACTTGGTAATTCTTCACAAGCCATTTTTCTAGTGCTCACACTTTCTTCATCTCAATGGGAACTTCATTCACCTCCACCCAAATCCTTCGGTGCATTGAGACAAAGTATTCTCACACTATCTCTATTTCACCTTGGATATCTAGGCTAGCAAACTGGATGCCCGAGTAGCTTCGGTTTTGATGCGGGAGCCCGTATAACTAATCCTCGATGTGAATCGTCTTCGACGAGGGAGACCGGAGACCGAACTTGATCGAGGAAGCCGCGAGGAGCTTGGGACAGAGGTTGAAGATCGAAAGACACGGATTGTCATGACCCGAAGGTACGGAACATGACCGGCACTTAGACTACGAAACGTCTCGAGGCGTACGTAATCTAAGTAAGCCGAAAACCCAGAAATCCAAACCAAGAAGAGTAGTAGAGTGTAGGAAAAACCATTTTAAATCAATAGTTTGCAACATGCGCCGAAATATGCATTTTAAAAATTCGGCAGAGTTTCCATTATAAAAACTGACCCCAAATGGGTACAAAACCTGATAAGCATATATGATGAAAATGCATCCCCAAGCGGGAGCTAGCACTTCAACAATCGAAGGTCACCACCACGCAAGCAATAATATACAATGCCTAAAGGCGAGGATTACAACAGAAAAGTAATCTCAACAGCCAGAAACCCAAAGAAATGTAACTCACGACTCTAAGGTCAAAAGAATAACATCACTGGTCTCTATCTGAAATAAATACATGTTTGGTTGATGGAACTTCTAGATACAACTGAATAATAATATAAAATGTATAATGATGGGTACGATACAAATAAACCCACCTACTAGCAAGTCACCTGAAAGGAACAGTGCTCGCACAGCCGTAATGAAACCTGTACGGCAAACCTGCAAGAAACTGGGGCACAACGGGGGTGAGTTGCCAACTCGTGAATAGAAAAACATCTACGAACAGAAATCGCATGTATGATGCAATCCTAGGTCATACGATCATAATATATAATCCTTAAATATATATAACCAGTAGCCTACAACAATGGCTAGGGTAAATATCTAACCCAAATGTAATCGCATGTGCCCGTGTCAATGCCTCAGGTAGCAATGTATCATATGGATGATGTATGAATGAATGAAAAGTATGATGAAGTATTTAAATTGATGTCAATACACATATATTAGCGTCTCATTCCACTAATATTGGTGTAAGGGCATATATAACAGCGTCCTCATCCCCTGTTATATATACATATGAAGTATGATCAATGTAATCGTCATGTAAATATGAGGATATAGTAAAAATCATGAAAAAACATCATGAAACCTGTGCCCAGTATCGGCACAAAACATAGCCTCGATCTCAATATCTCAATGTCTCTGTACCTCAATATCGCAAAGTCTCAGCTAAATCTCACTATCTAGGGCGCCGTCAATCCAGACCGGCCCCTACCATCAATCTCAAGACCACGACGGTATCCTCCGGATATCCGACGCGTCGGGTAAAATCATCGGTCGGTAGTGCTCCCCTGCCAGGCTCAACGCCATCATCTGCGATCCTCTTGCCCCGGGGTACCGCACCGGGCCCACCATGTACCCGAAACGGTTCATCCGCCTCCTCGAATCGGGTCTCGAAATCCATTAGCAAACTCATGGTGGACGACTCATACATCATGGGAAAACCGCACTTTTTATTTAAAAAGTGAGAAAAGCAGCTTTTATAAGTTTTGCGGTTTTCCCCCAAATCCAGAAAATCTCATGGAAATCCGAATCCAAATTATCAATAGCATGTAAAACCATGAATATAGGCATGAGAATCCATGAATGCAGCATAACAATGAATAACAGTATGCATGAAGTGATAAGTATAACAGTATATCATGCAACATGGAATATTAGTATGCACATACAAGAGTCATATTCTGATGCAATAGTACTACTGTGTGGTGACATGGCAATTACCGATGAAAATGTGTGTGAGCCGGCAAGTAAGTGTACGTGGAACATACGCACCATCGGTAATGGTGCTGGTGTCCTAACAGCATGATATCAATAATGGAATATGAATCACAATATAAGTATGCGATGCGGAGCAACAACAATAATGTGCAGGAGCTGAATACTAAACACAATGATAGCTAAACTGCATTTAATTGTCATAAGAGTCATACAGCTACACCAACTATAGGGCTGAGCTAATAGGCTAACTGAAGGTAAGGGAAACCGTCTAGCCTCTGAGTCGATACATATATATATATACATATAGTCGGTGATCCCACCTCGATAATATCACATTCGATACCATATCTCTATAATCAGTTATTCCCAAGTCAAGAGTGCGGATCAAACATTAATATAGCTCATACGTAAATTCATCGTACGGCATCCCCAAATCTGGGTACGGGTCAATATCATACTCATCACACTGTTCCTCTGGTATTCTCTTTATCAAGATCATCATCTGGGTACTGACCTACGTCTAGTACAATGCTAATATCATCACTATAATCATGATCTGACTACTGATCGACAGTCTCGTATAAATCGATATCATCAGCAGATATCATCACAAAGGAGTATACATCGCCAATTGCGGCCTATCATAAATATCTTGTTATATCATATCATATCACATCTCATAACACAATCACATGTCGATCATTTAATATATATAACTATTCATATGGTATCGTCATCCAAGATCCACTATAATATCAGGACGTATCTCAAGTACGAATCATGCCATATCACCGATATCATAATCTCAGATCAAAACTCATCGACTCATCTCAATCCCGTGTATCATCCTCAAATCCGTATGTGAACACCTAGTCCTATACCCAAGTGAACACATAACTATATAGAATCCCATATATGCACATATGAAATATGGTTGTATGCAAGTATGCGTGCGTGTGTATGTGTAGTACACCCACTACTCTAAGGTTTCGTAACCTTTCACCAATCCAACACACCAATATCCATCTTAAACATTATCATTAATCCCAAACAACATATAATAATTGTTGGTGTGTATACGCATCCGTATACATCACCACGAACTGCGGGGGTGCTATACGCCATCCACCCGACTTCTCCCCGTAGATATAAATCTACTCACCTTGCTTTATGCGTGATGATGCCGACGTCGCCATTTGCATCTCCAACGCCTCGACGTCACATGGGGTACCTACAAAGATATCGCAACGCTAAAGCACATGAAAACCATGTCGGAAACAAAAACGGTACACGCTACGCCCATAGGTAAAAACCTATAGCCTCGCGTGCAAACACAGCCAATAACCCTCTGCCGTTGGTGTTCAACCGTCACCCGACAGAAACAAATCACCAAATACCAAAAACCATGCTACAACAAGTCGTAAATCATTCGCCAACTCAAGAAAATTAACCCAGATTTTACCCTGACTGGAATCAGACAAAATTGCACATACCCATGGTCAAGTCTACTGGAAATAGGGCCATGCTCCAAAAACGAGGGGGGTCCAACCTACTATGGCCGCAATTATAAATCTGCGGCCAAAACAAAGGAGCAGTGGCTAGGGCTTTGTGGGGTGGTTCAAGGGTGCCTGCACAGCATACTGCCAAGTCAATTTTATTTTAGGGGTCTTGGGTTGCAAACAGATTTCAGAATGGCTTAAAAAGTCGACAAAAACGCTAAATGACACCAAATCGAACAATCTGGTATATTGGCGAAATCTGGGACAAATATTGGGTTAACTGGTCTCAAACACACCTAATAAGGCTACACTAACAATCAAAACCATCACTTGGTCAAGTCTCACTCAAATTTACCTAAAACTAGCACTAACTCACATAATAACACTAAATTTCAGCCAAATAACCATAACTTAGCAAGATAGGAGTTGAGTTAAGGGGTTATACCTCTAGAGATCCTAGATGAAGGAGAAGAGAAGAAGAAGAGGAAGAAAGGGGGTTGTTGCTGCTGCTGAGCTGCTTCTGTTGCTGTTGATATTGCTGTTGCAGCTGTTTCTGAAGCTGTTGCTCAGGTTGCTGCTGCTTGAAATCTTTCTTTTTCTTTTCTTTGTTGCTGTTGCAGCAGCTACTGCTGTGGCTCATGTTTTGTTGTGGTTGTTTCGGTGATAGTGTGTGGTGAAGTGTGAGAGTGAGAGGGAGGGATGTGAGTGGGATGAGAGGGTGATAGATATGTAAAAGTTTTGAAATGAGATGGATCATGACACACCCTATAGCCACCTCTCTCTCTCTTAATAAATGCTTGCTTGCTCAAGCCACCATAAGCTCTCTCTCTCTCTCACCACAAGTCAACCCCCAACCTAATCACTTTTAAACAAAACTACACCCTTAATTAAACCCCATTTAACTTAACCAAATGGTTTAAACCACCATGGTCATCTAAGCATGGTTTAACCCTAGGCTTAACCCTTAGCTAACATGCACAAGTGTGTGCAGTCCAGATAAAATTCCAATAAAATATTCATAAAACCAGATAAAATATTTAAAAGCCATTTTTGTAAACTTTTTACCAAAAACCACATATTAAACACAATTACCACTAAACACGAACTCAGGTGTTACAATCTTCCCCCCTTAAAGAAAATTCGTCCCTAAATTTTAAATTTAAAACCCCAAAATTGGAAGACATTTAAATAAAATGTCCAAGTCAACGGGGCTCCGAAATCATCAATACATAAAACGCATCGTGGCGCAATACATGCGCATGAGTAATGAGCAGATAACTTGAAATCAAAACTCCGTCAAGCATCCCGTAATCATCGGAGTCAACGTGAAAACACGAATGCCAAATCCAAAGCAAAACCGACATGCTATAAATTGGAACTATACATGTAAATATCAAATCTGTACATGTAAATATCTTGAAGGAAATGCATGCCAAATTCTTTAAAGTCGATGTGCAATGCGGATAACACTGTGCAGTGGCGGACGTCTCTATAAGAAAATAGTCATATACGTATATATCTTTGTTTAATATGTACGTTCCGCCGTTTTTGAAAACAATTTAGAAGGGTTCCCTGTTTTAAACGTTCCGTGTCTTATCGGACACGTATGTAAATACTGAGACTATAGCTCGCTTTTTTTGGAAATCCCTTGAAATCTATCTATGCATGCAAAATATACTCAGGTACAGTTATCTGACTAGTCCTGCTCAGTATATAAACATATAGCAATCATCATAAAAATGTACTGCTCCATAAGAAATCACCCCCAAAAGTGCATATGAAAACCCTGTGCGTCCGGTGCGCACGGAAATCAAGTCCATACATGTGCCAAGCAGGTGCACAAAAAACGACATCTAAGTGTATCGGGTGTGCACGAAACATCTGTCATAGGCAACGTGTGTGCTTGACAGCAAAACAGGTGCATCTGACATGAACGAAGAATCTCGATTTAATGCATCTGGTGTGCACCGAAATCTTACCACATAACATGCGCCCAACATGCGCGAAAAATCCAAATCAGGTGAATCCATCGTGCAATAAATCATGAAATCCAATATCAAGCGCCGAGCATGTGCAAATCCAATCAGGTGCCCAAGGTGGACAAAATAAATATCGAACATCACAATCGAAATCGAAGTCCAGTGCAACTAAGTGCACAGAATGTGAATCACTGCACTGCAAGCATATGTCAACTATACCGAGTGCAAAAACCAAATCGTATGCGTACATACGCATGAAATCAACTCCACTGTCTACAACCCTTAGAATCATAAACATGTGAAACCAAGGCACGAAAGCGATATCAAGTGCAACAACTGTGTGAAAACGTAAATACTCAGTAAGTGCAATCATGGTACATGAAAAAAAATGTCATGAAACCCAATCATCAAAATCGGTCAAGCGAATAAATCGCCCAAAATATCGAAATCAAGTATGGCGGAATAATCCCGCTCAAGCACATACTCCAAGAATCTCTGGTCAACTGTAGTGGTTACTCATAGCATGCCTCGTCGACGATTCTGAATTCTGGCCTACTGGTGTGCGTAATATGACCACTCCTGGGTCTAAGTCTTCTTCGTGGATTACCAATCTCACGATCCATCGGCTCATCGGCCCTGTCAGATGTGCTAACAGGGACGATTCCGTTCTGGCACTTCTCTGGTCATCTCTCGGTCAACCGTCATGACCACTCGTAAAGCAGCATGTCACTGGCGTCGGCCTCTGGCTCTCTGAATGCACGTGACAATCTAATCCTGAGTGCAATATCATTGCAGCAGTGTCCTGGAAGGAATCCTGCTCAAGGTCTCTTCCAAGTCTCATCTCTGCCAACTGTCCGGAAGTCCTCGTCCTTTACTATATCTGCTTCTTGCTCCGGAACGGCTGCATACTCATCGCGACTCCTTCTGGAAGGTATATCCAGTACTATGCCTCGGCATGCGCATCGCATCTCTGATGTTGGCGGAGTGGAACGTCATCATATCCAGATCTTGTACAAACCTAATACTCCACTTTTCTCTAATGTCGACCGTTTCGGACTCGTCTCGTCGTGGCTGCATGGACTGAGCTCCAACGGCTATCCTCTTATCTGGAGTCTCCCAAGAATGCATCTCACCACCTAGCATCCGAATGAAGTCGAGCCATCCGATCGATTTGTCAAAACCTCATAATCCCCCAAGAGCTCAACATCTTGGGTATAGTTTAATAGTATCGAGTACATACCACAGCATCGGTGGCCCATCTGTAGAAGGGCAAACCCAAGCCTCACTAATGGCGCCGCGGAACTGCCGCCAACCCTAAGGTTCAAAGGCTTTCACACGGTCATTAAGTCGAGTTAGGGTTTCATTCTTCTAGAGGGTCTATAGAATTGCCAACATGTCTTTCCGAATACTTTATACTTGGAATAATAGGTTTCTGACATTCAATCGTCTCTATTGACTCTCAACGTCTCCGCGCAAACTCGTCTCTAGCTGGAATCCATCTATCTGATGACCTCGCATCGGGGTAGCGAACGATCCACATGTTCTAGTCATTCATCCTCGGTGACTAGCAACCTTCTATCATCTCTTAGTACAACCTCGTACTGCAATAGCTCCAACATCTGGGGCGATATCTCGTTGTTCGCAGCAATAACTGGCTTACTCGTCTGCATGCTGGACAGTGCCTCAATCATCATGGGTAAGCAATACACCAACGGTCATCAAAATCTGGCTGGCCTCTGTCAGTGGCTCAATCCTCTAGTGCTAATCTGCACGTCCGAGTAATCTCATACAGCGATCCATCCATGCTCGTGGAACGAAAACACAATCAAAAGACACATCTCTGCAATCGTGTGTCGCCGGAATTATGCTCTGGTCAATCCTCGTTCGTGACGAGCTCGTGCTGACCGCAACTCTAGCCGTAGCACTCCCTGCCCGTAATCGTGGCAGCAAACCATAACTGGTACCGATGAGGCTAGATCAGGAATGAATATAATATTGAGCAAAGAAACGTACATCCCAAGGCTTCTTAAGTGGAGTGGCGTATCGTAAATATGCCGCAGAACATACCCACGGGACGTCATTCTACTTTAGTCACCTATTCCATCAACCAAGGGTCATCCTACGCTCCGAAGGTAAAACCTAACGCTGTAATACCAACTCTGTCACGATACGAAGGTACGGAACATGACCGGCACTTAGACTACGAAACATCTCGAGGCGTACGTAATCTAAGTAAGCCGAAAACCCAGAAATCCAAACTAAGAAGATTAGTAGAGTGTAGGAAAAACCATTTTAAATCAATAGTTTGCAACATGCGCCGAAATATGCATTTTAAAATCACAAGTCTTTTCTTAAAAATTTCGGCAGAGTTTCCTTTATAAAAACTGACCCCAAACGGGTACAAAACCTGATAAGCATATATAATGAAAATGCATCCCTAAGCGGGAGCTAGCTCTTCGTCAATCGACGGTCACAACCACGCAAGCAATAATATACAACGCCTAAAGGCAAGGATCACAACAGAAAAGGAATCTCAACAGCCAGAAACCCAGAGAAATGTAACGCACGACTCTAAGGTCAAAAGAATAACATCACTGGTCTCTATCTGAAATAAATACATGTTTGGTTGATGGAACTTCTAGATACAACTGAATAATAATATACAATGTATAATGATGGGTACAATACAAATAAACCCACCTACTAGCATGTCTCCTGAAAGGAACAGTGCCCGCACAGCCGTAATGAAACCTGTACGGCAAACCTGCAAGAAACTGGGGCACAACGGGGGTGAGTTGCCAACTCGTGAATAGAAAAACATCTACGAACAGAAATCGCATGTATGACGCAATCCTAGGTCATACGATCATAATATATAATCCTGAAATATATATAACCAGCAGCCTACAACAATGGCTAGGGTAAATATCTAACCCAAATGTAATCCCATATGCCCGTGTCAGTGCCTCAGGTAGCAATGTATCATATGGATGATGTATGAATGCATGAAAAGTATGATGAAGTATTTAAATTGATGTCAATACACATATATTAGCGTCCCATTCCACTAATATTGGTATAAGGGCATATATAACAGCGTCCTCATCGCCTGTTATATATACATATGAAGTATGATCAATGTAATCGTGCATGTAAATATGAGGAAATAGTCAAAATCATGGAAAAACATCATGAAACCTGTGCTCAGCTTCGGCACAAAACCTAGCCTCAATCTCAATATCTCAATGTCTTCGTACCTCAATATCTCAAAGTCTCAGATAAATCTCACTATCTAGGATGCCGTCAATCCAGACCGGCCCCTACCATCAATCTCAAGACCATGACGGTATCCTCCGGATATCCGACGCGTCGGGTACAATCACCGGTCGGTAGTGCTTCCCTGCCAGGCTCAACGCCATCATCTGCGATCCTCTTGCCCCGGGGTACCGCACCGGGCCCACCATATATCCGAAACGGTTCATCCGCCTTCTCGAAACGAGTCTCGAAATCCATCAGCAAACTCATGGTGGACGACTCATACATCATGGGAAAAGCGCACATTTTATTTAAAAAGAGAGAAAAGCAGCTTTTATAAGTTTTGCGGTTTTCCCCCCAAATCCAGAAAATCTCATGGAAATCCGAATCCAAATCATCAATAGCATGTAGAACCATGAATATAGGCATAAGAATCCAAGAATGCAGCATAACAATGAATAACAGTATGTATGAAGTGACAAGTATAACAGTATATCATGCAATATGGAATAATAGTATGCATATACAAGAGTCATATCCTGATGCAATAGTACTACTGTGTAGTGACATGGCAATTACCGATGAAGATGTGTGTGTGCCGGCAAGTAAGTGTACGTGGAACATACGCATCATCAGTAATGGTTCTCGTGTCTTAACAGTATGATATCAATAATGGAATATGAATCACAATATAAGTATGCGATGCAGAGCAACAACAATAATGTGTATGAGCTGAATACTAAACACAATGATAGCTAAACTGCATTTAATTGTCATAAGAGTCATACAGCTACACCAACTATAGGGTTGAGCTAATATGCTAACTGAAGGTAAGGGAAACCGCCTAGCCTATGAGTCGATACATACATACATACATACTGTTAGTTATATGTATGCCCTAGAGGCCATTACTGTACATAGGATGTATATTGTAGTGGATGCTGGGACATATATAGGGAGGACTTTCTTGCTCGACATGATAGTATGCTATCTGGTTGAACTTTACCTTAACGTGTATGCTGATTGTCTCTCTGCTACATGTTGGTAAAGCCCTTTGGATCTGTACTTGACTACCTGGACTATGATGCGGATCATACTAGTGGGGACATGGTAGTCCATAAGTACATCCTTCAAAGTCCCTAGTCGTGGGTGTATCGAGACGGGGCATCGATATACCAGAGTAGACTAGCGTATACCTTCTCGACCCATACAGATGGGCGATGGATGATCCCATATCCATCGGTGTTTGACATCAGAGGAGATATACGGGTGCTCAGTAGAGACTGGGTACACTGGACGGACTCGCCGAGAACTCCCAGATGGTATTATAGCTCACGTCAGATGGCAGTTCTCTGGTGACACTGGTACAGAGTAGTCTGTTGACCCGAGATCGTCATAGAGTCTTGTGTGGTTCCCACTGTACTTTGATTTCCATCTTACCACGTCCAAGAGGGCGTGCAAAACGGTGGTTTTTGGGTACAGTCCCGAGTCACATGGAGGCAATGAGCGATAGGAGGGGATTCGTCTCTCCCGGTATATGGGGGTTGATGTTGCGCTGTGTTCGATTGGCTATAACAGAAAATCCCTGGCCAGGGTTGCTGAGATTTACTGGTAAGTGTTACCAGTAGTTTCTCGAACAGTTATAGACCTCATATCGACACGACTTATTGAGCTATTGGGGTCTGACGTATACCACCCCTAGGCGAGATATGCGACAGATCAGACGATCAGACCGGACTGTACGGTAGTGTTACTGGTCGGATTCACTGGAGTGTGAGCGGGCTTGCTCGTCGATCTTCAGATCGCTCAATACCCGGGTGGCCGTTACGTTTAGCAGACCGCTTGCGGCTTGTGGATGTTTGATATGATCATCATCCGCTGCCGGCGTATTGACGAGTCTTTAGAGTCCTACACAGAGGTTTCCTGGGTCAAGCGAAACGAAATAGGAGCGCATATGAGATATGTGCGGGACCGAGAATAATGCGTGTATGTGATACCGTATTCTATTCTCGCGATAAATGTATCGAATGGTTGTATGCGATATAACCTAGTTATCGATTCAAGCGTTGATTCGATAAGCCGATATATTGTATACTAGTCGGTTGTGTGCGACATAACCGGGTCATTGAATCAAGTGTTGATTTAATGATTTAATGCATATTTATATATTTGATATATTACTTTGCATCAACTAGTATCGGTTTACTTAAGTTGGATTTTCTCACTCGGGTGTGCGCATTGCATATGCGATATGATTTTGTGCACTTGCTTGTATCATGTTTGATGATGCATGCCAAACTTGGTTAAGTGTAAAGAATGAACCATGGTAATGAATGGGTTAGGGTTTTGATTTTTATTTATTCATTTATCTTTCTTATTTATTCTTTTTTTTGAATAAGGACAAGAAAGATAAATGGTGGCTTATTTTGGATTTAGTTGAAGTTTCTTGAAACTTTGACTAAGTCTTCATTCTTATCATATTCTTAACCCTAACCAATTCAACTAACCTAAGTTAATTCTCTACACTTAACTAGAGTTAAAAGTATGATAAGTATTGTTTTTGTTTTATATTTAATTGAAGACTTATCATAACATTCTTCTTCTTCCTCCATTTTTCTTCAAGTGAAGAAAGCTTGCCCCATCAATGGCAAGTGATGGAAATGAGTGAGAAATCCGATTCTAAAGTCTACCCACTTCCTATTTCTTCATCCTCTACCTCTTGCCAAGTAGTAGAGTGTGTTTCCTTCACAAGTTTCATGACTTGGTGAAGGTGGAGCTTGATTCATCGATGCTTCGACGTAGATCATCTTCGGCATGGACATCAACGACCTAGCTTGCCCATTCTCCGACGAAGCCGATCCTAGAGCCCGGATTTGATTTGGACAGCGGAGAGGACCTCGTTGCGGAGCTATGGAGGTGGAGCACCGGATCTACAAAGGTTGTATTTCCGTATTTTATTTAGTTAACTGTTAACTAGTTCTTGTTCGCCTAGATATCTAGCCAACGATCCGTACTTTAGGGTTTGTAGGCACCATAATTTTTGAAATTGCCGTGGTTGATGGCTTGGGAGACCTCACTAGAGTGCCTAGGAACCCTGCAGTGGTATCAGAGCCTAGCTAGAGCCTTAGGCGAAGTCCAGACGGAAATTGAAGTCCGATCGAACCCGGAATTCCAAAACATATATGCTCTCTGTACTTTTTTCAAAACAGTGTTTTTTTCCACATTAAAAATATTCAGAAAACCATGCAGGAAAATATAAGAGTAACTGTACAACCCGTAGCCCTAATTCCATAAAAGCGCCGCGCTTCCGCGGCACGAGCATGGCTCGTGCGGCGAAAGCGCGGCCGTTTTGTCGTTTTGTGGAGGTTAGTTTGCACAGTAACTCCTATTTCACTGTGCTGAGTTCTCTGGATATTTTTAAAATTTTATTCAAGTGTTGAATAATCTGGAATGTTTTTGAGCTTCGATGATTCGATCGGGTTTATCAAATTTTGTCTGTGTGGCTTTCCGGATAAATTTTAGAATATGTTAAAAAGTTCGACCGGATATAAATACCCAACTTTTCCCCTGTCGGGAAATTTCCAAGTGTTGGATTTTTCCACAGTTTGACGACGTTCTAAGTAGTGCAAGTAACGCGATGGTCCCTCTAGAAGACACAAACCTTAACTCGATTATGTGACCGTCTTGAACTGCCCTTTGAACCTTCGGGTTTGGGGCAGTACGGCGTGCCACATGTGAGGCGTTGGCTTGACCCTTCTACGGCTGGATCGTTGGTACTGAGGCACGAACGGAATGTTGTTAGACTTGTTTCATGTGTTGATCTGTTTCGGGAAAACTTGGGTGTTCGATTGTTCGATCGGAAAGTTTAACATTTTCTGTTTATCTGGAATGGGATACAATAATTGGAATTCACAATGAGTTATATGATAACTAAATGAATGTTATAAACATAGCAGTTTAGTCTCACTTGATCGGTTGCCACGGAATTTTGATGTGATCAAAAGTCCGTTGCAATCACGTAGCGTACGCGGATACTCGCCGGGTAAACTTAATAGACAGCCTCACTCCATAGCCCCGACCAAGTGACTGTAGGAGAACCCCGTCGCCGAAAGCATCCGTACGGGTGCTCGCGGTAGCGGTGTTCCGCCTTGGTGCACTTCGTCGACGGTATCGGGGGTGCAGCCGTCTACTGAAGTTTGCGACGAGTATTCGATCAGACTGTCGGGAATCCTGTTGAATTCCCCGACTAGATATTGAAAAGTGTTTTCGATTTTGAGACTAAAATGCGGGGTTTATAATTGTTAGGCATGCGATGTCTAAGTAATTCATTTGGTCAGGCATGCGATGTCTGAGGAGGTTGCGGATTCCAACTGTTGTAGTTTTACACTTTCTTTTCTGTGACCGTAAGTGTAATATGTGATATCGCCGGTTTCGTTGCTATATGTCAACGACAATTGGGATGCGCATATTTACTTACGTTGATGACATGTGATGTTATGTGTTGCTGGATATGTTATATTGGATCGTCATGTTTGAATAGCCGGGGAGGTTTTTATGTGAGATGAGTGTTTTTCATTTTCATTCATGTAAAAACTTGTATGTAATATTCTTTTATTGGGGCGCTTCCAGGTTGCGGAAGTTGTCACCGTTTGTATATTATTTACTTTTCCGCACTAGGATAGACCCAAGGAGGAGGGCACAAGTAACCGGGTTCTGGAGTCCAGTGGGAGACCAACTCAAGGAGTCGAGTCCGGGTCTCCTAACTCCAGAATTGGTAGGGTTGCTTGCCGCTCTCGTAGGGGTCTAGGGGTGTGGGTTTGGCTATTCATCACGACCGTGGAATCCGTGTTTTATACTGGCTCGTATTGAAAACACGGACGTCCTAGTATATCCAATATTTCATATGATTCTTCTGCTGCGATATCTGTGATGAGATCATGTGATGTTTCTGTGATGGATATACTATATAGTATATATGATATATTATATAGACGTTACTTATGTTTTACACCCGCGCTAGCCCTGCCCTGCTCTGCCGTTAGTTACCTAACCTAACGGTGCACGAGGGGACATCGAGGCGAATGCGGATGGCATAAGTGTACGTCATATCTATCTGTGATGTTTAGGTACTTAAATGATGGGACTTCATTAATATGATTAATGAATTAAAAGAAACCTAAGATGTTGTAGAATCGAATTTCAAAATAAAACAGGTAGCTACAGTTCTTGCTTTGCACAGCGGTATATGTGATATATCCTGCACCTTATTCGATGAGGAAAGGACCGAGATCCCTTCACCGGGAGTGACTCCTTTAGCAATAACTGGAAGATGCTACACACTCGGTTTGTCTTTTGATTGCTTTTAAGTGTTTTTGCTTTGCACAGTGATATATATGATATATCCCGCACCTCATTCGACGAGGAAAGGACCGACGATCCCTTCACCGGGAGTGACTCCTTTAGCAAAACTAGAAAAGCCTCAAAAGCACTCCATTTCAAATTCATTCGATCCTACAACGATATCAAGTTCATTACGCAATAGGTTTTCAGAAAAACCTGTCGTAGCCCTCCGTCATTTCAGATAAGTGCTGTTTAGTATTCGTGCTGCGTTTGTTGACCTCCGTCAAGGCGCAGTGTGCGGTAGCTAACCAGTATTTATCTGCTTATGCATATGATGCAGATTGAGTTAGGGTAGTCGTGCGGCCTTGTTGACCTCCGTCAAGGGTCGTGCGGGTGGGTTTAATTCGATCAAGAAATGACGGGTTGAACTTGACTAGTAGCCTATGGTTTGTTGACCTCCGTCAAGGTCATAGGGTGCTAGGGGCAAAACATTATCGGGAATTTCAAGTGTTGAAATTTGCAATGAGATTGCATACCTTCTATGAGATAGTTGGATCCCGATACCCGCTGCGAGTAAGTGTTACTCCTGGGAGAGTTTTATACATTACAATTAGCCGATCAAGTAGGTGTCTAGAAAGGTGTCAACGAGGTTACGCCTCTGGGAAAATGAGGTTTACATTAATTAGGTTCGTGCGAAAGCACGGGGGACCTCCCTCAAAGTACCGACACTGGCCTGGCTGAAAGATTGGCGAACTTGTAGTGTGTAATTAATCCCGGCTAGTCTTTCCTTTTAGGGTTTGAAGAAAGATTTGATAAAAAGCAGTGGGAGCCATCCTGATTAGATAAAATAATAACCAATCTATTCTTGACAGAGCGCACGCTGAGTGTTTTCTTCTCTCTCTCTCCAGGTAGCGACCATATCACGCCTTAATCAAGATAATAATACGGATTATTGACCGAACCCGCTTGTTATACTGAGCTGGGGAACGTTGGTCCCGCTCCAACTTATAATTGTTATAAGACAGAGCAGGAAATTGGGGAATACCAGATTTCCCGTGCCGCCCAAACGAAGAGAGTGCATGCTGATGCATCATCTTCGGGTGTGTTCATTATACAGAGAACTGTTTCTCAGTAACCTTTACGTCCTGGGTATGTGATACCAGATCAGGATCCCAGATATGTAATCTGTTACATAGGGCTACAAAAAGGTAGAGAACTGAGAACGGGTGATAAGTTTCATGAGGCAGAAAACGGGGCAAGTGTTGCAGCCAAGTCTGTCGGTCACTGTCACCCTGTATTACAATACATTGATTCTGAACGAATGTTATTAGATACCGAACCTGATATACAAAATCATATCAGTCTCTTTATCAGTAAAGAAAGGATATAATTTTGTATTGTTGGATAATGTTTTGAACATTTCCTATATCAAAAGTTGATCGGTTCAGGCACGTTATCTAAAAGCATTAATGTTCTAAATCAAACTACAGTTCTTATTATACGGAACACACACAAGAGGAAGAGTTCAGAAATGAACGAATTCTTCTTAAGGTATTGTAGACTAGGTCATATCAATGCGACCCGACTAGCTATGAGTTACATGTAGATGCATATTTAAATCAGTTTGAATTTACATCTTGTAAAACTCGCCAGTCATGTCACAAAGATAAGATGACCATAGCTCCGTTTACTGGAAACAGAGAAAGAGTTACTAAACTCTTGGGATGATACATGAGGATGTATGCAAGGTCCCCTGTCTACACATGCCAGGACTGGTTCTTTATACTTCATTATGTTCTCTGATGATCTCTTTAGATTCAGACCTATGTTCCTGTTGAAACACAAGTCCGAACCTTTTGAGATATTCACGGAATATAAGTTAGAAGTAGAGAACCAAAATACGGGTATAAGTATTATGTCCTTTGATGTGATCAAGGAGGAGAATACTTGAGCACGAAAATCCTGGATTATTCTAAAGGAGAATGAGATTCTCTCTCGGCATTACTCCTCCGTATACACCACAGCACGTTGGTATATCGGGACGGAGCAATCACACCCTATATGATAAGGTGTGCTCTATGATGAGTAATACTGAGTTACCTGTTTCCTTTAGGGAGTTATGCACTTGAGAAGCTGCATACCTATTGAATAGGGTTCGAATCAAATCAGTTGCCTACCACTCCATATGAGATATGGAAAGGGAAGAGCCCATGTCTTAAGTCAGTTAAGATTTGGGGTTGTCCGGCCTATGTCTAAAACCATAATCCGGACAAGTTCGAGGCAAGGTCTGTTATGTAGAACTGGAATAGTTCCAGCTATACAAGCTACAGCAGATGATTTGGTACAACCAAAGGATTCAGTAGATACCAACGAACCTCAGCCTCTCCGCCGATCTAGTAGGGTTCCTTACCCACCTGAGAGATACTTCGGTTTCTCTATGACAGTGGGAGCGAGGAATGCATCATGAGATGATGACCCAACTAGTTTCGAGCTGGCCATCAGGAGTGGGACTCTGTAAGAATGGCTGGATGCTTAGTGATCTGAGATGGAATCCTTATACACCAGCAAAGTATGGACTTTAGCTGCTATATCTGAAGGGTTAAATCCCCATCAGGAGCAAGTATATCTTGAGAAGATTACTTGGTGTACATGGAAAAGTTGAGACTTTCAAAGCTAGACTTGTTAAAGGTTTTCGTCATTGACCAGGCGTGGATAATGATGAAACCTTTTCAAGTAGCTATGCTTAAGTCCATCCAGATCCTACTTACCACGGCTGCATACCATGACTACGATCTCTGGTGGTTGGGTGTCTTGACTGCTTTTCTAAATGATGATTTAGAAGAGAGTGTCTATAAGTACACAGCCAGAGGGCTTCGTAGACAGTGGGAGCAGCGGAAACGTGTGCAAGATGCTTTATAGGATAAAGCAGGCATCGCGGAGTTGGAACATCTGTTTTGATGAATTAGTCAAAGAAGTTTGACATCATCAAAATGGTAGATGAACCTCGTATATACAAAAAGGTAGTAGGGAGTATGGTGACGATCCTCGTAGAGTACGTGGATGACATACTCTTGATAGGGAAGGAGTTTCCTATGCTACGCTCGATCAATCTCCGCTTATCACCATAATTCTCCATATAGGATCAAAATGATACCTCCTAAATCCTGGATTTTGGATCTATGAGATAGATCTAAATGGATGTTAGGATACTCACTAGCTGTAGTGAGATGGTATCAATCGATCCTGGGGAGAATCACTGGAAGGGTTCCAGGGTGATAAGGACGACTGAATGTCAGTCACAGGCTTTGTTTTTACCCTCGGTAAAGGGACGGTATGTTGGAAGAGTTCCAAGCTAGATACCGTGACATACTAGACGATAAAGGCTGGATACATCGCTACTTAAGATGCTACCCTAGAAGCTGTTTGGGTGTATATTGGTTCATGAGATGAACTATGTTCCAACCATTGTGAGACAATGGAGTTGTGGCTTATGCCAAGGAACGTCCGTCCCATCAGTGATCCAGACATATTCTAAGGCAGTATCACTTGATCATGGAGATGGTTGATCTCCAGGGAGATCGAAGTTTGGAGAGTAGATTCTGAGGACAACACAGCGGATCCACTCACAAAGGCCTGTTCCCAGAGAGAGACTTTTATAGGATGGTTGAGTATGAGATACTGCAACCACTGCTACAGATGGCCCTAGTGCAAGTGGGAGATTGTTAGTTATATGTATGCCCTAGAGGCCATTACTATACATAGGATGTATATTGTAGTGGATGCTGGGACATATATAGGGAGGACTTTCTTGCTCGACATGATAGTATGCTATCTGGTTGAACTTTACCTTAACGTGTATGCTGATTGTCTCTCTGCTACATGTTGGTAAAGCCCTTTGGATCTGTACTTGACTACCTGGACTATGATGCGGATCATACTAGTGGGGACATGGTAGTCCATAAGTACATCCTTCAAAGTCCCTAGTCGTGGGTGTATCGAGACGGGGCATCGATATACCAGAGTAGACTAGCGTATACCTTCTCGACCCATACAGATGGGCGATGGATGATCCCATATCCATCGGTGTTTGACATCAGAGGAGATATACGGGTGCTCAGTAGAGACTGGGTACACTGGACGGACTCGCCGAGAACTCCCAGATGGTATTATACCTCACGTCAGATGGCAGTTCTCTGGTGACACTGGTACAGAGTAGTCTGTTGACCCGAGATCGTCATAGAGTCTTGTGTGGTTCCCACTGTACTTTGATTTCCATCTTACCACGTCCAAGAGGGCATGCAAAACGGTGGTTTTTGGGTACAGTCCCGAGTCACATGGAGGCAATGAGCGATAGGAGGGGATTCGTCTCTCCCGGTATATGGGGGTTGATGTTGCGCTGTGTTCGATTGGCTATAACAGGAAATCCCTGGCCAGGGTTGCTGAGATTTACTGGTAAGTGTTACCAGTAGTTTCTCGAACAGTTATAGACCTCATATCGACACGACTTATTGAGCTATTGGGGTCTGACGTATACCACCCCTAGGCGAGATATGCGACAGATCAGACGATCAGACCGGACTGTACGGTAGTGTTACTGGTCGGATTCACTGGAGTGTGAGCGGGCTTGCTCGTCGATCTTCAGATCGCTCAATACCCGGGTGGCCGTTACGTTTAGCAGACCGCTTGCGGCTTGTGGATGTTTGATATGATCATCATCCGCTGCCGGCGTATTGACGAGTCTTTAGAGTCCTACACAGAGGTTTCCTGGGTCAAGCGAAACGAAATAGGAGCGCATATGAGATATGTGCGGGACCGAGAATAATGCGTGTATGTGATACCGTATTCTATTCTCGCGATAAATGTATCGAATGGTTGTATGCGATATAACCTAGTTATCGATTCAAGCGTTGATTCGATAAGCCGATATATTGTATACTAGTCGGTTGTGTGCGACATAACCGGGTCATTGAATCAAGTGTTGATTTAATGATTTAATGCATATTTATATATTTGATATATTACTTTGCATCAACTAGTATCGGTTTACTTAAGTTGGATTTTCTCACTCGGGTGTGCGCATTGCATATGCGATATGATTTTGTGCACTTGCTTGTATCATGTTTGATGATGCATGCCAAACTTGGTTAAGTGTAAAGAATGAACCATGGTAATGAATGGGTTAGGGTTTTGATTTTTATTTATTCATTTATCTTTCTTATTTATTCTTTTTTTTGAATAAGGACAAGAAAGATAAATGGTGGCTTATTTTGGATTTAGTTGAAGTTTCTTGAAACTTTGACTAAGTCTTCATTCTTATCATATTCTTAACCCTAACCAATTCAACTAACCTAAGTTAATTCTCTACACTTAACTAGAGTTAAAAGTATGATAAGTATTGTTTTTGTTTTATATTTAATTGAAGACTTATCATAACATTCTTCTTCTTCCTCCATTTTTCTTCAAGTGAAGAAAGCTTGCCCCATCAATGGCAAGTGATGGAAATGAGTGAGAAATCCGATTCTAAAGTCTACCCACTTCCTATTTCTTCATCCTCTACCTCTTGCCAAGTAGTAGAGTGTGTTTCCTTCACAAGTTTCATGACTTGGTGAAGGTGGAGCTTGATTCATCGATGCTTCGACGTAGATCATCTTCGGCATGGACATCAACGACCTAGCTTGCCCATTCTCCGACGAAGCCGATTCTAGAGCCCGGATTTGATTTGGACAGCGGAGAGGACCTCGTTGCGGAGCTATGGAGGTGGAGCACCGGATCTACAAAGGTTGTATTTCCGTATTTTATTTAGTTAACTGTTAACTAGTTCTTGTTCGCCTAGATATCTAGCCAACGATCCGTACTTTAGGGTTTGTAGGCACCATAATTTTTGAAATTGCCGTGGTTGATGGCTTGGGAGACCTCACTAGAGTGCCTAGGAACCCTGCACATACATATATATATATATATATAGTCGGTGATCCCGCCTTGATAATATCACATCCGATACCATATCTCTATAATCAGTTTTTCCCAAGTCAAGAGTGTGGATCAAACATCAATATAGCTCGTACGTAAATCCGTCGTACGGCATCACCAAATCTGGGTACGGGTCAATATCATACTCATCACACTGTTCCTCTGGTATTCTCTTTATCAAGATCATCATCCGGGTACTGACCTACGTCTAGTACAATGCTAATATCATCACTATAATCATGATCTGACTACTGATCGACAGTCTTGTATAAATTGATATCATCAGCACATATCATCACAAAGGAGTATACATCGCCCAATGCGGCCTATCATAAATATCTTGTTATATCATATCATCACATCTCGTAACACAATCAAATGTCGATCATTTAATATATATAACTATTCATATGGTATCATCATCCAAGATCCACTATAATATCAGGACGTATCTCAAGTACGAATCCTGCCATATCACCGATATCATAATCTCATATCAAAATTCATCGACTCATCTTAATCCCGTGTATCATCCTCAAATCCATATGTGAACACCTAGTCCCATACCCAAGTGAACACATAACTATATAGAATCCCATATATGCACATATGAAATAAGGATGTATGCAAGTATGTATGTGTGTATGTATGTGTAGTGCACCCACTACTCTAGGGTTTCGTAACCTTTCACCAATCCAACACACCAATATCCATCTTAAACATTATCATTAATCCCAAACAACATATAATAATTGTTGGTGTGTATAGGCATCCGTATACATCACCACGAACTGCGAGGGTGCTATACGCCATCCACCCGACTTCTCCCCGTAGATATAAATCTACTTACCTTGTTTTATGCGTGCTGATGCCGATTTCGCAATTTGCATCTCCAACGACTCGACGTTACATGGGGTACCTACAAAGATATCACAATGCTAAAGCACATGAAAACCATGTCAGAAACCAAAAAGGTACACGCTATGCCCATAGGTAAAAACCTATAGCCTCGCATGCAAACACAGCCAATAACCCTCTGCCGTTGGCGTTCAAACACCACCCGACAGAAACAAATCACCAAATACCAAAAACCATGCTGAAACAAGTCGTAAATCATGCGCCAACTCAAGAAAATCAACCCAGATTTTACCCTGACTGAAATCAGACAAAATTGCACATACCCAGGGTCAAGTCTACTAGAAATAGGGCCATGCACCAAAAACGAGGGGGGTCCAACCTACTATGGCCGCAATTTGCGGCCATAGGGATTAAATCTGCGGCCAAAACAAAGGATTAGGGGCAAGCGTTATGTGGGGTGGTTCCACGGTGCCTGCACAGCATACTGCCGAGTCAATTTATTTTAGGGGTCTTGGGTTGCAAGCAGATTTCAGAAAGGCTTAAAAAGTCGACAAAAATGCTAAACGACACCAAATCGAACAATCTAGTATATTGGCGAAATCTGGGACAAATCTTGGGTTAACTGGTCTCAAACAAACCTAATAAGGCTACAATAATGATTGGAGAGATTTTATAGATCAAAAATAATATGTAACCGCAATCAAGAACGGCGTCGCTTGTAGCTAGCCGGTGAGTACGGGTCGGTCCACAGGGATTTTGTGTTTTCCTAATCGCGCTAACGAGTTAATTCCGAACGGTGTGAATGGATTAATTAAATCTAAAAACTAAATTAATCTAGGGCAATTGAATTAAAGATCTAACTATCTAACTAGGGAAAGGAATTAAATTTATACTAGGGCAGAGAATGAAAAATTACCTAGGGCAAGAATTGAAATTAATTACTTACTTTACAGATGGCTCTCTCCAAACATCAACACAAGACTTGTCAGATCTGAATTTCTGAAATGAAAAGAGGCATCGATACTCTCCAAAAGAAATCTAAATTTTATTGATAAAGAGAGGCATAGGGAGGCATGAAAAGAATACAATGATTTAGAGTTCCAATTTATAGAGGATAGGAAACCCTAGGTTACAATTGATTCGCATGTCTACATTTACACAAATACCCATAGGAAGAGCTAGTCAAAGTAGACTCCAAATTAGGGTAAAATTTCCAACTCATAAATTCTTGTGTAGCATCTGGTAATTTTGGGCTTTTTATTTATTTGGTTCTTTTCTTCATTTGGCTTCAAGATATTCTCCAGATCTTCTAGTGAATACTTGTAGTGGACTTTAACCGTTCGCTTTGTAATCTTGGACCTTGCGTTGCCTTGTACTGTTCTTTTGTGTAAGCTTGATTAAGATCCTTCTATTTGTTGGTCAAAGTCCTTCTTTTGCATCATTTTCTATCTTTTTCACAGTTTTAGATCCAAGAACCTGTAACCTGTAACATGTAGCAGACATGAATCAAAAGCACCTGTTTATTTATAAAACGAATAAGAATGGGGAATATAATAATGCAGTATTATGGTATGAACAAATACCCCCAAACTTATCTTTTGCTCGTCCTCGATCAAACTTATTTTTTATTCTCAACAAAAACCTAACCGCACTTTCGCAGGGAAACGCGATTGCACTGAGCTCGTGCAACAAGCCGTTAAACCTCTTGGTGTCCCTAGTAGGAGGAGTGTTGTCTCCTGAGGGTTTTCAGCGGATACTATCCATAAAATCCTATCAATTGGCCCATTGACTTTTATTCTCCAATTAGGTTTTCTAACAAAGAATTCTATTATCGTCAACTCGTGAATTATCCACCCATATTCTTCACTTCCTCATCATTTAACTTAAGATTATATATGTTCTATAGACTTACTAGCTTTCGGCATTTCTTAAGTTTTCCTTCTAGGGTTCCATCTCCACTTTGGAATTTTTATCAACTCTACTAAAGATACAAGTTCTATTCTTCACTCCTTTCTCTCATCTAAACTCCAATCACATATCCCCACGTGTGTGTATAAATCACCCCTACACTTGGAAATTCAAATCAAGCAATCATACTCTTGTCCGTTGTCCAAAGCACTTCTTAATTGGTGAATTTTTAATTGAATTTTGCTTACACATCCTTCATGCGACCGTTAATACTTCTTGAGTTACCAACAACCGATTACAAGATGCGTTTGCACTTTAAAGCGTACTTCCTAGTCTTGCAACACCAAAGGCATTAGCAGTGACTCCCAAACCAGTTGGTCTAAGGCACTAGGTGATGAAGCACCCTCGCTAAATATTTTTCTATTTTTTAGCCTTAAGTAGTCACAAAAACCAGTGTTCATTTTTTTCTTTATTCACACTTGTATTTTTTTCATCATACTAAGGACTTTAGACAAGAGCATTTCAAGGTCTCCTCTACTATTCCAAGTTTCAAGGCGCGTGATTGTGCAATTTGTAGGGTATACATTTTCAGAATCTAGACTTAAGCTAGGAATTATTTTTCAAACTTATACTCTAATAATAACATCAATACTTTTCCTTCGTTTCGACTTAGCCCAAGAAATGAACACAAAATTTGCCTATATCTAAATAAACTACAAAGACACATACTTTCTACCGTTAAACTTTATGAAAGGTTATTTTTAGGATTTTTAATTTACTAAGTCTAAGATCTAGTTGTTCCTAGCCAGTTAACCTATTTGTTAAACTCAAGTCAAATACGGCCAAAATTGAATACATTAATTTTTATAATTTTTCAAAATTTTTCAATTTTTCTGGGTTTTCAAATAAGTATGCAAATGCAAAAAAATGTACACATGAATGCGAAGGAAGAAGATTTACCGATCATACCCCCAAACTTAAACTTGACAGTGTTCTCACTGTCATGCTACACCAAGAGGGCCAAAATGCCGGCAACCCCCTGTTTATTTATTTATAAATATTTTTTTTATTTTTAAATTTTTTTTTATTGTTAAAAGAAAAAAAATATATATATACAACAAGGTTCCCCCCAAACTTAAGCTTGGCTTTACACAAGCCAAAGGTTAGTACCAACCATTCAAAAATCTTATCGTGGTAATGATAGGGTTGGTGAAAGAATGTGGTGGAAAGAAAAGAATTGAGAAGCACACGAGACCGTGTGGAGATAGAAACGGTATACGGTCTCGGTGGAAGGGGAGAATGGCGGAAAAGAGAAAGAAGTGTAGTACGAACTTGAGGGTGTAACTCGAGTGAATAAATTAGCAAAATTTGTGATGAACAATGTGTTAAAAGTGATTGTGCTAACCTATCAACCCGTCGAGAAATGGGGTCAAATCCCTCAAGATTCGCAAGAAGGCATGGATACGTCGAACTTGGTATAGGAGATGAAAGCGTAACGGTCACTTGCTTGGTCGGAACGATAGGAAGGATGAAAGGGAGTGAATTAGGGATAGTCTCATTCTCACTGTAGTGAACTGTCTCTAACTTGAAAGATTCCAACAATGGTTCGAAACGACTGTAAGCAACCGAGTCTGATGGTTCAACTAACTCATCTGAAAATTCAAAGGACTCAAACTCGGGCGGGGAGACATCAACATCGTCCGAAAAAGTGAAACACTCGTTTGCGAGAACTGTGTCTGATTCAAAGGAAATTATTTCAAGCTCACAGTCTTCAAGCGTGATATTAGGCGTGGTCGGAACGATGGAAAGGAGGGAGGGTGATTTAGTTAACGGTTCAAGAGGATGAATTGGAAAATCCGACACATCAAACAAAAATGGTTCAACCTTAATATTATCCTCAATACTATCCTCGTAATTCTCCTCAATATTTAACTCATCCATGCCATTATCATCAAAATCAAGACGCATATGAAGTTCGGGAGAAACATCTAATGACTCGGGATGATGAGTTGGGCATAAAATTTCAATCAAATCTACTGGTTCATCATCCAAAATATTCCCGACGTCTATATCCTCAATCAAGTGAAAATCAATATTTTCTGACACCTCATCAAAAGCATGGATATTTATTGATTGTTATATTTTCTTGATTGGATGTAAAAGTATCAATTCAAATGATCCCCGGCAACGGCGCCATTTGATTGAAAAGAATTCTTGATGTGTAGTATAAAATTGTAAAGAAATCACAACCAAAAATATTTGACCGCAATCAACTACGGTGTCGGATTGTAGTTAGTATGTGAGTGCGGATCGTCCTCAGGGAAAGTGTAATCGTTCGTCTTTCGAATTAGATGAGTCGAAACTTTAAAGAAAAGAAAACAAACAATTCATGATTTAAATTTTGTATTTCAAGAAAAAGAAAATATCTAGATCTAATAACAAGAAAAGATAGAATCAAGAATTTATAGTTTGTTGATTTTTCCAAACCAAATATCAAGAATCGAAATGAGGCTCGTAGGAATCGATCGGATCTATAGATGTGATGTAATCTTACAATTACGTATTCTTATCCTTCGATGAATTGATACTAGATCGATGATGATCGACGAGAATTAGGGATTTCTTGTGAAACTAGGGTTTCATCTTATCCCTTGTTCTTTCATTGATACCATTCATATTCTAGCCTCTAGTAAATTCAAGAAACGATCGTAGATCCCTAATTTCGAGCGATCACAATCAAGAAAGCATCGCTACGAAACTAGGTCATCGATTCTTGAACTTGCTAGGGTTTACAAAACTCGTAGGACTTAAAAATAGTATTAAGATTTGTTACATCATCATTCTACAATCGTCTCGACTCCTTTACGAGCGGAGTTTTACTCAAACATCACAACAAGAACAACAATTACAAATTGAGATCTAATCATGATGCAAGAATTAAAAGAAAGCAAGATTAAAGAATTTCACCTTTTATTTATATCAACAATTTCATTACATTCGCTCAAGAACTACAAGAGGAAGAATTCGATCGTCGACTTGGCTTTGCTCGTCTCCGTGGATCGCGGATCGGCTTGGATCACTTGCCCGATTGAAGATCGGCTCGGCTCCTAAAAGGTTGAAAGCTTCTCACTTGATTTGGTACTCAAGATCTTGGATTTGGAGTGGAATTAGGGTTAGGGTTTCGCACAAGCTTTGTCACGAAGCTTGTGGAAGAAGATGATGTAAGAGGGAATTATTTAACTAATGAAGATTAGCCTTTAACCCTAGGTCTAGGTTCCTATTTATAGATAACTAACCCTAGATCTAGGATTTCAAATTCTAAGTTTCCCTCCAAAAGTTTGTTGAGAGAATTCAAATTTCCCTCCAAAAGTTAGTTAGGGGAGAAGCTTCTAGGTGTGATTAGTTAGGAGGAGCTTCTAGAAGAGGATTAGTTTAGGAGCTTAATTTAGGATTAGCCTTTCTAATTGTCTTTTGCTGATCTGGTAGTAGGTTCGAGAGAGTTCTGGAGCTCTACATATCTGAAAGCACTGTGGACCCAGAGAGTGGAATTATGCTGTAAAACTTTCATGCTGACGTGGCATAACCGCCGCGCTTACGCGGCTCAATCCTGGTTACCGCCGCGGAAGCGCGGCTCTCTTGGAGCCTTGGGGCTTGTTCTCTCTGTGGTAGTCTTGGACTGTTGTATTGGGCTTTATCTGATATATAGAATTTAATATATCCTTTTGTATTGCTACCAGATCTGAAATGATTTAGTTGGCGTATTGTTTGATCAGCTTCGTTTGATTTTCTTCCGTATTTCCTGCATAGACTCAAGACAAGTGTTGCGCAAATACAGAAATGATGCGATGCCATGAAATACGGTTAATTTCCTTTAAAGTGTCGGTTTAAAAGTCTACTACATGAAATCTCATATTTTGTGACAGATTTGTTAATATGTAGAATATGAATGCCGAACACTTCTAAGTGTATGCAAATGTTAAGGAAATTGCCGGCTAAAATATACAATATTTTCGACTGATCAAATACCCCCAAACTTAATTTCGATCGTCTCGAGCGAATGTTTTATTAAAAAGAGAAGGAGAAAATAAAGAAAGAGTAAAACTAACTAGCACACTTTCGTAGGCAACACGATTGCACTGAGCACGTGCAACAAGCCTTTAAACCTCTAGGTGTCCCTAGTAGGAGGAGTGTTGTCTCCTGAGGGTTTTCAGCGGATTGCACCCACAAAATCCAATAATAAAAGGAAGATCATGAATATTACATTTAAAAAAAAGAATTGTAAAAGAAAAGCCTTGAAAATTAGGGTTTCCAACTAAGCTAGCTTTTCGGTTGTCATGAGCCCTATCTTAATGGTCATGAAAAGATGTCAGAAATCACGTCCTCCCTCAATAAAACATCGTCTTATTCTTCATTCCTATCTTTCTTCCAAACATCGATCATATCACCCTGCGTGTGTGTAAAGACATCCCTACACCCGGAGAATTCAATTCAAGCTATCATACTCTTGCCCGTCATCCTCAGTATTTTTTTTTTTTTCGATGAGCTCACACACTTTCATGCGACCGTTAATACTTCTTGAGGTACTAACCGACCGATTACTCATGTGCTTGCTTACTTGGTGTATTTTCCTCGTCTTGCACCACCTTAGGTATAGCAGTGACTCCCAGACCAGTTGGCCTTAGGGCACTAGATGAAGAAGCACCCTTGCTATATATATTTTTATTTCCCTCGGTGATAACAAAACCAGTGTCCATTTTTCTCACCATTTTTTTTTCATACTTTTGGCTTTAAGACAAGAGCATTTCAAGGTATCCTCTACTATCCCAGGCTTCAAGACGTGTGTAAGTGCGAATAGCAGGGTAGCAACGTTCAAAATGTTTGGCTTCCAGAATAGAAACTATTTTTCAGACTTATTTTTATCCTCAGATTAGTGACGTCCTTCATCTTACTAACCCTTGGGACAACGGCTCATAACTACTTATTACTAGTTCGTATAAGAAAACTTCTAATTTTTTTAGTTTTCTTAAATTTTTCTAATCTCATGGATGTAATTGTTCATTATCTAAACTTTCATTATCTTATTTATGTACAAAAAATATTTTTATAATTTTGAAATTTTTTTAAATTTTTATGGTTTTCAAAAAAAATGTTTTGTGCTTATGCAAATGATATGCAAATGATGCGAAAATAAGCACAAACCTCCCCCAAACTTGTTTTCAACAGTGTCCTCACTGTTGCCTTCTGCTAAATCTACAAAACCTGTAAGTCTGGGAGGAATTTATTAGTGGGGGCAAAATATTTAAGTGAAGACCCTCCCCGAAACTTATTCTTGGCTCATCATTTTGTAAAAATTCTTTTTAAGAGCCCGATTAAATGTCCCCCCCAAACTTGAGTTATGCAATGTTAATCTTTGAAAATCATATGAGGGGGTCAAAAATCAGTGGTCGATGCCAAGCTTTGCAAAGACCGAATGTCAACACCAACCATTCGAAAATTTTGTCAATGCAGTGCTCTGGTTGGTGGAAGAAGAAGTGTGGAAAGGTTAAGTGGTGGAATAGAATGTGTGTGCGTCTCATTTTGGAGAGACGATGCAGTGTTTGTGATGGATTGCTCGCATTCTTTTTACAAGTTACAAAAAGGGGTGGAGGTTCAATTTCATTGATTTGGAGATGATTCATCTCAACACCCGTGTCATTTAAAAATGCGAGTTCATCAGCGAAGATCTCCTCAAAAGTTCCATCAATACCCCGATGAATAATGTCATCACAAAGTGCGGGGTGATCTTCAGACTCTAAAAGCAGTTCATAATCCGTGTTAATTGTTGACCCGGACATCTCGGTAGAAGAGTCCGTATGTGTATGATACATTGTTGGGTCAAACAACATATGAAAAGAGTCAAGATCGATAACAGGAGGATCATCAAATTCGCTGCTGTCGACATCCATTAAGTCGACAGAACATACTTGAGCAATAGGTTCGGAGGGTACACTTCCCAACTTGTAAATGTTCAGCTCTATTGACCTATTCCCGAAAGATAGGGTCATAGAACCGTTACGACAGTTGATATGTTGCGCCACGGCAGCGCCCCGGCCTCTTACTCGAGGCCAAAATGCGGAATCAAAAATTTTCCTTACTCGGAAACCGGCGCTACCGCGGACAATTACCCGGATCGTTTACCATTAACCTATACTAGCTAACAAGAGATGGGAAAAGAAGTATACCAAGAGATCCGAGTCCTCCGGTCTTCTCATCATCGCCCCGATCTCCCGCGGAAAGTGTAGTCTCCATATCGTCGCCTCCTCGCCGGAAAGGGCACCACATCGCCTTCGTCTTTTACGGGCTCCCGCCTCAATACCGAGGCAACTCGAGCATGAAGCCGGCAACTCGACATGCTCAAGATGTGCTGTAGAATGTGTAGTGTAGAATACGCTTTGTCTCAATGGGGTTAAGTTGCCTTGATGGAGAAAAAAGGCTAAGGAAAAATGGTGCTTTCATTTTTCCCAAAACTAGAAGAATGAGATGAAGAAATTTGTGCTATCTAAAGAATGGAAATTTCTCTCATCCCCCAAATGTAGTGGCCGGCCACACTCTTGTGGAAATGGTGGAGGGATATGCAAATTACATGAAGGGAGGTGAGTGTAGGAGGAGAAGGAGGTGACCACAACCCAAGACAAGAAAACATACAACCATGCTTTTTCTTACAAACCCATACCCTCTCATCCAATCACAATAAATGCAAGTAATGGTGCAAAGAAAATGAAGCCATCATAATCAATCATAATGCAAGAAAACCCCTCCACAAAAGTAATTTGCAAAATTGCAAATAACCCCCTCCATCGGAAAAGTCCGGCCGGGAAAGAACAAAGGAAAACCGGCCGGGACGGAATGCAAACTGGCAACTCCAGAAAACTGGTCCCGTAATAAATTACAGGAAAACCCCTATACTGTGCATACACACCCGCATCTGTATTCCGTCCGGATACAAATGCAATGAGACAAAATCTACACTGTACTAGACTGGGACCGGCTTAAGCCAAAGCCGGCTAGTAAAATCCGTTCGATCCTGATCCGTGCAATACCGCACGTATCTGATCGAACCCTGCCATATAACTATACGGCCACTAGTACAAACCGTCCGATCCTGATCCGTGCAATACCGCACGTATCTGATTGGACCCTGCCATATCTCCATACGGCCTCTACAGCGTTTCGCCCGAAAGCTGAGTAACTGAAAGTGTGGTGGACTCTAAAGACTCGTCAATACTATGGCTGTGGATTTAACCACTGGCACGTCAGAGGTATAAGCCAATACATGACGGGCCACCAGCTATTGACCAAAAGGGACGTCGATGAGGAAGCTCACCCCGACACCCAACTGAGCCTGTCAGTGACAATATCCGTACAGTCCAGTCCGTTCGTCTATGAGTATCGCATGGCGGGCCTAGGGGGTTGGTGAAAGTCAGACCCCCAAAAGCGGTACAAGTCGTGTCGGAGCGTAGCCCAGAACGCCCTGAGATACTACTGGAATACCTACCAGTAAATCTCCTGCCTCGGCCGAGGGCTTTGCGTAATGGCTCTCCTAGACACAGCGCGACCTCACCCCCAATACCGGGAGAGACGAACCCCTGCAGATCCGCTCACTGCCTCCATGTGGCTCGGGACTGCACCCAACTAAAACCTGTTTGCACGACTCCTTTGAGCCGTGGTAGGGTAGTAATCAAAGCACAGTGGGAACTCACACGAGACAAATGACGATCTCAGGTCGATGAACTAACCTGTACACATGTCACCTGGGAACTGCTATCTGACATCTGGTACAAGACCAACTAGCAGGTTCCCGGCGAGTCCTGTCCGGTGTACTCATAACCCAATGAGCACCTGTATACATCTTAGGTGAACCAACTGACACCAGTGGCTTGTGAGACCGGCCACCGCCCCTCGTCGGGGTCTCGACTGTATACACTAGCCTACTAATGGAGTATCGATGCCCAGTCTCGAAACTCCCACGACTAGGGACCTTTTAAGGATGTGCTTATGGACCCCAGCTCCCACGTATATGATCGCCATCATACTGCTGGTCGTCAAGCAAGAATCCTAGGGCCTCTATCAACGTGCAATAGCGACATGTCAGGTCACCTAAAGCAGTACACGATGATAAAGATAAACCAGATAGCATACTATCATCTCGAGTAAGACTGTCCTACCGGGATAGGTCCTCCCTCAATCATTGCAATCACGTGCCTGTGATCCAATAATTGACTCTGAGGGCACTAACTCCAACAATCTCCCACTTGCACTCAAGGCTAATTATTGCGATGTCGCATACTCACAGCCCGTGTGATACCGAACACCCAACTCCTCTACTAGTCAGTCTCACAAAACCTGTTTGCGAAACTATTGCGTTCGAGGAATAGCCTCAGTGAGTGGATCCGCTGTGATGTTTCTTTCTATGTCTCTCTATATCTCAAGTTCGCGGAGAAAGCCATCTCCCGAAATGAGCAATACCTGTCTTGGAACGTCTGGATGTCTGATGGGACCTAGTTCATAAATGAACTCCAAATCCAAACTTCTTAGACTGTATCGTTAACTGAACTTAATCAGTATCCTGCGCCATGCCTCCCTCAGTATTGCCTTGGACCACCTGTCCAAAATACTGCCCCTCGTCAGAGGGAGAACTATAACTCTGACAACCTCCTTGTCGTCCATGTCACCTTGGAAGCCTGGAGTGATAACCGTCTCCTAAAGGAGGCAGCCGTTATCATATCCCTAGAACATTCACTTATGTTCTAAAACTGCTTCCGACTGTTTTTCCAGGATTGGATTAATATCAACTTATTGCACCTACTGCAAGAACAACATCTGGTGTGGTACTTGACATCTCATGATTGACTCAATTGCCTAAGCAAGTGATTTGTCAATCATGCGTATCCCTCTCCCCTTTAGTCTGTAAGACACCTTTAGAGAGGGTGACTCCATTACCTGCAGGTACACTACAGTGCCAGGAGTCGTCCATTCTAAATACTCTTAGAATGCTGTCAAAGTACCCTGATTGGGAAACCACCCAAATCTAGATCTAAAACCATAGATCTAGTAACCAGTATGTCTGACATAATGTCCAAGTCCCTTGTGGAGAAAACACTGTGTGACGACCAAAGTATAACCGATCGTAGTATAGGAATATCACTTCCTACTACCTTCTCAACAGATCCATCCCCTATTCTGATGACGTCAAACCCATGACTGTCACATCAGAAACAGATGATCTTACTCCGCTATATCTGCTTTAGTCTATAGACATAAGCACAAAGTCCACCAATGCTTCCGCTGCTCCCACTGACTACGACAACCCTCTGCCAGAGTCATATAGACGTGCACTTCTAAAGCTAGTTTAGAACGACGCTATACTCATCCTCCTGCCGGGTCTCGCAGCCTGGAACAACAACAATGGCAAGTGTGGGTAAACAAGAACTTCCCTGTCACCGTCCTTGAGGCTACCGGAGTACCTCTCGGGTGCCTGAAGTTACCCACCTTATCTGCGGAGTGGCAAATGGAATGTCAAATCAGATTGAATTTTTAGGTTCCTTATCAAATCTTCAGTAATCGTTTGCGGTTCTGGAATCACTTCCAGTTCTACCATACTCCCACTGCTGTTTTTGAAAAAATCTATTTTTAATAAAACTGTGGCGAGTCTAGAACAATATTTTTATTGATCTACCAGATGGTAGAAAGTCAACCCTCGTCATAGCCTGGGTCAACCCACAAACAGCCATTACAGAAACGTGCCTTGAGTTATCCGGAGTCTGGTTTTAAGCATAAGCCGGACAACTTCCCGTACCTTAACATCGTTAAGATATGAACTGTTCTATATCCAATATAGAAACAGAGGCACTGATTCAATTGAACCAGATTCAAATCATGCAGCTGTCTCCAGTGCATGTCAACTAAATGGAGAGAGGCCGATCAGCGTTACTCAACTTAGGAACGCTTCCAATTATGAGTATCCTGAAAGAGAAGCAATCTGTCTTCATCATTACTATCAACTGAATACCATACACAAGTATCTACATCTTCGATCTCTTTGAAGAATCTCGATACTTGCTACACCTGGTTCTCTACTCTATTCAAATACCTATAACTCCTCAAAACTTAGACCCTGTGTTTCCACGAAACAGCTGTCTAAAATCTAGAGAAGTCATAAGTAAACCGAATATAGTACGAGGACCAACCCCTCGTCGTGATGGACACTGGACAACATACAATACTCTGTATAAGTCCGCTGAGTCTAACAACTCTTTCACTGTGTGTCGTAGGTCGAAAACTGTACTTATGGTTAAGAAGAATTACACCGCTGTTTAATGCTCCTTACCTAACCATCCACTGATATAGGTAAATGTCATCGACATAATATCAAAAAGGCATATCTCACTCTATGAAAATAGACGTACAGATATATCAATTTGAAATTGGTGCATAACCGCGGATATTCAAAACCAAATAATTGCCGACCGGCAAACAACCCAGGTGACTTCCTCAAATATCACCGATTACAACGAATCCCGATATAATGAGGATGATCACCCAATTCCCAATAACTTACTCCCACTCATCATCTGTAAAACCATACAGATGTGAGAATCATACCTGGTAAATACATACCCTGGAATAAGTGTCTAATCGGGAAATCAGTTTTCTTTTAACAGTACACAGTGAAACTGAAACATTGTAATGTTTCTGTGGGGTATTATGGTATTCCTAGTAATGCCTCTACCATTATCCAGATTCACAACTATAACCGTATAATTCTTTGCCACCTGTCCAAATCCCTTTATATGTCTTTAGTCATTACCGTCTGCACACCCCTTTAGGCCAATTGGTTTTCTTCCTTCCCTACCGTTCGGCACCAGCCTATGGTTTGGAAGAAGACTATCCAATAAGCATAAAGGGTGTACTGTCCTAATCCTAGGAGCACTCGCAATGCGAGAGAAGGTGAAGATAAAAGACACCTGAATGTACTTTATTCCTATTTCTCCTGAACCAGAATCCATCCCCGAACTGGAACAAGTTCCTTTCGAGTTCGTATATAACCATACGATGGAGTATCCAATAAACTGTGGATCTTCGTAGTGATACGGAGTGTCCAGGAGAAATACAAAGGTGATTTAGGATTGGCGAAGAAATACTTGGTTTGGTCGTGAATATCAGTCGCAATTTACTTTGCCCTCTTACTAATCCCTTGCTTTGTCTGAACTTAATACCTTCTGCACACCATCGTTATGCTAATTGGTTTTCTTCATTCCCTACCGGTCGGCACCAGCCTAAGGTTTGGAAGAAGACTATCCAATTTGCGTAATAGGTGTACTACTCCTAAACCAAGGAGTACTCGCAACCTGAGAGGAGGTGAAAAGAAAAGACAACTGAATAGTCCTATCCGTTTTCTCCAGAACCAGAAACCATCCTCGAAGTCCTTCGAGTTCGTATATAACCATACGATGGTTTTGTCCAATGGAAGTGGACGTTCGTAGTAATACGGGGTGTCCTGGAGAAAAGGGTAAAAGTAGGAGTGGCAATGAGGTCTGCAACTCTGACAATCCAAAGCCTGTGTTAAGAAGGTTCGGTCAACTTGGTCACTGAGTCAAAATCCAGGGTCGGGTCAATGGTCGCTGCCAGAGAGAGAGAAAAGAAACACTCAGCGTGCACTCTAACCTAGATCAGAATGGTTACCACTTTGTCTAATCTGGAAACCTCCCACTGTACCTCAAATTCTCCTCCAAACCTGAAAGAAGAATTAGTCGGGATCACCCGAGGAGTAAACCAACTCATCAGTGGGAATCGGGATCCAACTATCATCGCATGATAACTTGACGGAATCCACTCAAGTCACCACACTCCAGAAGGTATGCGCATGCCTGGCAAGTTTCAGTTCTTTTGAAACTCCCGATGTTTGTTTTTACCCCTAGGACCCAAGTGACCTTGACGGAGTCAACAAATCAAAGAGTCCTAGTCAAGTTCAACCCGTCATTATCTGGATTGCATTAAACCCACCCGTACGTGCCCTTGACGGAGTCAACAAGGCCGCACGACTGTCCTAACCAATCCCACTTATGCAACAAACAAGCACCACTTAGCTACCGTACACTACGCCTTGACGGAGTCAACAAACGCAGCACGAATACTAAATAATACCCATAAGAAATGACGGAGGGCTACGAATGGTTTTTGGCGAAAAACCTTTAACGTAATGAACTTGATATCGTTGAAGGAACTGCATAGCCTTTTTAGAAAATATAGTGACGAAAACCTTTACTAAAGAGGTCACTCCCGGTGAAGGGATCTCGGCTCTTTCCCCGTAGAATGAGGTGCAGGATATTCCAACTGAATACCACGATGCAAAGCAAAAGTAATCGGCTATAGTGAAGTTAATGCCCTGACGCAAACTTCTGTCCAAGGGGTCACTCCCGGTGAAGGGATCTCGGCCCTTGCCTCGTCGACTGAGGAGCAGGATATTCCAAATGAATACCACGATGCAAAACAAAAGTGAACGTCCTTGCAATAACAGCTTTTTTTGAAAAATGTTCCAACAACATCAGATTAGGTTTGTTTATCTTGCATTGATCCGAATCAATGCAGTCCCATCAATTGATCACACCACAAAGAACGAAAATATACTGACGTACGTATATGCCATCCGCATTCGCCACTGGGTCCCGTCATCACCCGTTAGGTTAGCTAACTAACGGCAGAGCGGGGACTGGACTAGCGCGGGTGTAAAACATATACAACATCTACTAATATATATACCAATATATAGTATTTCGCTCAAGGCGTGAATAAAATGCAACATCACAGAAATGTACAGCATCACAGAACAATACAGATATCTGGAAGCCCCGGGTTTCACAGAGCCGCTGCTGAAACCCGACGTTCCCCTGGTCGTGTGGATAGCCTGTGCAATGAAATCCTAGACCCCTACGGGCGCGGCAAGTCACCCGCCAAGACCTGAAGCGAGGCAGCCCCCTTCAGTACCGTGAATGGACCACCCAGCACTTCACGGAATCCGGCAACTTGGGCACCCCTCCTGGGTCAACCTGTACCCCCTACGAGTGCGGCGAATAGCCCGCCAATCCTGGACTGAAGCCCCCTCCGTCTCAATGCCCTGAGATGCGGGCCCGTTGCCCTCCAGAACCCGGCTATCCGTGCACCCCACCGCGGGGCAACCCTAGTACAGAAAGTAAAATATACATACACCGGGTACATCGACCGCAACCAGGTCGTGCCCCAAAAGAATAATACAAACAGGCAGTGACGGCAGTCCACATGTCGGACGCTCGCCCCGCAATATCAAATGTACATAATACTCCAAAACTGTACTAGCATTGCATCCAGGCTATCCCCCACGACCGATCCGCAACACCACAGCATAAACATAGAACATCAACGTGAAAGTCACGTTCGCAAATCCGTCTAACCGGGCTATAGCAGTTAGACCGGATTTACCGATCGAGTGACATTCACGGTCGCAGATATAATGTAAATACCGTGAAATAATGTGTTTAAAATATCCGATCGATCAAAAAAAATAACAAGCGGGCCCCAAAAGAAAACTGTAGCACTCACAGAAATAACTGGCCCAATTTTAATATCTCAAAAGCCCTAGTTTAAGCCCATAAGACAACTGAAGAAAAATGACAAACTGGGCCCACCATAGTGCGGCGGAAGAGCGGCAGAAAGAGGGTAATTGCCGCGCTTCCGCGGTCTAATTGAGGGATCACTTTGTCGTTTTTTCCCAGAGTTCTTAGAACTCCCTGCACATCTTTCTGAGACCACCTGAAAAAATTTTAGACACCAAAAAATTTCAACAGAAACTGATGTGAACTAAAATACGGTTTTTGAGATTTTGGTCGATCGGATAAGTAAAACGCATTAGAACAAGCTAGGTAAGGTTAATGGCGTGGCTCTGATACTATGTTGCGCCACGGCAGCGCCCCGGCCTCTTACTCGAGGCCAAAATGCGGAATCAAAAATTTTCCTTACTCGGAAACCGGCGCTACCGCGGACAATTACCCGGATCGTTTACCATTAACCTATACTAGCTAACAAGAGATGGGAAAAGAAGTATACCAAGAGATCCGAGTCCTCCGGTCTTCTCATCATCGCCCCGATCTCCCGCGGAAAGTGTAGTCTCCATATCGTCGCCTCCTCGCCGGAAAGGGCACCACATCGCCTTCGTCTTTTACGGGCTCCCGCCTCAATACCGAGGCAACTCGAGCATGAAGCCGGCAACTCGACATGCTCAAGATGTGCTGTAGAATGTGTAGTGTAGAATACGCTTTGTCTCAATGGGGTTAAGTTGCCTTGATGGAGGAAAAAGGCTAAGGAAAAATGGTGCTTTCATTTTTCCCAAAACTAGAAGAATGAGATGAAGAAATTTGTGCTATCTAAAGAATGGAAATTTCTCTCATCCCCCAAATGTAGTGGCCGGCCACACTCTTGTGGAAATGGTGGAGGGATATGCAAATTACATGAAGGGAGGTGAGTGTAGGAGGAGAAGGAGGTGGCCACAACCCAAGACAAGAAAACATACAACCATGCTTTTTCTTACAAACCCATACCCTCTCATCCAATCACAATAAATGCAAGTAATGGTGCAAAGAAAATGAAGCCATCATAATCAATCATAATGCAAGAAAACCCCTCCACAAAAGTAATTTGCAAAATTGCAAATAACCCCCTCCATCGGAAAAGTCCGGCCGGGAAAGAACAAAGGAAAACCGGCCGGGACGGAATGCAAACTGGCAACTCCAGAAAACTGGTCCCGTAATAAATTACAGGAAAACCCCTATACTGTGCATACACACCCGCATCTGTATTCCGTCCGGATACAAATGCAATGAGACAAAATCTACACTGTACTAGACTGGGACCGGCTTAAGCCAAAGCCGGCTAGTAAAATCCGTTCGATCCTGATCCGTGCAATACCGCACGTATCTGATCGAACCCTGCCATATAACTATACGGCCACTAGTACAAACCGTCCGATCCTGATCCGTGCAATACCGCACGTATCTGATTGGACCCTGCCATATCTCCATACGGCCTCTACAGCGTTTCGCCCGAAAGCTGAGTAACTGAAAGTGTGGTGGACTCTAAAGACTCGTCAATACTATGGCTGTGGATTTAACCACTGGCACGTCAGAGGTATAAGCCAATACATGACGGGCCACCAGCTATTGACCAAAAGGGACGTCGATGAGGAAGCTCACCCCGACACCCAACTGAGCCTGTCAGTGACAATATCCGTACAGTCCGGTCCGTTCGTCTATGAGTATCGCATGGCGGGCCTAGGGGGTTGGTGAAAGTCAGACCCCCAAAAGCGGTACAAGTCGTGTCGGAGCGTAGCCCAGAACGCCCTGAGATACTACTGGAATACCTACCAGTAAATCTCCTGCCTCGGCCGAGGGCTTTGCGTAATGGCTCTCCTAGACACAGCGCGACCTCACCCCCAATACCGGGAGAGACGAACCCCTGCAGATCCGCTCACTGCCTCCATGTGGCTCGGGACTGCACCCAACTAAAACCTGTTTGCACGACTCCTTTGAGCCGTGGTAGGGTAGTAATCAAAGCACAGTGGGAACTCACACGAGACAAATGACGATCTCAGATCGATGAACTAACCTGTACACATGTCACCTGGGAACTGCTATCTGACATCTGGTACAAGACCAACTAGCAGGTTCCCGGCGAGTCCTGTCCGGTGTACTCATAACCCAATGAGCACCTGTATACATCTTAGGTGAACCAACTGACACCAGTGGCTTGTGAGACCGGCCACCGCCCCTCGTCGGGGTCTCGACTGTATACACTAGCCTACTAATGGAGTATCGATGCCCAGTCTCGAAACTCCCACGACTAGGGACCTTTTAAGGATGTGCTTATGGACCCCAGCTCCCACGTATATGATCGCCATCATACTGCTGGTCGTCAAGCAAGAATCCTAGGGCCTCTATCAACGTGCAATAGCGACATGTCAGGTCACCTAAAGCAGTACACGATGATAAAGATAAACCAGATAGCATACTATCATCTCGAGTAAGACTGTCCTACCGGGATAGGTCCTCCCTCAATCATTGCAATCACGTGCCTGTGATCCAATAATTGACTCTGAGGGCACTAACTCCAACAATAATAGCATTGGAAGTGGCCAAAAAGGGGCGACCTAAAATCACCGGAATTTGATTCCGTGGGTTCGCTACAGGCTGTGTATCAATTACAATAAAATCTACCGGGAATATAAATTCTCCGATTTTTATTAACACATCCTCCAGTTCACCCCTAGGTTTGGTGATAGATCGGTCAGCCATCTGGAGAGTGCAATTGGTTGGCTTCAACTCTCCGATCCCTAATTGCTCATAGACTGAGTAAGGAAGCAAGTTAACACTAGCGCCAAGGTCTAGTAGAGCACGGTTGATGTGTTTTTCCCCAATAGAAACGGAAATAGTAGGATATCCTGGATCCTTACGTTTCCTCGGTAATTGTTGGGGGAAAGTCGTGTCTATTGTTTTTTCCATAAAAATCTTCTTGGGCACTGGATTCTTCCTCTTCCTAGTGCACAAGTTCTTAAGAGTTTTCGCATAGGACGGAACTTGTTGGATGGCATCTAGGAGAGGGATGTTGGTGTTTACTTGCTTAAAAATGTTCATGATCTTCTCCATATGTGGACTCGGTGTGTTAGCCCTTAACCGATTAGGATAAGGTGCTTTAGCAATAAGTGCTGGGTCCATCATAGGAGAAGGAAGTGTTTGTGGAATCGATCCCAAAATAGAAGTGGGGATCGTCCGTGGAGGGGTAAAAGAGGTGGGCTGTAATGGCGAGCCTTTTGGGAAACGAAGAATAGGCTCGGAAGAAGAAGGTGGGGTAGAAGAACTGGGGTAAGAAGTGTGAGTGTGAGGAAATATCTCAGCCGGGGTGTTATTGATTGATTTATTAGTATCATCAAACTCTTCCCCAAGGTGATGGTCAAGCACTCTTCCAGATCTCAACGTGATCTCATCCACATGATGTGAATAGCTAGGATTTGGTAAAGGTTGAGCTGGAAGTTTCCCTTTCTCTCGTGCACTCATTTCGGCTTTTAGTTGTGCAATTTGTGCTTCCATCGATTTGATATTATCATTTTGAGAGATAATGATCTTCATCACATTCTCGACGGAAGATTGCAAACTTGCCGTCCCTTGGATGGATTGTTTCATGAAAGTATCCAAGGTTTGTGCTAGTGCAGAGATATTATCTGTACCGGTCAATTGCAAAGGACTAGATGGTGCAAAAGTGTTGGCCGGATTTTGGAAATTTTGTGCTTGAAAGGGGTGCTGACTCAATTGAAGTGGTGGCTGCTGTTGTGGTGGAGGGACCCCTTGGAAATTGTTTTGGGTTGGAACCGTGTTTTGAGATTGTGATTGGTTCCAAGCAAAATTAGGGCGATTCCTCCAACCCTGATCATATGTGGAGGAAGATGGATCGTTTCTAGGTCTTTGAAATGAGGCATTGGTAAGCTCATGACCTTGAAATGGACATTCTTCCGTCAAGTGAGACGGATCAGAACAACAACCACATACAGTTTTGGAGAGTGATATTTGACTTAGGGCGGCGGCTAAAAATTTGTTTTCCATAGCGTCAAATTTCTTGTGTAAAGCTGAAATTTCAGCATTAATTCCTATGGAAATATCATTGCCATCCCTAGACGATTGACTCACACCCTCCCACTGTAAAGATTTTTCTGCGAAATTTTCTAGGAATTCCCAGGCTTCCCCATCATCTTTGGTCATAAAGTTGCCTTGACACATGGATTCAAGGGTCTGTCTTGTGTAAGGAGTAATGCCCTCATAAATGATTCGGTACAGATCCCATCTCGGGATGCCGTGATGTGGACATTGGACTAACAGATCCTTGAAGCGGTCAAGACATTTTGAAAATGTTTCATTTGGAAGCTGGGTGAATTGATAGATTTCGCTACGGACTCGAGCTGTTTTGTGGTGTGGGTAGAATTTCTTAAGGAATGCTTTGACGAATTCTTCCCAATTTGAAATGGAATGTGCGGTAGTGTTATATAGCCACTTCTCGGCTAAATCGCACAAAGTGAATGGGAGAAGACGAAGACATAAAGCATCCACAGAAAGCTGTGAAGTACCTATCATTGCGCATACATTTTCAAATTTCGTGATAAACACGTATGCGTCTTCAGACTCGAGACCGTGAAATTTTGGTAGAAGGTTGATGTATTGGGGTTTTATTTGAAAATTTTCCCCGTTGGCTGGTGGAATGGAAAGACAGGTGGAAAGTGGACCTCGTGTAGGATAGCATCTCTCTTGGAGAGAAATGCGAGATGGATTCTGCGCACCAACGGACGGCGGCAGAGTAGTGGAAAAGAAGTTCGATGGAGGTGGATCCATCGATGAGTGTGGTGGTGGGTAAAAGAAAGGGTAAATGTAGAAATACCGACTTTTGGGTCGATGAGGGAAACGCGGACTTAACAGGCACTAGAAACCCGTGTCCAGCCTATCTTGCACTAAAAAGGGTTAGTACAAGTGGCAGCGTGAATTATAATTAGGGGAAATGATGTATGCGGTTGGTGTTTGTTTTAAAAAGATACGGATTTTTGAAAAATATGATGCAACAAAACAAATGCAGCACACAAAACCCTAATTCTATTGGTCACCTAGGTCAAACTCTAGACCGCTCCTAACTGCCAAAAGACAAGTCGCAGGATAAATCCTCCACTGCCTCTTTGTCCCCCTGTGGCCGGATAAGTGCCAGGTAAGTGGGAAGGAACCACCACTACAGTGGGCCTAATTAATAACCACTAGCCTTAGACACACTCGCCTTAGGCACCACAAGAAAACGCGGATAAGCAATGAATTACCCACGGCCTTCTCTTGTCCTAATTGAGCACGACGGTCCTTAGAGTCATCTCTAGATTTCTTTTAATTAATGAGGGTAAATGAGGATGCAAGTTTTGCGATTTTCGGGGCCTAGGAAGGGTAATGAAATCCCCACCTAATTTGAATTTGGTCGTGCCCCTTAAATTCCGTATTAATATGCAACAACCACAAGAATCAAAAACACGCACAATTTATTTTGCTTTGCGGCGCTGCGATTTATTTGCAAAGAAACCTGCACAAAATATTAGTTGGAGCAGACAGAGGAGAATATAAGAAAGATAGTAGCTTACAGAGAAAAATTTATGCAGTCAAGAGCTAGGGTTGCGGCGCTTCCGCCGCAAATAAGCCTATTAGGCCGCGGATGGGCGGTGTAAATAACTGTTCACTGCACCAAAATTCTTGGTACTGTTCAACTTGAACTCTTCAGCTCTCTAGAAATTTCAGAAAAATTTTTCTCCAGCTCCAATGATTCCAGAATTTCTCGCAACAAATCACAACACAAGTATTAGGGTTTGTACGAGTTTAGATCTAAAAATTATGATGAAATAAATTGTTCAACTCAAATTTCAAAATACGAACTATTAGCGCACTATCCCCGGCAACGGCGCCATTTGATTGTTATATTTTCTTGATTGGATGTAAAAGTATCAATTCAAATGATCCCCGGCAACGGCGCCATTTGATTGAAAAGAATTCTTGATGTGTAGTATAAAATTGTAAAGAAATCACAACCAAAAATATTTGACCGCAATCAACTACGGTGTCGGATTGTAGTTAGTATGTGAGTGCGGATCGTCCTCAGGGAAAGTGTAATCGTTCGTCTTTCGAATTAGATGAGTCGAAACTTTAAAGAAAAGAAAAAAAACAATTCATGATTTAAATTTTGTATTTCAAGAAAAAGAAAATATCTAGATCTAATAACAAGAAAAGATAGAATCAAGAATTTATAGTTTGTTGATTTTTCCAAACCAAATATCAAGAATCGAAATGAGGCTCATAGGAATCGATCGGATCTATAGATGTGATGTAATCTTACAATTACGTATTCTTATCCTTCGATGAATTGATACTAGATCGATGATGATCGACGAGAATTAGGGATTTCTTGTGAAGCTAGGGTTTCATCTTATCCCTTGTTCTTTCATTGATACCATTCATATTCTAGCCTCTAGTAAATTCAAGAAACGATCGTAGATCCCTAATTTCGAGCGATCACAATCAAGAAAGCATCGCTACGAAACTAGGTCATCGATTCTTGAACTTGCTAGGGTTTACAAAACTCGTAGGACTTAAAAATAGTATTAAGATTTGTTACATCATCATTCTACAATCGTCTCGACTCCTTTACGAGCGGAGTTTTACTCAAACATCACAACAAGAACAACAATTACAAATTGAGATCTAATCATGATGCAAGAATTAAAAGAAAGCAAGATTAAAGAATTTCACCTTTTATTTATATCAACAATTTCATTACATTCGCTCAAGAACTACAAGAGGAAGAATTCGATCGTCGACTTGGCTTTGCTCGTCTCCGTGGATCGCGGATCGGCTTGGATCACTTGCCCGATTGAAGATCGGCTCGGCTCCTAAAAGGTTGAAGGCTTCTCACTTGATTTGGTACTCAAGATCTTGGATTTGGAGTGGAATTAGGGTTAGGGTTTCGCACAAGCTTTGTCACGAAGCTTGTGGAAGAAGATGATGTAAGAGGGAATTATTTAACTAATGAAGATTAGCCTTTAACCCTAGGTCTAGGTTCCTATTTATAGATAACTAACCCTAGATCTAGGATTTCAAATTCTAAGTTTCCCTCCAAAAGTTTGTTGAGAGAATTCAAATTTCCCTCCAAAAGTTAGTTAGGGGAGAAGCTTCTAGGTGTGATTAGTTAGGAGGAGCTTCTAGAAGAGGATTAGTTTAGGAGCTTAATTTAGGATTAGCCTTTCTAATTGTCTTTTGCTGATCTGGTAGTAGGTTCGAGAGAGTTCTGGAGCTCTACATATCTGAAAGCACTGTGGACCCAGAGAGTGGAATTATGCTGTAAAACTTTCATGCTGACGTGGCATAACCGCCGTGCTTACGCGGCTCAATCCTGGTTACCGCCGCGGAAGCGCGGCTCTCTTGGAGCCTTGGGGCTTGTTCTCTCTGTGGTAGTCTTGGACTGTTGTATTGGGCTTTATCTGATATATAGAATTTAATATATCCTTTTGTATTGCTACCAGATCTGAAATGATTTAGTTGGCGTATTGTTTGATCAGCTTCGTTTGATTTTCTTCCGTATTTCCTGCATAGACTCAAGACAAGTGTTGCGCAAATACAGAAATGATGCGATGCCATGAAATACGGTTAATTTCCTTTAAAGTGTCGGTTTAAAAGTCTACTACATGAAATCTCATATTTTGTGACAGATTTGTTAATATGTAGAATATGAATGCCGAACACTTCTAAGTGTATGCAAATGTTAAGGAAATTGCCGGCTAAAATATACAATATTTTCGACTGATCATTTATCGATTTAAGTTCTAGATTGGAGGTGTAAAGATCGAAAGGATTAAGTGTGGTTTCACTTGAAAGGGGTTCTTCATAATTTGGCAAATCAAGCACTACAAAGTCGCACAACTCATCATTTTGGACACATGTTTGAAAATTGGAGTTGTTCGATTCAACTGGGTATGGGTAGGTTTGATTTGGAAATCCTCTCACATTCTCACTCTGTCCAACCGCCTCCTTATATATTGAAAAATTTGAAGCTAGTTGAAAACTAGCCGCCGGTTCACTCGATTGCAAAAGGGCGGCCATGGACGCTTCCACATTCCTAGTCATTTTGTTTGTTGCTGCAATATAGGCTGCCAACGACTGTTCCAAACTAGACATGGGTGGTGAAGGGGTTTCGGTAAAAAAATCGAAATTGTTTGGATACGTGAAACTCCCGAAAGGCTGTATAGAAGCAATGTCTAGTGACGGTGGGAAAGTCGGGCAGGACTGGTAGGAAGTGGATGGTTGGACAGGATTAGGATAAACATATGGATAAAAAGGTGGATGGATTTGTTGATTCCTAGAACTAGATGAGGGGAGAGGGGTGAAAGATCGGCTATGAGATTGAGCGATATGCTCAGCAATGGACATCGGTTTAGGAGTTACAGCAGAACTTGAAAAAGTGGTATCAACATATGAAGGTGGTAAAGGTTGACTTGGTTGACACAAAGTAGGTTGCAAAGTCGAACTATTTCTCCTAGACGCTTCTATTTGATATTTCAAAGATATTTTGGGCACGGAGGGATCTTCCTTAAATCGACCGAAACAATTGGCGTACGAGGCAAAATTAGGTTCGGGATACCAAAGTTCGCAAGAGATTTATGATGTGGGGTACCCATGATAGAAGAAAGAGAAGAGAAAGAAGATTGGGGTGCACGGATTTCTTCGCGACAAAAGTTGCAAGTCTTTTTATAAAAATTTTCCTCTTATTTTTTTTTATTTATTTTGCAAAAATTTTCGAAAAAGGGCTTAGACACAAATGCAATCAACCAGAAATGCACAATCAGGCCTAGATCTAAGGTCACCTAGGTCAGCTAGACAGCTCCTAACTGTTCCAAAGGGCTAGAAATATGATCTCAAACTGCCTCATCACCGCCAATTGCGGCCAGGTAAGTGCCAGGTAAGTGGGAGGCTCCCCGCTACAAGTAGCGGTCCTAATTAAGTAACTACTTGCCTTAGACACACTTGCCTAGACACCGCAAAGTCCGGTTAGGATTAACGGCCGATGCCTATAACTAGTCCTCTTTCCTATTGAGCTCAAAGTCCTTAGGGCTGAGTCTAGTATTTTTTAATTAAGAATGGTCAACGCAAATGCCTTATGTGATTTCTGGGGTCCTGGGAAGGGTGATGAAGTCCCCACCCAATTTGAATTGGTCAAAAACCCCTTAAAGTCAGTTTTAAAGATATGCAAAACAGAAAAATCACTTGCAATCAAATCTTTTTATTTTATGCGCGGCGCAAAGAATCCTGCACAAGATTGTTATTTGGAAGGGGAAAGATTTTTTTAAGCGCAAAGAATCGTGCAGGAGATTTTTCAGAAGAGATATCAGAGATTTACAGAGGAGGAGATCAGAAGACTTACAATTTTATTTTAATGAACCGTAGAGGAAGTTTGGGTATCTGATCCGCTGAGATGACCGCGGATCCGCCGCCCGAAGCCACCAACGACCGCGAATCCGCCGCAAGGCGATGACGTCAGCAGGAGAATTTTATTTTATTTTATTTTATTTTGGACCAGATCACCGCGATTCTTCTTGTTGACTCGGTCCTCCAAATTTCTTCTGTTGTTTATTGTGATATTTCTCTGTTTGTTCGGATTTGATATTTGCTGTTTTGATCTCTGTAGATTTCCAGATCCGAATTTGTTCGTAGATCGTGCAAAATTCACACAGAAATACCCTTTCCAAAATTAACAGATGATATATTTTTATATTTTTTTGATTTTTCAGATTTTTATGAATTTTTTTTAATTGTGATTAACCCGAAATTGCAAAAAGGAAATAACACGCCATCCCTGGCAACGGCGCCATTTGATTGGTCTCAAAAACTATCTATTAACCGCAATCTAGAACGGCGTCGCTCTACAGCTAGCCGGTGAGTACGGGTTGGTCCACAGGGATGTTGTGAATTTCCTATTCACTCTTACGAGTTAATTCCGAAGGGTGTTCGGATTGATTATTAAATCTATCAAAAAACTAAATTAATCTAGATTTTAATTCCTTACCTTAGATGTTAGCTTTGAGAAAGGCTTTTGAAAGATGAGATCTCTCATCCCTTTCTTATCCATCACATAGAATCAATAGGACTCCATGCATACACGCACACACCACGCTCTACGGCACCCTATCCCTCGAGGTAGCGGTGATACCGTAGTATAAAGGCCCGGTTGCGCGCGTTTTCCATGGAGGTTAGGGTAAGGATCTCTAAAGGAAGGACAAGAACCTAGAGGAAGGAACACCTTCCCGAATGGATCTAATCCCCTTTATTGATAATTACCATAACTCCTCTTAGATCTTAATTTGGGTATAGAAAGCGTTGAGATTTATTTACATTTCCAAACCATTCTTAAACCTAACCCTAGCAAGATTTAGATCTAGATTAATTTAGTTTTTAGATAGATTCAGTTTTAGATTTAATAATCAATCCGAACACCCTTCGGAATTAACTCGTAAGAGCGAATAAGAAATTCACAACTTCCCTGTGGACCGACCCGTACTCACCGGCTAGCTGCAAAGCGACGCCGATCTTGATTGCGGTTAATAGATAGTTTTTGAGACCAATCAAATGAACGGCGTCGCTTGTAGCTAGCCGGTGAGTACGGGTCGGTCCACAGGGATTTTGTGTTTTCCTAATTGCGCTAACGAGTTAATTCCAAACGGTGTGAATGGATTAATTAAATCTAAAAACTAAATTAATCTAAGGCAATTGAATTAAAGATATAACTATCTAACTAGGGCAAGGAATTAAATTTATACTAGGGCAGAGAATGAAAAATTACCTAGGACAAGAATTGAAATTAATTACTTACTTTACAGATGGCTCTCTCTAAACATCAACACAAGACTTGTCAGATCTGAATTTCTGAAATGAAAAGAGGCATCGATGCTCTCCAAAAGAAATCTAAATTTTATTGATAAAAAGAGGCATTGGGAGGCATGAAAAGAATACAATGATTTAGAGTTCCTATTTATAGAGGATAGGAAACCCTAGGTTACAATTGATTCGCATGTGTACATTTACACAAATACCCATAGGAAGACCTAGTCAAAGTAGGCTCCTAATTATGGTAAAATTTCTAACTCATAAATTCTTAACATCTGGTAATTTTGGGCATTTTATTTATTTGGTTCTTTTCTTCATTTGTCTTTAAGATATTCTCCAAATCTTCCAGTGAATAATTGTAGTGGACTTTAACCGTTCACTTTGTAATCTTGGACCTTGCGTTGCCTTGTACTGTTCTTTTGTGTAGGCATGATTAAGATCCTTCTATTTGTTGGTCAAAGTCCCTCTTTTGCATCATTTTCTATCTTTTTCACTGTTTTAGATATAAGAACCTGTAACCTGTAACATGTAGCAAACATGCGTCAAAAGCACCTGTTTATTTATAAAACGAATAAGAATGGGGAATATAATAATGCAATATTAAGGTATGAACAACTAACAATCAAAACCATCACTTGGTCAAGTCTCACTCAAATTTACCTAAAAGTAGCACTAACTCACATAATAACACTAAATTTCAGCCAAATAACCATAACTTAGCAAGATAGGAGTTGAGTTAAGGGGTTATACCTCTAGAGATCATAGATGAAGGAGAAGAGAAGAAGAAGAGGAAGAAAGGGGGCTGTTGTTGCTGCTGAGCTGCTTCTGTTGCTGCTGATATTGCTGTTGCAACAGTTGTTTAGGTTGCTGCTACTTGAAATGTTTCTTTTTCTTTTCTTTGTTGCTGTTGCAGCAGCTACTGCTGTGGCTGATGTTTTGTTGTGGTTGTTTTGGTGATAGTGTGTGGTGAAGTGTGAGAGTGAGAGGGAAGGATATGAGTGAGATGAGAGGGTGATAGATATGTAAAAGTTTTGAAATGAGATGGATCATTACACACCCTATAGCCACCTCTCTCTGTCTCTTAATAAATGCTTGCTTGCTCAAGCCACCATAACCTCTCTCTCTCACCACAAGTCAACCCCCATCCTAATCACCTTTAAACAAAACTACACCCTTAATTAAACCACATTTAACTTAACCAAATGGTTTAAACCTCCATGGTCATCTAAGCATGGTTTAACCCTAAGCTTAACCCTTAGCTAACATGCACATGTGTGTGCAGTCCAGAGTAAAATTCCAATAAAATATTCATAAAACCAGATAAAATATTTAAAAGCCATTTTGGTAAACATTTTACCAAAAACCCCACATTAAACACAATTACCACTAAACACGAACTCAGGTGTTACACGGATCGATCGGCATAACCTCTCTAAACTCCTTTTACAGTTTACTAGTATAGGGTTAATGGTTCAATCCGAGAATCGGGTTCTGTTAGCGCCGGATTTTAAAAGTTTTTGTTCCGTATTTGGCCACGGATTGATTGCCGAGGCACTGGCGTAGCCTTACATGGTATCAGAGCCAACCCATTAACCGTATACTTGTTGGTTTAGACAATTTTAAACTATCAAAGCCGAAACAACTCTAATTCACTGCCCTCAACATTCCAGTTTCTGTTGAATCTTAAAGTGTCCTAAAAAATTATTTTAGCAACAACAGAAGACTACTTTAGTGGCCACTAGAATGCACCCAAAACACGAACCCATTCCACCAAAATTTGGCCGAGCACATTGATGGAAAATCCGAGGAGGCCGGCCACTTTAAGGTTTCTGTGTTTCATTTTGTGGGTGTGTTCTTGTCTCTGGAATGTTGGTTCAGTGGTATTGCTAGTTTAGCCCTATTTGGATAATGTTTTATCTAGTTGTTTGGGGATATTCGGGGGTTATTTCGAAGTCGATATTTCTAACATTGTTTAAAGTTACAGTACATACATTTCTATCTGCGACCGTAAATGTCATAAGATCCGTACAACTTGTCTAATTGCTATAAATTTTTAGACGGGTTTGCGAACGTGACATTCACGTTGATGTTTTGTGTTGTGTTGTGTTGTTGCGGATTTGTCGTGGTGGATAACTTGGTTGCAATGATAGTGAAATTTAGTTTTATTTGTACATTTGATATCACGGGACGATCATCCGACATGTGGACTGCCGTCACTGCCTGTTTGTATATTATTCTTTTGGGGCACAACCGGGTTGAGGTCGATGTCACCGTTGTACATATTTTCTTTTTTGTACTAGGATTACCCCGTGATGGAGTGCACGAATAGCCGGGTTCTGGAGGGCAACGGGTCCGCATCACATGGCGTTGAGAAGGAGGGGGCCTCACTCTAGAATTGGCCTGCTACTTGCCGCACTCGTAGGGGGTACAGATTGACCCAAGGAGGGGTGATCAAGTTACCGGATTTCGTGAAGTGTCGGGTGGCCCATTCACTTTGCTGAAGGGGGCTACTGAAGGGATCCTAGCAATAATAGCAAGGTTTCAGGGGGCATCGTGCTTTTCGTTTTAAAATTTTTGCCGTTACAAAGAACCCTACGCTAGAATCATTAACTAGAGATTTAGACGCAATAGAATGCAAACAACTTTTACATCTAAGAGAATAAGAATACAACCTTTGTAGACGGCCCTTCTCTTCAATATGCTCCGTGTAGTAGTCCTGTCACTCCATAAGGCTTCTCTTGAGACTTTGAACAAGCTTCCTTCGTATCCTTCGCGCCAAAGATGATCCACCTCGAAGCTCCTGCTAGTTCAAGCTACCACTATACTAAACCCTTTAGTGTATGAAACACATCACACTAATTTGCTAAAATGGTGTTAGATGATGAAGTATGGGATGTTAAGAGATCACTAATTTGTGCTCAAGCTTCATGATTCACATCACATGTGAGGGTTGAAGCTTGAGGCAAAGCAAGATGAGGAAGAAGAATCAAGAGCAAGCATGAGAGAAAATGGCTAAGTCTTTTCGGAATGAATAAGAATGAATCATAATTCTTGGCCCCTCACTCATTCAAGCATGGAATTATGCAATACTAAATTGCAACCATGCTTGAATAGTGAGTCAAGAATGAATAAACAATATAAAACACCATGCTTGCAACCATGCTTCAACTTCACACCTCATTTCTATTTTCATAAATAGAAAAGAAAATGCCATGCTTCATTTTAATATATATATATATATATATATATATATATATCATATATATTAATAAATATTTAATGAAGATTAATTAGTGAGCTAATGATATTAGTTAATATATAATTATATCACATATAATTTATATTACTTTATTAAATCAACACATGATCTAATAATCCGGTTATATTATATATGACCAACTAATATCATTTATTTGTACTTCACATTATCGAATCAACACTCGATTCGACAATTTAGTTATATCACATATAACCGCACCGATAACAGATGACTGCCAGATTAAAATACGGTATCACATACTCGTACTTAATCGGGCCCACACACATATCACATATGTGTCCTACTTCGTTTCGCTTGAACCAGGTAACTTCTGTGTGGGACTCTAAAGACTCGTCAATACGCCGGCAGTAGGTGCTGATCATATCAGTCACCTACAGGCTGTCAGCGGTATTAGCTGGACGTAACGGCTACCCGGGTATTGAGCGATATGAAGATCAACAAGCAAGCCTGTCAACAGTCTCCATGAAGCCTATCAGTAACACTACAGCACAGTCCGGTCTCTTCATCTGAAATGTCGCATATCATGTGTGGTGGTGGAAATCGTCAGACTCCAGTAACGTGATAAGTCATGTCGAAGTCTGGCCTATAACAGTTCAAGAAACTACTGATAACACTTATCAGTATATCTTGGCAGCAGCCCTGGCCAGGGACTTCCAGTTATAGCCAATCGAACATAGCGCAACATCAACCCCTAATACCGGGAGAGACGAAACCCCTCCTATCGCTCATTGCCTCCATACGACTTGGGACTGTACCAAAAATCCACCTGTTTGCACGACTCATCTTGAGCATGGTAGGGAGGAAATCAAAGCACAGTGGGAGCCGCACAAGACTCTATGACGATCTCGGGTCTACAGACTAACTTGTACGAGTGTCACCAAAGGACTGCTATCTGACGATAGGTATACTACCACATAGGAGTCATCGGTGAGTCCTGTTCAGTGTACCCAGCCTCCACTGTGCACATGTATACCATCTCTGATGTCAAACACCAATAGATGTGGGATCATCCATCGCCCATCATATGGGTCAAGAAGCGTATACGCTAGTCTACTCTGGAATATTGATGCCCTGTCTCGATATTCCCTCGACTAGGAACAATTAAAGGATGTACATGTGAACTACCCTAGACCCATTAGTCTGAACTCTATCATTGTCCTGGTAGTCAAGTATATATCCTAAGGGCTTTATAAACATATGAGAGCAAGACAGTATAACAATATATAAGTCTACATGTTAAGTTAAAGGTAACCAGATAGCATACTATCATGTCGAGTAAGAAAGTCATCTCTATATATATCCAAGCATCCACTATAATATACATCATGTGTACAATAATGGCCTCTAGGGCATACATATAACTAACAATCTCCTACTTGCACTAAGGCCGTCTGTTGTAGTATCTCATACCCAACATCCCAAAGAGTCTCTCAAATTGCGTCTGGGGGAGTGTAGGGCTCCTAGGCACTCCTAAGAGGTCTCACAAGGCATCAACCATGCCAATTTCAAATTTTACGGTGCCGAGAAACCCTAAACTACGGATCGTTGGCTAGATGTCTAGGCGAAAAACAAACTAGTTAACACTTAACTAAGAGTACGGAAATACAACCTTTGTAGATCCGGTCCTCCACCTCCATAGCTCCGCAATGAAGTCTCCTTGCTGTCCAAATGCAAGTCCCGGGCTCTAGCGTCGGCTTCATCGGAGAAAGAGCGGGCTAGGTCGTCGATGTCCATGCCGAAGATGATCTACGTCGAAGCATCGCTAGATCAAGCTCCACCTTCACCAAGCCATGAAAACTCGTGAAGGAAACACCCTATACTACTTGGCAAGAGGTAGAGGATGAAGAAATAGGAAGTGGGTTCACTTTAGAATTGGATTTCTCATTTGTTTTCATCAATCACCATTGATGAAGCAAGCTTCTTCAAGTGAAGAAGATGAAGAAGAAGAAAATGAATATTATCATAAGTTCTTATCAAAAAAGGAAATAATAAGAATACTTATCATAATGTAACCATGGTAGTGTGTAGAGAGTTAATCATGGTTGAATGGAATGGTTAGGGTTAAGCATGAGACAAAAAGGTCACTTGGTCAAAGTCTTCATGAAGCTTCATAATACATACAAAGAAAGCCACCAATTTCTCATTATGCTAATTATTTTCCAAAACTAATAAATAAATAAATAAACATAACCCTAACCATTCATATAACCATGGTTCAATCTTCACACAAACACAAGTAAACATGTATCATCAAACATGATACAATCAAGTGCACAAAACTATATCGAATATACAATGTGCACACCCGAGTGAGAAAATCGATTTAAAGTGAACCGATATTAGTTAATGCAAACTAATATATCAAATATATAATTATGCATTAAATCATTAAATCAACACTTGATTTAATGATCCGGTCATATCTCATATAACCGACTAGTATCCTATGTATCGGTTTATCGAATCAATGCTTGAATCGATAACTAGGTTATATCGCATACAACCAATCGATACATTTATCGCGAGAATGGAATACGGTATCACATACACGCATTACTCTCGGTCCCGCACATATCTCATATGCGCTCCTATTTCGTTTCGCTTGAGCCAGGAAACCTCTGTGTAGGACTCTAAAGACTCGTCAATACGCCGGCAGCAGGTGATGATCATATCAAGCACCCACAAGCCGCAAGCGGTCTGCCAAACGTAACGGCCACCCGGGTATTGAGCGATCAGAAGATCGACGAGCAAGCCCGCTCACACTCCAGTGAATCCAACCAGTGACACTACCGTACAGTCCGGTCTGATCGTCTGATATGTCGCATATCTTGCCTAGGGGTGGTATACGTCAGACCCCAATAGCTCGATAAGTCGTGTCGATATGAGGTCTGTAACAATTCGAGAAACTACTGGTAACACTTACCAGTAAATCTCAGTAACCCTGGCCAGGGATTTCCTGTTATAGCCAATCGAACACAGCGCAACATCAACTCCCTATACCGGGAGAGACGAATCCCCTCCTATCGCTCATTGCCTCCATGTGACTCGGGACTGTACCCAAAAACCACCGTTTTTCACGCCCTCTTGGACGTGGTAAGATGGAAATCAAAGCACAGTGGGAACCACACAAGACTCTATGACGATCTCGGGTCAACAGACTACTCTGTACCAGTGTCACCAGAGAACTGCCATCTGACGTAAGGTATAATACCATCTGGGAGTTCTCGGCGAGTCCGTCCAGTATACCCAGTCTCTACTGAGCACCCGTATATCATCTCTGATGTCAAACACCGATGGATATGGGATCATCCATCGCCCATCTGTATGGGTCGAGAAGGTATACGCTAGTCTACTCTGGTATATCGACGCCCCGTCTCGATACACCCACGACTAGGGACTTTGAAGGATGTACTTATGGACTACCATGTCCCCACTAGTATGATCCGCATCATAGTCCAGGTAGTCAAGTACACATCATAAGGGCTTTACCAACATGTAACAGAGAGACAATAAGTATACACGTTAAGGTAAAGAGCAACCAGATAGCATACTATCATGTCGAGCAAGAAAGTCCTCCCTATATATGTCCCAGCATCCACTACAATATACATCTAATGTACAGTAATGGCATCTAGGGCATACATATAACTAACAATCTCCCACTTGCACTAGGGCCATCTGTAGCAGTGGTTGTAGTATCTCATACTCAACCATCTCATAAAAATCTCTCTATGGGAACAGGCCTTTGTGAGTGGATCCGCTGTGTTGTCCTCTGAGTCTACTCTCCTTACCTCGATCTCTTAGAGATCAACCATCTCCATGATCAGGTGATACTGCCTTAGAATATGTCTGGATCACTGATGGGACCGGCGTTCCATGGCATAAGCCACAACTCCATTGTCTCACAATGGTTGGAACGTAGTTCATCTCATGAACCATTATACACCCAAACATCCTCCTTGGTAGCATCTTAAGTAGTGATGTATCCTGCCTTTATCTTCTAGTATGTCACGGTATCTAGCTTGGAACTCTTCCAACATACCGTCCCTTTACAGAGGGTAAAGACAATGCCTGCGACTGACATTCAGTCATCATTATCACCCTGGAACCCTTCCAGAGATTCTCCCCAGGATCGATTGATACCATCTCACTACAACTAGTGAGTATCCTTATATCCATTTAGATCTATCTAATAGATCCAAAACCCAGGATTTAGTAGGTATCAGTTTAATCCTATATGGAGAATCATAGTGATATGCGGAGATTGATCGAGCGTAGCATAGGAAACTCCTTCCCTATCAAGAGTATGTCATCCACGTACTCTACGAGGATTACCACCATACTCTCTACTACATTTTTTTTTGTTTATACAAGGTTCATCTACCATTTTGATGATGTCAACTTCTTTGACTACTTCATCAAAACAGATGTTCCAACTCCGTGATGCCTGCTTTAATCCTATAAAGCATTTTGCATACGTTTCCGCTGCTCCCACTGTTTACGAAGCCCTCTGGCTGTGTACTTATAGACGCACTCTTCTAAAACATCATTTAGAAAAGCTGTCATGACACCCAACCACCAGATATCGTAGTCATGGTATGTAGCCGTTGCAAGTAGGATCTGGATGGACTTAAGCATAGCCACTGGAAAAGGTTTCATCATTATCCACGCCTGGTTGATGACGAAAACCTTTAACAAGTCTAGCTTTGAAAGTCTCAACTTTTCCATCTACACCAAGTAATCTTCTCAAGATATACTTGCTCCTGATGGGGATTTAACCCTTCAGATATAGCAACCAAAGTCTATACTTTGTTGGTGTATAAGGATTCCATCTCAGATCACTAAGCATCCAGCCATTCTTACAGAGTCCCACTCCTGATGGCCAGGTCGAAACTAGTTGGGTCATCATCTCATGATGCAATCCTCGCTCCCACTGTCATAGAGAAACCGAAGTATCTCTCAGGTGGGTGAGGTACCCTACTAGATCGGCGGAGAGGCTGAGGTTCGTTAGTAATCTACTGAATCCTTTGGCTCTATCAAATCATCTGCTGTAGTTTGTATAGCTGGAACCTTTCCAGTTCTACATTACTAACCTTGCCTCGAGCTTGTCCGGATTTTTCTTTTCAGACATAGACCGGACAACCCCAAATCTTAAATAACTTAAGAAATGGGCTCTTCCCTTTCCATATCACATATGAAGTGGTAGGCAACTGATTTGATTTGAACCCTATTCAATAGGTATGCAGTTTCTCAAGTGCATAACTCACAAAAGGAAATAGGTAACTCAGTTGTACTCATCATAGAACACACCTTATCATATAGGGTGTGATTGCTCCGTCCCGATATACCATCGTGCTATGGTGTATACGGAGGAGTAATGCTGAGAGAGAATCTCATTCTCCTTTAGAATAATCCAGGAATTCCGTGCTCAAGTATTCTCCTCCTTGATCTCATCAAAGGACATAATACTTATACCCGTATTGGTTCTCTACTTCTAACTTATATTCTGTGAATATCTCAAAAGGTTCAGACTTGTGTTTCAACAGGAACATATGTCTGAATCTTGAGAGATTATCAGAGAACGTAATGAAGTATAAAGAACCGGTCCTGGCATGTGTAGACAGGGGACCTACATACATCAACATGTATCATCCCAAGAGTTCACTAACTCTTTCTCTGTTTCCAGTAAACGGAGCTATGGTCATCTTATCTTTGTGACATGACTGGCGAGTTTCACAAGATGTAAATTCAAACTGATTTAAATATGCATCTATATGTAACTCTAGCTAGTCGGGTCACATTGATCTGACCTAGTCTACAATGCCCCAAGAAGAATTCGTTCATTTCTGAACTCTTCCTCTTGTGTGTGATCCGTATACTAAGAACTGTATTTTGATTTAGAACATCAATGCTTTTAGATAACGTGCCTGAACCGATCAACTTTTGATATAGGAAATGTTCAAAATATTATCCAACAATACAAAATTTTATCATTTCTTTACTAATAAAGATATAGATACGATTTTGTATATCAGGTTCGGTATCTAATAACATTCGTTCAGAATCAATGTATTCTGGTAATACAGGGTGACAGTGACCAACAGACTTGGCTGCAACTCTTGCCCCTGTTTCTGCCTCATGAAACTTATCACCCGTTCTCAGTCCTCTACCTTTCTGTAGCCCTATGTAACAGATTACATATCTGGGATCCTGGTCTGGTATCACATACCCAGGACGTAAAGGTTACTGAGAAACAGTTCTCTGTAATGAACACACTCGAAGATGATGCATCATCATGCACTCTCCTCGTTTGGGCGGCACGGGAATTCTGATAATCCCCAATTTCCTGCTCTGTCTTATAACAATTATAAGGTGGAGCGGGACCAACGTTCCCCAGCTCAGTATAACAAGCGGGTTCGGTCAATAATCCGTATTATTATCTTGATTAAGGCGTGATATGGTCGCTACCTGGAGAGAGAGAGAAGAAAACACTCAGCGTGCGCTCTTGCAAGAATAGATTGGTTATTATTTTATCTAATCAGGATGGCTCCCACTGCTTTTTATCAACTCGTCCTTCAAACCCTAAAAGGAAAGACTAGCCGGGATTAATTACACACTACAAGTTCTCCAATCTTTCAGCCAGGCCAGTGTCGGTACTTTGAGGGAGGTCCCCCGTGCTTTCGCACGAACCTAATTAATGTAAACCTCGTTTTCCCAGAGGCGTAACCCCGTTGACACCTTTCTAGACACCTACTTGATCGGCTAATTGTAATGTATAAAACTCTCCCAGGAGTAACTCTTACTCGCAGCGGGTATCGGGATCCAACTATCTCATAGAAGGTATGCAATCTCATTGCAAATTTCAACACTTGAAATTCCCGATAATTTTGCCCCGAACCTCCTATGACCTTGACAAAGGCCAACAAACCATAGGATGCTAGTCAAGTTCAACCCGTCATTTCCTGATTGAATTAAACCCACCCGCACGGCCCTTGACAAAGGCCAACAAGGTCGCACGACTATCCTAATCCAATCTGCATCATATGCATAAGTAGATAAGCACCAGTCAGCTACCGCACACTACGCCTTGACAAAGGCCAACAAACGTAGCACGAATACTAACTACAACTTATCTGAAATGACGGAGGGCTACGTCAGGTTTTTCTGAAAACCTATTGCGTAATGAACTTGATATCATTGTAGGATCGAATGAATTTTGAAATGGAGTGCTTTTGAGGCTTTTCTAGTTTTGCTAAAGGAGTCACTCCCGGTGAAGGGATCGTCGGTCCTTTCCTCGTCGAATGAGGTGCGGGATATATCACATATATCACTGTGCAAAGCAAAACCTCTTAAAAGCAATCAAAAGACAAACCGAGTATGTAGCATCTGCCAGTTATTGCTAAAGGAATCACTCCCGGTGAAGGGATCTCGGTCCTTTCCTTATCGAATAAGGTGCAGGATATATCATATATACCGCTGTGCAAAGCAAGAACTGTAGCTACCTGTTTTATTTTGAAATTCGATTCCACAACATCTTAGGTTTCTTTTATTTTCATTAATCACATTAATGAAGTCCCATCAATTATGTTACCTAAACATCACAGATAAATACGACGTACACTTATGCCATCCGCATTCGCCTCGATGTTCCCTCGTGCACCGTTAGGTTAGGTAACTAACGGCAGAGCGGGGCAGGGCTAGCGCGGGTGTAAAACATAAGTAACGTCTATATAATATATCATATATACTATATACTGTATCTATCACAGAACATCACATGATCACATCACAGATATCGCAGCAGAAGAAACATATGAAATATTGGATATACTAGGGCGTCCGTGTTTTCAATACGAGCCAGTATAAAACACGGATTCCACGGTCACGATGAATAGCCAAACCCACACCCCTAGACCCCTACGAGAGCGGCAAGCAACCCTACCAATTCTAGAGTTAGGAGACCCGGACTCGACTCCTCGAGTTGGTCTCCCACTGGACTCCAGAACCCGGTTACTTGTGCCCTCCTCCTTGGGTCTATCCTAGTGCGGAAAAGTAAATAATATACAACGGGTGACAACTTTCGCAACCTGGAAGTGCCCCAAATAAAAGAATATTACATACAAGTTTTTACATGAATGAAAATGAAAACACTCATCTCACATAAAAAACCCCCGGCTATTCAAACACGACGATCCAATATAACATATCCAGCAACACATAACATCACATGTCATCAACGTAAGTAAATATGTCCATCCCAATTGTCGTTGACATATAGCAACGAAACCGGCGATATCACATATTACACTTACGGTCACAGAAAAGAAAGTGTAAAACTACAACAGTTGGAATCCGCAACCTCCTCAGACATCGCATGCCTGACCAAATGAATTCCTTAGACATCGCATGCCTAACAATTATAAACCCCGCATTTTAGTCTCAAAATCGAAAACACTTTTCAATATCAAGTCGGGAATTCAACAGGATTCCCGATGTTCTGATCGAATGCTCGTCGCAAACTTCAGTAGACGGCTGCACCCCCGATACCGTCGACGAAGTGCACCAAGGCGGAACACCGCTACCGCGAGCACCCAGACGGATGCTTTCGGCGACGGGGTTCTCCTACAGTCACTTGGTCGGGGCTATGGAGTGAGGCTGTCTATTAAGTTTACCCGGCGAGTATCCGCGTACACTACGTGATTGCGACGGACTTTTGATCACATCAAAATTCCGTGGCAACCGATCATGTGAGACTAAACTGCTATGTTTATAACATTCATTCAGTTATCTCATAACTGCTTGTGAATTCCAATTATTGTATCACATTCCAGATAAATAGAAAATGCTAAACTTTTCGATCGAACAATCGAACACCCAAGTTTTCCCGATACTGATCAACACATGAAACAAGTCTAACAACATTCAGTTCGTGCCTCAGTACCAACGGTCCAGCCGTAGAAGGGTCAAGCCAACGCCTCACATGTGGCACGCCGTACTGCCCCAAACCCGAAGGTTCAAAGGGCAGTTCAAGACGGTCACATAATCGAGTTAAGGTTTGTTGTCTTCCAGAGGGTCCATCGAGTTACTTGCACTACTTAGAACGTCGTTAAACTACGGGAAAATCCAACACTTGGAAATTTCCCGACAGGGGAAAAATTGGGTATTTATATCCGGTCGAACTTTTTAACATATTCTAAAATTTATCCGGAAAGCCATATAGACAAAATCTGAAACTCCGATCGAAACACCGAATCCCTAAACCAACCCAGAAAATAAAACTCTGGAATAAATATTAAAATATTCCCAGGAAAACCAGCACTGACTATTATTGATTATGGTGCAAATTTCGATGAACAATACGACAAAATGGCCGCGGATCCGCCGCACGAGCCATGCTCGTGCCGCGGATCCGCGGCGGAATGATGGAATTAGGTCATCAAAATTCACCGTAACTCTTAGATATCCCTGCTGATTTTTCTGCATATTTTTAATGTTGAAAAATCCCAGATTTTAGAAAAAGGACATAGAGCATGTTTGGAATTGGGTTTCGGGTTCGTTCGGACTTCAAATTGCGTCTAGACTTCGCCTAAGGCTCTAGCTAGGCTCTGATACCACTATAGGGCTCCTAGGCACTCCCAAGAGGTCTCACAAGGCATCAACCATGCTAATTTCAAATTTTACGGTGCCGAGAAACCCTAAACTACGGATCGTTGGCTAGATGTCTAGGCGAAAAACAAACTAGTTAACACTTAACTAAGAGTACGGAAATACAACCTTTGTAGATCCAGTCCTCCACCACCATAGCTCCGCAATGAAGTCTCCTCGCTGTCCAAATGCAAGTCCCGGGCTCTAGCGTCGGCTTCATCGGAGAAAGAGCGGGTTAGGTCGTCGATGTCCATGCTGAAGATGATCTACGTCGAAGCATCGCTAGATCAAGCTCCACCTTCACCAAGCCATGAAAACTCGTGAAGGAAACACCCTATACTACTTGGCAAGAGGTAGAGGATGAAGAAATAGGAAGTGGGTTCACTTTAGAATTGGATTTCTCACTTGTTTTCATCAATCACCATTGATGAAGCAAGCTTCTTCAAGTGAAGAAGATGAAGAAGAAGAAGAAAATGAATATTATCATAAGTTCTTATCAAAAAAGGAAATAATAAGAATACTTATCATAATGTAACCATGGTAATGTGTAGAGAGTTAATCATGGTTGAATGGAATGGTTAGGGTTAAGCATGAGACAAAAAGGTCACTTGGTCAAAGTCTTCATGAAGCTTCATAATACATACAAAGAAAGCCACCAATTTCTCATTATGCTAATTATTTTCCAAAACTAATAAATAAATAAATAAATAAATAAATAAACATAACCCTAACCATTCATATAACCATGGTTCAATCTTCATACAAACACAAGTAAACATGTATCATCAAACATGATACAATCAAGTGCACAAAACTATATCGAATATACAATGTGCACACCCGAGTGAGAAAATCCATTTAAAGTGAACCGATATTAGTTAATGCAAAGTAATATATCAAATATATAATTATGCATTAAATCATTAAATCAACACTTGATTTAATGATCCGGTCATATCTCATATAACCGACTAGTATCCTATGTATCGGCTTATCGAATCAATGCTTGAATCGATAACTAGGTTATATCGCATACAACCAATTGATACATTTATCGCGAGAATAGAATACGGTATCACATACACGCATTATTCTCGGTCCCGCACATATCTCATATGCGCTCCTATTTCGTTTCGCTTGAGCCAGGAAACCTCTGTGTAGGACTCTAAAGACTCGTCAATACGCCGGCAGCAGGTGATGATCATATCAAGCACCCACAAGCCGCAAGCGGTCTGCCAAAAGTAACGGCCACCCGGGTATTGAGCGATCAGAAGATCGACGAGCAAGCCCGCTCACACTCCAGTGAATCCAACCAGTGACACTACCGTACAGTCCGGTCTGATCGTCTGATATGTCGCATATCTTGCCTAGGGGTGGTATACGTCAGACCCCAATAGCTCGATAAGTCGTGTCAATATGAGGTCTATAACAATTCGAGAAACTATTGGTAACACTTACCAGTAAATCTCAGCAACCCTGGCCAAGGATTTCCTGTTATAGCCAATTGAACACAGCGCAACATCAACTCCCTATACCGGGAGAGACGAATCCCCTCCTATCGCTCATTGCCTCCATGTGACTCGGGACTGTACCCAAAAACCACCGTTTTGCACGCCCTCTTGGACATGGCAAGATGGAAATCAAAGCACAGTGGGAACCACACAAGACTCTATGACGATCTCGGGTCAACAGACTACTCTGTACCAGTGTCACCAGAGAACTGCCATCTGACGTAAGGTATAATACCATCTGGGAGTTCTCGGCGAGTCCGTCCAGTGTACCCAGTCTCTACTGAGCACCCGTATATCATCTCTGATGTCAAACACCGATGGATATGGGATCATCCATCGCCCATCTGTATGGGTCGAGAAGGTATACGCTAGTCTACTCTGGTATATCGACGCCCCGTCTCGATACACCCACGACTAGGGACTTTGAAGGATGTACTTATGGACTACCATGTCCCCACTAGTATGATCCGCATCATAGTCCAGGTAGTCAAGTACACATCCTAAGGGCTTTACCAACATGTAACAGAGAGACAATAAGTATACACGTTAAGGTAAAGAGCAACCGGATAGCATACTATCATGTCGAGCAAGAAAGTCCTCCCTATATATGTCCCAGCATCCACTACAATATACATCCAATGTACAGTAATGGCATCTAGGGCATACATATAACTAACAGGGAGGGCCTTCATGAGTGTATGCACTACGTTGTCCTTCGTGTCAACTCTCCTGACCTCGATCTTCCGGCGATCTACTATCTCCTGGATCAGGTGATACCGCCTCAGAATATGTCTGGATCTATGATGGGACCGGGGTTCCTTGGCCAAACCCACCGCTCCATTGTTATCACAATACACAGGTATTGGATGCTCAATGGATGGAACCACACCAAGCTCAGCAATGAAATTCTTCATCCAGACAACTTCTTTGGCAGCATCATTGGCAGCAATGTATTCAGCCTCCATCGTCGAGTCTGCAACGGTGTCTTGCTTGGAACTCTTCCAACACACCGCCCCTCCGTTGAGCATAAAGACAAAACCCGAGAGCGACTTACTGTCGTCCTTATCACTTTGGAAGCTCAAGTCATTAAAGGACTCCACTTGGAGTTCACCGTTACCGTACACTAAGAACATCTCCTAAGTCCTTCTTAAGTACTTGAGAATGTTCTTAACAGCTGTCCAGTGATTCTCTCCTGGATCTGCTTGATACCTACTCACTACACTTAGTGAGTACGCTATATCGGGTCTGGTACACAACATTGCGTACATGATAGAGCCTACTGCCGAAGCATAGGGTATCCCTTGCATTCGAGTTCTCTCCAAATCAGTCTTGGGAGACATCTCTTTGGAGAGAGTGAGTTCAGAGATCGTGGGTATGTTCCCACGCTTGGACTCTTTCATACTAAACCTCTTTTGTACGGTGTCTATGTACCTGGACTGGGGCAATCCCATTATCCGTTTAGATCTATCTTTATAGATCTTAATCCCTAAAATATAGGAGGCATCACCTAGATCTTTCATTGAGAATCTTTGTGATAAGAAGAGCTTGACCGAGTGCAGCATAGGAACATCGTTTCCTATCAAGAGTATGTCATCCACGTACAATACGAGGAAAAAGGCCTTACTCTCTAAAACCTTCTTGTATATACAAGGTTCATCTATATTTTTGATGAATTCAAACTCTTTGACTACCTCATCAAAACAAATGTTCCAACCCCGCGATACCTGCTTTAACCCGTAGATGGATTTAAGTAGCTTGCATACCTTTCGACTGCTCCCACTATTTACGAAGCCCTCCGGCTGAGTCATGTACACGCTCTCTTCTAAATCACCATTTAGAAAGGCGGTCTTAACATCCATCTGCCAGATTTCTTAGTCATGGTATGCAGCGATAGCAAGTAGGATCCAGATAGACTTAAGTATAGCCACTGGAGAAAAGGTTTCATCATAATTGACACAAGGTCGTTGACGAAAACCTTTTGCAACAATTCTAGCTTTGAAAGCCCCAACTTTTCCATCTACACCAAGTTTCTTCTTCAAGATCCATTTGCTCCCAATGGGTTTTACCCCTTCAGGAGCAACTTCCAAAGTCCATACTTTGTTGGTGTACAATGGATTCCATCTCAGATCGCATTGCATCCAGCCATTTCACAGAGTCCCCACTCGTGATGGCCTGCTCGAAACTAGTTGGGTCATCATCTTCTATGATGCAATCCTCGCTCGCACCATCAACGAGAAAACCGTAGTATCTCTCGGGTGGATGAGCAACCCTACTAGCTCTGCGGAGAGGCTGGGGTTTGTTGGAAACTATCGAATCCTCGTATTCTACCAAATCTTTTGTTGTAGTTTGTGCTGCTGGAACCTCTTCTAGTTCTACCTCATGGCCACTCATTTCTTTCGCAAGAAATCCCTTTTCTAAAAAGGTGGTATGCCGAGAAACAAACATCTTTTGTTCTTCAGTGTGGTAGAAGATATACCATTGTGAGTTTTTGGGATATCCTATAAAATTGCACAGAACAGACCTTGCTTCAAGTATATTCGGATTGTGCCTTTGGACATAAGCCGGAAAACCCCATATCTTAACATAGTTAAGATATGGTATTTTTCCTTTCCATATCTCATATGGAGTTGTAGGCACTGCTTTGGTAGGAACCATATTCAATAGATGTATGGCTGTCTCAAGTGCATACCCCCAAAAGAAAACAGGCAACTCAGCGGTGCTCATCAAAGAGCGCACCATATCCAATAGGGTGCGATTTCTCCGCTCCGATACACCGTTGTGCTGTGGTGTATATGGAGGAGTAAGCTGAGAGAGAATCCCATTCTCTTTTAGATAGTCACGGAATTCCATGCTCAAGTATTCTCCTCCTCGATCAGATCGAAGGATTTTAATACTTTTACCCGTTTGGTTCTCTACTTCGTGCTTATATTCTCTGAATTTCTCAAAAGCTTCAGACTTGTGTTTCAGCAGGAACACATGTCCGTATCTTTAAAGATCGTCAGTGAATGTTATGAAGTACGATGAACCATTACTGGCATGTGTAGAAATGGGATCACATAAATCACTATGTATTAGTCCCCAAGAGTTCAGTAGCTCTTTCTCCGTGTCCTCTAAACGGAGTTTTGGTCATCTTGCCTTTGAGACATGACTGGCAAGTGTCATAAGTTGAAAATTCGAACGGATTCAAATATCCATCTTTATGCAACTTAGCTAGTCATATCACAATGATATGACCTAGTCTACAATACTACAAGAAGGATTAGTTCATTTATGAACTCTTCCTCTTGTTTGTTTCTGTAAGATAAAAACTGTGTTTTGATTCATAACGTACAATCCGTTACATAACGCACCAAACCCAATCAACACTTGATTTAGAAAAATGTTTATAACATTATTCTCTACTACAAAGTTATATCCTTCTTTATCTAATAAAGAAATTTATATTAGATTGCATATCATAGAGGGTACGTAGTAACAGTCGTTCAGGATCAACGTATTCCCTGTTGGTCATACAAGGTGATATTCACTAACTGTTTTGGCTGCAACATTTGCACCATTTCGTACTTTTAGGGAATGATCAGCTTTTCCCAGTTCTCTGCCTTTCCTTAGCCCACGCAACATATGCATATGTGGGATCAGGATCCGGTATCTAATACCCAGGACGTAGAATGTACTGAGAAACCGTTCTCTGTAACTAATACACCTGAAGAAGATGCATCAACATGCTTATTCTTCGTTTGGGTGGCGTGAGAATCCGGGTATGTTCCTATTTCCTGCTCGGACTTATAACACTTATAAGTTGGTGCGGGACCAACGTTCCCTGCTCACTATAACAAGCGGGTTCGGTCAATACATCCATATTATTATCTTGATTAAGGCGTGACATTGGTTGCTGTCTGGAAAGAGAGAGAGAGAGAAGGAAAAGTATCAACGTACGCTCTTTGCAAGATTAGATTAGCTATTATCTAATCTAATCATGACGTCTACCACTGATTTTATCAAATCTTCCTTCAAACTGTAAAAGGTATGATTAGCCGCGATTAATTACACCTTACAAGTTCGCTAATCTTTTAGCCAGGCCAGTGCATGTACTTTGAGGGAGGTTCCCCGTGCTTTCGCACGAACCTAATTAAAGTAAACCTCGTTTTCCCAGTGGCGTGACCCCGTTAACACCTTTCTAGACACCTACTTGATTGGCTAATTGTTATGTGTAAAACTCTATCAGAAGTAACTCTTACTCGCAGTGGGTATCGGGATCCAACTATCTCATAGAAGGTATGCAATCTCATTGCAAATTTCAACACTTAAAATTCCAGATAATACTTTTACCCCTAACATCCTATTACCTTGAAGAAAGCCAACAAACCAAAGGACGCTAGTTAAGCTCAACCCGTACATTTCTTGCTTGAATTAAACCCACCCGTACGACCCTTGACGAAAGCCAACAAAGTCGTACAACTACCCTTATCCAATTGCATCTCATGCTTTAGCAGATGTTGGTTATATGTATTCCCTAGAGACCATTACTGTACATACGATGTATATTGTAATAGATGCTTGGACATATATAGGGAGGACTTTCATGCTCGACATGATAGTATGCTATCTGGTTGTACTTTATCTTAACATGTACTCTGATTGTCTCTATGTTACATGTTGATAAAGCCCTTAGGATATGTACTCGACTACTAGGATTATGATGAGATCATACTAGTGGGGCCACGGTAGTCGACGCGTACATCCTATAACTGATCCTAGTCGAGGGTGTATCGAGACAGGGCATCGATACACCAGAGTAGACTAGCGTATACGCATCTTGACCCATATGATGGGCGATGGATGATCCCATATCCATCGGTGTTTGACATCAAGGATGGTGTACGGGTGCTCAGTGGAGACTGGGTACACTAGACGGACTCGCCGAGAACTCGCAGATGGTATTATACCTCACGTCAGATGGCAGTTCTCCGGTGACACTGGTACAGAGTAGTCTGTTGACCCGAGATCGTCATAGAGTCTTGTGTGATTCCCACTGTGCTTTGATTTCCATCATACCACGTCTAAGAGGGCGTGCAAAAAGATGGCTTTTGGGTACAGTCCCGAATCATATGGAGGCAATGAGCGATAGGAGGGGATCCGTCTCTCCCGGTATAGGGAGTTGATGTTGCGCTGTGTTCGATTGGCTATAATCGGAAATCCCTGTCCAGGGTTGCTGAGATCTACTGGTAAGTGTTATCAGTAGTTTCTCGAACTGTTATAGATCTTATATCGACACGACTTATCAGGCTACTGGGGTCTGACGTTTACCACACCTAGGCGAGATATGCGACATATCAGACGACGAGACCGGACTGTACGGGAGTGTTACTGTTTGGATCCATAGGACAATGTACAGGCTTGCTTGTTGATCTTCTGAGAGCTCAATACCTGGGTGGCTGTTACGTTTAGCTGACTGCTTGCAGCTTGTGGGTGTTTGATATGATCATCACCTACTTCCGGCGTATTAACGATACTTTAGAGTTCTACACAGAGGTTTCTTGACTCAGGCAAAAAGGAGTAGGAGCACATATATGATATGTGCGGGACCGAGGATAATGCGATATGTGATACCGTATTGGATTCTCGCGATATGAGATATCGGCCGGGTATATGTGATATAGCCGGGTCATTGTATTAGTCGGTTATATGCGATATAGCTTGATTGTCGGATCAAGTGTTGATTCGATAGTTTAATGTATAATAATGTATATGATATATTAAATTACATTAACTAATATTTGCTCACTAAAAGATTCTTTTTCTCACTCGGATAATACATTGATATATATGCGATATATGTTAATTGTATTATTTTATTTGGTTACAATAAATATTATATATGTGATATATAATATTGTAACATGATATGATAACTAATGCAACATGTTTGTAGAGATTAAACAAGATTAGGGTTTGATTTGGGTTAATACTTTCTAGATGATTCTAAAAGGTTTAGTTTTGTTTTGTGAAAGATATTTTGTTATGACTCACTTTTAACCCAACCCAAACCCTAGCCCTAGTTAATTCTCTACATGGGTTTAGTTGACCATGGTTGCATTATTCATCATATTTATCTTTTCATTATTCATCACAAAAGGATTCAATTACTGATTCTTCATCTTCTTCCTTCTTCTTCCTTTGAGCAAAAGCTTTCTAGCTTTTTGCTTTGTGATGAAAATGAGTGAGAATATGAAAACAAATGAGAGCAAAAATCCTACTTCATCATCGTCATCTACCTTTGCCTTTTAGATGAGAGTGTTCACTTCATTTAGTGAGTGTTAGCTTGTGTTAATGAAACTTCAAGGTAGATCATCTTTGTTATCGAAGATCGGAAGCAAGACTGCATCTTTCTCTTCGTGGAGCCTCTCGAGAGTCCGGAACACGATGATCGCAGCGAAGGGACCTCAACACGGAGCTTAAGAAGTGAAGGACCGGATCTACAAAGGTTGTAATCCCTCTCAATTAGTGTTAAAGTGTTTAACATGCTAGTTTTTGCATAAACTCTAGTTTAAAGATCTTGTTTAGGGTTGTTCGGCATGGCTAAATTTTAAATCGGGCATGGTTGATGCCTTGTAGACCCTTGTGCGTATGCCTAGCAACCCTACAGCAGATTAGCACTAATTAGCTACCGCACACTAAGCCTTGACGAAAGCAAACAAACGTAGCACGAATACTAAATAGTACTTATCTGAAATAACGGAGGGCTATGTCGGTTTTTCAGAAAACCATGAGCGTAATGAACTTGATATCGTTGTAGAAATGAGTGATTTTGAAAATGAGTGTTTTTGAGTCTTTTCTAGTTTCGCTAAAGAGGTCACTCCCGGTGAAGGGATCTCGGCTCTTTCCTTATCGAATAAGGTGCTGGATATTCTACAAGGAATACCGCTGTGCAAAGCAAGAACTATATAAGCAATCAAAAACTAAACCGAGTGATTTGTAGCATTTACTAGTTTTGCTAAAGAGGTCACTCCCGGTGAAGGGATCTCGGCTCCTTCCTTATAAAATAAGGTGCTGGATATTCTACAAGGAATATCGTTATGCAAAGCAAAAACTAGAGCTACCCTTTTTGAAAATTTGATTCTACAACGTCTTTAGGTTTCTTTTCTTTTATTAATCTCATTAATGATGTCCCATCAATTAAGCTTCCTAAGCATCACAGAAGAAACGAAAATACATCGAACATATAAAGTGATCACATCACAGAACATCAGCAGCAGAAGATATCATATGAAATATTTGATATACTAGGAATTCCGTGTTTTATGTTAAGCCAGAATAAAACAAGGATTCCACGGTCGCTTTGAATAGCCAAACCCACACCCTTAGACTCCTACGAGAGTGGCAAGCAACCCTACCAATTGTAGAGTTAGGAGACCCGGACTAGACTCCTCGAGTTGGTCTCCCACTGGACTCTAGAACCCGGTTGCTTGTGCTCCCCTCATTGGGTCTATCCTAATGAGGAAAAGTAAATAATATACAACAATGGTGACATCATCCTCAACCCGGAAGTGACCCAATAAAAGAATATTACATACAATGAATTTTACATGAATGAAAATAAAAACTCTCATCTTACATAAATCCCCCGGCTATTCAAAACACGACGATCCAATATAAAATATCCAAGCAACACATAACATCCTATGTCATCAAATAGCTAGACGATGTTAAACATTCCGATCGAATCAACAAACACCCACAATTACCCAATATGCTCAACACTTGAGCGTAGTTTGAAAGTATACATCACATGCCACAGTACCAATGAACCAGCCATTGAAGGGCTAACTAATGCCTCACATGTGGCACCGCTGAACCATCACGAACCCTAAGGTTCAGTGGCGGTTCTGACGGTCACATAATCGAGTTAAGGTTTCGTTCTTTTAGAGGGTTCATTGATTAACTTGCACGATATTTGAATGTTTCAAACTACGGAAAAGATCCAACTCCGTTCGAACTTTTTAACACCATCTAAAATAGCCCGAAAACTGATAAAATTACGACTACGAAATACTCCGAGTTGCTGTTTTGGTAAATAAACATCATATGCAAATTTAGCAAAAATAAACAATACCTGAAACTGTAAGACTACGGCAGCGCCCCGACCCTCTTCCCGAGGCCAAATTGCGGAATTTTTTTCTAAACTAGAAACCGGCGCTATCGTATCCATAAATCCCGGATCGAACCATTAACCTACAACTAGCTATCTAGAGAGAGGGTTGGAAAGCAATACCGATCGATCCGTGTCCTTCGGTCTTTGGCCACCATCCCAAACTCCTCGCGGCATCTCCGAGCTTGATCTCTTCGTCGGAAAGGGCACCACATCATCGATTCTTTTTACGGGCTCCCGCTTCATCCGAAGCAACTCGGGCACGAAGTGTGCTAGCCGACGTGTCCAAGGTGTTGTAGAGAATGTTTGGGATTACTTTGTCTCTTGCGTCCATTGATTTGGATGGAGGTTAGAGATGAAGCCATTGATGGAAGTTTTGAGCTTGAGGAAGAAGAAGAAGAAGGGAGCCTTTTTTTTCTTTTATGATGGAATGATAAAATGAGAGAGCTCTAGCATCAAAAATACAAGACCAAAAACTCCTATATTGCAGCCCCCCTCTCTCTCTTCTTATCATATCATCACAAATCTATCAAATAATGTGATACATGCATAAAGAAAGAGACCATGGGTCTCCACTTGTGCATGTACCACAATTAATGCTCCAAATGATGATATTTAGCTCACAATTTCCATTAACAAACATTAATCCAAATGTTTGCAACAATAAAAAGATACGGCAACATCTAAAGTAAACTCATGACGGATCACAAGGATACCCCTCACCTGTATATACATACCTGCATCCGCATTCCGACCGAATGCGAATGAGATGAGACTAAAGTAATCCAACAAATCTAATACTAGGATCCGGCTTAAACCAAAGCCCACTAGTATGATCCGCCCGATCATGAACTGTGCACTACCGCATGTATATGATCGGACCCTGCCATATGTCATACGGCCTCTACAACGTTTCGCCCAAAACTTGAGAAACTTTCTGTGGGGGACTCTAAAGACTCGTCAATACTTTGGCTGTGGATTTAACCACTAGCACATCAGTGGTACTAGCTGTACGTAACGGGCTACCAGGTATTGACCAAAAGGGAGGTCGATGAGCGAACTCATCCTGACACCCTACTAAGCCTGTCAGTGACAATATCCGTACAGTCCAGTCCATTAGTCTATGAGCATCGCATGGCGGGCCTAGGGGGTTGGTAAAAGTCAGACCCCCAAAAGCGGTACAAGTCGTGTCGGGGTGTAGCCCAAAACACCCTGAGATATTACTGGAGTACCTAACAGTAAATCTCCTGCTTCGGCCGAGGGCTTTGTGTAATGGCTCTCCTAGACACAGCGCGATCTCACCCCCAATACCGGAAGAGACGAATCCCCTGCCGATCCGCTCACTTGCCTCCATGTGGCTCGGGGCTGTACCCAACTAAAACCTGTTTGGACGAGTCCTTTGAGCCGTGGTAGGGTAGTAATCAAAGCACAGTGGGAACTCACACGAGACAAATGGCGACCTCAGGTCGATGAACTAACCTGTACACATGTCACCAGGGAACTGCTATCTGACGCTAGGTATATTACCAACTAGCAGATTCCCGGCGAGTCCTGTCCAGTGTACTCATAACCCAATGAGCACCTGTATACATCTTAGGTGAAACAACTGATACCAGTGGCTTGTGAGACCGACCACCGCCCCTCGTCGGGGTCTCGACTGTATACACCAGTCTACTCCGAAGTATCGATGCCCTGTCTCGAAACTCCCACGACTAGAGACCACTTTTAAGGATGTGCTTATGGACTACCCAACTCCCACGTATATGATCGCCATCATATTGTTGGTTGTCAAGAAGGATCCTAAGGGCTCTATCAACGTGTAATAGTGAACATGTCACCTAAATCTGTAGACGACTGATAAAGACAAACCATGGTAGCATACTATTCTCTATCAACATGTAATAGTGAACTACAATGTCACTTAGAGCATGTACACGATGATAAAGACAAACCAGATAATATACAAACCACTTGAGTAAGACTGTCCTACCGGTATAGGTCCTCACACAATCATTGCAATCACGTGCCTGCGATCCAATAATTGACACTGAGGGCACTATATCCAACAATCTCCCATATGCACTCAAGGCTAATTATTGCGATGTCGCATACTCACAGCTCGTGTGATACCGAACACCCAACTCTTCTACTAATCAGTCTCACAAAGCCCATTTGCGAGACTATTGCATTCGAGGAATAGCCTTAGTGAGTGGTTCCGCCCTTATGTTTCTTAATATGTCTCTCTTAATCTCAAGTTCGCGGAGAATGCCATCTCCCGAAATGAGCAATACCTGTCTTAGAATATGTCTGGATATCTGATAGGACCTAGTTCATAAATGAACTCTAAATCCAAACTTCTTAGACTGTATCGTCAACTGAACTTAATCAGTATCCTGTGCCATGCCTCCCTCAGTATCCGCTTGGACCACCTGTCTAAAATACTGCCCCTCGTCAGAGGGAAAACTAAAACTCTGATAGTCACTCTGTCATCCAGGTCACCTTGGAAGCCTGGAATGATAATTGTCTCCCGAAGGAGGATGTCGTTATCATATCCCCAAAACATCAACTTATGTTCTAAACTGCTTCTGAATGTTTCTCCAGGATTGGATTAATATAAACTTATTGCATCTCGTGCAAAAACAACATCTGGTGTGGTACTTGGCATCTCATGATCATCTTAATTGCCTAAGCAAGTGATCTGCCGATCATGCACATCCCTCTCCCCTTTAGTCCATAAGACACTTTTAGAGAGGGTGACTCCATCACCTGCAGGTACACTACCATGCCAGGAGTCGTCCATTCTAAAATAGTTGTAGAATGCTGTCTAAGTACCCAGATTGGGAAGCTACACAAATCTAGATCTAAAACCATAGACCTAGTAACCAGAATGTCAGATATAATATCCAAGCCCTATGTGGAGAAACCACTGTGTGACAACCAAAGTATAACCAATTATAGTATAGGAATATCACTTCCTAATATGTTTATGTCATCCAAATAGCAGGACATCACACCCACTGTCTTCTTAACAGATCCATCCCCTATTCTGATGAAGTCAAACCTATGACTTTCATATCAGAAATAGATGATCTATCTCCGCTATATCTGCTTTAGTCCATAAACAGACATAATCTACTTGTCCACCAATGCTTCCGCTGCTCCCGCTGACTACAACAACCCACTGGCAGAGTCATATACAGGTACACTTCTAAAGCAATTTAGAATGACGCTGTACTCATCCTCCTGCCGGGTCTCACAGTCTGGAACAACAGCAATGGCAAGTCTGGGTAAACAAGAACCTCCTTGTCACCTACCTTGAGGCTACCGGAGTACCTCTCGGGTGCCTGAGGTTACCCACCATATCTACGGAGTGGCCAATGGAATGTCAAAACTGATTGAATCGTTAGGTTCTTATCAAATTTTCAGTAATCTTTTGCGGTTCTGGAAACACTTCCAGTTCTACCATACTTGTAACGTTTTAAAAATAATTAAATAAATAATTAAATGAATAAAATTGTTTAAGTGAATTTTATGATTTTCGGCAAAGTAAAATGTATTTTTCGTAAAACCTAGCCGTGATTGTTTTTCATTATAATTTCAAAAATACCTATTTTAATTATGTAATTACTAGTAAATGGTGTTTATTTAGCCACTTATAAATTTTTAGATTAATTAAATATTTTTCCTAAATTAATTATTTTAAATACTAACATAAGCTTTATTTTTACACTAAATTAGTGTAAATTACAAATTTAAATGGTTTTAATTTGTAAAAATGAACCATGGCATGTTAGAATTTAGTGTGTATCATGCAAAATTTATTTGCAAATTTTTCCTATTTTTTAGAGCTTTCTTGAGTTGCTATAGTAAAGAAATAAAAGAAAAATAAAGAATTGCATGAAAAGACATAATGAAGTGATATTTTGGTGGAGACTTATACACAACTTTTGTCACTCTCTTCCTTCTTTCCCTCACCTCCAAAAATGGCCGGCCTCACCCCACATGGTAGCCCCCATTTTCCTCATTTTATTTTGCTCCAAAATTCATCAAAAATACATCAAAAATTCAATTAAAATTCCACAAAATCCTAATAAATTCCTACCCTTTGTTCTTTGCTCTTCTTTACATGGATTTTGGAGTGGGAAAGCATGCATTTTGGAGGCTCATTTTCATGTTTGGATTTCATATTTTGAAGGTATAAATTTCCTTCTTTTGTTTTATTTCTATTAGATGTTTCTTTTAAAGCATAATTAGATTTATTAAATTAATTCTAGTTGCAAATTTTAAAATTCAAGTTAGGGTTTGTAAATTCAAGTTTTGGTTTTTATTAATTAAATAAGGTTATAATAGCTAGTTTAACATCTTTTAGAGTGGAAAAATCTTGCATGGTTGTTGTATAATAAATTGTTTATTCAAATTGTTTTAATCAAGCTATTTAGCTAACTAGATTTTTCTAAAATGTGTTTGTGGGTAAAATAAAATTCTTATTAAGGTTGTTATCATTAGATGGTAGTTTTAATGAGAATATTAGTATGTTAATGGAAAGAAAAACTTAGTTTGATCACTAGTTTCCTTTGATAATTGGAAAATAGTAATAAAATGCTAGTATTTTGTAAACTAGATTTTGGAAATTCCTATATAAATGAAATTAAAAATATAATCATGGTTTCATTATATCATTATCTTCATGAATTGTAGTTTAATACATTAATTCATGCAAAATCACGTTTTGTGGTGGAATTGTGGTATTTTGCTTGAAAAATGTTGAAAATTGTTAAAGGTTGAAAACTAGAAATTTCAAATTAATACAAATTTGTGTAATAAAAATATAGTAATGGTTTGTATAGTCTAGTTATACTATTTAATGAGTTTTATGACCATTGGTTTCATTTAAATGTCAAGTTTTGATGAAAAACGGTAAATTGGTATTTCGGGTTTTACGAAATTGGACGGTTTGATGGATTTTAGGGTTTCGATGGATTTAATCATGTTTTATAATATAATTAATGTGTTTTAAAACTACGAGTTATTTGTTGATGTTATTTCGATCCATCAGAGTTTGTACGCCGATATCGAGCGATATTTGGTTCTTTTGCGTCGACGGGACATAGGTTTTAACCTATGCTTGTTCCTTGCATCGTTTTGACTTTTGTATGTGATTCAGTTTACGATGCTATTTGTATGTTTGCATTTAGGTACCCCTCATGTGGACCGCGGGCGATGAAGAGGAGGATGGCGACACCGTCTTCGGCAGACATGGACCAGGTGAGTAGATGCGTATCTACGGGGGGAAGTCGGGTGGATGGCGTTTAGCACCCCCGCAACGTAGAATAGGAATAGTACTTATTGACATTAGGAAACCAGATGTGACCCTAGATTCTTAATGAGTAGGACCCTAGTAATGACCCTAGGCTGGACTAGACTGATTTAGGAAAACCATATCAGAGGATGAGTACCTTGGAAGAGGTTCGTAGGTTTCAGGTAGAAACACACACACGCACACACTGAAACTCGAAATGGTGTATACGTGCATGTGTATATATATATAGGATGAGGTATAGGTATATATATATATATATACAACACATATATGGGATACAATGATGTGATATGATATCCGAGGTATGATGAAACAGTGTAACTGGGCTTGATGCCGTGATTCTTGGCTATACAGTCGTATTAAGTGTTAGCGGATCATTAGAGAATGAGATAATGAACATGTATACTTAAATTATAATGGGTGGTGATGATATTGAGGTACATGGGACTCTAAAATAGTACCCGGACTGTAACTTGTGACTGATCACGATATGATATATGTATGACCTTATTACGACATCATATAGGTGTAACCTGATGTCGATATCATAGAAGTGTGACTTGAGGACGATATGATATCAGTATGACTTAATCACAATATGATATATATGACATGATATTTCTGAGGATAAACTAATGATGCATATTATGATGGCAATGATATATGATTGATGTATGCGATTACAGTTTAGCACCTTGATCATGAGAGGTGTTGATGATGACATTATACGAATGATGAGACACCTAGGAGACACTAGACCCGTACCCCGATATTGGGATGACGTACGATGGATTTTACCGTACGAGGCATAGATATGATGATTGATCCGCACTCTTGTTTTGAGGATGTCGTACTATGTACGTGACGCTATTGAGGCTGGATCGCCGACTATTAGAGATATTGATTCAAACCTAGGTAGACACTTGTTTCTTAATAACTAGTTTCTTAGGTTTAGTTCCTTAGGAGGTTAGATGGACACTAGGTTAGGTTCGAGTCATATAGTTGTAGTGATAATTGTATATCAAATGAGTGGATAACACACATCCGTCTTTATTTTCACACTGTAATAATAATGTTGCATGTTCATACATATGTTGCTATAATCAGTATAAACTATACCTGTTAGGACAGCAACACCATTACCGATGATGCGCATATTCCACGTACACTTTAGATCTTATTATCGTTTATTGATAGAATCAGCTAGCAACTAGATCGATATATAATATTGTGATTACTCTCAGATGCTAGTAAAACAATATAGCCATTTAGTCATGTTAACAGGTTTAAGCACCCTTAGCGGTGTATAATTTATGTAACGGTTCAATATAGTTATTTCAGGTTAATGCATGCGAGCGTCCGAATGTAACCGAACTACAGGGATAATTGCTACCAGCTATTTTAACAGTAAAATGTGATTGAACAGGTAGATATGATTATTAGGTTCAATTTGCAAATTGTAAGTTCCATGTTTAACAGTAAAATGATATAATGAAATCTTGTAACCGAAATGGAAAATGATTGTACCAAGCTAATTTTACAGGTTTAGGGTGTCGATACATATATAAATATATTGTATAGCATGTAGCAAGGGGTACTTGCCTCGACGGGTCGCGAACCGGGAAAAACGGAACGTAAACGTCGGCGGGGAAACTTGCGACGGACGCACGGTTCACGGATTGAACCCAAACAACGAACCAAGGAACCACACGGGTCAGAGTACTCTGCTGGATCGTCGAGACACGTCGCCGGCACGGCTGGATTCCGGCGAGGTACAAAACAGTGAATAGGGTTTCCAAAGGGTGTGGATCTAGAGAAAGAAAGAAATGAAAAGAGTAAGAAGAAGATGGGGGATACTCACTGGTCTCAGAGGGCACTGGCAACGACGGCGAGATCAGCGGCGGCGAGAACGGCGTCTCCGGCGATCTGCAGAAACATCCAGCAGTTTTTTTTCAGTTTTGAAAATGAAGAGAGGAAGGGTGAGATGGAGAAACACTTACGAGGTGTTCTGGGGTGGTCTAGGATCGTCGGCGACGGCCAGGGGCGTCCCAGGTGGTCGCCGGTGGCGTCTCAGGCGACGCGGAGGAGTGCAGTGAAGACTGCAGGCGGTCGCGGCTGTGCAGGGTGCGCGGGGGTGGAAGAAAGAAGGTGTGGGCAAAGCGAGGCAGAGGAGGCGAGGGTGCTGGTGACGCTGGTACCGGCATCGGGGCTGCGGCGGCGAGGATGGAGGTGGCTAGGGTTGAGGGTGAGGCTCGTGATGGGTTTCTGTTGCTGCGTTTTGGAAAAAAATAAAGGATATGGAATTTATATAAGAGAGAGAGAGAGAGAATAGATTTATAGAGAGAGAGAGAGAGAGAGAGAGAGAGACGGTGAGGGAATTAGAGAAAGAGATATGAGAAACAGAGAGAGAGAGAGGTAGAGAATGTGGGGCCCGGGTGAGATATAAGCCTCGTGATTGGCTAGAGTGGGGATTTGATTTGTAGGTTAGGAAAAATACTTAAAGATTAAAATATATATATGTTAACGAAATATATTATGGTTTTAAATATTATTAAAATTTGGGATTTTGGCGCCAAATAAAACATTTCCAAATCGCGCCCGGGTCGGGTCCAAAAATTCGAAATTTAAATAATAGGATTTTAAGCGGTTTCCAAAATTTAAAATTAAGTGTCTTACGATTAAAAAGCATACCCCCAAGACGGACACCTGTACGCGCGCGTAGCCGTCCAAACTCGCCCGTTTCACCGAACGGTACGAGAACTCGATGCACGGACGCTACCACAAGGCTAGGGGTGTCGAGTAGGCCAAGATAGATATTTTTAATTTTATTTTAGATGCTAAAATTTGTTATGTGCAGAAACGACTTTGCCAGGTAAAACTTTACAGTAAGTGACAATCAAGCAGGTTAAAAGAAATGAGTATCACATTAATGCTCAAACAGTAACTGAAAAACAGTAGCATTGGGCTCGGGTGCTACATTATACCCAACTACAAAAGAATTTCGTCCTCGAAATTCCAAGAATACAAAGATAGAGAACTACAGGAAGAGGTGAGGAAACTTCTGTCGGATTTCATCTTCTCGTTCCCAAGTGGACTCTCCATGCGAGCGATTACCCCAAGAAACAAGCACAAGGGGGATAACCTTGTTCTTGAGAACCTTTTCCCTTCGATCCACGATTTCAGCCGGTCGCTCCTCAAAAGTTAAGTCTTCTCGTACTGTTAACTTCGAATGATCCAAAACGTGTGTTTCATCTCGAACATACCTTCGTAGTTGAGATACATGAAACACATCGTGCACATTTGCCAAGGTCTGCGGTAACGCCAAAAGGTACGCTACCTCACCAACACGCTCCAAGATCTCAAAGGGTCCAACGAATCGAGGATTAAGCTTTCCTCGACTCCCAAAACGGATCACCCCTCTAGTCGGTGATATCTTCAAGAATACCAAATCACCCACGGTGAACTCTAGAGGTCTTCTTGACGTGTCAGCCCAACTCTTCTGTCTGTCATGAGCTGCCTTCATATGATTCCTGATAGTGTTAACCTTTTCAACTGTCTGCACAACCAAATCCGGTCCCAACAATCTTCGTTCACCGACATCATCCCAACAAACAGGTGAACGACATTTACGACCATACAAAGCATCAAACGGAGCCATCTGGATAGTTGCTCGAAAACTGTTGTTGTAAGAAAACTCCACCAAATGTAGATGATCCTCCCAAAAACCTTTGAAGTCCAACATGCATGCTCTCAACATGTCTTCAAGAGTTTGGATCGTTCTCTCCGACTAACCATTAGTTTGAGGATGATAGGCTGTGCTAAATTTCAATCGAGTCCCCAAACTTTCTTGCAAACTCCTCTAGAAGTGTGATAATAACCGAGTGTCCCGATCGGACACGATGCTTACCGGTACTCCATGCATTCTTACAATCTCCTGCATGTACCGCTCTGCCAAAGTCTCCGTTGATTGACCAACCCGGAAAGGAATAAAGTGAGCTGCCTTGGTCAACCGATCTAAAATCACCCATACTGCATTGTTGCCCTTTGGACTTCGTGGTAAAGCCGTCACGAAATCCATGGTTATATGTTCCCACTTCCACTGAGGAATCGGAAGTGGTTGCAATAAACCAGTAACCCTTTGATGTTCAGCCTTAACTTGCCGACACACCAAGCACTTAGCCACAAAGCGAGCAATCTCCCGTTTCATGACTTCCCACCAGAAATGCTGTCGAATATCTCGGTACATCTTTGTACCTCCTGGATATACAGAATAAGCTGAACTGTGTGCCTCCTTCATAAGCTCTTCACGAACATCACCCTTCGGCACACACAAACGGCTACCATACCTCAACGAACCATCTTCGTGGACTAGTAAATCCGTTCGTAGTCCGGCTTCAACCTGCTCTCGAAACTTTTGCAGTCTAGGATCCTGCGATTGTGCTTCTTTAATTTTCTCAATCAAAGACGACTGCACTTGCAGCTGCATCAACTGTCCCGTAGAACGCGGTAGCACAACCTCCAAGTCAAATCTTCGAAAATCTGCAACGATCTCCTTCTGCGTAGTTAACACCTGAAATGCTGGTAACCGACTAAGCGCATCTGGCACGACGTTAACCTTCCCCGGATGGTACTTAAGATCAAGGTCGTAGTCAGCCATCAGCTCCAACCATCTACGCTGCCTCATATTAAGCTCCTTCTGCGTGAACACGTACTTCAAGCTCTTATGATCTGTAAAAACTTTGACTCTTTTGCCCAAAAGGTAGTGTCTCCAAATTTTCAAAGCGAAAATCACAGCCGCAAGCTCCAAGTCATGAGTTGGATAATTCTTCTCATGGGTCTTCAATTGTCTCGATGCGTATGCTACAACCTTCCCATGCTGCATCAAAACACATCCCAATCCATTCCCAGATGCGTCGCTGTGAATCACCAATCCTCCGGAATTGTGTGGCACGGTCAGAATAGGGGCGGTTATGAACTTCTGCTTCAACGTCTCAAAAGCTAACGCACACTTATCCGTCCATACAAAAGGTACCTCCTTGCGCGTAGGCTTGGTCAACGGCTCTGCCAGACGAGCAAAGTTCTCCACAAATCACCTGTAGTATCCGGCTAATCCAAGGAAACTTCTTATCTCAGCAACATTCTTTGGAATCGGCCAATCTCGAACTGCTGCAATTTTTTCTGGATCGACGGCAATGCCATCGCCAGACACAACGTGCCCCAAAAACTTCACTTCCTCCAGCCAAAATTCGCACTTACTCATCTTCGCATAAAGCTTTTCCTGTCTCAACGTCTGCAGTGCGATCTTTAAATGCTCAGCATTCTCCTCAAAACTCCTCGAGTAAACCAGAATATCGTCAATGAAGACTACTATAAACTGGTCCAAGAACGGCGAAAAGATTCGGTTCATCAAGTCCATGAATACTGCCGGCGTATTCGTTACTCCGAAGGGCATCACTAAGTACTCGTAATGTCCATACCGAGTTCGGAACACCGTCTTGCAAATATCTTCAGCTTTCACTCGAACCTGATGATATCCGGATCGCAAATCCAGCTTCGAGAATACCCTCGCACTACTAAGCTGCTCAAAAAGTTCTTCAATGTGAGGGATCGGGTACTTGTTCTTAATAGTCACCCGGTTTAATTCTCGATAGTCGATGCACATCCTTCTCATGCCATCCTTCTTCTTTACTAGAAGAACTGGAGCTCCCCAAGGCGAGTTACTGCTTCGAATCCAACCCTTCTCAAGCAATTCAGCAACCTGTTTCTTAACTTCTTCCAACTCTACTAGTGCCATTGGATAATACGCTTTAGATACTGGCGCTGCACCAGGAATAAGGTCAATTGCGAACTCCACATCTCGCTTCGGCGGTAAACCCAATATATCTTCAAATACGTCCATAAAATCGCGAACAACCGCCGACTCTTCACCACTATCAACTTCCATTGCTGCAAGAATATTGTTTGTCGGCCTAGCCCTAAACTCGACTGGCCTGACAGAACTGCTTCCTCCAATGAAGGTAAACTCAGGATGTCCGGGAATCTGGAAAATTACTTTCTTTGCCCTGCAGTCAATGTGGGCGTGGAAAGTGCCAAGAAAATCCATTCCCAAGACAACTTCATAGCTGCCCGTATCAATCACAAAGAAATCTGCAAAAAGTTCCCGTCCGCACACAACAACTGTACAATCTTTACACTCTCTACTAGATATGATTTTCCCATTCCCAGTGTGTATGTCCCAGAAACTAGACAGGGTCGTGCAGGTAATCGAGTGTGTTGTTATAAATTTGGATGACATAAAACAGTGGGATGCAACAGAATCAAATAATGCCAATGCGGGAAAACCAAGAACGAGTAAAGTACCAAAAACCACTTCTCCTGACGCCTTGGCTTCCTCAGCTGTAAAGGTAAAAGATCGAGCCTGATTAGGTCCTTGAGTCAGCTGTTTCTGCCCTTGGAACGGTTTCTGCGGAGGCTTCTGAACATCATCCCTCAAATGAAGCTTCGACGGACAAGCACCTACTGCGTGATCATCCGCTCCACAAACCAAACAAAGTCCCAGCCTCCTTCGAAAATCCTTCTGTACGTGCCCGGGTAAACGGCAGTAGTCACAAATCACGCTCCTTCTTCGATCAACAATCACAGGCTTCTTCATGGGTGCTACACCACGACGGTCCACTGGAATACCCTTGCGACCATGAGCTCGGTTAGGTACAAATGCGGGCTTCCTGGCCGTAACTGCTGTCTGCTGCAAGCTCCCTTTCATCCCAGATAAACTCTGTTGTTCCCGAGCTGCCGTAAGAACCTGTGAGAAAGTGGTCAAACCCAGGGAGACAATCTGCCTCTGGATGTCCACATCCAAACTTCGCATGAATCTTCGTGCCCTGTCTGCATCGTTGGCGACTGAAGGTCCAGCGAATCTACTGAGTCTCGTCCACTCTGCTGCATGCACGTCCATGGGTGCTCCATTCTGCCTTAGCCCAATAAACTTCTCCTCCATTTCCTCCCGTGCAGTCCGCGGGAAGAACTTCTCCAGGAAACTCTTAGAAAAATCCGCCCACTTGATCGGCTTGGGCAAACGGGTCTCTTCCACAAGCCACCATTCTCGGGCATAGTCTACTAACTAAATGCGTACCACATCAACTCGTTTGTCGTCTGGAATCTGTGCCGCAATCAGTAAATTCTCCGTGTCCACTAGCCACTGCTCGGCTGGCAACGGCTCCTCCAAACCAGTGAATGTAGACGGACCCAAACGTCTGAAATCTGCCACGGTCCCTACTCGGTCAACTGATTTAGCTCCAACGTTGTTTACAGACTGCTGAATGATCTGCAAACCTTCCTGGAACGAGTCTGCTTGCTGCTGGATCAGCTCGGTCTGTCTCTTTTGATTCTCCAGCATTCCCCTTATCACTCCAAGCATGGCGGCTTCGTCCACACGCCTCTGGTACGTCTTGAAATTCTTATCTGCCATATTCCTGAAATCAAAAACACCCAACATTAGCATGACCATAGATTCAATATATAGATCAAGGCTAGAACTCCAAGATACTTAAATAGAGTACCGCATTGTAACTATGCCGTGGTATCATAGCCACAATTACTTAACTCCACCCAAGTCGCCTAAGTCCTAGAGATAACAAGGAATCATGTTTTTCGAGTCGACATGCAAAGGAAGTTTGCATATCTTAACAGATATAATCAGGAAGAATGTGATTCAAGAATGGTAAACGGCAAAGTGGCAGGACATGTTTCCTAAACACGGGCATTCTGGTTCGTGTATTGGGTACCATACCCACTACAAAAGAATCAACCCAACTAACCTATGTCTCTGATACCAAAAGAACCATGTCACGCCCCGCTTCCCAGAGTACGCTAGATTGGGCACGTGACATAGCCAACCATGCTACCTGTGGGTAGGAAGTATCCATCCACAGTCACATTACGGCTGTAGAGATATCAAGAACAAGATAAAACTATCTATAAACATGTCCATAAACCAGAATAACAGGAGTCAATAATAAATGAATGCGGAAGCAAATGATCCAATACAAAAAACTGAAAAGTATGTCCCATAATGCGGGCTCACATCAGGAAATAAATGCAGGAAATAAAACTAACTACTACTGAACTCACAGCTCAGCCTGCTGGCTGAAGTACTCCTGCTCGGACGGCGACTGCGGTACAAAATCTGGGCCATGCAAAACCCAGACGTCAGCGCGTCATGTCAACAAGTAATATAATATGAACAATGTAACAGGCAATGCAAGATAAACATGAATAAAGCAATAGTGTGAAACAAGCAGTGCAGGGTAGTGTGCATTGGGTAACTAAACTGTTCTATCAGGTTTTCTATTCTAAAGTCTTTGAAATCAATTGATGAATCGTCGATGTAACTCAATAGTATCCCGTGCGTGCCCGGGACCACGGTCAAGATTCTCGGGGCTGAATCCGAGACGTGCCGCTAGGCAGTAACCGGTAGCAGGATGGGCGAGTGATGCCAGCATCATCACTCCGGGGCTGGCCTAGCCCGTAAGACTGATCAGAACAGATATCGAACTGTTGAGTTACAAGTCAGGTTTCACCTTGATTTCCCCATACCCCCAAGTTATGTATGTCGAGTCAGGTATTCAGTAATCAGGAACTAATGCCAACACAGGATCAGGTAAAAGCAGGTTTGTCTGGATAGACAACAGGAACGGTATATGAGGACTACATGTCAGGTTTGTTGGCATTAGACACAAGATCAGGTAACGGGTCGGGTCATGGTACAACGGGTCAAGTCAACAGTATACGGTACCATGTCAGGTATATCAATACATACATGTGTAGCAATGTCAGGTCAAGGTGTAAACAATATCATGGGTGTGCTCACAATCAGATATATAATCAAACATGGGTATTAACAATATGAGATAAGCAATGAATTTCATAATAAGCAGTTTCATTCGAATTACAAGAGTGCAGTAAAACGATATAGCCATTTAGTCATGTTAACAGGTTTAAGCACCCTTAGCGGTGCATAATTTATGTAACAGTTCAATACAGTTATTTCAGGTTAATGCATGCGAGCGTCCGAATGTAACCGAACTACAGGGATAATTGCTACCAGCTATTTTAACAGTAAAATGTGATTGAACAGGTAGATATGATTATTAGGTTCAATTTGCAAATTGTAAGTTTCATGTTTAACAGTAAAATGATATAATGAAATTTTGTAACCGAAATGGAAAATGATTGTACCAAGCTAATTTTACAGGTTTAGTGTGTCGATACATATATAAATATATTGTATAGCATGTAGCAAGGGGTACTTGCCTCGACGGGTCGCGAACCAGGAAAAACAGAACGTAAACGTCGGTGGGGAAACTTGCGACGGACGCACGGTTCACGGATTGAACCCAAACAACGAACCAAGGAACCACACGGGTCAGAGTACTCTGCTGGATCATCGGGACACGTCGCCAGCACGGCCGGATTCCGGCGAGGTACAAAACAGTGAATAGGGTTTCCAAAGGGTGTGGATCTAGAGAAAGAAAGAAATGAACAGAGAAAGAAGAAGATGGGGGATACTCACTGGTCTCAGAGGGCACTAGCAACGACGGCGAGATCGACGGCTGCGAGAACGGCGTCTTCGGCGATCTGCAGAAACATCCAGCAGTTTGTTTTCAGTTTTGAAAATGAAAAGAGGATGGGTGAGATGGAGAAACACTTACGAGGTGTTCTAAGGTGGTCGGGGATCGTCGGCGACGGCCAGGGGCGTCGCAGGTGGTCGCCGGTGGCGTCTCAGGCGACGCGGAGGAGTGCAGTGAAGACTGCAGGTGGTCGCGGCTGTGCAGGGTGCGCGGGGGTGGAAGAAAGAAGGTGTGGGCGAGGCGAGGCAGAGGAGGCGAGGGTGCTGGTGACGCTGGTGCCGGCATCGGGGCTGCGGCGGCGAGGATGGAGGTTGCTCGGGTTGAGGGCGAGGCTCGTGATGGGTTTCTGTTGCTGCGTTTTGGAAAAAAATAAAGGAGAGGGAATTTATATAAGAGAAAGAGAGATAGAATAGATTTATAGAGAGAGAGAGATAGAGAAAGAGAGAGAGAGAGACGGTGAGGGAGAGAGAGAAAGAGATATGAGAGATAGAGAAAGAGAGAGGTAGAGAAAGTGGGGCCCAGGGGAGATATAAGCCTCGTGATTGGCTAGAGTGGGGATTTGCTTGTAGGTTAGGAAAAATACTTAAAGATTTGATAACAGTAAAATATATATATGTTAACGAAATATATTAAGGTTTTAAATATTATTAAAATTTGGGATTTTGGCGCCATATAAAACATTTCCAAATCGCGCCCGGATGGGGTCTAAAAATTCGAAATTTAAATAATAGGATTTTAAGCGGGTTCCAAATTTTAAAATTAAGTGTCTTACGATTAAAAAGTATACCCTCAAGACGGACACCTGTACGCGCGCGTAGCCGTCCAAACTCGCCCGTTTCACCGAATGGGACGAGAACTCGATGCACGGACGCTACCACAAGGCTAGGGGTGTCGAGTAGGCCAAGATGGATATTTTTAATTTTATTTTAGATGCTAAAATTTGTTATGTGCATAAACGACTTTGCCAGGTAAAACTTTACAGTAAGTGACAATCAAGCAGGCTAAAAGAAATGAGTATCACATTAATGCTCAAACAGTAACTGAAAAATAGTAGCATTGGGCTCGGGTGCTACAGGTACCAGCTGTATGTAACGGTCCCGAGGTAGATGTCGATAAGAAAACCCATCCGAACTCCTTCTGAGCCAGATGTGACAATCTCCGTACAGTCCAGTCTGCTCGTTTCGGGCCTAGGGGGCGGCAAGCGTCAGTCCCCTAAAAGCGGTATAAGTCGTGTCGGAGTGAAGCCCATTACATCTTGAGAAACCACTAAAAATCCCACCTATAAATCTCGTTTGTCTTGGCCAGGGACTTTGCGTAATGGCTCTCCAAACACAGCGCGATATCAACTCCCAATACTGGGAGAGACGAATCCTATCTAACCGCCACTGCTACCAAGTGCTTCGGGACTACACCCAACTGCTACCTGTTTGCACGACTCCTTTGAGCCGTGGTAGGGTAGAAATCTAAGAACAGTGGGAACACACTCGAGACGAAGCAGCAATGTCAAGTCCGCGGACTATGCTGCACTCATGTCACCTGGGAAATGTTAACTGACGACGGGTATAAAACCAACCAACAGTTCCCTGCGAGTCCTGTCCGCTGTACCCGTAACCCAAGGAGCACCTGTATACTATCTCTAGTACAACATACTGATGGCTGTGGGACAGAACATCTCCCCAACTGGGATGAGAAACGTACACACTTATCTACTCCGGAGTATCAATGCCCTGTCTCGACAATCCTACGACTAGGGTCCTAAAAAAGGATGCGCTTGTAGACTACCCAGCCCCCACTAGTGTGACTGCCATCACAACGCTGGTAGTCAAACAAGATCCTAAGGGCTCTATCAATATGTATTCGCGATATGCTAACATATACACATATTAATATAGATATAAACCAAGTAGCATACTACTATGTGTAAGTCTACGGTAGCGCCCCCGCCGTCTGTCCGAGGCCAAAATGCGGAAACAAAAACTTTTTTTAACTTTAAACCGGCTCTATCATATGCTTAAATCCCGGACCGAACCATTAACCTACTACTAGCCAACTAGAGAGAGGGTTGGAAAGCTATACCGATCGATCCGTGTCCTTCGGTCTTTGGCCACCATCCCAAGCTCCTCGCGGCATCTCTGGTCTCGATCTCCTCGTCGGAAGGGTACCACATCGAGAAGTCATTTTACGGCCTCCCACCTCTGAACCGAGGCAACTCGGACACGATGTTTGCTAGCCGACGTGTCCAAGATTGCTGTAGAGAATGTTTGTGATCACTTTGTCTCTTGCATCCATTGATTTGGATGGAGGTTAGAGGTGTTTCCATTAATGGAGATTTGAGCTAGAGAAGAAAGAGGAAGAAGAAGGAGTTTCCTCTCTCTTTTCTTTTATGATGTTATCATATGATAAAATGAGAGAGAGTAGAAACAATAATATGAGAGCTCACCTCCTCATGGCAGCCCCTCTCTCTCTCTCTCTTGTTATCATATCAACATAAATCAAGCTCATAATGTGACATTTACACACTAAAAGAGACCATGAGTCACCATATATGTCCATGTCACATTAATGCATCTCATGATGAAATCAAGCTCATTATTTCCAAAAGCAAACATTAATCCAAATGTTTGCCACAACAAAAAGATACGACAACATCTAAAGTAAACTCGTGACGGATCACAAGGATACCCCTCACCTGTATATACATACCTGCATCCGCATTCAGACTGAATGCGAATGCGATAAGACTAAAGTAATCCAACAAATCTAATACTAGGATCCGGCTTAAACCAAAGCCTACTAGCATGATCTGCCCGATCATGAGCCGTGCACTACTGCACGTATATGATCGGACCCTACCATATATCATACGGGCTCTACAACGTTTCGCCCGAAACTTGAAAAACTGTCTGTGGGGGACTCTAAAGACTCGTCAATAGTTTAGCTGTGGATTCAACCACTAGCCCGTCAAAGGTACTAGCCGTATGTAACGGGCTACCAGGTATTGACCAAAAGGGAGGTCGATGAGGGAACTCATCCTGACACCCTACTGAGCCTGTCAGTGACAATATCCATACAGTACAGTCCGTTCGTCTATGAGCATCGCATGTCGGGCCTAAGGGATTGGTAAAAGTCAGACCCACAAAAGCGGTACAAGTCGTGTCGGGATGTAGCCCAGAAAACCCTGAGATACTACTGGAATACCTACCAGTAAATCTCCTGCCTTGGCTAAGGACTTCGTGTAATGGCTCTCCTAGACACAGCGCGATCTCACCCCCAATACTGGGAGAGACGAAACCCCTGCCGATCCGCTCACTGCCTCCATGTGGCTCAGGACTGTAGCCAACTAAAACCTGTTTGCATGACTCCTTTGAGCCGTGGTAGGGTAGTAATCAAAGAACAGTGGGAACTCACACGAGACAAATGACGATCTCAGGTCGATGAACTAACCTGTACATATGTCACCAGGGAACTGCCATCCGACGTCAGGTATAATACCAACTAGCATGTTCCCGGCGAGTCCTGTCCGGTGTACTCATAACCCAATGAGCACCTGTATACATCTTAGGTGAACCAACTGACACCAATGGTTGTGAGAGCGGCCACCGCTCCTCGTCGGGGTTCCGACTGTATACACTAGTCTACTAATGGAGTATCGATGCCCAGTCTCGAAACTCCCACGATTCGGGACCACTTTAAGGATGTGCTTATAGACTACCCAGCTCTCACGTATATGATCGCCATCATACAGCTGGTAGTCAAGCAAGAATCCTAATGGCTCTATCAACGCGCAATAGTTACCTGTAAGGTCACCTGAAGCAGTACACGATGATAAAGATAAACCATTGTAGCATACTATTCTCTATCAACGTGTAATAGTGAACTACAATGTCATCTAAAGCATGTACACGATGATAAAGACAAACCAGATAGTATACAAATCTCACGAGTAAGACTGTCCTACCGGTACAGGTCCTCCGTCAATCATTCCAATCACGTGCCTGCGATCCAATAATTGACCTTGAGGGAACTATATCCAACAATCTCCCACTTGTACTCAAGGCTAATTATTGCGATGTAGCATACTTACAGGCCGTGTGATACCGAACACCCAACTCCTCTACTAATCAGTCTCACAAAACCCATTTGTGAAACTATTGCGTTCGAGGAATATCCTCAGTGAGTGGATCCGCCCTAATATTTCTTTCTATGTCTTTCTTTATCTCAAGTTCGCGGAGAAAGCTATCTCCCGAATTGAGCAATACCTGTCTTAGAATGTGTCTGGATATCTGATGGGACCCAGCTCATAAATAAAATCCAAATCCAAACTTCTTAGACTGTATCGTTAACTGAACTTAATCAGTATCCTGCGCCATGCCTCCCTCAGTGTCCACTTGGATCACCTGTCCAAAACACTGCCCCTCGTCAGAGGGAAAACTATAACTCTGACAGTCACTCTGTCATCCAGGTCACCTTGGAACTCTGGAATGATAACCGTCTCCAGAAAGAGGCTGTTGTTATCATATCCGTAGAACGTCCACTTATGTTCTAAAACTGCTTCCGAATGCTTCTCCAGGATAGGATAAAAATCAACTTATTGCATCTACTGTAAAAACAACATCTGGTGTGGTACTTGACATCTCAAGATTGACTCAATTGCCTAAGCAAGTGATCTGCCAATCATGCACATCCCTCTCCCCTTTAGTCTGTTAGACACCTTTAGAGAGGGTGACTCCATCACCTACAGGTACACTACTGTGCCAGGAGTCATCCATTCTAAAACACCTTCAAAATGCTGTCTAAGTACCCTGATTGGGAAACTTCCTAAATCTAGATCTAAAACTATAGATCTAGTAAACAGAATGTCTGATATAATATCCAATTCCTATGTGGAGAAACCACTGTGTGACAACCAAAGTATAACCGATCGTAGTATAGAAATTTCACTTCCTATTCTGTGTATGTCATCCAAATACCAGGACATCACACCCTACTACCTTCTTAACAGATCCATCCCCTATTCTGATGAAGTCAAACCTATGACTGTCACATCAGAAATAGATGATCTATCTCCGCTATTTCTTCTTTAGTCTATAAATAGACATAAGCCACTTGTCCACTATGCTTCCGCTGCTCCCACTGACTATGACAACCCTCTGGCAGAGTCATATAGACGTACACTTCTAAAGCTAGTTTAGAACGACGCTATACTCATCCTCCTGCCAGGTCTCACAGTCTGGAACAACAGCAATGGCAACTCTGGGTAAACAAGAACCTCCCTGTCACCGACCTTTAGGCTACTGGAGTACCTCTCGGGTGCTAGAGGTTACCCACCATATCTGCGGAGTGGCCAATGGAATGTCAAACCAGATTGAATCTTTAGGTTCTTATCAAATTTTCAGTAATCGTTTGCGGTTCTGGAATCACTTCCAGTTCTACCATACTCCCACTACCGTTTTCTGAAAAAATCCATTTTACCAAAACTGTGGCGAGTCAATAACAATATCACAATTGATCTTCCAGATGGTAGAAAGTCAACCCTCGTCATAGCCCGGGTCAACCCACAAACAGCCATAACAGAAACGTGTCTTGAGTTATCCAGAGTCTGGTTTTAAGCATAAGCCGGAAAACTCCCCGTACCTTAACATCGTCAAGATATGAACTATTCTATATCCAATATAGAAACAGAGACACTGATTTAATTGAAACCAGATTCAAATCATGCAGCTGTCTCCAGTGCATGTCAACTAAATGGAGAGACGCCGATGAGCATTACTCAACTTAGGAGTGCTTCCAATTATGACTAACCTGAAAGAGAAGCAAGTTCTCTTAATCATTACTATCAACTGAATACCACACACAAATATCTACATCTTCGATAACCTTGAAGAATCCCGATATTTGCAATACCTGGTTCTCTTCTTTACTCACATACATATAACTTCTCAAAACATAGACTTTGTATTTCTACGAAACACTTGTCTAAAAACTAGAGAAGTTATAAGTAAACCGAATATAGTACGAGCACCAACCCCTCTGTCCTAATGGACACTGGACAATATACAATACTCTGTATAAGTCCCCTGAGTTTAATAACTCATTCGCTGTGTGTCGTAGGTTGAAAACTGTACTTATGGTTAAGAAGAATTATACCGCTGTTTTAATGCTCCTTACCTAACCATCCACTGATATAGGTAAATGTCATGGACATAATTTTAAAAAGTTATATCTCACTCTATAAAAATAGACGTTCAGATATATCAATTTGAAATTGGTGGATAACGACGGATATTCAAAACTAAATATTTGTCGTCCGGCAAACAACCCAGGCGATTTTCTCAAATATCACCAATTACAGCGAATCCCGATATAATGAGGATGATCACCCAATTCCCAATAACTTACTCCCACTCATCATCTGTAAAACCATAAAGATGTGAGAATCAAACCTGGTAAATACATACCCTGGAGCAAGGGCTAATTGGGAAATCAGTTTTCTATTAACAATGCACAGTGAAACTGAAACATGTAAATGTTTCGAAGGAATATCCGTGTATTCTTAGTAATGCCTCTTCCATTATCAGATTCACAACTGTAACCGTATATTACTTTGCCATCTCTCCAAATCCCTTTATATGTCTTTAGTCGTTACCTTCTGTACACCTTCGTTAGGCTAAATGGTTTTCTTCCTTCCGTACCGTTCGGCACCAGCCTATGGTTTGGAAGAAGACTATCCAATAAGCGTAATAGGTGTACTGTCCTAATCTTAGGAGCACTCGCAACGCGAGAGAAGGTAAAGATGAAAGACAACTGAATAAACCTTATTCCTATTTCTCCTGAACCAGAATCCATCCCCGAACTGGAACAAGTCCCTTCGTGTTCGTATATAACCATACGATGGAGTATCCAATAAACTGTGGATCTTCGTAGTGATACGGAGTGTTCTGGAGAAATACAAAGGTGAAGTAGGAGTGGTAATGAAATACTTGGTTTGGTCAAGAATAGCAGTCGCAATTTACTTTGCCCACTTTCTAATCACTTTATTTGTTTTTACTTAATACCTTCTGTACACCATCGTTAGACTAATTGGTTTTCTTCATTCCCTACCATTCGGCACCTGTCTATGGTTAGCATAATAGGAGTACCGTCCTAATCCAAGGAACACTCGCAACATGAGAGAAGGTAAAAGGAAAAGACAACTGAATAGTCCTATTCGTTTTCTCCAGAACCGGAAACCATCCTCGAATCTGGAACAAGTTCCTTCGAGTTCGTATATAACCATATGATGGTTTTATCCAATGGAAGTGGACATTCGTAGTAATACGGAGTGTTCTGGAAAAAAGGGTAAAAGTAGGAGTGGCAATGAGGTATGCAACTCAGACAATCCAAAATCCAGTGTTTTAAGATGGTTTGGTCAACTTGGTTACTGAGTCGTAGTCAAGGGTCGGGTCATGGTCGCTGCCAAAGAGAGAGAGAAAAGAAACACTCAGCGTGCACTCTAACCTAGATCAGAATGGTTATCACTTTATCTAATCAGGAAAGCTCCCACTGTAACCTCAAATTCTCCTCCAAACCTGAAAGAAGAATTAGTTGGGATCACCCGAGGAGTAAACCAACTCATCAGCGGGAATCGGGATCCAACTATCATCGCATGATAACGTGATGGAATCCACTCACGTTATCACATTTCAAAAGGTATGCACATATCTAGCAAGTTTCAGTTTCGTAAGAAACTCACGATGTGATTTTTACCCCATGCTCTTATGACCTTGACGAAGGTCAATAAATCATAAGTCACATGTCAAGTTCTACCCGTCATTGTCCAGGTTAATTTGAACCCATCCGTACAAGCCAGTGACGAAGGTCAACAAGGCTATACGACTGTCCCAAACCAACGCATTTATCTATGCAGCAGAAAGGTAACAAGCAGCTACCATTCACTATGCCTTGACGAAGGTCAACAAACATAGCATGAATACTAAGTGCTACCCGTCTGAAATGACGGAGGGCTACGAATGGTTTTTGGCGAAAAACCTTTAACGTAATGAACTTGATATCGTTGAAGGAACCAGATAGCTTTTTATAAAAATATAATGGCGAAAACCTTTGCTAAAGAGGTCACTCCCGGTGAAGGGATCTCGGCTTTTTCCCCGTAGAATGAGGTGCAGGATATTCCAACTGAATACCACGTTGCAAAGAAAAAGGTAATCGGCTATAGTGAAGTTATTACCCTGACGCAAACTTCTGTCCAAGTGGTCACTCCCGATGAAGGGATCTCGGCCCTTGCCTCGTCGACTGAGGTGCTGGATATTCATAACCGAATACCACTGTGCAAAACAAATGAGAACGCCCTTGCAATAACAGTTTTTTGAAAAATGTTCCAACAACATCAGAATAGGTTTGTTTAGCTTTGATCCGAATCAACGCGGTCCCATCAATTGATCACACCACAAAAGAACGAAAATACGATGTACGTATATGCCATACGCATTCGCCACTGGGTCCCGTCATCACCCGTTAGGTTACTTAACTAACGACAGAGCGAGGACTGGACTAGTGCGGATGCAAAACATATACAACATCTACTACTATATATATCAATATATAATAATCGCTCAAGGCGTGATAAAATGCAACATCACAGAAATGTAATAAGCATCACAGAACAATACAGATATCTGGGATCCCCGGGTTTCATAGAGCCGCTACTGAAACCCGACGTTCCCCTGGTCATGTGGATATCCTGTGCAATGAAATCCTAGACCCTATGGGCGCGGCAAGTTACCCGCCAAAACCTGAAGTGAGACAGCCCCCTTCAACAACGTGAATGGACCACCCAGCACTTCACGGAATCCGGTAACTTGAGCACCCCTCCTTGGGTCAACCTGTACCCCCTACGAGTGCGGCGAATAGCCCGCCAATTCTAGAGTAAAGCTCCTTCTGTCTCAAAGCCATGAGATGCGGGCCCGTTGCCCTCTAGAACCCGGCTATCCGTGCACCCCTCCGTGGGGTAATCCTAGTACAGAAAGTAAAATATATACAATGGGTACATCGACCTCAGCCCGGTCGTGCCCCAAAAGAATAATATACAAATAGGCAGTGATGGCAGTCCACATGTCGGACGCTCGCCCCGCAATATCAAATGTATAAATACAACCAAACTGTACTAACATTGCATCCAGGCTATCCACCACGACAAATCCGCGATATCACAGCACAACACAGAACATCAACGTGAATGCCACGTTCGCGAATCCTTCTAAAGGAACTATAGCAATTAGACAGGATTTACCGAACAAATGACATTCACGGTCGCAGATATAATGTAAATACTGTGAACTTACATGTTTTAAAAATTTCGATCGACAAAGTTTCCCGAAGTGGGCCCCAAGCACAATTCCCAGTACTCAAACAAATCTGGGCCCAAACAAAAATACCAGAAACCACATTTCCAAGTCAGAGACCACATCAGAAAATTTCGTGCACTGTGGCTACAGTACGGCAGCGGATCCGCCGCGCTACAGCGAAATCAGCACACCAAATTTTCTCAGTTCTTTTAAAAAGCCCTGCCTGATTTTCTGACATGCCCAAAAAAATATTTAGAGCACAAAACAAATTCGACATAAACTGAACAATTGGAAACGTGGTTTTTGGAAATTTTATCCGATCGAAGTTCTAAACACGCTAGAGCAAACTATAAAGGTTAATGGCAAGTCTTTGATACCATGTAAGTCTACGGTAGCGCCCCGGCCGTCTGTCCGAGGCCAAAATGCGGAAACAAAATTTTTTCTTAACTTTAAACCGGCGCTATCGTATGCTTAAATCCCGGATCGAACCATTAACCAACTACTAGCAAACTAGAGAGAGGGTTGGAAAGCTATACCGATCGATCTATGTCCTTCGGTCTTTGGCCACCATCCCAAGCTCCTCGCGGCATCACCGGTCTCGATCTCCTCGTCGGAAGGGCACCACATCGAGAAGACTTTTTACGGGCACCCACCTCTGAAACGAGGCAACTCGGACACGAAGTTTGCTAATCGACGTGTCCAAGATTGCTGTAGAGAATGTTTATGATCACTTTGTCTCTTGCATCCATTGATTTGGATGGAGGTTAGAGGTGTTGCCATTAATGGAGATTTGAGCTAGAGAAGAAAAAGGAAGAAGAAATAGTTTCCTCTCTCTTTTCTTTTGTGATGTTATCATATGATAAAATGAGAGAGAGTAGAAACAATAATATGAGAGCTCACTTCCTCATGGCAGCCCGTCTCTCTCTCTTGTTATCATATCAACATAAATCAAGCTCATAATATGACATTTACACACTAAAAGAGACCATGAGTCACCATATAAGTCCATGTCACATTAATGCATCTCATGTTGAAATCTAGCTCATTATTTCCAAAAGCAAACATTAATCCAAATGTGTGCCACAACAAAAAGATACGGCAACATCTAAAGTAAACTCGTGACGGATCACAAGGATACCCCTTACCTGTATATACATACCTGCATCCACATTCCGACTGAATGCGAATGCGATGAGACTAAAATAATCCAACAAATCTAATACTAGGATCCGGCTTAAAACAAAACCACTAGTATGATCCGCCCGATAATGATCCGTGCACTACTGAACGTATATGATCGGACCCTGCCATATATCATACAGCCTCTACAATGTTTTGCCCGAAACTTGAGAAACTGTCTATGGGCGACTCTAAAGACTCGTCAATACTTTGGCTGTGGATTCAACCACTAGCTCGTAAGAGGTACTAGCCGTACGTAACGGGCTACCAAGTATTGACCAAAAGGGAGGTCGATGAGCAAACTCATCCTGACATCCTACTGAGCCTGTCAGTGACAATATCCGTACAGTCCGGTCTGTTCGTCTATGAGCATCGCATGTCGGGCCTAGGGGGTTGGTAAAAGTCAGACCCCCAAAAGCGGTACAATCATGTCGGAATGTATCCCAGAAAACCCTGAGATACTACTGGAATACCAACCAGTAAATCTCCTGCCTTGGCCAAGGACTTCGTGTAATGGCTCTCCTAAACACAGCGCGATCTCACCCCCAATACCGGGAGAGACAAAACCCCTGCCGATCCGCTCACTGCCTCCATGTGGCTCTGGACTATACCCAACTAAAAGCTGTTTGCATGACTCCTTTTAGCCGTGGTAGGGTAGTAATCAAAGCACAGTGGGAACTCACACGAGATAAATGACGATCTCAGGTCGATGAACTAACCTGTACACATGTCACCAGGGAACTTCCATTTGACGTCAGGTATAATACCAACTAGCATGTTCCCGGCGAGTCCTGTCCGGTGTACTCATAACCCAATGAGCACCTGTATATATCTTAGGTGAACCAACTGACACCAAAGGCTTATGAGACCGGCCACCGCCCCTCGTCGGGGTCTCGACTGTATACACTAGTCTACTAATGGAGTATCGATGCCCAGTCTCGAAACTCCCATGACTAGGGACCACTTTAAGGATGTGCTTATAGACTACCCAACTCTCACGTATATGATCGCCATCATACTGCTGGTAGTCAAGCAAGAATCCTAAGGGCTCTATCAACGCGCAATAGTAACCTGTAAGGTCACCTGAAGCAGTACACGATGATAAAGATAAATCATGATAGCATACTATTCTCTATCAACGTGTAATAGTGAACTACACTGTCACCAAAAGCATGTACACGATGATAAAGACAAACCAGATAGTATACAAACCTCTCGAGTAAGACTGTCCTTCCTGTACAGGTCCTCCTTCAATCATTGCAATCACGTTCCTGCGATCCAATAATTGACTCTGAGGGCACTATATCCAACACTATGTTGAGCGAGACTGTCAATATAGTTGTGAATATCCCAAGCTTCCATTAAGTAATATACAAATTAGTATGATATAATAACGGCCCCTAGGGCATATACACTAACAGTTAATCTATCGAAACCGAAACAACTCCAAATCAATACTCGTAGTATTCCAGTTTCTGTCAATTTTTTTTCATCAAAAATTATTTTAGCAACTTCATAAGACTACTAACGTGACCACTAGACAGTACCCCAAATATGAGACCAATTCAACACTTTTTGGCCGAGCACTTGCCTTCAAAAACCGAGCTGGCCGGCCTCTTTATGGAATTTTGGTTTCGTATTTTTGATGTGGTTTAGACTCTCGAATATTTGTTTATTGGTATTGCTAGTTTAGCCCAGTTTTGGTATGGAATTATCTAGTTGTTTGGGGCTATTTCGAAGTCGATATATTCAACACTGTTTAAAGTTTTCAATACATGCATTTCTATCTGTGACTGTGAATGTCATTCGAGCGGTACAACTTGTCTAATTGCTATAGTTCTTTTAGACAGGTTTGCGAACGCGACATTCACATTGGTGTTCTGTATTGTGCTGTGTTGTTATAGATTCGTCGTGGTGGATAGCTTGGGTTCAGTGATAATATAGTTTAGTTTCATTTGTACATTTGATATCACGGGGCGAGCGTCCGACATGTGGACTGCCGTCACTTCCTGTTTGTATATTATTCTTTTGGGGCACGACCGGGTTGAGGTCGATGTCACCGTTCTACATATTTTCTTTTCTGTACTAGTATTTGTAAGTCTACGGTAGCGCCCCGGCCGTCTGTCCGAGGCCAAAATGCGGAGAATTTTTTTTTTTAACTTGAAACCGACGCTATCGTTTGCTTAAATCACGGATCGCACCATTAACCGATAAACTAGCTATCTAGAGAAGGGATAGTAATCTATACCGAGCGATCCGTGTCCTTCGGTCTTCGGCCACCATCCCAAGCTCCTCACGGCATCTCCGGTCTCGATCTCCTCGTCGGAAAGGGCACCACATCGAGAAGTCTTTTTACGGGCTCCCGCTTCGTCCGAAGCAACTCGGGCACAAAGTGTGCTTGCCGACGTGTCCAAGGTGATGTAGAGAATGTTTGTGATCACCTTGTCTCTTGCATCCATGGATTTGGATGGAGGTTAGAGGTGTTGGCATTAATAGAGATTTGAGCTAGAGAAGAAAGAGGAAGAAGAAGGAGTTTCCTCCTTCTTTTCTTTTGTTTTTGTAATGGAAATGATAATGAGAGTATGAATGAGATCAAGAATAATACAAGAGCAAACATCAACCATATGGTTGCCTTTCTCTCTCTCCGTATCATTTCAATACAAATCTATCACATTATGTGACACATGCACAAATAAAGAGACCATGAGTCACCACTTGTGCATGTGTCACAATAAATGCTTCTTATCATGACATATAGCTCACAATTTTCATAAACAAATATTAATCCAAATGTTTGCAACAATAAAAAGATATGGCAACATCTAAAGTAAACTCGTGACGGATCACAAGGATACCCTTCACCTGTATATACATACCTGCATCCGCATTCTGACTGAATGTGAATGCGATGAGACTAAAATAATCAAACAAATCTAATACTAGGATCCGTCTTAAACTAAATCCCACTAGTATGATCCGTCCGATCATGATCCATGCAATACCGCATGTATAAGATCGAACCCTGCCATATATCATACGGCCTCTATATCGTTTCGCCCGAAACTTAAGAAACTGTATGTAGGGGGCTCTAAAGATTCGTCAATACTTTGGCTGTGGATTTAACCACTAGCACGTCAAAGGTATTAGCCGTATGTAACGGGCTACCAGGTATTGACCAAAAGGGAGGTCGATGAGCGAACTCATCCTGACACACTACTGAGCCTGTCAGTGACAATATCCGTACAGTCCGGTCCGTTCGTCTATGATCATCGCATGGCGGGCCTAGGGGGTTGGTAAAAGTCAGACCACCAAAAGCGGTACAAGTCGTGACGGAGTGTAGCCCAGAACACCCTTAGATACTACTGGAATACCTACCAGTAAATCACCTGCCTTGGCTAAGGACTTCGTGTAATAGCTCTCCTAGACACAGCGCGATCTCACCCGCAAAACCGGGAGAGACGAAACCCCTGCCGATCCGCTCACTGCCTCCATGTGGCTCGGGATTGTACCCAAGTAAAACATGTTTGCACGATTCCTTTGTGCCGTGGTAGGGTAGTAATCAAAGTACAGTGGGAACTCATACGAGACAAATGATGATCTCAGGTCGATTAACTAACCTGTACACATGTCACCAGGGAACTGCTATCTGACGTTAGATATAATACCAACTAGCATGTTCCCGGCGAGTCCTGTCCGGTGTACTCATAACCCAATAAGCACCTGTATACATCTTAGGTGAACCAACTGACACCAGTGGCTTGTGAGACCAGCCACCGCCCCTCGTCGGGGTCTCGACTGTATACACTAGTCTACTCTGGAGTATAGATGCCCTGTCTCGAAAACTCCCATGACTAGGGACCTTTTAAGGATGTGCTTACAGATCCCCAGCTCACACGTATATGATCGCCATCATACTGATGGCCGTCAAGCAAGAATCCTAAGGGCTCTATCAATGCGCAATAGTGACTTGTAAGGTCACCTAAAGCAGTACACGATGATAAAGACAAACCATGGTAGCATACTATTCTCTATCAACGTGTAATAGTGAACTACAATGTCACCTAAAGTATGTACACGATGATAAAGACAAACCAGATAGTATACAAACCTCTCGAGTAAGACTGTCCTACCGGTATAGGTCCTCCCTCAATCATTGCAATCATGTGCCCGCGATCCAATAATTGACTCTGAGGGCATTATATCCAACAACCTCCCACTTGTACTCAAGGCTAATTATTGCGATGTCGCATACTCACAGCCCGTGTGATACCGAACACCCAACTCCTCTACTAATCAGTCTCACAAAGCCTGTTTGCGAAACTATTGCGTTCAAGGAATAGCCTCAGTGAGTGGATCCGCTCTGATGTTTCTTTCTATGTCTCTCTTTATCTCAAGTTCACGGTAAAAGCCAACTCCCGAAATGAGCAATACCTGTCTTAGAATATGTTTGGATGTCTGAAGGGACCTAGCTTATAAATGAACTTTAAATCCAAACTTCTTAGACTGTATCGTCAACTGAACTTAATCAGTATCCTGCGTAATGCCTCCCTCAGTATCCGCTTGGACCACCTGTCCAAAATACTGCCCCTCGTCAGAGGAAAAGCTATAACTCTGACAGCCACTCAGTCATCCATGTCACCTTGGAAGCCTGGAATGATAACTGTCCCCTAAAAGAGACTGTTGTTATCATATCCCTAGAACATCCACTTATGTTCTAAAACTGCTTCCGAATGTTTCTCCAGGATTGGATCAATATCTTATTGCATCTACTGCAAAAACAACTTCTGGTGTGGTACTTGACATCTCATGATAAACTCAATTGCTTAAGCAAGTGATCTGCCAATCATGTACATCCCTCTCCCCTTTAGTCGATAAAACACCTTTAGAGAGGGTGACTCCAATACCTGCAGGTATACTACCGTGCCAGGAGTCGTCCATTCTAATGCTGTCTAAGTACCCAAATTGGGAAACTACCCAAATCTAGATCTAAAACCATAGATCCAGTAACCAGAATGTCTGATATAATATCCAAGTCCCATGTAGAGAAACCACTGTGTTACAACCAAAGTATAACCGATCGTAGTATAGGAATTTCACTTCCTACTCTGTGTATGTCATCCAAATACCAGGACATCACACCCTAGTACCTTCTTAACAGATCCATCCCCTATTCTGATGAAGTCAAACCTATGACTGTCACATCAGAAATAGATGATCTATCTCCGCTATATCTGCTTTAGTCTATAAATAGACATAAGCCACTTGTCCACCAATGCTTCCGCTGCTCCCACTGACTACGACAACCCTCTGGCAGAATCATATACTCGTGCACTTCTAAAGCCAGTTCAGAACGACGCTATATTCATCCTCCCGTCGGGTCTCATAGTCTGGAATAACATAGTGTCAAGTCTGGGTAAACAAGAACCTCCCTGTCACCGTCTTTGAGCATACTGAAGTACCTCTCGAGTGCCTAAGGTTACCCACCATATCTGCGGAGTGGCCAATGGAATATCAGATCAAATTGAATTTTTAGGTTCTTATGAAATTTTCAGTAATCGTTTGCGGTTCTGGAATCACTTCAAGTTCTACCATACTCCCACTACTATTTTCTGAAAAAAATCCATTTTTATCAAAACTGTGGCGAGTCAAGAACAATATCACTATTGATCTTCCAGATGGTAGAAAGTTAACCCTCGTCATAGTCCGGGTCAACCCATAAACAACCATTATAGAAACGTGCCTTGAGTTATCCAGAGTCTGGTTTTAAGCAAAAGCCGGACAACTCTCCGTACCTTAACATCGTTAAGATATGAACCATTGTATATCCAATATAGAAACAAAGGCACTAATTTAATTGGAACCAGATTCAAATCATGCAGCTGTCTCCAGTTCATGTCTAGTAAATGGAGAGAGGCCGATCAGCATTACTCAACTTAGGAATACATCCAGATATGAGTAACCTTTAAAAGAATCAAATTCTCATAACCATTACTATCAACTAAATACCTTACACAAGTATCTACATCTTCGATCACTTTGAAGAACCCCGATACTTGCAATACCTGGTTCTCTACTTTACTCTTATACCTATAACTTCTCAAAACTCGGATCTTGTGTTAGTGTATAGCCCTAGAGGCCATTACTGTATCATACTAGTTTGTATATTACTTGATGGAAGCTTAGGATATTCACAGTTGTATAGACAATCTTGCTCAAAATAGTAGTACACTACTTGGTTTGTTTCTACTTCAATGTGTGTACATGTGTTTCTCTTAACATATTGCCTATACACATTAGTGGAGCCCTTAGGATCTTTGCTTGATTACCAGCGTTGTGATGGCAGTCACACTCGTGGGGGCTGGGTAATCCACAAGCACATCCTTATACACGTCCCTGGTCGTGGGATTAATGAGACAGGGCATCAATACTCCGGAGTAGACTAGCTTATGCGCTTCTTATCCCAGCACGGGAGACGGTCTGTCCCACAGCCGTCAGTATGTCGTACTTGAGATAGTATGTGGGTGCTCGTTAGGTTACGAGTACACTGGACAGGACTCGTCGGGAACTGTTGGTTGGTATTATACCTATCGTTAGTTATCAGTTCACAGGTGACATGAGTACAGCTTAGTCCGCTGACTTGACACTGTCACTTCGCCTCGAGTGTGTTCCCACTGTACTTTTATTACTACCTACCACGGCTCAAAGGAGTCGTGCAAACAGGTAGTAGTTGGGTGCAGTCCCGAAGCACTTGGAGGCGGCGACGGTTAGACAGGATTCGTCTCTCCCGGTATTAGGGGTTGAAATCGCGCTGTGTCAAGGAGAGCCATTACACAAGTAGTCCCTGGCTAGGGCAAGCGAGATATACTGGTAGGTTTTCAGTGTTATCTCAGGGTGTTCTGGGTTACACTCCGACACGACTTGTACCGCTATTAGGGGACAGACGTTTACCACCCCCTAGGCCCGCCATGCGATGTTCTCAGACGAACAGACCGGACTGTACGTAGATTGTCACATACAGGCTCAGTAGGAGTTCAGATGGGTTTCACCTCGTCAGTCTTCTTATCGGCATCTACCTGGGGGTCGTTACGCACAGCTAGTGCCGCTTGCGGTCTGTGGTTAAACTTACTGCCAGCGTAGTGTCGAGTCTTTAGATTCCTACACAGAGGGCTATTCGCCTTTGGGCAAAACAGAGTAGAGGTCGCATGGTTTTGCGATAGGGTTCGTTCACATCCGCGCACTTGTGCACGTTTGGTGTCCGGACAGTCATTACTAGTGGGCTCTGGTTTGAGCCGGATCCTAGTATATGTTTTGGGGTTAGTTTTATCTCATTGTATTCGTGTTCCTCGGAGCACAATTGCGGGTGTGTATGCACAGTTGATTGAGGCGGAGGAAGAGGATTTTCATTAGGGTTTCGGAACGGGTGTGTATGCACAGTTGACAGTTGTCTTTTTCCAAACCCTAATGAATATGTGAAATATCAATTAATAATATAAATTAAATGAAATTGAGTTATGGTTAGGGTTGTTGACTTGTTGACCAAGGTTGACTTGTTGACCTTGGTTGAAACATTGACCATCATCATTACACTTCAAAAATGCTCTTTGATCTTTGCAAAAAACATTTAATGTGAAATGATAATGGTCTTATCAAACCAACCATCACCTTTTTCATTTGATTAAAATTATTAATTAGATAATTCACATATATATGATATGGTTGTAAAATTCTATCATAATCTCATTCTCACTCTCTCTCCTCTTTTGCTCTCCCTCTTCCTCAAGCTCAAGGAAAATTCATCTCATGTGTTGAGAAACATTTCCTTTGAGATAAAATACCCAAAGCCACTCTCTACTCATTCTAATGTTGAAGGTCTAGCAAGCCGGAGACTTTAGTTTTCTCAAGTTCGAGGAAGAAGCTCAAGGTAGAGACACTCAGGTGGATCCATCTTCGGCAAGAGAAGGCGACGAGGAGAGAACCATCCCACCACTACAAGGAGTCCAAGAGAAGGAGTTCAAGTTGTGGTATAATCCCTAACTGAGTAGATAAATCTCTAGTTAGGTTGCTAGTGTGTAGTTTAGCCAAGATCCATATTTTATAGTCCATGTTACCATAACCCTAAAAATCGTTTTTCATCATTTCCGCAGGCCCGTAAGAACCGGGAGAGGTAACGTGGACTTACAGTGGTATCAAAGCCAGGTTAAACACACCCTAGAATGTTAGCAAAGTATTTAGAATTTCGATCGGACGAAAAACCGCAAAACACCCGGTAAAATTCAAGTTTCTACCGATTTTTATTTCTGCTCTAAGAATAATAAATCATGTACTAAAAATCGGCTCAGGCTTTTTAAAGAACAGGCAAGAAAAACGATCCAGTGAACCGACCAACTCACCGCGGTTCCGCGGCACGAGCTTGCTCCTGCCGCGGATCCGCGGCCGAGTTGACTCGGCCGTGGATCGTTTCTCCTGCAGTTTTCTTCTGGTGGTGTTTTGTGATTTTTGAGATGGTTTGTTTCTGCCTAGAATTTCCAAAGAACAAATTTGTTTTTAGGGTGGTTACAAATCCGTATTTTGGTCGATTTTCTGTAGACTTTGGCTAATGGGTTGTATCTGTAATGTTATATATGTATTGAACGTCTGCTATTCGCTATACGCCGATTAGTGGGGGTTATACATATCTGTGATCTGTATTGTTGATGGTATGTGTATATGAATTCGTTGGATTGTTGCGGATGAATAGCCGGGGGGATTGTGAGATGAGAGTTTTGTTTATCTTTCATTTCATGTAATATGTAAATTTGATGTAATATTATTTGTATGGCCGCACATCCGGGATGAGGTTGTAGCCGCCATTGTATAATTTCTTTTTACTGTTTTTGCTCCTAGGATAGACCCAAGGTGGGGTACATAAACTACCGGGTATCTCGAAGTGCCGAGTGGCCTACTCACGTCGTTGAGGGAGGTTGCTTCGCTTTGGGTACTTGGAGGGTAGTTTGCCGCACCCGTAGGGGTCTAGGGTAGGGTATTGGTTATTCATCGCGACCGTGTAATCCGTTTTTCATTACAGGCTCGAACGGAATGCGGATTCCTAGTATATCCAATGTGTTCATCTTTGATCTGGAATGGCTATCATTGCATCTGACGAATGTGTATATATCTATATAAGATATCTATTTCGGCGTTGCTTATGTTTTGCATCCGCGCTAGTCCAGCCCCCGCTCTGTCGTTAGTTAAGTAACCTAACGGGTGATGACGGGACCCCGTGGCGAATGCGGATGGCATAAGCATACGTCATATTTTCGTTGTTTTCTGCAATGGTAGGATTAACTGATGGGATGCATTAAATTAATGCAAGAAAATAAACCAAGTAAAAGTCGTTGGAATACTTTCAAAACCACTCGGTTCTTTGCAAAAACCAACTTTTAAATGCGGAGCTTGAACAACTCCTTTTAAAACTTATCTCATTCCATCGATTATATCAAGTTCACTACGTTCACGGTTTCGCCAAAACCATTCGTAGCCCTCCATCATTTCAGTTAAATATTCGGTAGTATTCAAGCTATGTATTTTGACCTCACGCCAAGGCATAGTGATTGGTAGCTGCCGGATATTTATCTGTTGCATAGATAGAATGCGTTGGTTTGAGACAATCATACTGCCATTTTAGCCTACGTCAAGGGTAGGTACGGGTGGGTTCAAATTAACCTGGATAATGATGGGTAGAACTTGACATGTGACTTATGACATTTTGACCTCACGCCAAGGTCATAAGAGCATGGGGCAAAATCCACGTCGGGAGTTTCAAAAGAAACTGAAACTTGCTAGCGCTGCATACCATTTGGAGTGTGATGATTCTGGTAGGATTCCTTCAGTTTTGTCACGCGATGATATTTGGATCCCGATCCTACTGTGAGTATATGCTACTCCTCGGGAAATTTCTCACTTAACGATCAATGCTATAAACCTAGTAGGTGTCTAGAAAGGTGTTAGCGGGGCTACGCCCCCAGGGAAAAGAGGTTAATTAATTAAGGAACTTCGCGAAAGCTTTGGAAAACCTCCCTCGAAGTACCAACACTGGCCTGGCTGAACGGTTAAGCAAGTATTGTACGGTGAGATGGATCCCGACTAATTCTTCCTTTTTGGTTTGAGGAGGGATTCGAGAGACAGTGGGAGCCATCCTGTTTAGACAAATTAAAAACCACTCTAAACTTGTAAAAGCATCATGCTAAAGTGTTTCTTCTCACTCTCCTAATTGTAGCGACCAATCGACATGACCGGACTTAAGTTATTACTAGATAAAAACATACAGACAGGGCCAAACTACAAAGATTGGCTCAGGAATGTCAAAATGGCAATCACTTACGAAAAGTTGGGGTATCTCCTTACCACCAAAGCTCCCCTGTCCCAGGTCCCGCCTCCAGCGTCGCGGATATAGAAATCCGTAAGACATGGGAGATCGACTGCGCGAAGGCCAAGTGCCTCGTGCTTGCCTCTATGGACGATGAACATCAGAGGAGGCACGAGAATATGGACCTGGAATCCATATTTCTTCATACAAAAGAACTGTATGGAGAGCAATCCCGTATCGCCAGATACGAAGTCTCGAAAAAGTTGTTTTCGACAAAATTGGCCGTTGGATCATCGGTAGCGGAACACGTGCTTAAGATGATTGGCTATATTGAAGAGCTCGCGGGCTATATTGAAGAGCTCGCGGACCTTGGGACCACGTTAAAGAACGAGCTCTATACGGACTTGATTCTCCAGTCCCTTCCTTCCACTTACGCTCAGTTTATCCTGAACTTCAACTTGCAAGAAAAAGAAGTTGAACTTTCAGAACTCCTCAACCTGCTGAGGAGTACAGAGGGCACCCTACAGAAAGGTAGGGAAACATCCACTTTGTTTGTAGGAGGATCTTCCTCTTCTAGGTCCAAGGCGAAAGCCAAGGGAAAGAAGAAGAAAACCCCCACCAAACCAAGGGGCGGTGTTAGTAAAGTGGATATGAAGGGAAAGGCAAAAGCAACAAAGGTAGCAGGAAACCTTGTGGGAAAGGAAGAATGCTTTTACTGTCACAAGAGTGGACACTGGAAAAAGGATTGCAGGGCTTGGAAGGCCAGAAAGCAGGATCTGAAGCAAGTTGCGGCTTCAGCTTCAGGTGTGTATGTTATTGAAAACTGTCTATCAATAAACTCTACTTCCTGGGTATTGGATACCGGATCAGGATCTCATATCTGTAATTCTTTGCAGGAACTGAGAAAGCGTAGGGTTTTGAAGGCAGGTGATATGACCCTCAGTGTTGCAAACGGAGCTGGCATGGATGCTGAGTCCATGGGAGACTATCACCTGGGATTGTCAGATGGGCATGTTTTGGTTTTGCGTGATTGTAATTTTGTACCCAATGCAACCTGTAATATCATATCTGTATCTTTATTATCTAAAGAAGGTTATGAATTTGCATTTGTAAGTAATGTTGTGAACATTCACCTTAATCAAGTTTTGATTGGGTCATGTACATTAAACAATGGTATATACGTATTAAACCAACCACAGATTTTCAATGTCCAGAATCCACACAAAAGAAAGTCTCCAGAAATCAATCATGCTTTCTTATGGCATTATAGACTGGGTTACATCAATGAGAGAAGGTTGACGAAGTTACATACAGAAGGATATTTGGATTCGTTCGAATATCATTCATATGCAACTTGTCAATCCTGTCTCAAAGAAAAGATGACAAAGACTCCGTTCACTGGACACGGGGTAAGAGCGAGCGAGCTTTTGGGGCTCGTACACAGTGACGTGTGCGATCCAATGTCTACACATGCGCGAAGCGGTTATTCTTACTTCATTACTTTTACGGATGATTTTTCGAGGTTCGGACATGTCTTCTTAATGAAGCATAAATCTGAAGCCTTTGAAAAGTTCCAGGATACAAGAATGAAGTAGAAAAACAAACAGGCAAAAGTATCAAGATACTAAGATCTGATCGAGGTGGTGAATACTTAAGTGCCGAGTTTCTGGATTACTTAAAAGAGAATGGAATTCTCTCTCAGCTTACTCCTCCATACACTCCGCAACATAACGGTGTATCGGAGAGACGGAACCGAACCCTATTGGATATGGTACTGTCAATGATGAGTAACGTTGAGTTGTCGTGATCATTCTGGGGATATGCACTAGAATCAGCTGCATACCTTTTGAACCGAGTTCCAACTAAAACTGTGCCTACCACACCATATGAGATATGGAGTGGGAAGAAACCCTATCTTCAATATCTGAAAATCTGGGGATGTCCAGCTTTTGTCAAAAAGCAGAATGCGGACAAACTCGAGGCACGCTCAGTACTGTGCAAGTTTGTAGGATACCTAAAGAACTCCAGGGGGTATCTTTTCTATTACGCAGAGGAACAAAAGGTCTTTGTTTCTCGTAATGCCCAGTTTCTAGAACACCAGTTCTTAGAAAAGGAAATTAGTGGGAGCGCAATAGAACTGGAAGAAATTCTAGAACCACGGACTATTACTGAAAGCTTAGTAGAACCAGAGGGTTCGAAAGATCAGGACATTCCTACGACGCTTCGCAGGAGTAGTAGGCAGTCTCATCCACCGGAGAGATACTACGGTTTTCTTATAGACGGGGATAGAGAGGATTGCATCATTGATAGTGATGAGCCGACTAGCTTCCAGCAGGCCATTCAGAGCATTGACTCGGTAAAATGGCTGGATGCAATGCGGACCGAAATGGAGTCCATGTACACCAACAAAGTATAGACGTTGGACGTTGCTCCAGATGGGGTAAAACCCATAGGATGCAAGTGGATCTTCATAAGGAAGATTGGTGTAGATGGACAGGTTGAGACCTATATGGCTAGACTTGTTGCAAAGGGTTTTCGTCAAAGACCAGGTTTGGACTATGACGAAACCTTTTCTCCAGTGGCTATGCTGAAATCCATTCGGATCCTTCTTGCCATTGCTGCCTTCCACGATTATGAGATTTGGCAGATGGACGTAAAGACCGCTTTTCTAAAAGGAAATTTAGAGGAGTGTGTCTATTTGGACCAGCCAGAGGGCTTCATTCAGAGTGGGAGCAGCAGAAAGGTGTGCAACTTGCTTAAGTCCATTTATGGACTGAAGCAGGCATCGCGGAGTTGGAACATCTGTTTTGATGAGACGGTCAAAGAATTTGGCTTTATCAAAAATCCAGATGAACCATTCATCTATAGTAGATTTGTAGCACGAACTGTCGTATTCCTCGTTTTATACGTGGATGACATTCTCTTGATAGGAAATGATATTCCTATGCTACAATCTGTCAAAGGGTTCTTGTCACACAGGTTCTCCATGAAAGACCTTGGTGATGCCTCTTACATTTTGGGGATCCGGATCCATCGTGATAGATCCAAGAGGATATTAGGGCTTTCACAGTCCAGGTACATCGACACCATACTGAAAAGATTCAGTATGGAAGATTCCAAGCGCGGTAATCTACCGGCTGTTGGAGATAGTGCCCTCAGAGTCAATTATTGGATCACAGGCACGTGATTGCAATGATTGAGGGGAGGACCTATCCCAGTAGGACAGTCTTACTCAAGATGATAGTATGCTATCTGGTATATCGTGTACTGCTTTAGGTGACCTTACGAGTCGCTATTACACGTTGATAGAGCCTCTAGGATTCTTGCTTGACTACCAACAGTATGAGGGCGATAATATACGTGAGAGCTGGAGTCTATAAGCACATCCTTAAAAGGTCCCTAGTCGTGGGTGTTTCGAGATAGTGCATCGATTCTCCAGAGTAGACTAGGGTATACAGTCGAGAACCCGACGAGGGGCGCTGGCCGGTCTCACAAGCCACTGGTGTCAGTTGGTTCACCTAAGATGTATACAGGTGCTCATTGGGTTATGAGTATACCGGACAAGACTCGCCGGGAGCCTGCTAGTTGGTATTATACCTGACGTCAGATAGCAGTTCCCTGGTGACATGTGTACAGGTTAGTTCATCGACGTGAGATAGTCATTTGTCTCGTGTGAGTTCCCACTGTGCTTTGATTACTACCCTACCACGGCTCAAATGAGTCGTGCAAACAGGTTTTAGTTGGGTACAGTCCCGAGCCACATGGAGGCAGTGAGCGGATCTGCAGGGGTTCGTCTCTCCCGGTATTGGGGGTGAGGTCGCGCTGTGTCTAGGAGAGCCAGAATATGAAAAATCCTTGGCCAAGGCAAGAGATTTGCTGGTAGGTATTCCAGTAGTATCTCAGGGTGTTCTGGGCTACACTCCGACAAGACTTGTACCGCTATTGGGGGTCTGACTTTTACCAACCCCCTAGGCCCGCCATGCGATGCTCATAGACGAACGGACCGGACTATACGGATATTGTCACTGACAGGATCAGTAGGGTGTCAGGATGAGTTTGCTCATCGACGTCCCTTTTGGTCAATAGCCGGTGGCCCGTCACGTATGGCTGATACCTCTTACTTGCTAGTAGTTAAATCCACAGCCATAGTATTGACGAGTCTTTAGAGTCCACCACACTCAGTTACTCAGGTTTCGGGCGAAACGATGTAGAGGCCCTATAGAGATATGGCAGGGTTCGATGAGATACGTGCGGTATTACACGGATCGTGATCGGACGGTTTTTACTAGCCGGCTTTGGCATAAACCGGATCCTAGTATTAGATAGTGTAGATTTTATCTCTTTGCATTTGTGTTCAGTGGGAAGACAAATGCGGGCATGTATTTGCAGTAGTGGGGTTTTCCTGTAATTTATTACGGGATAAGTTTTCTGAGGTTGCCAGTTTGCATTCCGTTCCGGCCGGTTTTCTTTTGTTCCTTCACGACCGGAATTTCGCTGGAGGGTGTTATTTGCACATTTGCAAATAACTTATTCATGGAGGGCTTTCATGCATATGTGAGGCATCATGAGTGTTCTTTCATGATGAGATTCCTTTTTAATCAACTCAATTGCTTTCATTATGATGGGTGTGACTTTATTCCATGCTTATCTTCACATTTTCTTATTGTGATTTTTTTTCTTCCCCATTCCATATGAGGCCGGCCACTTCATGAGTGAGAAAAGAGAGAGTTTTTCATTTGTGTGTAGCATTCTCTTCATCTCATGCCTTGAAAAATTGAGAGCTACATTTCCTTCTCTCAAGTTCATTCACTTCCTCTACATCCATGGCAACTTCCATAAGCCCCAAAGAGACAAGTTTCTACACTAGTCTACAGCAAACCTTGGACGCGTCGGCTAGCCAACTTCGCGCCCGAGTTGCCTCGGTCTAGAGGTGGGAGCCCGTAAAAGATTCCGGCTACGTGGTACCCTTTCCGACTAGGAGGTGACGGACGGAGTTTCCGCGGGAGATCGGAGTGGAGACGAAGACCGAAGGACAGGGATCACTTGGTATAACTCTCTACCTGTATTTTAGTTTGCTAGTAGCTAGGTTAATGGCCCAATCCGGGATAAAAGTGCGCGGTGGTGCCGGTTTGCTAGTTTGCAAAGTTTTTCGTTTCCGCATTTCGGCGTCGGATCGACGGCCGGGGCGCCGCCGCGGACTTACATTAGTATCAGAGCCACGCCATTAACCATGCCTAGCTTGCTCTAGTACGTTTAGAACTCGATCGAACAAAAATCCCCAAAAACTGTATTTTCCAACGCATCGTGTTTCTGTCGAAATTTTTTCTGCTCCAAAAATTTTTCAGGTTGTTGCAGAATACTGTGCATGGAATTATAGGAATTTTGGTAAAATTTGATGCAGTGATCGCTTAGTACGGACGCGGAAATGTGGCCAAACCCCTGGTTTGGCCGCGGTTCCGCGGTGGTAAAGTGTCTTCACTGCACAAAATTTTTCCAGTGAGCTTTTGAATAGGATATAGGGGTTTTGGGATATTATTTTTGGGCCCAGATTTTCTGTAAGTGCTACAGTACTGCTTGGGGCCCACTTGATGATATTTGTTCAATCGGATATTTTAAACATGCTAGTTCACAGTATTTACATTATATCTGCGACCGTGAATGTCACTTGATCGGTAAATCCTGTCTAACTGCTATAGCCCGGTCAAACGGATTTGCGAACGTGACATTCACGTTGATGTTCTGTGATTATGCTGTATAGTTGCGGATTGGTCGTGGGGGATAGCCTGGATGCAATGGTAGTACAGTTTTGTTTTATATGTACATTTGATATTGCGGGGCGAGCGTCCGACATGTGGACTGCCGTCACTGCCTGTTTGTATTATTCTTTTGGGGCACGACTTGGTTGCGGTCGATGTACCCGTTGTATGTATATTTTACTTTCTGTACTAGGATTACCCCGCGGAGGGGTGCACGGATAGCCGGGTTCTAGAGGGCAACGGGCCCGCATCTCATGGCATTGAGACGGAGGGGGCTTTACTCTAGAATTGGCAGGGCTATTCGCCGCACTCGTAGGGGGTACAGGTTGACCCAGGAGGGGTGCCCAAGTTACCGGATTCCGTGAAGTGCTGGGTGGTCCATTCACGTTGCTGAAGGGGGCTACCTCGCTTCAGGTTTTGGCGGGTAACTTGCCGCGCCCGTAGGGGTCTAGGATTTTCATTGCACAGGCTATCCATACGACCAGGGGAACGTCGGGTTTCAGTAGCGGCTCTACGAAACCCGGGGATCCCAGATATCTGTATTGTTCTGTGATGCTGTACATTTCTGTGCTGTTGCATTTTATCACGCCTTGAGCGAAAATTATATATTATATATATACTAGTAGATGTTGTATATGTTTTGCATCCGCGCTAGTCCAGTTCCCGCTCTGTCGTTAGTTAGCTAACCTAACGGGTGATGACGGGACCCAGTGGCGAATGCGGATGGCATATACGTACATCATTATTTTCGTTCTTTATGGTGTGATCAATTGATGGGACTGCGTTGATTCGGATCAATGCAAGATAAACAAACCAATTCTAATGTTGTTGGAACATTTTTCAAAAAGCTGTTATTGCACTGACGTTCACTTTTGTTTTGCATCGTGGTATTCAGTTAGAATATCCTGCTCCTCAGTCGACGAGGCAAGGGCCGAGATCCCTTCACCGGGAGTGACCCCTTGGACAGAAGTTTGTGTCAGGGCAATAACTTCACTATAGCCGTTTACTTTTGGTTTGCATCGTGGTATTCAGTTGGAATATCCTGCACCCCATCCTACGGGGAAAGAGCCGAGATCCCTTCACCGGGAGTGACCTCTTTAGCAAAGGTTTTCGTTACTATATTTTTATAAAAGCTATCCGCTCCTTCAACGATATCAAGTTCATTACGTTAAAGGTTGTCGCCAAAAACCATTCGTAGCCCTCCGTCGTTTCATATGGATAGTCAATAGTATTCAAGCTGTGTTTGTTGGCCATAGTCAAGGCACAATGTTTGGTAGCTATTGGATATTCATATGCTGCATAGATAGATGCATTGGTTTGGGATAGTCGTATAGCCTTGTTGGCCCTAGTCAAGGGCTTGTACGGGTGGGTTCAAATCAACCTGGATAATAAAGGGTAGAACTTGACATGTGACTTATGATTTGTTGGCCTTAGTCAAGGTCATAAGAGCATGGGGCAAAAATCAACATCGGGAGTTTCAAAAGAACTGAAACTTGCCAGATATGCGCATACCTTCTGGAGTGTGATAGCGTGAGAGGATTCCGTCACGTTATCATGCGATGATAGTTGGATCCCGATTCCCACTGATGAGTTGGTTTACTCCTCGGGTGATCCCGGCTAATTCTTCTTTCATGTTTGGGGAAGAATTTGACGTTACAGTGGGAGGTTTCCTGATTAGATAAAGTGATAACCATTCTGATCTAGGTTAGAGTGCACGCTGAGTGTTTCTTTTCTCTGTCTCTTTGGCAGCGACCATTGACCCGACCCTAGACTATGACTCAGTGACCAAGTTGACCGAACCTTCTTAACACTGGCTTTTGGATTGTCAGAGTTGCAGACCTCATTGCCTGTCCTACTTTTACCCTTTTCTCCGGGAAATCCCGTATTACTACGAACGTCCACTTCCATTGGACAAAACCATCGTATGGTTATATACGAACTCGAAGAAATTCGATGATGGTTTCAGGTTCTGGAGAAAACGAATAGGACTATTCAGTTGTCTTTTCCTTTTACCTTCTCTCAGGTTGCGAGTACTCCTTGGTTTAGGAGATAGTACACCTATTACGCAAATTGGATAGTCTTCTTCCAAACCTTAGGCTGGTGCCGAACGGTGGGGAATGAAGAAAACCAATTAGCTTAAAGACGGTGTACAGAAGGTATTAAGTTCAGACAATGCAAGGGATTAGTAAGAGGGCAAAGTAAATTGCGATTGCTATTCACGACCAAACCAAGTATTTCTTCGCCAATCCTAAATCACCTTTGTATTTCTCCAGGACACTCCGTATCACTACGAAGATCCCAGTTTATTGGATAATCCATCGTATGGTTATATACGAACTCGAAAGGAACTTGTTCCAGTTCGGGGATGGATCCTGGTTCAGGAGAAATAGGAATAAGGTTCATTCGGTTGTCTTTTATCTTCACCTTCTCTCGCATTGTGAGTGCTCCTAGGATTAGGACAGTACACCCATTATGCTTATTGGATAGTCTTCTTCCAAACCATAGGCTGGTGCCGAACGGTAGGGAAGGAAGAAAACCATTTGGCCTAAAGGGGTGTACAGAAGATAATGACGAAAGACATATAAAGGGATTTGGAGAGGTGGCAAAGAATTTTACGGTTATAGTTGTGAATCTGGATAATGGAAGAGGCATTACTAGGAATACCGGGATACCCCATCGAAACATTTCAATGTTTCAGTTTCACTGTGTACTGTTAAAAGAAAACTGATTTCCCAATTAGACACTAGTTCCAGGATATGTATTTACCAGGTTTGAATCTCACATCTGCATGGTTTTACAGATGATGAGTGGGAGTAAGTTATTGGGAATTATGTGGTCATCCTCATTATAACGGGATTCGTTGTAATTGGTGATATTTGAGGAAGTCACCTGAGCTGTTTGCCGGTCGGCAAATATTTGGTTTTGAATATCCGTTGTTTTGCACCAATTTCAAATTGATATATCTGTATGTCTATTTTTATAGAGTGAGATGTACCTTTTTGAAATTATGTCCGTGACATTTACCTATATCAGTGGATGGTTAGGTAAGGAGCATTAAACGGCGGTGTAATTCTTCTTAACCATAAGTACAGTTTTCAACCTACGACACACAGGGAGTGAGTTATGAGACTCAAGGGACTTATACAGAGTATTGTATAATGTCCAGTGTCCATTAGGACAGAGGGGTAGGTCCCCGTACTATATTCTGTTTACTTATGACTTCTCTAGTTCTTAGACATGTGTTTCGTAGAAACACAGGGTCCAAGTTTTGAGAAGTTATGGGTATATGAATAAAGTAGAGAACTAGATGTTGCAAGTATCGGGATTCTTCAAGGTGATCGAAGATGTAGATACTTGTGTATGGTATTCAGTTGATAGTAATGATTAAGAGAACTTGCTTCTCTTTCAGGTTACTCATAATTGGAAGCATTCCTAAGTTGAGTAACGCTGATCGGCTTCTTTTCTTTTACTTGACATGCACTGGAGACAGCTGTATGATTTGAATCTGGTTCAATTAAATCAGTGCCTCTGTTTCTATATTGGATATAGAACAGTTCATATCTTGACATTGTTATGATACGGGGAGTTGTCCGGCTTATGCTTAAAACCAGACTCCGGATAACTCAAGGCACGTTTCAGTAATGGCTGTTTGTGGGTTGACCCGGGCTATGACGAGGGTTGACTTTCTACCATCTGGAAGATCAATAGTGATATTGTTCTTGACTCGCCACAGTTTTAATAAAAATGGATTTTTTCAGAAAACAGTAGTGGGAGTATGGTAGAACTGGAAGTGATTCCAGAACCGCAAACGATTACTGAAGACTTGATAAGAACTTAAAGATTCAATCTGGTTTGACATTCCATTGGCCACTCCGCAGATATGGTGGGTAAGCTCAGGCACTCGAGAGGTACTTCGGTATGCTCAAAGACGGTGGCAGGGAGGTTCTTGTTTACCCAGACTTGCCATTGCTGTTGTTCCAGACTGTGAGACCTGGCAGGAGGATGAGTATAGCGTCGTTCTAAACTAGCTTTAGAAGTGCACGTCTATATGACTCTGCCAGAGGGTTGTCGTAGTCAGTGGGAGCAGCGGAAGCATTGGTGGACATCGGGCTTATGTCTATTTATAGACTAAAGAAGATATAGCGGAGATAGATCATCTATTTCTGACATGACAGTCATAGGTTTGACTTCATCAGAATAGGGGATGGATCTGTTAAGAAGGTAGTAGGGTGTGATGTCTTGGTATTGGATGGCATACACAGAGTAGGAAATGATATTCCTATACTACAATCGGTTATACTTTGGTCGTCACACAGTGGTTTCTCCACATGGGACTTGGATATTATATCAGACATTCTGGTCACTAGATCTATGGTTTTAGATCTAGATTTGAGTGGTTTCCCAATCTGGGTACTTAGACAGCATTCTATGAGTATTTAGAATGGACGACTCCTGGCACGGTAGTATACCTGCAGGTAATAGAGTCACCCTCTCTAAAGGTGTCTTACAGACTAAAGGGGAGAGGGATGTGCATGATTGGCAGATCACTTGCTTAGGCAATTGAGTCAATCATGAGATGTCAAGTACCACACCAGATGTTGTTCTTGCAGTAGGTGCAATAAGTTGATATTAATCCCATCCTGGAGAAACAATCGGAAGCAGTTTTAGAACATAAGTGGATGTTCTAGGGATATGATAACGACAGCCTCATTCAGGAGACGGTTATCATTCCAGGCTTCCAAGGTGACCTGGACAGCAGAGTGGCTGTCAGAGTTATAGTTTTTCCCTCTGACGAGGGGCAGTATTTTGGACAGATGGTCCAGGTGGATACTGAGGGAAGGCATGGCGCAGGACACTGATTAAGTTCAGTTGTCGATACAGTCTAAGAAGTTTGGATTTGGAGTTCATTTATGAGCTAGGTCCCATCAGACATCCAGATATTCTAAGACAGGTATTGCTCATTTCGGGAGATGGCTTTCTTCCCGAACTTGAGATATAGAGAGAAATAGAAAGAAACACCACAGCGGATCCACTCACTGAGGCTATTCCTCGAACGCAATAGTTTCGCAAACGAGCTTTGTGAGACTGACTAGTAGAGGAGTTGGGTGTTCGGTATCACACGGGCTGTGTGTATGCGACATCGCAATAATTAGCCTTGAGTGCAAGTGGGAGATTGTTGGAGATAGTGCCCTCAGAGTCAATTATTGGATCACAGGCACGTGATTGCAATGATTGAGGGGAGGACCTATCCCAGTAGGATAGTCTTACTCGAGATGATAGTATGCTATCTGGTTTATCTTTATCATCGTGTACTGCTTTAGGTGACCTTACGAGTCGCTATTACATGTTGATAGAGCCCCTAGGATTCTTGCTTGACTACCAGCAGTATGAGGGCGATCATATACGTGAGAGCTGGAGTCTATAAGCACATCCTTAAAAGGTCCCTAGTCGTGGGAGTTTCGAGACAGGGCATCGATTCTCCAGAGTAGACTAGTGTATACAGTCGAGACCCCGACGAGGGGCGGTGGCCGGTCTCACAAGCCACTGGTGTCAGTTGGTTCACCTAAGATTTATACAGGCGCTCATAGGGTTATGAGTACACCGGACAGGACTTACCGGGAGCCTGCTAGTTGGTATTATACCTGACGTCAGATAGCAGTTCCCTGGTGACATGTGTACAGGTTAGTTCATCGACCTGAGATCGTCATTTGTCTCGTGTGAGTTCCCACTGTGCTTTGATTACTACCCTACCAGGGCTCAAAGGAGTCATGCAAACAGGTTTTAGTTGGGTACAGTCCCGAGCCACATGGAGGCAGTGAGCGGATCTGCAGGGGTTCGTCTCTCCCGGTATTGGGGGTGAGGTCGCGCTGTGTCTAGGAGAGCCAGAGCATGAAAAGTCCTTGGCCAAGGCAGGAGATTTGCTGGTAGGTATTCCAGTAGTATCTCAGGGTGTTCTGGGCTACACTCCGACACGACTTGTACCGCTATTGGGGGTCTGACTTTTACCAACCCCCTAGGCCCGCCATGCGATGCTCATAGACGAACGGACCGGACTGTACGGATATTGTCACTGACAAGCTCAGTAGGGTGCCAAGATGAGTTTGCTCATCGACGTCCCTATTGGTCAATAGCTGGTGGCCCGTCACGTATGGCTGATACCTCTGACGTGCTAGTGGTTAAATCCACAGCCATAGTATTGACGAGTCTTTAGAGTCCACCACACTCAGTTACTCAGGTTTCGGGCGAAACGCTGTAGAGGCCGTATGGAGATATGGCAGGGTTCGATCAGATACGTGCGGTATTGCACGGATCGTGATCGGACGGTTTTTACTATCCGGCTTTGGCTTAAGCCGGATCCTAGTATTAGATAGTGTAGATTTTGTCTCTTTGCATTTGTGTTCAGTGGGAATACAAATGCGGGCATGTATTTGCAGTAGTGGGGTTTTCCTGTAATTTATCACGGGATAAGTTTTCTGAGGTTTCCAGTTTGCATTCCGTTCCGGCCGGTTTTCTTTTGTTCCTTCACGACTGGACTTTCGCTGGAGGGGGTTATTTGCACATTTGCAAATAACTTATTCATGGAGGTCTTTCATGCATATGTGAGGCATCATGAGCGTTTTTTCATGATGAGATTCCTTTTTAATCAACTCAATTTCTTTCATTATAATGGGTGTGACTTTATTCCATTCTTATCTTCACATTTTCTTATTGTGATTTTTTTTTCTCCCCCATTCCATATGAGGCCGGCCACTTCATGAGTGAGAAAAGAGAGAGTTTTTCATTTGTGTGTAGCATTCTCTTCATCTCATGCCTTGAAAAATTGAGAGCTACATTTCCTTCTCTCAAGTTCATTCACTTCCTCCACATCCATGGCAACTTTCATAAGCCCCAAAGAGACAAGTTTCTACACTAGTCTACAACAAACCTTGGACGCGTCGGCTAGCCAACTTCGCGCCTGAGTTGCCTCGGTCAAGAGGTGGGAGCCCGTAAAAGATTCCGGCTACGTGGTGCCCTTTCCGACGAGGAGGTGATGGACGGAGTTTCCACGGGAGATCGGAGTGGAGACGAAGACCGAAGGACACGGATCGCTTGGTATAACTCTCTACCCGTATTTTAGTTTGGTAGTAGCTAGATTAATGGCCCGATCCGGGATAAAAGTGCGCGGTGGTGCTGGTTTTCTAGTTTGCAAAGTTTTTCGTTTCCGCATTCCGGCGTCGGATCGACGGCCGGGGCGCCGCCGCGGACTTACACCGGCTTGTCACGGGATCACCCTCTCCAAAGAGATGACTCCCAAGACTGATTTGGAAAGGGATCGCATGTCTATTATACCCTACGCTTCTGCGGTAGTCTCTATAATGTATGTGATGTTGTGTACCAGACCAGATGTAGCTTATGCACTGAGTGTGGTAAGCCGGTATCAGTCAAACCCTGGGGAGAAGCACTAGATAGCGGTAAAGAACATTCTCAAGTACCTGGGAAGGACTAAGGAGATGCTTTTGGTGTATGGCGGAAATGACCTCCAGATTGAGGCCTTTGCTGACTCCAGTTTCCAGAGTGACAAGGATGATTCCAAGTCCATGTCGGGTTTTGTCTTAACCCTCAATGGAGGTGCGGTGTTTTGGAAGAGTTCCAAACAGGAAACCGTTGCTGACTCGACTATGGAAGCGGAATATATCGCTGCATCTGATGCCGCAAAAGAAGCCGTCTGGATGAGGAAGTTCTTGAAAGAAGTTCTGGTGGTTCCGTCCTTTGTTGATCCAATACCTCTGTATTGCGACAACAACGGGGCTATAGCTTTAGCGAAGGAACCCAGGTCCCATCAGAAATCCAGACACATATTGAGGCGGTATCACCTGATCAGGGAGATCGTGGATCACCAGGAGATCGAGGTTCGGAGGGTTGCTTCAGAAGATAACACTGCAGATCCACTCACGAAGGCCTTACCCCAGACTCAGTTTGAGCGGCTGATCGAGATGATAGGTCTTTGATACGCCAGTACATGGTCTTAGTGCAAGTGGGAGATTGTTAGTGTATATGCCCTAGAGGCCATTACTGTATCATACTAGTTTGTATATTACTTGATGGAAGCTTGGGATATTCACAGTTGTATAGACAATCTTGCTCAAAATAGTAGTATGCTACTTGGTTTGTTTCTACTTCAATGTGTGTACATGTGTTTCTCTTAACATATTGCCTATACACATTAGTGGAGCCCTTAGGATCTTTGCTTGATTACCAGCGTTGTGATGGCAGTCACACTCGTGGGGGCTGGGTAATCCACAAGCACATCCTTATACACGTCCCTGGTCGTGGGATTATCGAGACAGGGCATCGATACTCCGGAGTAGACTAGCGTATGCGCTTCTCATCCCAGCACGGGAGACGGTCTGTCCCACAGCCGTCAGTACGTCGTACTTGAGATAGTATGCGGGTGCTCGTTAGGTTACGAGTACACTGGACAGGACTCGTCGAGAACTGTTGGTTGGTATTATACCTATCGGTAGTTATTAGTTCCCAGGTGACATGAGTACAGCTTAGTCCGCTGACTTGACACTGTCACTTCGCCTCGAGTGTGTTCCCACTGTACTTTGATTACTACCCTACTACGGCTCAAAAGAGTCGTGCAAAAGGGTAGTAGTTGGGTGCAGTCCCGAAGCACTTGGAGGCAGCGAAGGTTAGACAGGATTCTTCTCTCCTGGTATTGGGGGTTGACATCGCGCTGTGTCAAGGAGAGACATTACACAAGTAGTCCCTAGCCAGGGCAAGCGAGATATACTGGTAGGTTTCCAGTGTTATCTCAGGGTATTCTGGGCTACACTCCGACACAACTTGTACCGCTATTAGGGGACTGACATTTACCACCCCCTAGGCCCGCCATGCGATGTTCTCAGACGAACAGACCGGACTGTACGGAGATTGTCATATACAGGCTCAGTAGGAGTTCAGATGGGTTTCACCTCGTCAGTCTTCTTATCGGCATCTACCTGGGGTCGTTACCCACAGCTAGTGCTGCTTGCGGTCTGTGGTTAATCCCACTGCCAGCGTAGTGTCGAGTCTTTAGAGTCCCACACAGAGGGTTATTCTCCTTTAGGCAAAACAGAGTAGAGGTCGCATGGTTTTGCGACAGGGTTCGTTCACATCCGCGCACTTGTGCACGTTTGGTGTCCGGACAGTCATTACTAGCGGGCTCTGGTTTGAGCCGGATCCTAGTATATGTTTTGGGGTTAGTTTTATCTCATTGTATTCGTGTTCCTCGGAACACGAATGCGGGTGTGTATGCACAGTTGATTGAGGCGGAGGAAGAGGATTTTCATTAGGGTTTCGGAACGGGTGTGTATGCACAGTTGACAGTTGTCTTTTTCCAAACCCTAATGAATATGTGAAATATCAATTAATAATATAAATTAAATGAAATTGAGTTATGGTTAGGGTTGTTGACTTATTGACCATGGTTGACTTGTTGACCTTGGTTGAAACATTGACCATCATCATTACACTTCAAAGATGCTCTTTGATCTTTGTAAAAAACATTTAATGTGAAATGATAATGGTCTTATCAAACCAACCATCACCTTTTTCATTTGATTAAAATTATTAATTAGATAATTCACATATATGTGATATGGTTGTAAAATTCTATCATAATCTCATTCTCACTCTCTCTCCTCTTTTGCTCTCCCTCTTCCTCAAGCTCAAGGAAAATTCATCTCATTTGTTGAGAAACATTTCCTTTGAGATAAAACACCCAAAGCCACTCACTACTCATTCTAAGGTTGAAGGTCTAGCAGGCCGGAGACTTTAGTTTTCTCAAGTTCGAGGAAGAAGCTCAAGGTAGAGACCCTCAGGTGGATCCATCTTGGGCAAGAGAAGGCAACGAGGAGAGAACCATCCCACCACTACAAGGAGTCCAAGAGAAGGAGTTCAAGTTGAGGTATAACCCCTAACCGAGTAGATAAATCTCTAGTTAGGTTGCTAGTGTGTAGTTTAGCCAAGATCCGTATTTTATAGTCCATGTTACCATAACCCTAAAAATCGTTTTTCATCATTTCCGCAAGCCCGTAAGAACTGGGAGAAGTAACGTGGACTTACATCTTGTATTTCTATGAAACACATATCTAAGAATTAGAGAAGTCATAAGTAAACAGAATATAGTATGAGTACCAACCCCTCTGTCCAAATGGATACTGGACAACATACAACACTCTGTATAAGTCCCTTGAGTTGAATAACTCAAACCCTGTGCGTCGTAGGTTGAAAACTGTACTATTGTTATGAAGAATTACACTGTTGTTTAATACTCCTTACCTAAACATCAACTGATATAGGTAAATGCCATCCACATAATTTCAAAAAGTTATATCTCACTTTATTAAAATAAACGTACAGATATATCAATTTGAAATTGGTGCATAACAACGTATATTCAAAACCAAATATTTGCCGTCCGGCAATCAACCCAGGTGATTTCCTCAAATATCACCAATTACAACGAATCCCGATATAATGAGGACAATCACCTAATTCCTAATAACTTAATCCCAATCATCATCTGTAAAACCTTACAAATGTGAGAATCACACCTGGTAAATACATACCCTTGAGTAAGTACTGATTGGGAAATCTGTTTTCTGTTAACAATGCATAGTGAAACTGAAACATGTAAATATTTCGAATGGGTATCCGGGTATTCCTAGTAATGCCTCTTCCATTATCAGATTCACAACTGTAACCTTATATTTCTTTGCCATCTCTCCAAATCCTTTTATATGTCTTTAGTCATTACCTTCTCTACACCCCTTTAGGCCAAATGGTTTTCTTCCTTCCCTACCGTTCGGCACCAACCTATGGTTTGGAAGAAGACTATCCAATAAGCGTAACAGGTGTATTGTCCTAATCCTAGGAGCACTCGCATCCCGAGAGAAGGTAAAGATAAAAAACAACTGAAAAAATCTTATTCCTATTTCTCCTGAACCAGAATCCAATCCCGAACTGGAAAAAGTTCCATCGAGTTCGTATATAACCATACGATGGAGTATCCAATAAAATGTGGATCTTCATAGTGATACGAAGTGTTCTGGAGAAATACAAAGGTGATGTAGGATTGGCGAAAAAATACTTGGTTTGGTCGTGAATAGCAGTCGCAGTTTACTTTGCCCTCTTACTAATCCTTTTATTTGTCTTTACTCAATACCATCTGTACACCTTTTTGGCTAAATGGTTTTCTTCATTCCCTACCGTTCGACACCTGCCTATGGTTTGGATGAAGACTATCCAATTAGCGTAACAAGTGTACCGTCCTAAACTAAGGAGCACTCGCAATCTGAGAGTAGGTAAAAGGAAAAGACAACTGAATTGTCCTATTCGTTTTCTCCAGAACCGGAAACCATCCTCGAATCTGGAACAAGTTCCTTCGAGTTCATATATAACCATACGATGGTTTTATCCAATGGAAGTGGACGTTCTTAATAATATGAGGTGTCCTGGAGAAAAGGGTAAAAGTAGGAGTGGCAATGAGGTATGCAACACAGACAATCCAAAAGCCAGTGTTATAAGAAGGTTCGGTCAACTTGGTCACTGAGTCATAGTGAAGGGTCGGGCCATGGTCGTTGCCAAAGAGAGAGAGAAAAGAAACACTCAGCGTGCACTCTAACCTAGATCAGAATGGTTATCACTTTATCTAATCAGGAAACCTCCCACTGTAACCTCAAATTCTCCTCCAAACTTGAAAGAAGAATTAGTCGGGATCGCCCGAGGAGTAAACCAACTCATTAGTAGGAATTGGGATCCAACTATCATCGCATGATAACGTGATGGAATCCACTCACGTTATCACACTCCAGAAGGTATGCGCATATCTGGAAAGTTTCAGTTTCTTTAGAAACCCCCGATGTGATTTTTAGCCTATGCTCTTATGACCTTGATGAAGGTCAACAAATCATAAGTCACATGTCAAGTTCTACCCGTCATTGTCTAGGTTAATTTGAACCCACCCGTACAAGCCCTTGACGAAGGCCAACAAGGCTATACGACTGTCCCAAACCAACGCATCTATCTATGCAGCAGAAAAGTAACAAATAGCTACCATACACTATGCCTTGACGAAGGCCAACAAACATAGCATGAATACTAAGTGCTACCCGTCTGAAATGACGGAGGGCTATGAATGGTTTTTAGCAAAAAACCTTTAACGTAATGAACTTGATATCGTTGAAGGAACCGGATAGCTTTTATAAAAATATAGTGGCGAAAACCATTGCTAAAGAGGTCACTCCCGGTGAAGGGATCTCGGCTCTTTCCCCGTAGAATGAGGTGCAGGATATTCCAACTGAATACCACGTTGCAAAGCAAAAGTAATCGACTATAGTGAAGTTATTGCCCTGATGCAAACTTCTGTCCAAGGGGTCACTCCCGGTGAAGGGATCTCGGCCCTTGCCTCGTCGACTGAGGTGCTGGATATTCATAACCGAATACCACTGTGCAAAACAAAAGAGAACGCCCTTACAATAACAAATTTTTGAAAAATATTCCAGCAACATCAGAATAGGTTTGTTTAGCTTGCATTCATCCGAATCAACGCAGTCCCATCAATTGATCACACCACAAAAGAACGAAAATAATGATGTCCGTATATGCTATCCGCATTCGCCACTGGGTCCCGTCATCACCCGTTAGGTTACTTAACTAACGACAGAGCGGGTACTGGACTAGCGCGGATGCAAAACATATACAACATCTACTAGTATATATATCAATATATAATATTCGCTCAAGGCGTGATAAATTGCAACATCATAGAAATGTAATAAGCATCACAGAACAATACATATATCTGGGATCCCCGGGTTTCATAGAGCCGCTACTGAAACCCGACGTTCCCCTGGTCATGTGGATAGCCTGTGCAATGAAATCCTAGACCCCTACGGACGCGGCAAGTTACCCGCCAAAACCTGAAGCGAGGTAGCCCCCCTTCAACAACGTGAAACCACCCAGCACTTCACGGAATCCGGTAACTTGAGCATCCCACCTTGGGTCAACCTATACCCCCTACGAGTGCAGCGAATAGCCAGCCAATTCTAGAGTGAACCCCCCTCCGTCTCAAAGCAATGAGATGTGGGCCCGTTGCCCTCTAGAACCCGGCTACCCGTGCACCCTACCGCGTGGTAATCCTAGTATAGAAAGTAAAATATATACAACGGGTACATCGACCTTAGCCCGGTCATGCCCCAAAAGAATAATATATAAACAGGCAGTGACGGCAGTCCACATGTCGGACGCTCGCCCCGCAATATCAAATGTACAAATACAACCAAACTATACTAACATTGCATCCAGGCTATCCACCACGACAAATCGGCAACGTCACAGCACAACACAGAACATCAACGTGAATGTCACGTTCGCAAATCCGTCTAAAAGAATTATAGCAATTAGACAGGATTTACCGATCAAATGACATTCACGATCGCAGATATAATGTAAATACTGTGAACAAACATGTTTAAAATTTTTGATCGACAAAAACTCCCGAAGTGGGCCCCAAGCACAATACCCAGTACTCAAATAAATCTGGGCCTAGAATAAAATTACCAGAAACCCCTTTTCCAAGTAAGAGACCAACTAAAGAAATTTCGTGCGCTGCGGCTACTGTACGGCCGCGGATCCGCGGCCAAAACGTGGGTACGGCCGCGGATCCGCCGCGCTACAGTGAAATCAGCCCACCAAATTTTCTCAGTTCTCTTAATAACCTGCACGAATTTCTGTAATACACCAAATAATTTTTCGAGCACAAAAAAAATTCGACAGAAAGTTCATGACTTGGAATCGCGGTTTTGGAATTTTCGTTCGATCGAAGTTCTAAACACATTAGAGCAAGCTAGTAAAGGTTAATGGTGTGGCTCTGATACCATGTAAGTCTTCGGTAGCGCCCCGGCCGTCTTTCCGAGGCCAAAATGCGGAAACGAAAACTTTTCTTTAACTAGAAACCGACGCTATCGTATACTTTTTCTCCGGATCGGACCATTAACCTACTACTAGCTAACTAGAGAAAGGGTAGAGAGGTATACCGAGCGATCCATGTCCTTCGATCTTTGGCCACCATCCCAAGCTCCTCACGGCATCTCCGGTCTCGATCTCCTCGTCGGAAAGGGCACCACACCGAGAAGTCTTTTTACGGGCTCCCGCTTCGTCCGAAGCAACTTGGGCACGAAGTGTGCTAGCCGACGTGTCCAAGACGATGTATAGAATGTTTGTGATCACTTTGTCTCTTGCATCCATGGATTTCGATGGATGTTAGAGGTGTTTCCATTAATAGAGATTTGAGCTAGAGAAGAAAGAGGAAGAAGAAGGAGTTTCCTCCTTCTTTTCTTTTGTTTTTTGTAATGGAAATGATAATGAGAGTATGAATGAGATCAAGAATAATACAAGAGCAAACATCAACCATATGGTTGCCTTTCTCTCTCTCCTTATCATTTCAATACAAATCTATCACATTATGTGACACATGCACAAAGAAAGAGACCATGAGTCACCACTTGTGTATGTGTCACAATAAATGCTTCTTATAATGACATATAGCTCACAATTTTCATAAACAAACATTAATCCAAATGTTTGCAACAATAAAAAGATACGGCAACATCTAAAGTAAACTCGTGACTTATCACAAGGATACCCCTCACCTATATATACATACCTGCATCCGCATTCCGACTGAATGCGAATGCGATGAGACTAAGGTAATCCAAGAAATCTAATACTAGGATCCGGCTTAAACCAAAGCCCACTAGTATGATCCGTCAGATCATGATCCGTGCAATACCGCACGTATAAGATCGAACCCTGCCATATATCATACGGCCTCTAAATCGTTTCGTCCGAAACTTGAGAAACTGTCTGTTGGGGACTCTAAAGACTCGTCAATACTTTGGCTGTGGATTTAACCACAAGCACATCAGAGGTATTAGCCGTACGTAACGGGCTACCAGGTATTGACCAAAAGGGAGGTCGATGTGCGAACTCATCCTAACACCATACTGAGCCTGTCAGTGACAATATCCGTACAGTCCGGTCCGTTCGTCTATGAGCATCGCATGGCGGGCCTAGGGGGTTGGTAAAAGTCAGACCCCCAAAAGCGGTACAAGTCGTGTCGGAGTGTAGCCCAGAACACCCTGAGATACTACTGGAATACCTACCAGTAAATCTCCTGCCTTGGCCAAGGACTACGTGTAATGGCTCTCCTATACATGTTGGATATAGTGCCCTCAAAGTCCATTATTGGATCATAGGCACGTGATTGCAATGATTATGGAGAACCTATACCGGTAGGACAGTCTTACTCGAGATGATAGTATGCTATCTGGTTTACCTTTATTAGTCGTGTACAGGCTCAGGTGACTGATCACTGTTACACGTTGATAGAGCCCTTAGGATCTTGCTTCACTACCAACAGTATGATGGCGATCATATACATGAGAGTTGGGTAGTCTATAAGCATATCCTTAATTGTGGTCCCTAGTCGTGGGAGTTTCGAGACAGGGCATCGATACTCCGGAGTAGACTAGTGTATACAGTCGAGACCCCGATGAGGGGCGGTGGCTGGTCTCACAAGCCACTGGTGTCAGTTGGATCACCTAAGATGTATACAGGTGCTCATTGGGTTACGAGTACACCGGACAGGACTCGCCGGGAACCTGCTAGTTGGTATTATACCTATCGTTAGATAGCAGTTCCCTAGTGACATGTGTACAGGTTAGTTCATCGACCTGAGGTCGTCATTTGTCTCGTGTTAGTTCCTACTGTGCTTTGATTTCTACCCTACCACGGCTCAAAGGAGTCGTGCAAACAGGTATTTTTTGGGTACAGTCCCGAGCCACATGGAGGCAAGTGAGCGGATCAGTAGGGGATTCGTCTCTCCTGGAATTAGGGGTGAGATCGCGCTGTGTCTAGGAGAGCCATTACACAAAGCCCACGGCCGTGGCAGGAGATTTACCTGTAGGTACTCCAGTATTATCTCAGGGTGTTTTTGGGCTACACTCCGACACGACTTATCCCGCTATTAGAGGTCTGACGTTACCAGTCCCCTAGGCAGATATGCGATACTCATAGACGAACGGACCGGACTGTATGTACATTGTCACCATTAGGCTCAGTAGGGTTTCCGGATGAGTTCGCTCGTCGGCCTCCCTTAAGGTCAGTACATGGGCAGCCGTTACGCACAGCTGGTGCCGCTGACGGCTTGTAGTTATACCTACTGCTAGGGTACTAACGAGTCATTAGAGTCCGCCACAGATAGTTTTCCAAGTACGGGAGAAACGTTGTAGAGGCCGTATGGTTTTATGGAAGGGTTCTGAAAATGCACGTGCGTTTACGCATGTGTCATATTTCGGGAAGATAATACTGGTGGGCTTTGGTTTAATCCGGATCCGAGTATTATACTGTATAGATTTAATATCTTTGTCTCAGTTGCATTTTTATTCGGTCGTAATAGAAATGCGGGTATGTTTATACTGTTACGGGGTTGTCCTGAAATTCGTTTCGGGATCGCTTTTGGAAGTTGCCAGTTTTCAGTATTCTATCGCCCGTCTTTAACATTCGGTTAAATGCAGATTTATCTTTTATTGAGGGTGAGTCATGAGTGTGGAAGGTTCTAGAAATTTCTAGATGGTGACTAGGCTTCATGACTCATTAGTGCATTGATTGTGCATTTAATGAAAAGGATGACTGGGGTTTATGATTCAATGTATGCAATTAATGATATGAAAGGTGTTTAGATGACTCATTCTTTTCATGATTGATTTTTATCTTATGGTTACCCTTCTCTTGTTCCTACACTCACCTCCCTCCTCACTTATATATGGCCGGCCCCTTCTTGAGAGATGGATAAGGTTGTTGTTTAAAAAGATGATAGTTTTTTGGTGTATGGAAATTTCATAGCTTCTTTCATTCCATCACCCGATTCAAATGGAAACTTCATTAACTGTTCGTCCATGGCTTTGGACGAAGTGAGACAAAGTGTTCTACTCATTCTCTACATCAATCTTGGTCATCTCTTTTAGCAAACTTGATGACCGAGTTGCCTCGGGTCAGAGGCGGGAGCCCGTTTAAAGATCCGTTGATGTGGTGCCACCTGGACGAGCAGATCAGAGATCGACGAGATCGGAGCAGCCGCAACGGAGCGTGGGATGATGGTTAAAGAACGAAGGACTCGGATCGTTCGGTATAACCTTTCTACCCTCTTTGTAGTTTGTTAGTTTAGCAATAATGGCAGAACCGGGTTATAGTATACTATAGCGCCAGTTAAAAAGTTTTTGTTCCGAAATTTGGCGTCTGTTAGACGACCGGGGCGCTACCGTAGACTTACAGCGGTATCAGAGCCTTGCCATTAAGCTTTACTAACTTGTGCTAACGCGTTTAAAATATCGATCGGACGAAATTTCGAAAACTACAATTTTCCGTGTAAAGTTTCTGTCGAATTTTAAATCTGGTCTAAAAATCATTTTGGGCATCTCAGAAAATCGTGCAGGCTTTTCTAAGCATTCTGGTGAAATTTGGTAGACTGAAGCTTCCAAAGAGCCGCGGAACCGCCGCGTAAACCCTAGTTTGGCCGCGGTTCCGCCGCCGTTTTGGAGCAACGGTAAACCATTTTTCTACAGTAAGGTCTTCATGTAAAATTGTGGTTTCTGAAATATTTCTTTTGGGCCCATATTTTGTTACTGTACAACAGATGTACTTGGGGCCCACTTTGGGAATTTTAGTCGATCGAAATTTAAACGTGTTAGTTTACAGTACTTACATTATATCTCCGACCGGGAATGTCATTTTAGCGGTAAATTGCGTCTAATTGCTATAGTCCTTTTAGATGAATTTATGAACGTAACATTCGCGTTGATGTTCTGTGTTGTGCTGTGATGTTGCGGATTTGTCGTGGTGGATAGCAGTGTGCAATGGTAGTGCAGTTTGAATTTATTTGTACATTTGAAATTGCGGGGCGAGCGTCCAACATGTGGACTGTCGTCACTGCCTGTTGTATAATATTCTTTTGGGGCACGACCGGGCCGAGGTCGATGTACCCGTTGTATATATTTTTCATTTCTGGACTAGGTTTACCCCGCAGAGGAGTACGCGGATAGCCCGGTTCTGGAGGGCAACGGGTCCGCATCTCATGGCTTTGAGAGGCAGAGGGGCCTCACTCTAGAATTGGCAGACTATTCGCCGCACTCGTAGGGGGTACAGGTTGACACAAGGAGGGGTACTCAAGTTACCGGATTCCATGAAGTGCAGGATGGTCCATTCATTATGCTGTAGGGGGCTGCCTCTCTTCAGGTTTTGGCGGGTAACTTGCCGCACCCGTAGAGGTCTAGGTTTCATTGCACAGGCTATCCACACGACCAGGGAAACGTCGGGTTTCAGCAGCGGCTTTATGAAACTCGGGGATCCCGGATTATCTGTATTGTTCTGTGATGCTTATTACTTTTCTGTAATGTTGCATATTATCACGCCTGGAGCGATTATTGTATATTGGTATATATACAAGTAGATGTTGTATATGTTTTACACCCGCGCTAGTTCAGTCCCCGCTCTGTCGTTAGTTAAGTAACCTAACGGGTGATGACGGGACCCAGTGATGAATGCGGATGGCATATACGTACATTTTATTTTTGTTCTTTTCTGGTGTGATTAATTGATGGGACTGCGTTGATTCTGATCAATGCAAAGGAAAACAAACCTTTTTGGCAGTTGTTGGAACAATTTTAAAAAAGGTTATTACAAAGACATTTCCTTTTATTTTGCATAGCGGTATTCGGTTGGAATATCCTGCACCTCATTCGACGAGGCAAGGGCCGATATCCCTTCACCGGGAATGACCCCTTGGGCAGAAGTTTGCGTCAGGATAATAACTTCACTATAGTCGATTACAAGTTGCTTTGCATCGCGGTATTCAGTTGGAATATCCTGCATCTCATTCCACGATGAAAGAGCCGAGATCCCTTCACCGGGAATGACCTCTTTAGCAAAGGTTTTCGCCATTATATTTTTTATAAAAAGCTATCAGGTTCCTTCAGCGATATCAAGTTCGTTACGTTAAAGGTTTTTCGCCAAAAACGAGCCGTAGCCCTCCGTCATTTCTTTTGGGTATTCAGTAGTATTCAAGCTATGCATTTTAGCCAAAGTTAAGGCATAGTGTTTGGTAGCTGCTGGGTATTCATTTGTTGCATAGATAGATGAGTTGGTTTAGGACAGTCGTTCTGCCAATTGGCCAAAGTCAGGGGCATGTGCGGGTGGGTTCAAATTGACAAGATAGTGACGGGTAGAACTTGGCATGTGACTTATGCCATTTTGACCAAAGCCAAGGTCATAAGAGCATAGGGCAAAAATCATATCGGGTGTTTCTAAAGAAACTGAAACTTGCCAAGTATGCGCATACCTTCTGGAGTGTGAGTAACGTGAGTGGATTCCGTCACGTTATCATGCGATGAGAGTTAGATCCCGATTCCCACTGATGAGTTAGTTTACACTTTGGGTGATCCCGATTGATTCTTCCTTTAGGTTTGGAGGAGAATTTGACAGTACAGTGGGAGGTTTCTTGATTCGATAAAGTGATAACCATTCTGATCTAGGTTGGATTGCACGCAGAGTGTTTCTTTTCTCTCTCTCTCTGGCAGCGACCATTGACCGACCCTAGACTATGACTCAGTGACCAAGTTGACCGAACCTTCTTAAAATACTGGCATTTGGATTGCCCGAGTTGCATAAGTCATTGCCGCTCCTTCTTTTACACTTTGCATTTCTTGGAACACCCCGTATTACTATGGACATCCACTTCCATTGGATAGATCCATCGTATGGTTATATACGAACTCGAAGGACTTCTTCGAGTATGGATCCAGGTTCAGGAGAATTAGAATTAGTTTATTCAGTTGTCTTTTATTATCACCTTCTCTCAGGTTGTGAGAGCTTCTTGGTTTAGGAGAGTACACCTATTATGCTTATTGGATAGTCTTCTTCCAAACCATAGGCCGGTGCCGAAAGATAGGGAATGAAGAAAACCAATTAGCCTAAGTAGTGTGTACAGAAGGTAATAACTAAAGACAAAATAAAGGGATTGGAAAGAGCGCAAAGTAAGTTGCGACTGTTATCATTCACAACCAAACCGCGTACTTCATCGCCACTCCTATTTCACATTTGCTTTTTTCCCCAGTTCGGGAGAAACAAAATAAGGTATTATTCAGTTGTCTTTTATCATCACCTTCTCTCAAGTTGCGAGTACTCCTTGGTTTAGGACGGTACACCTATTATGCTTACTGGATAGTCTTCTTCCAAACCATAGGCTGGTGCCAAACGGTAGGGAAGGAAGAAAACCATTTAGCCTAACGATGGTGTACAGATGGTAACGACTAAAGAAAAATAAAAGGATTTGGAGAGATGGCAAAGAAATATACGGTTATAGTCATGAATTGGATTATGGAAGAGGCATTACTAGGAATACCAGGATACCCCTACGAAACATTTTCATGTTTCAGTGCATTGTTAAAGGAAAACTGTTTTCCCGATTAGATACTTACTCCAGGGTATGTATTTACCAGGTTTCATTCTCATATCTGTATGGTTTTACAGATGATGAGTGGGAGTAAGTTATTGGGAATTAAGTGATCATCCTCATTATTTCGGAATTCGTTGTAATTGGTGATATTTGAGGAAATTGCCTGGATACAGTTTTCCACCTACGACGCACAAGTTTTGAGTTAGTCAACTCGGCGGACTTATACAGAGTATTGTATACTGTCCAGTGTCCATCAGGACAAAGGGGTAGGTCCTCGTACTATATTCTGTTTACTTATGACTTCTCTAGTTTTTAGACAGGTGTTTCGTAGAAATATAAGGTCTATGTTTTGAGAAGTTGTGGGTATAAGAATAAAGTAGAGAACCAGGTGTCACAAGTATCGGGATTCTTCAAAGAGATCGAACATGTAGATTCTTGTGATTAGTATTCAAGTAATGGTTTCGAGAAACTAGTTTCTCTTTCAGGTTTCTCATAATTGGATGGATTCCTAAGTTGAGTAATACTGATTAGCCTCTTTCCATTAAGTTTATATGCACTGTTGACAGCTGCATGATTTGAATTTGGTTCCAATTAAATAAGTGCCAAAGTTTCTATATTGGATATAGAATGGTTCATATCTTAACGATGTTAAGGTACGGGGAGTTGTCCGGCTTATGCTTAAAACCAGACTCTGGATAACTCAGGGCACGTTTCTATAATGGCAGTTTGTGGGTTGACCCTGGCTATGACGAGGGTTGACTTTCTACCATTTGGAAGATCAATAGTGATATTGTTCTTGACTCGCCACAGTTTTAGTAAAATGGATTTTTTCAGAAAACAGTAGTGGGAGTATGGTAGAACTGGAAGTGATTCCAGAACCGCAAACGATTACGGAAAATTTAATAGGACATAAAAATTCAATCAGGTTTGACATTCCATTAGCCACTCCGCAGATATGGTGGGTAATCTCAGACACCCGAGAGGTACTCCGGTAGGCACAAGGACGGTGACAGGGAGACTCTTGTTTACCCAGACTTGATACTGCTGTTGTTCCAGGATACGAGACCCGGCAGGAGGTTAAGTATAGCGTCGTTCTAAACTCGCTTTAGAAGTGCATGTATATATTATTCTGCCAGAGGGTTGTCGTGGTCAGTGGGAGCAGCGGAAGCATAGTGGGCAAGTAGCTTATGTCTATTTATAGACTTGAGCAGTTATAGCGGAGACAGATCATCTATTTTTGATGTGACAGTCATGGGTTTGACTTCATCAGAATAGGGGATGGATCTGTTAAGAAGGTAGTAGGGTGTGATGTCATGGTATTTGGATGACAAACACTGAGCTGGAAGTAAAATTCCTATACTATGATCGGTTGTACTGTGGTCGTCACACAGTTGTTTCTCCAGAAAGGATATGGATATAATATCTTACATTCTGGTTACTAGATCTATGGCTTTAGATCTAGATTTGGGTAGTTTCCCAATGTAGGTATTTTGACAGTATTCTAAAAGTTTTTAGAATAGATGACTCCTGGCATGGTGGTGCACCTGCAGGTGATGGAGTCACCCTCTCTAAAGGTGTCTTACAGACTAAAGGGGAGAGGGAAGTGCATGATTGGCAGATCACTTGCTTAGGCAATTGAGTCAATCGTGAGATGTCAAGTACCACACTAGATGTTTTTTTTGCACTAGATGCGATAAGCTTGTATTAATCCAATCCTAGAGAAACATATAGAAGCAGTTTTAGAACAGAAGTGCATGTTCTACGGATTTGATGACGGCTGATTGTTAGGATATGTGCGTGTCAAGTTTAGTTCTAAATACCGCAATCAAGACGGTTTCGCACGTAGCTAGCCGGTTGAGTACGGGTCGTCCGCAGGGAGATGGGAATCTTTTTCTATGTGTTTTTCGACGAGTTAAGTCCGGTTGTTCAGATTTTGTTTGTAGTTATCTAAGTGTTGAGTTGATATTTAAAGAGAGCATGTTAGGGTTAGGATTAGGTTAGTTTGAGTTAGGAGTCTCCACATCTTTCGTTGCCCTTCTTAATATCGTGTTACGGTAATCGGCAACAACGGGGATTAGCACGACTAGGAAGGACTTTGCGAGTATAAGCTAGGCTTTCCAACGCATAAGTCTTCCTTTTGGTGCTTGTCCGTCCGTTCTTGGCTCTTAGCCATAACCTCCGGTTAATCCAACCACAACCGGTCTCACTACGGAATCACCGCTATCATGTAGGATAGGGTGCCGTAAGGAGCGGATTGTGGTTGGGTTAACGGGAGTCGATTTAAGCTGTTGGGCAAGGAAAGAGTGAGAGAGATTTCCTTCTCTCAAACTTCCCTTATCCTACCCTAACAAGAATGAACTACTCACACATCATAATACGGAAAAATAAAACAACACAAAAGAGGAAGATAGAAAGAAGGAGATTAGAAGAATACGACTAACTGTTTGCGACCTCACCTTGGCGAGGATCGAGCGTAAGTATCATTGTCGTATGTAAGGATAAAGAAAAAAGAGAAGAAAGAAATAACAAGGAAATAACAACAACTACTTAACGAATTTAAAGTTACAACAATTATAATAAAAGTAAGACAAGCATGGTAACAAATTGATCTTCTTTATTTATCATTCCTCCCTCACAAAGCTCACTACAAGGTTAATGGAGAAGAGATGAGAAGAAGAAGAACAAGTGAACTAAATCCTAGAAAAAGAAAATACAAGAATGGACCCTTTCCTTCACAAACTTCTGGGCTATTTATAGGCCAAAACATGAAACCCTAGGGCCACCACCAGAACCCTGATGAAAAGACCAACCTACCCCCAAAATACCTGTATGTTTGGCGCCAGAACGGCCGCGCAAGCGCGGCCAAAACCCCCCTTTGGCCGCGCTTCCGCGGCCGTTTAGAGGAGTTGGGCCTATATCTTTTTGGTCCTGGCCTGTTTTGGTGTGTACTGCATTCTGATATATGTATTTTCTCATAATTTCTTCACGAATTTTCCAGAATTTCTGTTGAAGGAAAGGTGGACTTTTTGTCAAGATTTTGTCATGATTGTCTCGAGCGCCGCGTAGATCTCTTGGATCTTGTGCCACCATTGAGCCTTGTGCCTGAAAACGACATTGACTTGACATTTTGTCTTCCTAAACCGGTATCTGGCAGCATACGGATGAAGAGCGGAGACCGTGTTTTATCTGTAGTTGGCAGGAACCGGATTTTTGTCGTGTTTTCCATGAATTTCTCCGTTTGAGAACCGGGAACCTGTATCCTGCAATTGACTAGCAAACACGGCTCAAGAGTATCTACCGACATGCAATGTGATAAAAATTGGGCGGTATAAAAATGCAAAAATCTGATATGAACAAATACCCCCAAACTTATCATTTGCTCGTCCCGAGCAAAGTCCATTTATTCACAAAAATTTCCTAACCTCACTTTCGCAGGGAACGCGATTGCACTGAGCATGTGCAACAAGCCGTTAAACCTCTAGGTGTCCCTAGTAGGAGGAGTGTTGTCTCCTGAGGGTTTTCAGCGGATACTACCCACAAAATCCGGTCAAGTTGGTTTGTAAAAATGACTAAGTTTCAAACCCTAAAGTTTTGTTTTAGAAAATAACAATTCTATAATCCTTAGTCTAGACTATCGAACCTTTATTTTTCACACCTCACATCTTATTTAACTACAGATTTTATATGTCTTTACGTGCAGTGCGGATAGTGTCGTTAAGTTCCAGAAGGATCGATTAGAGTCATCATGTCGCACAATAAAGCCCAGATAACAATTTTAAAAGGATCACATAAGTTTTATAATGAGTTAAGCATTTTTCAAGTTTCGTTTTGCAGTAAGGTTTCAACTTTAGAATTTCTATCTTCCTTAACAGGAAACTAAGTCGTATTTTTCACTCCACCTTTTTCTTGTTTTCATTTCATACACACCACTGTGAACGTGCAATAGTCTTTATCAAAGAGTAAAACCTTCATATCTCCGTTAAAATTTTTTTTTTTTTTAAAAGCCTGTCTTTTATCAAGATTATTCTCACACAAAGAACCGTTAGGAATTTTAACTCGGAGAGAACACTTGCTTGACTTTGCTTTAAACTGGACTTTCTAGGCTTCTTAGCGAGCTTTGGGCCAATGCACCCAAACCAGTTGGTTTTAGGGCATTAGGTGTAGAAACACCCCAGCGGACTTAATTACTCAAGTTACCTAGGTCCAAAAACAAAAGACAGTTTGGCGTGAAAATCAGATGATTTAATACGAACGGAGATATAACCGGCAGTTCAAATATTTTTTGGATAAAAGACGTGTCTAGTGGGTTTGGTGTGTAATCATTCCAATCAAGTTTTAGATGGGTTATTTTTCAGACTTAGCTCCTATTACGGCATCAATAACATTCCATCATATTCGCTTTACTTCATAAACTATTCTTGTCATTACTTATTTCAGAACAAACCTATTTGATTCTCAGAAAATCATTTATCTGTTTAAAAGTTTGAACATGAAAGACTTGTCATCTAATTCCCAAAACTCACGATACGTGTAGTGTGATGTAAAGACGTATATCAGCTATAGTTAACTTCAAAGGAGAGTTATCTTTCAGGTTTTCAAAATCCAAACATAAGATCTAGTTATTCCTATTTTATCAAACAAAAAACCGTCGAATGTTGAATCAGAGTTCTTCCACAAGCTAACTTGACAAAAAGTTTTTATATTTTTGGAAAATTTTCAAATTTTTATGGATTTTCTGGATTTTAATATGCAGATGCAAAATATACATATGAATGCGAAGGTAAGAAATGCGTACCGAGTGTACCCCCAAACTTAAACTGGACAGTGTCCTCACTGTCATTGCATGAAGAGAGTAGTTTGAAGGTTCAAAATTGTTGGTTAGCGATACACAATTTTTATTTGTTTTTGTTTTGAAAGAAAAGAAAAAGAATATACAAGAATATAAACAAAATGGTTTGTACATACCCCCAAACTTATTTGGAACAGTGTCCACTGTTCTTGGCTGGATAACCGAAGTTTGGAGGTAGGCAGAGGAAGATCAAGCAAGGTAAACCGGCTCCTGTAAGAACAGGAGCTCCTCTGTTGGTTCGGCGCTAAGGTACGGTTTGCATCGGTGTCCGTTCACTTTGAAGAGTGAACCGTCCTTTGGATTTTCCAAATCCACAGCGCCCTGCGGATACACATTCCGCACAAAATACGGCCCTTTCCAGCGAGATCGGAGCTTTCCAGGATGGAAGTGAAGTCGGGTGTCGTAAAGAAGTACCTGCTGACCAGGTACGAAGGTTTTGCGCACAAGGTGTTTATCATGAAACACCTTCGTTCGATTCTTAACGACAACCGCATTGTCGTAAGCCTCATCCCTAAGCTCGCTCAGTTCGTTCAGCTGCAGCTTCCGATGGCTGCCCGCGTCCTCCAGAGACAGATTCAGCTCCTTTATCGCCCAAAACGCGCGATGCTCGATTTCGACAGGAAGGTGGCAGGCTTTTCCGTACACAAGCCGATAGGGAGACATGCCAAGGTCGGTCTTATAAGCGGTTCTAAATGCCCAAAGGGCATCAGTGAGTTTCAAAGACCAATCCTTACGGTTCTTGGAAACCGTTTTCTCCAGTATCTGCTTGATTTGCCGATTTGAAACTTCGGCCTGCCCGCAGGTTTGGGGGTGGTAGGGCGTAGAAAGCTTATGATTAATGGAGTATTTCCGCATCAAGGCCTCGAAAGTCCTATTGCAGAAATGACTTCCATTGTCGCTAATGATCGCTCGGGGGTGCCCAAACCGTGAGAAAATGTTTTCTTTAAGGAACCTAACGACAACCTTGTTGTCGTTAGTTCGGCTGGGCACAGCCTCGACCCATTTACAGACGTAGTCAACAGCTAGAAGGATATACAAGTTCCCAAAAGAGTTGGGAAACGGCCCCATGAAGTCTATCCCCCAAACATCGAAAATCTCCACAACCAAGATCGGTTGGAGCGGCATCTCGTTCCTCCGGGATATCCGGCCCATGTGTTGGCACCGGGAGCAAGTCTTGCAATAATCGTGAGCGTCTTTGAAAAGTTGTGGCCAGTAGAAACCACATTGCAAGATCTTCTCAGCTGTCTTTCTGGGCCCAAAATGCCCGCCACATGCTTGGTCGTGGCAAAATGACAGCACACTCTTGAATTCCTCATCTGGGACACACCGACGAATAATCTGGTCGGGACAGTACTTGAACAAGTAGGGTTCGTCCCAGTAAAAGTGTTTTACTTGGGATAAGAAGCGAAGTCTGTCCTGACTCGACCATTCGGTCGGTAGTAATCCCGTGGCCAAATAGTTCACAATATCTGCGAACCAGGGTTCGCATGATACTGTCAAGAGTTGTTCATCCGGGAAAACGTCATTGATCGGAATTGGAAGCGAAGGCGAAGAAGGAAGTCGCGAGAGATGATCGGCAACCACGTTTTCACATCCTCGTTTGTCCTTAATGACAAGGTCAAACTCTTGAAGCAAGAGGATCCAACGGATTAACCGAGATTTGGCATCTTTCTTCGCAAAAAGATGGCGCAGAGCTGAATGGTCAGTGTAGACAATGACTGGAGAGCCGATGAGGTAGGGCCTGAACTTTTCTAGAGCAAATACAACAGCTAAGAATTCCTTCTCTGTTGTTGTATAGTTGATTTGGGCGTCGTTCAGGGTTCGACTCGCGTAATAGATTACATGCGGCATCTTGTTGATGTGCTGTCCAAGGACAGCACCAATGGCAAAGTCGGATGCATCGCACATAATCTCGAATGGGTGCGTCCAGTCAGGGGAAGAAAGAACGGGAGCAGAAGTGAGTGAGCGTTTCAGTGACTCGAATGCAGTCACACAGCGCGAGTCGAAGGTGAAAGGCGTGTCCTTGGCCAGCAAAAGCGTCAAGGGCCTAGCAATCTTGCTAAAGTCCTTGATAAACCGTCTATAGAAACCGGCATGGCCAAGGAAGGCTCGGATATCTCTGACGCATCGGGGAGGAGGCAGATTGGAAATGACCTCAATCTTTGCTTTGTCAACCTCTATGCCATTTTGCGAGATGATATGTCCTAAGACAATACCTTCGCGCACCATGAAGTGGCATTTCTCCCAGTTCAAAGTGAGATTCTTGTCCTTACATCTGGTAAGGACAGCGTCGAGATGCAGCAGACACTCGTCAAAAGAATCGCCGAAAATGGAGAAGTCATCCATGAAAATCTCCAGAAATTTCTCCACCATGTCTGAGAAAATCCCCATCATACACCGCTGGAAGGTAGCGGGCGCATTGCATAACCCAAAGGGCATGCGTCGATATGCAAACGTGCCGAAAGGACAAGTGAAAGTGGTCTTGTCCTGGTCTTTTTCGGCGATGGGAATTTGATTATAGCCAGAGTAGCCATCAAGAAAGCAGTAGTACTCATGTCCGGCCAATCGTTCGAGCATCTGGTCAATAAAAGGTAGCGGAAAGTGGTCTTTCCGCGTTGCAGCGTTGAGTTTTCTGTAATCAATGCAAACTCGCCACCCGGTTTGGGTGCGAGTAGGGATTAACTCATTCGCCTCGTTGGTTATGACCGTGATGCCCGACTTCTTGGGGACAACGTGAATGGGGCTAACCCACTGGCTATCAGAGATAGGGTAAATGATACCACTATCTAAACATTTGACGATCTCCTTCTTCACAGCCTCCTTCATGACTGGATTAAGACGTCTTTGTGGATCCCGGGCTGGTTTGGCATCATCCATCAGATGAATGTGATGCTCAACGATCAGGGGACTAATCCCCTTGATGTCCGCCATGGACCAGCCAAAAGCTTGCCTGTTGCTGTGCAAGACCGCGAGAAGGGCTTTCTCTTGCTCTGGAGCTAGAGAAGCCGAAATGATGACAGGGAGGGTCTCGTTCTCACCTAAGTGAGCATACTTAAGGTGAGACGGCAACGGCTTGAGTTCGAGCGTTGGAGGTGAAATGATGGAAGGCAAGACCGGTGCAAAGGTCTCGAACTCAAAGGACTCCAGCAAAGGTTCAAAGCGAGTGTAGGCAACCGAGTTGGATGTTTCAGGTAACTCATCCGGAAAGTCAAAAGATTCAAACTCGGGTTGTGTGCGGCTAAGATCGTGCAAGAACGTGAAACACTCGTATTCGTTGTCGGACGCAGAAGCAGCAGCAGGTTCGAAGAGAAACGCACTAGTGGCGTCAAGATCATCGTGTTCAAACAGAAACTCCTCGAATTCACACTCTTCTGGTGTGATCTCCTGGATCGAGCAAACATCCAGTATATGAGCATTAGGTTCGGCGGGCTGATTCCCCAACCTAAAAATGTTGAGTTCAATTGTCATATTTCCAAAAGAGAGGTTCATTGAACCATTGCGACAATTGATCACAGCATTTGAGGTTGCGAGAAATGGGCGACCGAGTATCACCGGAATTTGATTCCGGGGGTTAGCTACAGGCTGTGTATCTAAGACAATGAAGTCGACGGGGAATATGAAGTCCCCGACTTTGATTAACACATCCTCTAGCTCACCCCTAGGATGGGTGATCGATCGGTCGGCCATCTGGAGAGTGCAGTGTGTAGGTTTCAGCTCTCCGACGCCTAATTGCTCGTATACTGAATACGGAAGCAAGTTAACACTGGCACCAAGATCTAAATAGTGCGCGGTTGATGTTCTTATCCCCAATAGTAATTGAAATCGTAGGACAGCCAGGGTCCTTCCGTTTTTGTGGTAAAGATTGGGTAAGGGCATCACTCACAGCACTAGCCAAGAAAACTTTCTTGGGTACCTGAGACTTCCTCTTTTTCGTGCACAAGTCCTTTAAGATTTTCGCGTAAGAAGGGACTTGTTGGACAGCATCTAAAAGAGGAATGTTAATGTTAACTTGCTTGAATAACTCCAAAATCTTCTCCATTTGTGGATTTTGTTTGTTAGACCTCAACCGGTTTGGAAATGGAACATTTTGAAAATGGTTGAGTCTAATGCTGGAGGAGGAGATTTTGGAGTTGGAACGGTTCCCAGAATAGGTGTTTTCGTGGAGTGAGAAGCGGGTCCGTTTAGAGAAGAAGAGGAAGGAGAGCCTTGTGAAGAACGGAGAATAGGCTCGGAAGACGAAGAAGAAGAAGCAGGAGAAGAAGAAGAAGAAGAAGAAGCGCCGGGGTGTCATCGTTGATTTGCTTGCCAATGTTGTTTTGCAGCACCCTCCCTGATCTCAGTGTGGTCACGGCACTCACATTATGGTTTTGTTGTTCAAGAGCAACATGTGCATTATGTGGGTGGCCAGGATTTGGAAGTGGCTGGGACGGGAGCTTCCCCTTCTCTCGCTCGCTCAAGGCCGCGTTCAGCTGTGCAATCTGGGCTTCGATGGCTTGATGCTCTGCCCGTGTGCGGCGGTGTGTTGCACTAAAGATTGAATCGAAGACTGGATGTTGGCGGTGGATTGAGTTGATTGTTTAACAAACGCATCCAGACTTCGCTCGAGCGAGGAAACCTTATCATTGTTTGACGGAACAAAGTTGTTTGGTGGAAAGGAATTGTTCGGTGCAAAGTTGTTCGTCTGGTTTTGGTAAGGCTGGGGTTGGAAGGGCTGCTGATACTGAGTTTGTTGTTGCGCTTGTTGTTGCGGTGGAGGGGCCCTTTGGAAATTGTTGCCCTGGAATTGATTCTGATTCTGATTCAGGCGAATTAGGGTGGTTCCTCCAACCGGATTGAAGGTGGAAGAGTATGGATCATTCCTCGGTCTTTGCTGGAATGCATTAACCTGATCCTGTCCTTGCGAGGGTGGATTGTAAGGACACTCTTCAGTCAAGTGGGACGGATCGGAACAACAAGCGCAGATGGTACGAAGGGGGAGAACAGGGGCAGGAGTAGGAGAAGAAAATTTGCTCTCTATTGCTTCAAGCTTTTTGTGATAGCAGCCATTTCAGCTCTCATCGCAATAGAGACATCAAGCTGGTGAATTCCTACCCTAGACTGACCGGTAGAAGTGGAGGGAGAAGAAGAAGAAGGAGTCGGTCTGGTGCTCTCCCACTGTAGCGTTTGCTCCGCAAGATCGTCAAAGAACCTGCCACGCTTCCTCGTCAGATTTGGATAGGAAGTGGCCCTGACAGATGGTTTCCAGCAACTGCTTCGTTGCTGGGTTCAGTCCCTCGTATAAGGTTTGGCAGAGTTGCCATTTCTCTATACCGTGGTGAGGACACTGAACAAGAAGGTCTTTGTATCGGTCAAAGCACTTCCAGAAGGGTTCAGAAGGAAGCTGGGAGAATTGGTTGATCTCATTTCGAATTCTTGCGGTCTTATGATTTGGGTAGAATTTTTTCAGAAACGCTTTAACAAACTCATCCCAGCTGGTGATTGAGTGGGAAGCGGTGCTATACAGCCATTTTTCTGCGAGATCGCATAAAGTGAACGGAATGACCCGTAGACGTATAGCATCGTCCGACAGCTGGGTCGTTTTCATCATGGCACAGACATTTTGAAATTTGTTTATGAAGATATAGGCATCTTCAGATTCAAGCCCATGAAAACGTGGAAGCATGTTGATGAAATGGGGCTTAATTTCAAAGTTGTCCCCATTGGCCGGAGGAAGAGAAAGGCAGGTTGGAAGTGCAGAACGGGTAGGGTAGAAACGATTCTGGAGCGCAATTCGCTGCGGCGCTACAACAGGCGGAGGTGGTGGAAGATTGGTCTCCATAGGAGGTGGAGCCAATCCAAGGGTGGTCAACGAGATGTTTGGAATAAATCCCGACATCGCGGAAGAAGAGGTTGGTGAAGGTGAAGGTGAAGGTGAAGATGTATGCACAGAATTCCGGTCAACGTCGGAGTTGGCCGGCAAAGGAAGGGGTGAAAGAGGAGTGGACGGAGTATCGACTTCGGAGTCGATCGCGTAGTCGGTCGCGACTAACGTAACGCGGACTAGACGGGCGCTAGTGTCCCGAGTCCAAGCGGACATACACTAAACGAGTTTAGTATAGTCAAAGCGGAGAAGGTGAGGGTAAGAAAACGTCAATGAAGACAGGCGATGGGTGTTGGGTGAAAATGGATTTGGCGACAAAAGGGCAAGTTTTTATAAAAGTTTTTGATTTTTTCTTTTTTTTTTTTTAGAAAGAGATTTACAGAAGTATGTACGGAAATACGGCTTAAGCAATCACAAACAAGATATGCACAATCACACCTAGATCTAGGGTAACCTAGGTCTACTAGACCTGCTCCTGAACTTGATTGTCGAAGTTAAACAGTGTCGAGAAACAAGCTTAAAAATACACTGATCACGAGGCCAGGTAAGTGCAGAGATAAGGGGAGGTTGTCCAACGCTTTCGCGAAGTTCCTTAATTAAATAACCCTTTCTCTTTCGGCGGTTGCGCCTTTAACACTTTCCTAGACACCCCGTAAACAATATACGGTTAAGCAAGGTTCTAAACAAGGTTTATCTTCTCCTAATGAGCGCGAAGTCCTTAGGGCTGAAGTCTAGTATTTTTTAAATTTACAATGGACAATGCATATGCTTTAGTGATTTCCGGGGTCCTGGGAAGGGTGATGAAATCCCCACCCAATCTGGATTGGTTTCAAGCCCCTTAAGTCCGTATTAAAGAATGCAAAACAGTAACAATATCAACAGCAAACAATTTTTATTTGCGGCGCAAAGAATCCTGCACAAGAACAGTTTATTGGAAAGGGGAGAAGAATTTGCGCAAAGAAGCCTGCAGAAAATACAATTTATTGGAGTCCAGAGGAGTGGAGTGGAGAAGAGGAGCTTACCCAGAAAATTTGGCACAGAGAACTCCCCAAGTGGCCGCGGTTCCGCGGCAAAAGAGCCCTATTGCCGCGGTTCCGCGGCTGAAAAGAGGATTGGATGCATAATTTTTCTTGTGTGGGTTCTGTTGGGTGTCCTCTTGTTTTCTGGATGTTCTGAATTTGAATTTACTCACTGTATCTGCTCCAGATTTTGACAGTAGGCCGGATGCTTCGTTTTTTTTTTTTCGTCGCGGTGTAGCCGCGAAATGTGGGTCTATCTTCCCACGTCTTTGGCACTGTACTTGAACACCGTATTTTCAGCGTCTTGGCCACTGAACTCAAACTTGTATTTTCCTTCACACTTGCACAAAAACTAATCAAAAATAACAAGATGGTTTTGTTTACAATGTATATACTTTTTTTTTTTGTTTTTGTTTTTCGGTTAGAGTTATACTTACAAATTAACCCGAAATTTCACAAAGAAACAAACTACCGTCTCCCCGGCAACGGCGCCATTTGATTGTTAGGATATGTGCGTGTCAAGTTTAGTTCTAAATACCGCAATCAAGACGGTTTCGCACGTAGCTAGCCGGTTGAGTACGGGTCGTCCGCAGGGAGATGGGAATCTTTTTCTATGTGTTTTTCGACGAGTTAAGTCCGGTTGTTCAGATTTTGTTTGTAGTTATCTAAGTGTTGAGTTGATATTTAAAGAGAGCATGTTAGGGTTAGGATTAGGTTAGTTTGAGTTAGGAGTCTCCACATCTTTCGTTGCCCTTCTTAATATCGTGTTACGGTAATCGGCAACAACGGGGATTAGCACGACTAGGAAGGACTTTGCGAGTATAAGCTAGGCTTTCCAACGCATAAGTCTTCCTTTTGGTGCTTGTCCGTCCGTTCTTGGCTCTTAGCCATAACCTCCGGTTAATCCAACCACAACCGGTCTCACTACGGAATCACCGCTATCATGTAGGATAGGGTGCCGTAAGGAGCGGATTGTGGTTGGGTTAACGGGAGTCGATTTAAGCTGTTGGGCAAGGAAAGAGTGAGAGAGATTTCCTTCTCTCAAACTTCCCTTATCCTACCCTAACAAGAATGAACTACTCACACATCATAATACGGAAAAATAAAACAACACAAAAGAGGAAGATAGAAAGAAGGAGATTAGAAGAATACGACTAACTGTTTGCGACCTCACCTTGGCGAGGATCGAGCGTAAGTATCATTGTCGTATGTAAGGATAAAGAAAAAAGAGAAGAAAGAAATAACAAGGAAATAACAACAACTACTTAACGAATTTAAAGTTACAACAATTATAATAAAAGTAAGACAAGCATGGTAACAAATTGATCTTCTTTATTTATCATTCCTCCCTCACAAAGCTCACTACAAGGTTAATGGAGAAGAGATGAGAAGAAGAAGAACAAGTGAACTAAATCCTAGAAAAAGAAAATACAAGAATGGACCCTTTCCTTCACAAACTTCTGGGCTATTTATAGGCCAAAACATGAAACCCTAGGGCCACCACCAGAACCCTGATGAAAAGACCAACCTACCCCCAAAATACCTGTATGTTTGGCGCCAGAACGGCCGCGCAAGCGCGGCCAAAACCCCCCTTTGGCCGCGCTTCCGCGGCCGTTTAGAGGAGTTGGGCCTATATCTTTTTGGTCCTGGCCTGTTTTGGTGTGTACTGCATTCTGATATATGTATTTTCTCATAATTTCTTCACGAATTTTCCAGAATTTCTGTTGAAGGAAAGGTGGACTTTTTGTCAAGATTTTGTCATGATTGTCTCGAGCGCCGCGTAGATCTCTTGGATCTTGTGCCACCATTGAGCCTTGTGCCTGAAAACGACATTGACTTGACATTTTGTCTTCCTAAACCGGTATCTGGCAGCATACGGATGAAGAGCGGAGACCGTGTTTTATCTGTAGTTGGCAGGAACCGGATTTTTGTCGTGTTTTCCATGAATTTCTCCGTTTGAGAACCGGGAACCTGTATCCTGCAATTGACTAGCAAACACGGCTCAAGAGTATCTACCGACATGCAATGTGATAAAAATTGGGCGGTATAAAAATGCAAAAATCTGATATGAACAACGGCATCCTCCTTCGGGAGACGGTTATTATTCCAGGCTTCAAAGGTGACATGGTTGACAGAGTGATTGTCAGAGTTATAGTTTTCCCTCTGACGAGAGACAGTATTATGGATAGGTGGTCCAAGAGGATACTGTGGGAGGCATGGTGCAGGATACTGATTAGGTTCAGTGATTGATACTGTCTAAGAAGTTTGGATTTGGAGTTCATTTATGAACAAGGTCCCATCAGATATCCAGACATATTCTAAGACGGGTATTACTCAATTTGGGAGATGGCTTTCTCCGCGAAATTAAGAGAGATATAGAAAGAAACATCAAGGCAGATCCACTCACTGATGCTATTTCTCGAACACAATAGTTTTACAAACGGGCTTTGTGAAACTGATTAGTAGAGGAGTTGGATGTTCGGTTTCACACGGGCTGTGAGTATGCGACATCGCAATAATTAGCCTTAAGTGCAAGTGGGAGATTGTTGATATAGTACCCTCAAATTCAATTATTGGATCGCAGGCACGTGATTGCAATGATTGCGGAGGACCTATACCGGTAGGACAGTCTTACTTGAGATGATAGTAAGCTATCTGGTTTACCTTTATCAGTCGTGTACAGGTTCAGGTGACTGATCACTGTTACACATTGATAGAGCCCTTAGGATCTTGCTTCACTACCAACAGTATGATGGCGATCATATAGGTGAGAGTCGGGTAGTCTATAAGCATATCCTTAATTGTGATCCCTGGTCGTGGGAGTTTCGAGATAGGACATCGATACTCCGGAGTAGACTAGTGTATACAGTCGAGACCCCGACGAGGGGAAGTGGCCGGTGTCACAAGCCACTGGTGTCAGTTGGATCACCTAAGATGTATACAGGTGCTCATTGGGTTATGAGTACACCGGATAGGACTCGCCAGGAACCTGCTAGTTGGTATTATACCAATCGTCAGATAGCAGTTCCCTGGTGACATGTGTCCAGGTTAGTTCATCGACATGAGGTCGTCATTTGTCTCGTGTGAGTTCCCACTGTGCTTTGATTTCTACACTACCACGGCTCAAAGGAGTCGTGCAAACAGGTATTTTTTGGGTACAGTCCCGAGCCACATAGAGGCAAGTGAGCAGATCGGCAGGGGATTCGTCTCTCCCAGTATTGGGGGTGAGATCGCGCTGTGTCTAGGAGAGCCATTACACAAAGCCCACGGCCATGGCAGGAGATTTACTGGTAGGTACTCCAGTAGTATCTCAGGGTGTATTTAGGCTATACTCCGACACGACTTATACCGCTATTAGGGGTCGGACTTTACCAGCCCCCTAGGAAGATATGCGATACTTATAGATGAACGGAACGGACTGTATATACATTGTCACTGTTAGGCCCAGTAGGGTTTCCGGATGAGTTCGCTCATTGGCCTTCCTGGAGGTCAGTACATGGGCAGCCGTTACGCACAGCTAGTGCCGCTGACGGCTTGTGGTTAAACCCACTGCCAGGGTACTGACGAGTCATTAGAGTCCCCACAGATAGTTTCCCAAGTTCGGGCGAAACGTTGTAGAGGCCGTATGGTTTTATGGCAGGGTTCGGAAAATGGACGTGCGTTTACGCACGTGTCATATTTCGGGCAGATAATACTGGTAGGCTTTGGTTTAAGCCAGATCCGAGTATTATACTGTGTAGATTTAATATCATTGTCTCAGTTGCATTTTTATTCGGTCGTAATACAAATGCGGGTACGTTTATACTATTACGGGGTTGTCCTGAAATTCATTTCGGGATCGCTTTTCGATGTTGCCAGTTTCCAGTTTTCTATCGCCCGTCTTCAACATTCGGTTAAATGCGGATTTATCTTTTCTTGAGGGTGAGTCATGAGTGTGGAAGGTTCTAGAAGTTTCTAGATGGTGACTAGTCTTCATGACTCATTAGTGCATTGATTGTGCATTTAATGAAAAGGATGACTGGGGTTTATGATTCAATGTATGCAATTAATGATATGCAAGGTGTTTAGATGACTCATTCTTTACATTATTGATTTTTATCTTATGGTTACCCTTCTCTTGTTCCTACACTCACCTCCCTCCTCACTTATATATGGCAGGCCCTTTCTTGAGAGATGGATATGGTTGTTGTTTAAAAAGATGATAGTTTTTTGGTGTATGGAAATTTCATAGCTTCTTTCATTCCATCACCCGATTCAAATAGCAACTTCATTAACCGTTCGTCCATGGCTTTGGACGAAGCGAGACAAAGTGTTCTACTCATTCTCTACATCAATCTTGATCATCTCTTTTAACAAACTTGATGACCGAGTTACCTCGGGTCCGAGGCAGGAGCCCGTTTAACGATCCGTTAACGTGGTGCCACCTGGACGAGCAGATCGGAGATCGAAGAGATCGGAGCAGCCGCAACGGAGCGTGGGATGATGGTTAAAGAACGAAGGACTTGGATCGTTCGGTATAACCTTTTTACCCAATTTGTAGTTTGTTAGTTTTGCAATAATGGCAGATCCGGGTTATAGTATACGATAGCGCCAGTTAAAAAGTTTTTGTTCTGCATTTGGCTTCTGTTAGACGGCCGGGGCGCTACCGTAGACTTACAATACACAGCGCGATCTCACCCGCAATTCCGGGAGATACGAAACCCCTGCAAATCCACTCACTGCCTCCATGTGGCTCGGGACTGTACCCAACTGAAACCTGTTTGCATGACTCCTTTGAGCCGTGGTAGGGTAGTAATCAAAGTACAGTGAGAACTCACACGAGACAAATGACGATCTCAGGTCGATGAACTAACCTGTATACATGTCACCAGGGAACTGCTATCTGACGTCAGGTATAATACCAACTAGTATGTTCCCGGCGAGTCCTGTCCGGTGTACTCATAACCCAATGAGCACCTGTATACATCTTAGGTGAACCAACTGACACCAGTGGCTTGTGAGACCGGCCACCGCCCCTCGTCGGGGTCTCGACTGTAAACACTTGTCTACTCTGGAGTATCGATGCCCTTTCTCGAAAACTCCCACGATTCGGGACTTTTAAGGATGTGCTTATAGACCCTAGCTCCCACATATAAGATCGCCATCAGACTGCTGGCCGTTAAGCAAGAATCCTAAGGGCTCTATCAACGCGCAATACTGACCTGTAAGGTCACCTAAATCAGTACACGATGATAAAGACAAACCATGGTAGCATACTATTCTCTATCTACATGTAATAGTGAACTACAATATCACCTAAAGTATGTACACGATGATAAAGACAAACCAGATAGTATACAAACCTCTCGAGTAAGACTGTCCTACCGGTATAGGTCCTCCCTCAATCATTGCAATCACGTGCCTGCGATCCAATAATTGAATCTGAGGGCACTATATACAACAGTATTACCCCGCGATGGAGTGCACGGATAGCCTTGTTCTGGAGGGCGACGGGTCCGCATCTCATGGATTTGAGAAGGAAGGGGCCTCACTCTAGATTTGACGGGCTATTCGCCGCACTCGTAGGGGGTACAGTTTGACCTAAGGTGGGGTGCTCAAGTTACCGAATTCCATGAAGTGCCGGGTGGCCCATTCACTTTGATGAAGGGGGCTGCCTCGCTTCTGGTTTTGGTGGGTAACTTGCCGCACTCGTAGGGGTCTAGGTTTTCATTGCACAGGCTATCCGCATGACCAGGGGAACGTCGGGTTTCAGTTGCGGCTCAAAGGAAACCCGAGGCTCCCAGATTATCTGTATTGTTCTGTGATGCTTATCGCTTTTCTGTGATGTTGCATTTATCATGCCTGGAGAGATTATTATATATTGTTATATATACTAGTAGATGTTGTATATGTTTTACATCTGCGCTAGTCCAGTCCCCGCTCTGTCGTTAGTTAAGTAACCTAACGGGTGATGACGGGACCCAGTGGCGAATGCGGATGGCATATACGTACATCATATTTTTGTTCTTTTGTGGTGTGATTAATTGATGGGACTGCGTTGATTCAGATAAATGTAAGGAAAACAGACCTATTCGATGTTGTTGGAACAGTTTTCAAAAAGCTGTTATTACAAGAACGTTTTCTTTGGTTTTGCATAGTGATATTCGGTTTTGAATATCTAGCACCTCATTCGACGAGGCAAGGGCCGAGATCCCTTCATCGGGAGTGACCCCTTAGGCTGAAGTTTGCTTCTGGGTAATAACTTCTCTATAGTCGATTACTTTTTGCTTTGCATCGAGGTATTCAGTTGGAATATCCTACACCTCATTCTACGGAGAAAGTGTCGAGATCCCTTCACCGGGGGTGACCTCTTTAGCAAAGGTTTTCACCACTATTTATTTGTAAAAAGCTATTCGGTTCCTTCAACGATATCAAGTTCATTACGTTAAAGGTTTTTCGCCAAAACCATTCGTAGCCCTCCGTCATTTCAGATGGGTAGCACTTAGTATTCATGCTATGTTTGTTGGCCTTCGTCAAGGCATAGTGTATGGTGGCTGCTTGTTACCTTTCTGTTGCATAGATAGATGCGTTGGCTTGGGACAGTCGTACATCCATGTTGGCTTTCATCAAGAGCGAGTACGGATGGGTTCAAATTAACCTAGACAACGACGGGTAGAACTTGACATGTGACATATGAATTTTTGGCCTTCGTCAAGGTCATATGAGCATGGGGTAAAAATCACATCGGGGGCTTCAAACATACAGGAAACTTGCCACGCATGCGCATACCTTCTGGAGTGTGATAACGTGAGTGGATTCCATCAGGTTATTATGCAATGATAGTTGGATCCCGATACCCACTGATGAGTTGGTTTACTTCTCGGGTGATTTTAGATGATCCCGACTAATTCTTCTTTCAGGTTTGGAGGAGAATTTGAGGATACAATGGGAGACATCCTGAATAGATAAAGTAATTAACCATTCTGATCTAGGTTAGAGTGCACGCAGAGTGTTTCTTTTCTCTCTCTTTTTGGCAGCGACCATGTCCCGACCTTAGACTATAACTCAGTAACCAAGTTAACCGAACCTTATTAAAACACAATGGCTTTTGGATTATCAGAGTTGCATACTTCATTGCCACTCTTACTTTTACCCTTTACTTTTCTCCGGAACATTCTGTATCACAACGAAGATCCACACTTATTGGATATGACCATCGTATAGATACATACTGTTAGTTATATGTATGCCCTAGAGGCCATTATTATACATAGGATGTCTATTGTAGTGGATGCTGGGAAATATATAGGGAGGACTTTCTTGCTCGACATGATAGTATGCTATCTGGTTGATCTTTACCTTAACGTATACACTGATTGTCTCTCTGTTACATGTTGGTAAAGCCCTTAGGATCTGTACTTGACTACCTGGACTATGATGCGGATCATACTAGTGGGGATCTGGTAGTCCATAAGTACATCCTTCAAAGTCCCTAGTCGTGGGTGTACCGAGACGGGGCATCGATATACCAGAGTAGACTAGCGTATACCTTCTCGACCCATACAGATGGGCGATGGATGATCCCATATCCATTGGTGTTTGACATCAGAGATGATATACGGGTGCTCAGTAGAGACTGGGTACACTGGACGGACTCGCCGAGAACTCCCAGATGGTATTATACCTCACGTCAGATGGCAGTTCTCTGGTGACACTAGTACAGAGTAGTCTGTTGACCCGAGATCGTCATAGAGTCTTGTGTGGTTCCCACTGTGCTTTGATTTCCATCTTACCACGTCCAAGAGGGCGTGCAAAACGGTGGTTTTTGGGTACAGTCCCGAGTCATATGGAGGCAATGAGCGATAGGAGGGGATTCGTCTTTCCCGGTATAGGGGGTTGATGTTGCGCTGTGTTCGATTGGCTATAACAGGAAATCCCTGGCCAGGGTTGCTGAGATTTACTGGTAAGTGTTACCAGTAGTTTCTCGAACAGTTATAGACCTCATATCGACACGACTTATCGAGCTATTGGGGTCTGACGTTTACCACCCCTAGGCGAGATATGCGACATATCAGACGATCAGACCAGACTGTACGGTAGTGTTAGTAGTTGGATTCACTGGAGTGTGAGCGGGCTTGCTCGTCGATCTTCAGATCGCTCAATACCCGGGTGGCCGTTACGTTTAGCAGACCGCTTGCGGCTTGTGGGTGTTTGATATGATCATCACCTGCTGCCGGCGTATTGACGAGTCTTCAGAGTCCTACACAGAGGTTTCCTGGCTCAAGCGAAACGAAATAGGAGCGCATATGAGATATGTGCGGGACCGAGAATAATACGTGTATGTGATACCATATTCTATTCTCGCGATGAATGTGTCGAATGGTTGTATGCGATATAACCTAGTTATCGAATCAAGGATTGATTCGATAAATCGATACATTGGATATTAGCCGGTTATATGCGATATGATCGGATCGTTAAATCAAGTGTTGATTTAATGATTTAATGTATAATTATATATTTGATATATTACTTTGCATTAACTAATATTGGTTCACTTTAGATGGATTTTCTCACTCGGATGTGCGCATTATATATGTGATATGATTTTGTGCACTTGCTTGTATCGTGTTTGATGATACATGCTTTTTGGTTAAGTGTAAAGTATTAAACCTTGGTTAATGAAATGGTTAGGGTTTATTATTTGTTATTCATTTATCTTATTTAATTATCCATTTATTTTTGATAAATGAATAAAAGAAAAGAGAAAAGAATGGTGGCTAATTTTGTTTCATGTTGAAGCTTTGATCAAGTCAACCATTCTTATCTCATCCTTAACCCTAACCATTCCCACTAACCCTAGTTTAATCTCTACACTTGACCATGGTTTAGATTATGATAAGTTTTCATTTTCTTTTCTTTTTTAAAAAACTTATCATAACAATTATCATCTTCTTCTTCTTCTTCTTCAAGAAAGAAGCTTGCATTCATCAATGGTGATTGATGATAAAGAGTGAGAAATCCAATTCTAAATAGAACCCACTTCCTATTTCTTCATCCTCTACCTCTTGCCAAGTAGTAGAGTGTGTTTCCTTCACAAGTTTCATGACTTGGTGAAGTTGTGAGCTTGATCTAGCGATGACTCGACGTAGATCATCTTCGGCATGGACATCGACGACCTAGCTTGCCCATTCTCCGACGAAGCCGACGCTAGAGCCCGGATTCATTTTGGACAGCGGAGAGGACTTCGTTGTGGAGCTATGGAGGTGAAGCACCGGATCTACAAAGGTTGTATTTCCGTTTCTCATTAGTTAAGTGTTAATTAGTTAGCTTTTTCACCTAAACATCTAGCAAACGATCCGTAGTCGGGTCTCTCGGCACCGTTAAAATTTTAATTTGGCATGTTCGATGCCTTGTGTGACCTCATTAGGGTGCCAAGGAACCCTACAGTGGTATCAGAGCCTAGCTAGAGCCTTAGGCGAAGTCTAGACGGAATTTGAAACCCGATCGAACCCGAAACACCAAATCAATCTTGCTCTCTGTACTTTTTTGAAAAAAGTGAGTTTTTCCAAATTAAAAATTGCTAAAAAATTCAGCAGGGAAAAATAAGAATTACGGTGCAAAAAGTTTCTGGTGAACAGTAAATTTCGCGGCGGATCAGCGGCTGAAGCATGGCTTCTGCGGCTGATCAGCGGCCACTTGATGACGTCAGCCCTGTTCCTTTGCACAGTAATTCCTAGTTCAAAAGGCTGAGTTTTCTGGGAATTTTTAATATTTATTCAAGAGTTGAATTTTTCTGCTGTGTTTTTGGGGATTCGGTGTTTCGATCGGAGTATCAAATTTTGTCTGTGTGGCTTTCCGGATAAATTTTAGAATATGTTAAAAAGTTCGACCGGATATAAATACCCAATTTTTCCCCTGTCGGGAAATTTCCAAGTGTTGGATTTTTCCGTAGTTTAACGACGTTCTAAGTAGTGCAAGTAACGCGATGGACCCTCTAGAAGACAACAAACCTTAACTCGATTATGTGACCGTCTTAAACTGCCCTTTGAACCTTCGGGTTTGGGGCAGTACGGCGTGCCACATGTGAGGCGTTGGCTTGACCCTTCTACGGCTGGACCGTTGGTACTGAGGCACGAACGGAATGTTATTAGACTTGTTTCATGTGTTGATCTGTATCGGGAAAACTTGGGTGTTCGATTGTTCGATCGGAAAGTTTAACATTTTTTATTTATCTGGAATGGGATACAATAATTGGAATTCACAATAGTTATGAGATAACTGAATGAATGTTATAAACATAGCACTTTAGTCTCACTTGATCGGTTGCCACGGAATTTTGATGTAATCAAAAGTCTGTCGCAATCACGTAGCGTACGCGGATACTCGCCGGGTAAACTTAATAGACAGCTTCACTCCATAGCCCCGACCAAGTGACTGTAGGAGAACCCCATCGCCGAAAGCATCCGTTCGGGTGCTCGCGGTAGCGGTGTTCCGCCTTGGTGCACTTCGTCGACGGTATCGGGGGTGCAGCCGCCTACTAAAGTTTGTGACGAGCATTCGATCAGCATGTCGGGAACCCTGTTGAATTGCCCGACTTGATATTGAAAAGTGTTTTCGATTTTGAGACTAAAATGCGGGGTTTATAATTGTTAGGCATGTGATGTCTAAGGAATTCATTTGGTCAGGCATGCGATGTCTGAGGTGGTTGCGGATTCCAACTGTTGTAGTTTTACACTTTCTTTTCTGTGACCGTAAGTGTAATATGTGATATCGCCGGTTTCGTTGCTATATGTCAACGACAATTGGGATGCGCATATTTACTTACGTTGATGACATATGATGTTATGTGTTGCTGGATATGTTATATTGGATCGTCGTGTTTGAATAGACAGGGTTTTTTTATGTGAGATGAGTGTTTTTCTTTTTCATTCATGTAAAAACTTGTATGTAATATTCTTTTATTGGGACGCTTCCAGGTTGCGGAAGTTGTCACCGTTTGTATATTATTTACTTTTCCGCACTAGGATAGACCCAAGGAGGAGGGCACAAGTAACCGGGTTCTGGAGTCCAGTGAGAGACCAACTCGAGGAGTCGAGTCCGGGTCTCCTAACTCTAGAATTGGTAGGGTTGCTTGCCGCTCTCGTAGGGGTCTAGGGGTGTGGGTTTGGCTATTCATCACGACCGTGGAATCCGTGTTTTATACTGGCTCGTATTGAAAACACGGACGTCCAAGTATATCCAATATTTCATATGTTCTTCTGCTACGATATCTGTGATGTGATCATGAGATGTTCTGTGATAGATACAGTATATAGTATATATGATATATTATATAGACGTTACTTATGTTTTACACCCGTGCTAGCCCTGCCCCGCTCTGCCGTTAGTTACCTAACCTAACGGTGCACGAGGGGACATCGAGGCGAATGCGGATGGCATAAGTGTACGTCGTATTTATCTGTGATGTTTAGGTATTTTATTGATGGGACTTCATTAATGTGATTAATGAATTAAAAGAAACCTAAGATGTTGTAGAATCGAATTTCAAAATAAAACAGGTAGCTACAGTTCTTGTTTTGCACAGCGGTATATGTGATATATCCTGCACCTTATTCGATGAGGAAAGGACCGAGATCCCTTCACCGGTAGTGACTCCTTTAGCAATAACTGGCAGATGCTACACACTCGGTTTGTCTTTTGATTGCTTTTAAGAGTTTTTGCTTTGCACAGTGATATATATGATATATCCCGCAGCTCATTCGATGAGGAAAGGACCGACGATCCCTTCACCGGGAGTGACTCCTTTAGCAAAACTAGAAAAGCCTCAAAAACACTCCATTTTAAAATCATTCGATCCTACAACGATATCAAGTTCATTACGCAATAGGTTTTCAGAAAAACCTGTCGTAGCCCTCCGTCATTTCAGATAAGCTGTATATAGTATTCGTGCTGCATTTGTTGGCTTTCGTCAAGGTGCAGTGTGCGGTAGCTATATGCTGCTTATCTGCCAGCATACGATGAGATTGGATTAGGGTAGTCGTGCGGCTTTGTTGGCTTTCGTCAAGGGTCGTGCGGGTGGGTTTAATTCGATCAAGAAATGTATGGGTTGAACTTGACTAGCGGGCTATGGTTTGTTGGCTTTCGTCAAGGTCATAGCACGTTAGGGGCAAAATATTATCGGGAATTTCAAGTGTTGAAATTTGCAAAGAGATTGCATACCTTCTATGAGATAGTTGGATCCCGATACCCGCTGCGAGTAAGAGTTACTCCTGGGAGAGTTTTATACATTACAATTAGCCGATCAAGTAGGTGTCTAGAAAGGTGTTAACGAGGTTACGCCTCTGGGAAAACGAGGTTTACATTAATTAGGTTCGTGCGAAAGCACGGGGGACCTCCCTCAAAGTACCGACACTGGCCTGGCTGAAAGATTGGCGAACTTGTAGTGTGTAATTAATCCCGGCTAGTCTTTCCTTTTAGGGTTTGAAGGAAGATTTGATAAAAAGCAGTGGGAGCCATCCTGATTAGATAAAATAATAACCAATCTATTCTTGCAAGAGCACACGCTGAGTGTTTTCTTCTCTCTCTCTCCAGGTAGCGACCACATCACGCCTTAATCAAGATCTTAATACGGATTATTGACCGAACCCGCTTGTTATACTGAGCTGGGGAACGTTGGTCCCGCTCCAACTTATAATTGTTATAAGACAGAACAGGAAATTGTGGAATACCAGATTTCCCGTGCCGCCCAAACGAAGAGAGTGCATGCTGATGCATCATCTTCGGGTGTGTTCGTTACAAAGAACAGTTTCTCAGTATCCTCTACGTCCTGGGTATGTGATACCAGATCAGGATCCCAGATATGTAATCTGTTACATAGGGCTACAGAAAGGTAGAGAACTGAGAACGGGTGATAAGTTTCATGAGGCAGAAAACGGGGCAAGAGTTGCAGCCAAGTCTGTTGGTCACTGTCACCCTGTATTACGAATACATTGATTCTGAACAAATGTTATTAGATACCGAACCTGATATACAAAATGATATCTATCTCTTTATTAGTAAAGAAATGATAAAATTTTGTATAGTTAGATAATGTTTTGAACATTTCCTATATCAAAAGTTGATCGGTTCAGGCACGTTATCTAAAAGCATTGATGTTCTAAATCAAACTACAGTTCTTAGTATATGGAACACACACAAGAGGAAGAGTTCAGAAATGAACGGATTCTTCTTGAGGTATTGTAGACTAGGTCAGATCAATGTGACCCGACTAGCTGAAGTTACATTTAGATGTATATTTAAATCAGTTTGAATCTACATCTTGTGAAACTTGCCAGTCATGTCACAAAGATAAGATGACCATAGCTCCGTTTACTGGAAACAGAGAAAGAGTTAGTGAACTCTTGGGATGATACATGTTGATGTATGTAGGTCCCCTGTCTACACATGCCAAGACCGGTTCTTTTACTTCATTACATTCTCTGATAATCTCTCAAGACTCAGACATACGTTCCTGTTGAAACATAAGTCCGAACCTTTTGAGATATTCACAGAATATAAGTTAGAAGTAGAGAACCAAAATACGAGTATAAGTATTATGTCCTTTGGTGAGATCGAGGAGGAGAATACTTGAGCACGGAATTCCTGGACTATTCTAAAGGAGAATGAGATTCTCTCTCAGCATTACTCCTCCGTATAAACCATAGCACGATGGTGTATCGGGGCTGAGCAATCACACCCTATATGATAAGGTGTGCTCTATGATGAGTACTACTGAGTTACCTTTTTCCTTCTGGGAGTTATGCGCTTGAGAAGTTGCATACCTATTGAATACGACTCGAATCAAATCAGTTGCCTACCACTCCATATGAGATATGGTATGGGAAGAGCCCATGTCTTAAGTCAGTTAAGATTTGGGGTTGCCCGGCCTATATCTAAAAGCAAAATCCGGACAAGCTCGAGGCAAGGCCTGTAATGTAGAACTGGAAAGGTTCCAGCTATACAAAGTACAGAAGATGATTTGATAGAACCAAAGGATTCAGTAGATTCCAACGAACCTCAGCCTCTCCGCCGATCTAGTAGGGTTCCTCACCCACCTGAGAGATACTTCAGTTTCTCTATGACAGTGGGAGCGAGGATTACATCATGAGATGATGACCCAACTAGTTTCGAGCTGGCCATCAGGAGTAAGACTCTGTAAGAATGGCTGGATGTTTAGCGATCTGAGATGGAATCCTTATACACCAACAAAGTATGGACTTTGGTTGCTATATCTGAAGGGTTAAATCCCCATCAGGAGCAAGTATATCTCGAGAAGATTACTTAGTGTACATGGAAAAGTTGAGACTTTCAAAGCTAGACTTGTTAAAAGTTTGCATCATTGACCAGGTACGGATAATGATGAAACCTTTTCAAGTAGCTATGCTTAAGTCCATCCAGATCCTACTTGTCACGGCTACATACCATGACTACGATATCTGGTGGTTGGGTGTCATGACTGCTTTTCTAAATGATGTTTTAGAAGAGTGCGTCTATAAGTACACAGCCAGAGGGCTTCGTAGACAGCGGGAGCAGCGGAAACGTGTGCAAGATGCTTTATAGGATAAAGCAGGCATCGCGGAGTTGGAACATCTGTTTTGATGAATTAGTCAAAGAGTTTGAAATCATCAAAATGGTAGATGAACCTTGTATAAACAAAAAGGGTAGTAGGGAGTATGGTGACGATCCTCGTAGAGTACGTGGATGACATACTCTTGATAGGGAAGGAGTTTCCTATGCTACGCTCGATCAATCTCCGCTTATCACTAGGATTCTCCATATAGGATCAAAGTGATACCTACTAAATCCTGGATTTTGGATCTATGAGATAGATCTAATTGGATGTTAAGATTCTCACTAGTTGTAGTGAGATGGTATCAATAGATCCTGGGGAGAATCACTGGAAGGGTTCCAGGGTGATAAAGACGACTGAATGTCAGTCACAGGCATTGTCTTTACCCTCAGTAAAGGGACGGTATGTTGGAAGAGTTCCAAGCAAGATATCGTGACATACTAGACGATAAAGGCTAGATACATTGCTACTTAAGATGCTACCAAAGAGGCTGTTTGGGTGTATATTGGTTCATGAGATGAACTATGTTCCTCCCATTGTGTGACAATGGAGTTGTGGCTTATGCCAAGGAACGCCGGTCCCATCAGTGATCCAGACATATTCTAAGGCAGTATCACTTGATCATGGAGATGGTTGATCTCCAGGGTGATCAAGGATTGGAGAGAAGACTCAGAGGACAACACAGCGGATCCACTCACAAAGGCCTGTTCCCAGAGAGAGACTTTTATGGGATGGTTGAGTATGAGATACTACAACCACTGCTATCAGATGGCCCTAGTGCAAGTGAGAGATTGTTAGTTATATGTATGCCCTAGAGGCCATTACTATACATAGGATGTATATTGTAGTGGATGCTGGGACATATATAGGGAGGACTTTCTTGCTCGACATGATAGTATGCTATCTGGTTGATCTTTACCTTAACGTATACACTGATTGTCTCTCTGTTACATGTTGGTAAAGCCCTTAGGATCTGTACTTAACTACCTGGACTATGATGCGGATCATACTAGTGGGGATCTGGTAGTCCATAAGTACATCCTTCAAAGTCCCTAGTCGTGGGTATATCGAGACGGGGCATCGATATACCAGAGTAGACTAGCGTATACCTTCTCGACCCATACAGATGGGCGATGGATGATCCCATATCCATTGGTGTTTGACATCAGAGATGATATACGGGTGCTCAGTAGAGACTGGGTACACTGGACGGACTCGCCGAGAACTCCCAGATGGTATTATACCTCACGTCAGATGGCAGTTCTCTGGTGACACTAGTACAGAGTAGTCTGTTGACCCGAGATCGTCATAGAGTCTTGTGTGGTTCCCACTGTGCTTTGATTTCCATCTTACCACATCCAAGAGGGCGTGCAAAACGGTGGTTTTTGGGTACAGTCTCGAGTCACATGGAGGCAATGAGCGATAGGAGGGGATTCGTCTCTCCCGGTATAGGGGGTTGATGTTGCGCTGTGTTCGATTGGCTATAACAGGAATTCTCTGGCCAGGGTTGCTGAGATTTACTGGTAAGTGTTACCAGTAGTTTCTCGAACAGTTATAGACCTCATATCGACACGACTTATCGAGCTATTGGGGTCTGACGTTTACCACCCCTAGGCGAGATATGCGACATATCAGACGATCAGACCGGACTGTACGGTAGTGTTACTGGTTGGATTCACTGGAGTGTGAGCGGGCTTGCTCGTCGATCATCAGATCGCTCAATACCCGGGTGGCCGTTACGTTTAGCAGACCGCTTGCGGCTTGTGGGTGTTTGATATGATCATCACCTGCTGCCGGCGTATTGACGAGTCTTTAGAGTCCTACACAGAGGTTTCCTGGCTCAAGCGAAACGAAATAGGAGCGCATATGAGATATGTGCGGGACCGAGAATAATACGTGTATGTGATACCATATTCTATTCTCGCGATGAATGTGTCGAATGGTTGTATGCGATATAACCTAGTTATCGAATCAAGGATTGATTCGATAAATCGATACATTGGATATTAGCCGGTTATATGCGATATGACCGGATCGTTAAATCAAGTGTTGATTTAATGATTTAATGTATAATTATATATTTGATATATTACTTTGCATTAACTAATATTGGTTCACTTTAGATGGATTTTCTCACTCGGATGTGCGCATTATATATGTGATATGATTTTGTGCACTTGCTTGTATCGTGTTTGATGATACATGCTTTTTGGTTAAGTGTAAAGTATTAAACCTTGGTTAATGAAATGGTTAGGGTTTATTATTTGTTATTCATTTATCTTATTTAATTATCCATTTATTTTTGATAAATGAATAAAAGAAAAGAGAAAAGAATGGTGGCTAATTTTGTTTCATGTTGAAGCTTTGATCAAGTCAACCATTCTTATCTCATCCTTAACCCTAACCATTCCCACTAACCCTAGTTTAATCTCTACACTTGACCATGGTTTAGATTATGATAAGTTTTCATTTTCTTTTCTTTTTTAAAAAACTTATCATAACAATTATCATCTTCTTCTTCTTCTTCTTCAAGAAAGAAGCTTGCATTCATCAATGGTGATTGATGATAAAGAGTGAGAAATCCAATTCTAAATAGAACCCACTTCCTATTTCTTCATCCTCTACCTCTTGCCAAGTAGTAGAGTGTGTTTCCTTCACAAGTTTCATGACTTGGTGAAGTTGTGAGCTTGATCTAGCGATGACTCGACGTAGATCATCTTCGGCATGGACATCGACGACCTAGCTTGCCCATTCTCCGACGAAGCCGACGCTAGAGCCCGGATTCATTTTGGACAGCGGAGAGGACTTCGTTGCGGAGCTATGGAGGTGGAGCACCGGATCTACAAAGGTTGTATTTCCGTTTCTCATTAGTTAAGTGTTAACTAGTTAGCTTTTTCGCCTAAACATCTAGCAAACGATCCGTAGTCGGGTCTCTCGGCACCGTTAAAATTTTAATTTGGCATGTTCGATGCCTTGTGTGACCTCATTAGGGTGCCAAGGAACCCTACACATACGAACTCGAAGAAACTTGTTTCAGATTCGAGGATGGATTCCGGTTCTGGAGAAAATGAATTAGACTATTCAGTTGTCTTTTCCTTTTACCTTCTCCCAGGTTGTGAGGGCTCCTAGGATTAGGAGAGGGTACACCTATTACGCTTATTGGATAGTCTTCTTCCAAACCATAAGCAGGTGCCGAAAGGTAGGGAAAGAAGAAAACCAATTAGCCCAAGTGTGGTGTACAGGAGCTAGTAAGTAATGACACATAAATGGATTAGAAAGAGGGCAAAGTAAATTGCGACTATTATTCATGACCAAACTATGTATTTCATCGCCACTTCTACATCACCTTTGTATTTCTCCAGAACACCCCGTATTACTACGAAGATCTACAGTTATTGGATAATCCGTCGTATAGTTACATACGAACTCGAAGAAACTTGTTCCAGTTCATGAATGGATTCTGGTTTAGGAGAAATAGAATAAGGATTATTCAGTTGTCTTTTATCTTTACCTTCTCTCAGGTTGCGAGTACTCCTAGGATTTGGAGAGTACACCTATTACGCTTATTGGATAGTCTTCTTCCAAACCATAGGCTGGTGCCGAACGGTAGGGACGGAAGAAAAACATTTAGCCTAAGGATGGTGTACAGAAGGTAATGAGTAAAAACAAATAAAGCGATTTGGACAGATGGAAAAGAAATAAACGGTTACAATCATGAATCTGATAATGGAAGAGGCATTACTAGGAATACCCGGATACCGCTCGAAACATTTTCATGTTTCAGTTTCACTATGCATTATTAATTGAAAATTGATTTCATAATTAGATCCTTGCTCTAGGGTATATATTTACCAGGTTTGATTCTCATATCTGTATGGTTTTACAGATGATGAGTGGGAGTAAGTTATTACAATTAGGTGATCATATCCTCATTAAATCGGAATTCGTTGTAATTGGTGATATTGGAGGAAATCGCATGGAGTTTTGCCTGACGGCAAATATTTGGTTTTGAATATCCGTTGTTATACACCAATTTCATACTGACATATCTGTACGTTTATTTTGTAAAGTGAGATATAACTTTTTGAAATTATGTTCATGACATTTACCTATATCGGTTGATGGTTAGGTAAGGAGCATTAAACAACGGTGTAATTCTTCTTAACCATAGTACAGTTTTTAACCTACGACGCACAGGGTTTGAGTTTTTCAACTCAGGGGACTTATACAAAGTATTGTAAGTTCTCAAGTGTCCATTAGGACAAAGCGGTTGGCACTCGTGCTATATTCTGTTTATTTGTGACTTCTCCAGTTTTAGACCAGTGTTTCGTAGAAATACAAGGTCCAAGTTTTGAGAAGTTATAGGTACAAGAATAAATTAAAGAACAATGTGATGCAAGTATCAGGATTCTTCAAGGTGATCGAAGATGTAGATACTTGTGTTTTGTATTCCCTTAATAGTAATGGTTTTGAGAAACTTGTTTCTCTTTCAGGTTACTCATATTTGGATTCACTCCTAAGTTGAGTAATGCTGATCGGCCACTCTCCATTTAGTTGACATGCACTGGAGACAGCTGGATGATTTGAATCTCGTTCCAATTAAATCAGTTCCTCTGTTTCTATATTGTATATAGATTGGTTCATATCTTAACGATGTTAAGGTATATGGAGTTGTTTGGCTTATGCTTAAAACCAGACTCTGGATAACTCAAGGCACGTTTCTGTAATGTCAGTTTGTGGGTTATCCCGGGCTATGACGAGGGGTAACTATCTTCCATCTGGAAGATCAATAGTGATATTGTTCTTGACTCGCCACAGTTTTAGTAAAATGTATTTTTTCAGAAAACAGTGGTGGGAGTATGGTAGAACTGGAAGTGATTCTGGAACCACAAAGGATTACTGAAAATTTATTAGAACCTAAAGATTCAATCGTGTTTGACATTCCATTTGCCACTCCGCAGATATGGTGGATAACCTCAGGCGCCCTAGAGGTACTTCGGTATTCTCAATGACGGTGACATGGAAGTTCTTGTTTACCCAGACTTGCCATTACTGCTGTTCTAGACCATGATACCCGGCAGGAGGATGAGTATAGCGTCGTTCTAAACTAGCTTTAGAGGTGCACGTGTATATGACTCTACCAGAGGGTTGCTGTGGTCAGTGGGAGCAACTGAAGCATAGTGGACAAGTAGCTTGTGTCTATTTATAGACTAAAGAAGATATGCGGAGATAGATCGTCTATTTTTGATGTGACAGTCATAAGTTTTGACTTCATGAGAATAGGAAATGGATCTGTTAAGATGGTAGTAGGGTGTGATGTCCTGGTATTTGGATTACATACACTTAGTATTAAGTAAAATTACTATAGTACGGTCAGTTATACCATGGTTATGACTCAGTGGTTTCTCCACATAGTATATGGATATAATATCAGGTTTCTGGTTACTAGATCTATATATTTAGATTTAGATTTGGGTAGTTTCCCAATCTGGGTACTTAGAAAATATTCTAAAGTTGTTTTAGAATGGACGACTCCACATATGGTGGTGTATCTGCAAGTGATGGAGTCACCCTCTCTAAAGCTGTCTTACAGACTAAAAGGGAGAGGGATGTGTATAATTGGTATATCACTTGCTAAGGAATTTGAGTTGATCATGAGATGTCAAGTACCACACCGGATCTTGTTTTTTCACCAGTTGCAATAAGTTGATGTATTCATCAAATCCTGGAGAAACGTTCGGAAGCAGTTTTAGATAACGACAGCCTCTTTCGGGAGACAGTTATCATTCTAGGCTTCCAAGGTGACCTGGATGACAGAGTCACTGTCAGAGTTATAGTTTTCCCTCTAACAAGGGGCAGTATTTTGGACAGGTGGTCCAAGCGGAAACTGAGGGTAGCATGGCGTAGGATACTGATTAAATTAAATTGACGATACAGTCTAAGAACTTTGCTGGATTTGGAGTTCATTTATGAACTGGGTCCCATCAGTTATCCAGACATATTCTAAGACGGGTATTGCTCATTTCGGGAGATGGCTTACGCCGCGAACTTGAGATAATGAGAGATATAGAAAGAAACGTCAGAGCAGATCCACTCACTGAGGCTATTTCTCAAACGTAATAGTTTCACAAACGAGCTTTATGAAACTGATTATTAGAGGAGTTGGTGTTCGGTATCACATGGGCTGTGAGTATGCGACACCGCAATAATTAGCCTTAAGTGCAAGTAGAAAATTGTTCGCTATAGTGCGCTAAAGTCAATTATTGGATCGCAGGCACGTGATTGCAATGATTGAAGGAGGTCCTATAGCGGTAAAACATTCTTACTCGAGATGAGAGTATGCTATCTGGTTTGTCTTTATCATCATATACATGCTTCAGGTGACACTATAGATCACTATTACATGTTGATAGAGTCTACAGGATTCTTGCTTGACTACCAACAGTATGATGTAGATCATATACGTGAGAGTTGGGTGGTCTATAAACACATCCTTAAAGTGTCCTTAGTTATGGGAGTTTCGAGACTGGGCATCGATACTCCATGAGTAGACTAGTGTATACGGATCAAGACCCTGACGAGAGGCGGTGGCCGGTCTCACAAGCCATTGGTGTCAGTTGGTTCATCTAAGACGTATAGAGGTGCTAATTTGGTTATGAGTACACCGGACGAACTCGCCGGGAACATGCTAGTTGATATTATAACTCTTGTCAGATAGCAGTTCCCTGGTGACATGTATACATGTTAGTCTATCGACCTGAGATCTTCATTTGTCTCGTATGAGTTCCCACTGTGCTTTATTCCTACCCTACCACGGCTTATAGGAGTCTTTGAAACAAGTTTTAGTTGGGTACAGTCCCGAGCCACATGGAGGCAGTGAGCGGATCGTCAAGGGATTCATCTCTCCCGGTATTGGGGGTTGAGGTCGCAGTGTGCACGGGTGGCCATCAGTAGAAATCCTTGGCCAAGGTAGTCGAGAATTACTGATTCAGATCAATAATTTCTCCGGTGGTTATAGGCTTCATACCGACACTAAATTGTTGGGTTACGGCAGCGCCCTGACCATCAAACCGTAGACAAATGTGGAACAAAAAATTACTAAAATGGTGCTACCATTACCCAATGCCCTTATCTACCATAAACCCTAAACTAGCATGCTATATATAAGAAGTTAGATGGTTATACCGAGTTGATACGTGTCCTTCGTTCTTCAACCATCATCCCCAAGCTCCTAGTGGTTCCTTGATCGAATTTGGTTGCCGGTCTTCCTCCATCTCCGATGATCCACCTGAAAGAAACGACGCAAGCTTCAGCCTCAACAAAGGAGACAACCGACGCTCTAAGGTTGCAAGTGATTGGAGAGTGGAGGTGTAGGAATGTGTCACTATATTTTTCTCTCATCTCATATGCTCAATGAGCAACTCAAGAAGATAAATAGGAGGTGAGGAAACCATCGCATGAGCAACTCATGAAATGGCTAAATGATGAAGTGAGAATGAGAGTGTAAGCAATGAAGCTAGTGAAGAAAAATGACCAAGTCCACACCCAAAGCTAGTGGCTGCCCTCTCTCTCTCCTTCATGCTCAAAATATCTCATCTCAATTTGCAAATAAACAATTCCAAGCCATACCTAAGACCCATGCTCATGCCATTTCACTCCTCCACCTCATTTGTGAAACAAATGAATTTCCAAAAATGGAAAATCATACAAACGAGATGTCCACTTCTAGAAGCTATTCCGTGTAAATACGGAATACTTCCCGATACATGTATCGAAATACATATACGCGTATTCGTACAAAAATACAAATAGCCAAGAGGGAAAATGAATAGTGAACAATAATACTAGAATATAAATACATATATAAATTATTAAATCGAAACCTGATTTAATAATCCGGCTTAATCCCATGCCGCTAGTATTATCTACCGTCCGATTAAAGTCTGTGCAGCATGTGCACATATTTAATCGGACACCTGTATGTACAAACATATGTCATCTACACCATATCACCTGAACCGTGAAAACCCTCTATGTGGGACTCTAAAGACTCGTCAATACGCTGGCAGTGGGTTTAACCACAAGCACGTCAGCAGCACTAGTTGTACGTAACGGCTACCTAGGTATTGAGCGAAAAGGGAAGCCGAAAAGAAAACTTATCCTGAACCCCTACTGAGCCTGACAGTGACAATATCAGTACAGTCCGGTCTGTTCGTCTAAGAGTATCGCATATCGAGTCTAGGGGGTGGATTAAATTCAAACCCCTAACAACACGACATTTAGTGTCGGCATGAAACCCATCGCCACCTGAGAAACTATCGGTCCTGGATCGGTAATTCTCGTCCACCATGGCCATGGATTTCTGGTGATGGCCACCCGTGTACAACGCGACATCAACCCCAAATACCGGGAGAGACGAATCCCCGATGATCCGATCACTGCCTTCATGTTGCTCGGGACTGTACCCAACTAAAACCTGTTTGCATGACTGCTTTGAGCCATGGTAGGGTACTAATCAAAGCACAGTGTGAACTCACATGTGACAAATGACGATCTCAGGTCGACAGACTAACCTGTACACATGTCATCTGGGAACTACTATTTGACAATAGGTATAATACCAACTAGCAGGTTCCCGCCGAGTCCGTCCAGCATAACCCAATGAGCACCTGTATACTATATTAGGTGAACAAACTAACACCAATGGCTTGTGAGACCTGGCAACCGCACCTCGTCGGGGTCTTGATCAGTATACAGTAATCTACACTGAAGTATCGATGCCCAGTAACGATACTCCTACGACTAAAGACATTTAAGGATGTGCTTATAGACCCTTAGCTCCCACGTATATGATCACCATCATAATGCTGGTAGTCAGGCAAGAATCCTATGGGCTCTATCAACATGTACATGATGATAAAGACAAACTAGATAGCATATTATGATCTCGAGTAAGACTGTTCTACCGGTATAGGTCCTCCCTCAATCATCATAATCACCTGCCCGCGACAATGATAATTGCTTTGAGGGCACTATAGCCAACAATCTCCCACTTGGACATAAGGCTAATTATTCTGATGTCGCATACACATAGCCCGTGTGATACCGAACACCCAGCTTCTCTACTAATCAATTTCGCAAAGCCCGTTTACGAAACTATTGCATTCGAGAAATAGCTTCAGTCAGTCGATATGCTCTAATGTTTCTTTCTATATCTCTCTATATCTCATTTTCACGGAGAAAACTGTCTTCCGAAATGTGCAATATCTGTCTTAGAATTTGCTTGGATATCTATGGAACCCAGTTCAAAAATGAACTCCAAATCTAGCAAACTTCTTAAGACTGTATCGTCCACTGAATTTAATCAGTATCCTGCGCCATGCCTTTCCTTAGTTCCGCTTGGACCATCTGTCCAACATATTGTCCCTCAAATGAGGGAAAACCATAACTCTAGCAGTCACGCTGTCATCCAGGTCACCTTGGAAGCCTGAAATGATAACTGTCTCCCGAAGGAGGCTGCCATTACCATATCGCTAGAACATCAATTTATGTTCATAAACTGCTTCCCAATGTTTCTCCAGGATTGGCTTAATATATGTTTATTCTAGTTAGTGCAAAAATAACATCTGGTGTGGTACTTGACATTTCATGATTAACTCAATTGCCTAAGTCAGTGATATGCTAATCTTGCAGATCCATGTACGTTTTAGTCTGTAAGACACCTTTAGAGAAGGTGACTCCATCACCTGCAGGTACACCACCATGCCAGGAGTCGTCCATTCTAAAATACCTTTAGAATAATGTCAAAGTACCCAGATTAGGATACTTCCCATATCTAGATATAAAATTATAGATCTAGTAACCAGAAATCCTGATATTATATCCATATCCTATGTGGAGAAATAACTTTGTGACAACCACAGTATAACCGATCGTAGTATAGAAATAACTCTTCCTATCAAGTGCATGCCATCCTAATACTTGGACATCACTCTCTACTACCTTCTTAGCAAACCCATCTTCTATTCCGATGAAGTCAAAGCCTATGACTGTCACATCAAAAATAGATGATCTATTTCCTCTATACCTACTTTAGTCTATAAATAGACATAAATTACTTGCCCATTATACTTCCGCTGCTCCCACTTACTACAACAACCCTATTGCAGAGTCATCTACACGTGCACTTCTAAAGCTAGTTTAGAACGACGCTATACTCATCCTTCTTCCGGGTCTTATAGACTAGAACAACAGCAATGGAAAGTCTGGGTAAACAAGAACCTCCCTGTCACTGTCTCTGAGAAGACCGAAGTACCTCTTGGGTGCCTGAGGTTACCCACCAAATCTGCGGAGTGGCAAATGGATCGTCGAAACTAATTGAATCCTCAGGATCTATTAAATCTTCAGTGATCGTTTGTGGTTCTGGAATTACTTCCAGTACTACCATACTCCCACTTCTGTTTTTCTGGAAAAAAATCCATTTCACTAAAACTGTGGCGAGTCAATAACAACATAAATATTGAACTTCTTGATGGTAGAAAGTTCCTTCGTCAAAGCCCGGGATAACCCACAAACAACCTTTACTGAAACGTGCCTTGAGTTTATACGGATTCTGGTCTTAAGCATTAGTCGGACAACTTCATATATCTTAATATCGTTAATATATAAATTGATTCTATATATATACAATATAGAAACAAAAGCACTAATTTAATTAGAACCAAATTCAAATCATGCAGCTGTCTCCGGTGCATATTAACAAAATAGAAGGAGGCCATTCAGCATTACTCATTTAGGAGTGCATCCATATATGAGTAACCTGAAAAGAAGCAAGTTCTCAAAACCATTACTATCAACGGAATACCAAACACAAGTATCTACATCTTCGACTTCATCGAAGAATCCTGATACTTCCAATAAATGATTCACTACTTTATTCTTATACCTATAATTTCTCAATATCTGGACCTTGTATTTCAACGAAATACCTGTCTAAAATTAGAGATTTCCTGAGTAAACAGAATACAGTACGAGTACCAATCCCATTGTCCTAATGGACACCGGACAACATACAATACTTTGTATAAGTCCACCGAGTTTAATAACTCAAAACTTGTGCGTCGTAGGTTGAAAAACTATACTATGGTTAAGAAGAAACACTCCGCTGTTGAATGCACCTTACCTAATCACCAACTGATATAGGTAAATGTCACAGACATAATATCAAAAAGTTATATCTCACTTTATAAAATAAATGTACAGATATATCAGTTTGAAATTTGAGCGTAATAACGGATATTCAAAACCAAATATTTGCCATCCGGCAAAATCCAGATGATTTCCTCAAATATCACAAATTACAACGAATTCCGATATAATGAGAATCTAATCACCCAATTCCCAATATCTTACTCCCACTCACCATCCGTAATAACATACAGATGTGAGAAACTGATCTGGTAAACACATACTCTGGAGTTAGATTCCAATTGAGAAAACAGTTTTCAATTAATATCGCGCAGTGAAACTGGAACATGAAAATGTTTCAAAGGGAGTTAACTGGTATTCCTTGTAACGCCTCTTCCACTATCCTGATTCACGACTGTAACCGTATAGTTCTATGCCCGCACTCCAATCCCTTTATTATGTCTTTACTTATTACCTTCTGTACACCACCTTTAGCTTACACTACTACAAATAAGGGTTGCCCCTACGGATAAATCCGTAGGGGCAACCCACTGCCCCTACGGATATATGCGTAGGGGCGAAAAAATACCCCGTAGGTGCAAAGGCCGCAGGGGCAAGTTGAGGCCCTGAACTTGCCATTACGGGCAAATTCTTGCCCCTACGGATTTTTGTGTTGGTCCTGTTGCCCCTACGGATTAAGCCGTAGGGTATAATATTTTATATTATTTATGATTTTTTTAATATATTACTTGTACCTACGGACATCTCCGTAGGTCCATATACTACCCCCTACAGATATGTGCATAGGTACGTTTCCGTAGGGGCAAAATATCCGGATTCCTGATATTTTTCCCCTACGGATAACGCCGTAGGAGACAGACAGTGGCCCCTACGGCTATGTCCGTAGGGGCATTCCCAACCCCCTGGCACTGAGATCAGGGGGGAAATATCAGTTACTGCTGATATTTTGCCCCTACGGATAAAGCCGTAGGGGCAACATGAGTGCCTACGGATTAATCCGTAGGTACATATTGTCTGTATTCTTTTTTAAAAAATGGGCTGCTTGATTTTTTCCCGCCCTGTGCGCAAAAATATATACATCAATCAAATCATATATTGCAGTATTCATAATCACATCTCACGCATATATATAATATACAAGAGAAACCCAAAAACTGAATATGATATAAATACAAACCAATATCAATATCGTATCGTTTCAAAATGTAGTACAATGTGTATGATATAAATAAATACATGTTTCAAAAAATAAGAACCAAAAATCTACCCTAGCTCGGTCCAGCTCCACCTCTGAATAACGATAGAATAACGTGCGCCTGCTCCTCGGTCAATAAACTCTGCAATTCGTCGCGAGCGGGAGTCTGAGCGGCATGTGGAGCTGGCGATGTGGTCTGCGCAGCCGCCGTCGAGGTAGTCGCTTGCGAAGCCACGGCTGCGGGAGTCTGAGTGGGCGGTGGAGCTATAGGAGCTGTCTGCGGAACCGCAGCCGATGTAGTGGCTTGCGGAGCCGCAGCCGAAGGAGATGCATGTGGAGGCTCGGCCGATCTACCCTATCGCGTCTGGACATAACGTGTGTAAGAAGCGTTTAAGAACTGTGTATTATTCAAATTCGTATCATTATTAAGTTATTTCGAAACCCTGTTTGGATATGTAGTTAGGAAAAGCGTTGTTTATTTTAATTACATATGTATGTATGATTAATCAAACTTAAGTCTAAAACCAAATAAGCTCAAGCTACGTACTAATTATGGATATGTTGATATGTATATAATATGAAATGATATTTTACTATAAAGTAGTATACATACCAGCATCTCCTTCAACTCCTGAACGGTGGCCCTCAAGCTATCCAGTTCCTGATGGACATGCCGGTCACTGGAGACGGAGGAAGTAACCGCCGGGATGGAGTCCAACCTCATATAGGCCCTGCTAGGGCCCAATCCCGGCCTCTCTCCCAACCTCCATGGTGCCCTCCGTGTGCGGCGTCCAGAACTGGGGTCAGCAGCATCGGATCGTTCTGTCCGGTAAAATCGATCCCCGAGGCCTGGGCCTGCTCAACCACCCGCTCCTACACCCACATTAAGCAGTAAAGTATAAGTATAAAATTTAAAATTGAACCTTCCAAAACTAAAATTTCAAATTTGGGTACAAAAAATATTAACACTTACGCAGTACTCCTGGGTAGCGGCGTCGGGATATCGAAGCTCGCCCGTGGCGGGATCTGTCGAGGTGCCGTGGACGGCAAGATATGCGGACAGCACGCTCGGTGTACCACCTGACGCCACGGTCCGAGATGTCTGCAATATTAGAAAGTAACTCTTAATATTAGAAATATTAGAGAATAACTCTTAATATTGCAGAATATTAGAGAATAACTCTTAATTTACCGATAACTCCATGGCTCGAGTAATGTTCCTCGAGCCACCTGTGTAAGTGGGGCGGCCCCTCTTCGCCGACTTCCTGTTCTTCGTATTCTGAGCGGCCTGTTTCTGCACAACGCATTAACATTTAGTTTTCTAATTAAGAAACACAAAGAAATAAATTATATCATAAATAATGAATTAAATTTAAAATACATACCTGTTTGCGTTGGGAGTCGAAATAAGCGCACAATAGAGGCCATGTCTCTACGTCGACTCTCGCAAACACCGGAGTAGATAGGAGGGCCGCTCTCTCTGCCTCGGGGATTGCCATCCATAGGGAGTAGCAGTCGGCCTTCAGCTCATTCCTGTTGTATCAGACCTTGGGCTGCATGTTCTTCATCAGGCCATTGTACAGAGCATGAAGGTCGAGCACCCTCCCCGGGTGATCAGGGTCGGCTACAGGCTGAAAATCGTAATCCAACTGAAAATACAAAAAAAAACATTGTTATTAGATTGCAAGTGTTAATAATAAATATATTGGATAGATCAAATGAAAATATATATTAATACATACCCGAGCCTGATCAAAGAAGAGGGCGAATGAGCGCTGGTGCTGCTCGCCCCACTCAACGTGAAGTGGATAGTTCTTCACGATCCGGCTCTCGTCCCCCAAATACCGGCCGAACCTCTCGGCATGAGGACCGGTATAGAGATAGTCAAGGGTAAAAAATAAGGGGAATGCTGCCTCCCCCTAGCTCTATCAAAGCTGTGAAACAACGTTGAAATGAACATCTAATCTATCTTTGTACACGGAGAACCAGCGGAAAGGTACCGACGAAATATCTCGAAACGGATGAAAACACAAGTGAATGAAGGCGTTTGCTTTATACATTCTTAACTTGTCCACACGGGACAAATCTATGGGTTACCATACGATTGAATTTTCTCGTCGCGTAGACTATACGACGGTTGTTAGTATTGAGCTATACTGTCCGATATTTAATAACCTTCGTATAGTTCTAGGTCACGACGAGCATCGCACGTATGTTAACCGATAGACGGGGACTAAGTGGAGCTTTTAGTTTCATATATGAGTATCGATGGGAATATGAAGGTTTCATATTATCATCGAGTATCATATATTGGTTTTAACCTGAATATCTCGAGTCGCTCTCTAATTATGCGTTTGTTATGCATTCGTGTTGTATGTGTAACATGATTTTAAACCATTGAGATCAAGATTGATAGAACTGATCATCCTACATTGCAATAGCATTCATCAACCAAAAACTATTATTGCAATGGTATTCATCTATAACAATCAACAATTAAAACTACAAATGTAGGATACTAATATCATAAAGCGTTATACGCAACATTGATAGAACTGATAAATAAAAAAACGAAATACAAACCGTATCAAGATTTAACAACTTTAATTATGTCATATACGCGGGCCGATATTTTCATATTATCCAATAGGCAAAAATATCTTGCGGTCTGGATATGGCATATTGGCAGATGTTACCTATATGCATACATGCATGTTGTCTCCCCATTTCTTCATAAATCAATCCAACTACATACATCAAACTAGTCCATACCACCAATCGGAAACTCCACTATGTCTTTGAATTATTATTTTTCCAAATAGCATTGAGCTCTGTAACACCCAGCCCTTTTTATACTAATAGCTGTATTTCCATTTTCATTTATAAAATTTATTTAAATTTTCTTACAATTATTTATTAGTTTATTTATTTTAAAACTCCTCCTTAAATCCAAACCCAGATTTTTCCACATTTTAATCCATACGCATCCCTTTTATAACTTAATGTATTAGAACCCAAACACAAATTTTTCCCTAGCCACTACCCATTTTCTTTCTATTATAACTATTATTCTTGTGGCCCGACACTTAGCCCAGCCATCATCTCTTATTTATTTATTCCTGAATTTTTCCAGCATCCACCAGGCCGGCCCATTCTTTCTCCTCATTTTGATTTCCTATGCTGACCCTTCCAATTCTTCAATTAAATTTTTGGCCGGCCCTTCACATTCCAATCTCACAGCCCCTTCTCATTTTAATTATTTTGTGTTACAGCTCTCAGGCCCGGCCCCCTTCCCTCTAATTCTTATAATTAATTTCCAACCCAGCCCATGCAGCCCACTCCCTTTTCTCACCAAATTCCCTTAATATTTTCTCAGCCCTGGCCCGTCTCTTTTTCCCAAATTTCTTTTCCTTTAAACCTCTGGCCCGCGCCCAGAGCCCAGCTCTCAGCCCATCTCTTTTAATCTCTTCAATTTCTTATTTTCTTATTTCCCCAAAATTCCCTGCGGCCCGTGATCAAAGCCCACTCACCCAACCCCATTACTGTACATCTCCCTTATATCTCCAACGGCTACTTCCCTACTCCCGTGCGCGTTTCCTCCGCCGCACGCCACGCCTGCGCCCACGTCGCCGCTCCTCGTGCCCCGCTCGCGAACGTTACCACGACGCCCTCCCCCACGTCTCCCCAAATTTTCCCCCTCACATCCAGAACTCCCTCGAACTCACATCACTCCCCTCGTCTTCTTCCTCCTTGCTCTCGCCCTCGGTCATGGGAGCTCATCGCTTCGCCGACCACCATCGCCGACAACCATCGCCTCCCAAGCCTCTCTCGCGCTCCACTTCACCACCGACCACCAACTCCCCCTTCTCCCAACACCGCGACCCCCATCACCCAACACCCCAAACCCACAGCCGAGCTCGACATCCCCTGCGCCGACGACCGGTAAGCTTCTCGTCGTCGTCGTCGTCATCTCTCCCAGCATATCTCCCTTCTGCACTCTCCTCTCTCTCGCTGCAGTCACTCTCTCTCCTTCCCTCACTCTCTCTCTCTCTAACTCCCTCTCTCTCTCACTGTCTTTCTCTAACTCTCTCTCTCTCTGTGTTTCTTTCCCTCTCTCTCACTCTCTCTCTCTCCTCTCTCTTTCACTCTCTAAATCTCACTCTCTCTGTCCTTCTCTCTCACTCTCTAAACCTCTCTCTGTCTTTCTATCTCTCACTCTCTATTTATCTCTCTCTCTAATACTCTCTCTCTCCCTCTCCAAATCTCACCGTCTCTCCATTCCCTATCAACCTACACCACCACAGGACATTGCCCGAGCCCGCAACAGCCAACTCCGTCAAGCTCGAGCCAGGATCGAGGTTTTTGTCACTCGGAGCCGTAGCCGTCGCGGTGCTTGCCCGTCGCGCGTTCGTGCCTTTACCACTGCCGTGCACCGCCTAGACACCTCCAGGCAAGTTCTTACTTGCTACATGCTATGTATTACTAGTTTACAAATTAAAATCGTAGATATATCACATGTTTTGCCTTATGTAAATATTGCCACAAACTGTTCGATGCTTGTTATCATAGAAAATCATTATCAAATTTGATGGAACTGGATATAATGCTTTGGCCCTTGATGTGATGGATACCCTGCGCAAGTTTTGCTAGAAAATATGACCGTTCATGACTAAAACAACTACTCTCAAGTTTAACCGTAAAACTGGAATTTCCTTGCATCTGAAAATCGTTAAATCCACCATAAATCATATGCATAATAGAATGGTGCGTTCGAGGGCTCAAATCGAATCCATCTCGACGAAGTTTAACCCCATACTAGTTTCCGGACATTCCTGTGCTTAAACCATGATGATAAATGGATCGGAGTGCAACTCTGGACTGCAGTCCAGAGCGACTCAAATTGTTTCTTGCTGTGCCGTAGCGGGTACCACAGGTTTTCCTTAACTCTTAGGTTGCGGAACTCCGCTGTTTATTATAGATAAAACTGTTAGCTAGACAACACAATTGACTTCATACTGTTTCGTTACCATTTGATATTTAATCTGTAATTTAATAGATTGGGACGCATAACAGTCCCAACAGAATCAGAACTGACATGTTAGTGTTAGACAGTGGATATCTTCTGACGTACAGATGCGATTGAAGATCCGTCTATTGCGTTGAAAACCTTACTGAAAACCCTAGAATTCATCCAACTGTAGCGTCACTAAAATCTGATCCCCACTGGGATTAAAATGCGTTCCGAAACGGACTCCTGATTTTGGAATTGGATTTCCAGCCACGAGCGCTTAAAATGAAGTGGTTATAACTAATGATCCTGGAACCCGATTGGCTTGAAACTAAATTCTATGGATGGACAGCTGAACATACTAATTACTACCTGTTTATCATTTCACCAAATTATATACGTACGTTTCATGATAAATCGTGCAAGTGAAAGAGTGCTGTTTCATAACATCCTCATCATGTTTATATACTTGTTCACGCATCATATCATACCCATATCATCGTATTGATAACTTAGTGACATCGTGCATTTACCCAGTGTTAGATTTTAGTGATGATTGTGGCAAGTACGTCAGTGTTCGTGTATTCATGATTAAGTGAAAGTGATACGTACTTGTGCACAATCAGTGACCCTATTATTCTATTGCATTGTCGACGTCTGTGGGATGCGTGCACGTGTGACTAATAAGTGGAATGGGACATTTATGGAAGCGTTTGCACGGGTGTCACAGATAAGACACCAGACACTGCCATTTATCTTAGGTATTAGTCGGGACGTGCTTGATGGAGGTCCTGCCTCCAGTTCTCGCGCAGACTTGTCACGGATCGATTAGTATTTAGATTGATGGTTAGCGTTTGATGTAGACCTCGGGGTGTGGGGTAGTTTAAGTGTGAGTTCAACAGAATCTCGGGAGTCCCATGCTGGCTTATATTTAGGGAGTTATATGGAGATTTACAGGGTACGTGATATATACACCGTGATACATTCGTTACATGTTGGGCCCGTGGTCCCTTGCCCTTGGGTTCTACCCTTGGGTGGAGGACACTCGCGAGTGGTTGACTCTCACACTTGGACTGACGATAGGTTTAGTGACCTGTACAGTGAGACTTAGAGACTGATAGGGATACTGACATTTACATTGCAGGGTTCCTAGGCACTCTAGTGAGGTCTCCCAAGCCATCAACCATGGCAATTTCAAAAATTATGATGCCTACAAACCCTAAACAACGGATCGCATACTAGATTTCTAGGCGAACAAGAACTAGTTAACAGTTAACTATATAAAATACGGAAATACAACCTTTGTAGATCCGGTGCTCCACCTCCATAGCTCCGCAACGAGGTCCTCTCCGCTGTCCAAATCGAATCTGGGCTCTAGAGTCGGCTTCGTCGGAGAATGGGCAAGCTAGGTCGACGATGTCCATGCCGAAGATGATCTACGTCGAGGCATCGATGAATCAAGCTCCACCTTCACCAAACCGTGAAAAGTTGTGAAGGAAACACACTCTACTACTTGGCAAGAGGTAGAGGATGAAGAAATAGGAGGTGGGTTCACTTTGGATTTGGATTTCTCACTCATATCCAACAATCACCATTGATGGACTTTGCTTTTCTTCACTTGAAGAATGAAGAAGAAGAAGAAAGATGATATGATAAGTTAAAAGAATAAGAAAAGAAAATCAATTCTTATCATAATATAACCATGGTTATGTGTAGAGATTTAACAAGGGTTAATTCAAATGGTTAGGTTAAGCATGAGATAAGAATGGTGGACAAAGTCAAAGCTTCATGAAACTTCAACTTAAAACAAAAATAGCCACCATTCTTTTCTCTTGCCTTTTATTTTCCAAAAATCAATAAATAAATAAATAAATAAATAGATAAATAAAGGAAAAGAAACCCTAACCATTCTTTTAACCATGGTTTAAATCTTTGCACTTAACCAAGTAAACATGTATCATCAAACATGATACAATCAAATGCACAAAATCATATCGCATATGTAATGCGCATATCCGAGTGAGAAAATCCATCTTAAGTAAACCGATACTAGTTGATGCAAAGTAATATATCATATATATAAATATGCATTAAATCATTAAATCAACACTTGATTCAATGATCCGGTCATGTCGCATATAACCGGCTAGTATACAATGTATCGGCTTATCGAATCAACGCTTGAATCGATAACTAGGTTATATCGCATACAACCATTCGATATATTTATCGCGAGAATAGAATACGGTATCACATACTCGCATTATTCTCGGTCCCGCACATATCTCATATGCGCTCCTATTTCGTTTCGCTTGAACCAGGAAACCTCTGTGTAGGACTCTAAAGACTCGTCAATACCCCGGCAGCGGATGATGATCATATCAAACATCCACAAGCCGCAAGCGGTCTGCTAAACGTAACGGCCACCCGGGTATTGAGCGATCTGAAGATCGACGAGCAAGCCCGCTCACACTCCAGTGAATCCGACCAGTAACACTACCGTACAGTCCGGTCTGATCGTCTGATATGTCGCATATCTCGCCTAGGGGTGGTAAACGTCAGACCCCAATAGCTCAATAAGTCGTGTCGATATGAGGTCTATAACTGTTCGAGAAACTACTGGTAACACTTACCAGTAAATCTCAGCAACCCTGGCCAGGGATTTCCTGTTATAGCCAATCGAACACAGCGCAACATCAACTCCCATATACCGGGAGAGACGAATCCCCTCCTATCGCTCATTGCCTCCATGTGACTCGGGACTGTACCCAAAAACCACCGTTTTGCACGCCCTCTTGGACGTGGTAAGATGGAAATCAAAGCACAGTGGGAACCACACAAGACTCTATGACGATCTTGGGTCAACAGACTACTCTGTACCAGTGTCACCAGAGAACTGCCATCTGACGTGAGGTATAATACCATCTGGGAGTTCTCGGCGAGTCCGTCCAGTGTACCCAGTCTCTACTGAGCACCCGTATATCATCTCTGATGTCAAACACCAATGGATATGGGATCATCCATCGCCCATCTGTATGGGTCGAGAAGCTACACGCTAGTCTACTCTGGTATATCGATGCCCCGTCTCGATACACCCTCGACTAGGGACTTTGAAGGATGTACTTATAGACTACCATGTCCCCACTAGTATGATCCGCATCACAGTCCAGGTAGTCAAGTACAGATCCTAAGGGCTTTACCAACATGTAACAGAGAGACAATCAGCATACACGTTAAGGTAAAGAGTAACCAGATAGCATACTATCATGTCGAGCAAGAAAGTCTTCCCTATATATGTCCCAGCATCCACTACAATATACATCCTATGTACAGTAATGGCCTCTAGGGCATACATATAACTAACAATCTCCCACTTGCACTAGGGCCATCTGTAGCAGTGGTTGCAGTATCTCATACTCAACCATCCCATGAAAGTCTCTCTCTGGGAACAGGCCTTTGTGAGTGGATCCGCTGTGTTGTCCTCTGAGTCTACTCTCCCAACCTCGATCACCCTGGAGATCAACCATCTCCATGATCAGGCGATGCTGCCTTAAAATAAGTCTGGATCACTGATGGGACCGGCGTTCCTTGGCATAAGCCACAACTCCATTGTCACACAATGGGAGGAACATAGTTCATCTCATGAACCTATATACACCCAAACAGCCTCTTTGGTAGCATCTTAAGTAGCGATGTATCCTGCCTTTATCGTCTAGTATGTCACGGTATCTAGCTTGGAACTCTTCCAACATACCGTCCCTTTACTGAGGGTAAAGACAATGCCTGCGACTGACGCTCAGTCGTCATTATCACCCTGGAACCCTTCCAGTGATTCTCCCCAGGATCGATTAATACCACCTCACTACAGCTAGTGAGTATCCTAACATCCAATTAAATCTATCTCATAGATCTAAAATCCAGGATTTAGTAGGTATCACTTTAATCCTATGTGGAGAATCATAGTGATAAGCGGAGATTGATCGAGCGTAGCATAGGAAACTCCTTCCCTATCAAAAGTATGTCATCCACGTACTCTACGAGGATCACCACCATACTCTCTACTACCTTTTTGTTTATACAAGGTTCATCTACCATTTTGATGATGTCAAACTCTTTGACTAATTCATCAAAACAGATGTTCCAACTCCGCGATGCCTGCTTTATCCTAAAAAGCATCTTGCACACGTTTCCGCTGCTCCCACTGTCTACGAAGCCCTCTGGCTGTGTACTTATAGACACTCTCTTCTAAATCATCATTTAGAAAAGCAGTCAAGACACCCAACCACCAGATATCGCAGTCATGGTATGTAGCCGTGGCAAGTAGGATCTGGATGGACTTAAGCATAGCTACTTAGAAAAGGTTTCATCATGATCCACGCCTGGTCAATGACGAAAACCTTTAACAAGTCTAGCTTTGAAAGTCTCAACTTTTCCATCTACACCAAGTAATCTTCTCAAGATATACTTGCTCCTGATGGGGATTTAACCCTTCAGATATAGCAACTAAAGTCCATACTTTGTTGGTGTAAAAGGATTCCATCTCAGATCGATAAACATCCAGCCATTCTTACAGAGTCTCACTCCTGATGGCCAGCTCGAAGCTAGTTGGGTCATCATCTCATGATGCAATCCTCGCTCCCACTGTCACAGAGAAACCGAAGTATCTCTCAGGTGGGTGAGGAACCCTACTAGATCGGCGGAGAGGCTGAGGTTCGTTGGTATCTACTGAATCCTTTGGTTCTACCAAATCATCTTCTGTTGTTTGTATAGCTGGAACCTTTCCAGTTCTACATAACTAACCTTGCCTCGAGTTTGTCCGGATTTTGCTTTTAGACATAGGCTGGACAACCCCAAATCTTAACTAACTTAAGACATGGGTTCTTCCCATTCCATATCACATATGAAGTGGTAGGCAACTGATTTGATTAGAACCCTATTCAATAGGTATGCAGCTTCTCAAGTGCATAACACCCTAAAGGAAACAGGTAACTCAGTAGTACTCATCATAGAGCACACCATATCATATAGGGTGTGATTGCTCCGCCCCGATATACCATCGTGCTATGGTGTATACGGAGGAGTAATGCTGAGAGAGAATCTCATTCTCCTTTAGAATAGTCCAGGATTTCCGTTCTCAAGTATTCTCCTCCTTGATCACATCAAAGGACATAATACTTATACCCGTATTTTGGTTCTCTACTTCTTACTTATATTCCGTGAATATCTCAAAAGGTTCGGACTTGTGTTTCAACAGGAACATATGTCTGAATCTTGAGAGATTATCAGAGAATATAATGAAGTATAAAGAACCAGTCTTGGTATTTGTAGACAGGGGACCTTACATACATCAACATGTATCATTCCAAGAGTTAACTAACTCTTTCTCTGTTTCCAATAAACAGAGCTGTGGTCATCTTATCTTTGTGACATGACTGGCAAGTTTCACAAGATGTAAATTCAAACTGATTTAAATATGCATCTAAATGTAACTCAGCCAGTCGGGTCGCATTGATATGACCTAGTCTACAATACCTCAAGAAGGATTCGTTCATTTCTGAACTCTTCCTCTTGTGTATGTTCTTTATACTAAAGAACTGTAGTTTGATTTAGAACAATAATGCTTTTAGATAACGTGCCTGAACCGATCAACTTTTGATATAGGAAATGTTCAAAACATTATCCAACAATACAAAATTATATCCTTTCTTTACTAACAAAGAGAGTGATATGATTTGGTATATCAGGTTCGGTATCTAACAACATTCGTTCAGAATCAATGTATTGGTAATACAGGGTGACAGTGACCGACAGACTTGGCTGCAACTCTTGCCCCGTTTTCTGCCTCATGAAACTTATCACCCGTTCTCAGTTCTCTACCTATCTGTAGCCCTATGTAACAGATTACATATCTGGGATCCTGATCTGGTATCAAATACCCAGGACGTAAAGGATACTGAGAAACAGTTCTGTATATTGAACACACCCGAAGATGATGCATCAGCATGCACTTTCTTCGTTTGGGCGGCATGGGAAATCTGGTATTCCCCAAATTCCTGCTCTGTCTTATAACAATTATAAGTTGGAGCGGGACCAACGTTCCCCAGCTCAGTATAACAAGCGGGTTCGGTCAATATTCCGTATTATTATCTTGATTAAGGCGTGATATGGTCGCTACCTGGAGAGAGAGAGAAGAAAACACTCAGCGTGCGCTCTATCAAGAATAGATTGGTTATTGTTTTATCTAATCAGGATGGCTCCCACTGCTTTTTATCAAATCTTCCTTCAAACCCTAAAAGGAAAGACTAACCGGGATTAATTACACACTACAAGTTCGCCAATCTTTCAGCCAGGCCAGTGTCGGTACTTTGAGGGAGGTCCCCCGTGCTTTCGCACGAACCTAATTAATGTAAACCTCGTTTTCCCAGAGGCGTAACCTCGTTAACACCTTTCTAGACACCTACTTGATCGGCTAATTGCAATGCATAAAACTCTCCCAGGAGTAACTCTTACTCGCAGCGGGTATCGGGATCCAACTATCTCATAGAAGGTATGCAATCTCATTGCAAATTTCAACACTTGAAATTCCCGATAATGTTTTGCCCCTAGCGTCCTATGACCTTGACAGAGGTCAACAAACCATAGGCTGCTAGTCAAGTTCAACCCGTCATTTCCTGATTGAAGTAAACCCACCCGCACGACCCTTGACAGAGGTCAACAAGGTCGCACGACTACCCTAAATCAATCACATCATATGCTTATGCAGATAAGCACTAATCAGCTACCGCACACTACGCCTTGACAGAGGTCAACAAACGTAGCACGAATACTAACTAGTACTTATCTGAAATGACGGAGGGCTACGACAGGTTTTTCTGAAAACCTATTGCGTAATGAACTTGATATCGTTGTAGGATCGAATGAATTTTGAAATGGAGTGCTTTTGAGGCTTTTCTAGTTTTGCTAAAGGAGTCACTCCCGGTGAAGGGATCGTCGGTCCTTTCCTCGTCGAATGAGGTGCGGGATATATCATATATATCACTGTGCAAAGCAAAAACACTTAAAAGCAATCAAAAGACAAACCGAGGGTGTAGCATCTGCCAGTTATTGCTAAAGGAGTCACTCCCGGTGAAGGGATCTCGGTCCTTTCCTCGTCGGATGAGGTGCAGGATATATCACATATACCTCTGTGCAAAGCAAGAACTGTAGCTACCTGTTTTAATTTGAAATTCGATTCTACAACATCTTAGGTTTCTTTTAATTTCATTAATCACATTAATGAAGTCCCATCATTTATGTACCTAAACATCACAGATAGATATGACGTACACTTATGCCATCCGCATTCGCCTCGATGTCCCCTCGTGCACCGTTAGGTTAGGTAACTAACGGCAGAGCAGGGCAGGGCTAGCGCGGGTGTAAAACATAAGTAACGTCTATATAATATATCATATATACTATATACTATATCCATCACAGAAACATCACATGATCTCATCACAGATATCGCAGCAGAAGAATCATATGAAATATTGGATATACTAGGACGTCCGTGTTTTCAATACGAGCCAGTATAAAACACGGATTCCACGGTCGTGATGAATAGCCAAACCCACACCCCTAGACCCCTACGAGAGCGGCAAGCAACCCTGCCAATTCTGGAGTTAGGAGACCCGGACTCGACTCCTCGAGTTGGTCTCCCACTGGACTCCAGAACCCGGTTACTTGTGCCCTCCTCCTTGGGTCTATCCTAGTGCGGAAAAGTAAATAATATACAACAGGTGACAACTCCCGCAACCTGGAAGCGCCCCAATAAAAGAATATTACATACAAGTTTTTACATGAATGAAAATGAAAAACACTCATCTCACATAAAAAACCCCGGCTATTCAAACACGACGATCCAATATAACATATCCAGCAACACATAACATCACATGTCATCAACGTAAGTAAATATGCATACCCCAATTGTCGTTGACATATAGCAACGAAACCGGCGATATCACATATTACACTTACGGTCACAGAAAAGAAAGTGTAAAACTACAACAGTTGGAATCCGCAACCACCTCAGACATCACATGCCTGACCAAATGAATTACTTAGACATCGCATGCCTAACAATTATAAACCCCGCATTTTAGTCTCATTATCGAAAACACTTTTCAATATCAAGTCGGGTAATTCAACAAGATTCCCGAAAAACTGATCGAATGCTCGTCGCAAACTTCAGTAGACGGCCGCACCCCTCACGCCGTCGACGAAGTGCACCAAGGCGGAACACCGCTACCGTGAGCACCCGGAGGGATGCTTTCGGCGACGGGGTTCTCCTACAGTCACTTGGTCGGGGCTATGGAGTGAGGCTGTCTATTAAGTTTACCCGGCGAGTATCCGCGTACGCTACGTGATTGCGACGGACTTTTGATCACATCAAAATTCCGTGGCAACCGATCAAGTGAGACTAAATTGCTACGTTTATAACATTCATTCAGTTATCACATAACTATTGTGAATTCCAATTATTGTATCCCATTCCAGATAAATAGAAAATGTTAAACTTTCCGATCGAACATTCTAACACCCAAGTTTTCCCGATACTGATCAACACATGAAACTAGTCTAACAACATTCAGTTCGTACCTCAGTACCAACGGTCCAGCCGTAGAAGGGTCAAGCCAACGCCTCACATGTGGCACGCCGTACTGCCCCAAACCCGAAGGTTCAAAGGGCAGTTCAAGACGGTCACATAATCGAGTTAAGGTTTGTGTCTTCTAGAGGGACCATCGCGTTACTTGCACTACTTAGAACGTCGTCAAACTGTGGAAAAATCCAACACTTGGAAATTTCCCGACAGGGGAAAATTTGCGTATTTATATCCGGTCGAACTTTTTAACATATTCTAAGATTTATCCGGAAAGCCACACAGACAAAATTTGATATCCCGATCGAAACACCGAATCCCCAAATCAACTCAGAAAAATTCAACTCTGGAATAAATATTAAAAATACCCAGAAAATCCAGAATTAATAATTATGAGATACTGTGTAAAAATTATTGTATACAGTGCCCGTACCGCCGCGCAACCGCCGCACGAGGCTAGCTCTTGCCGCGGAAGCGCGGCAAGATGGAGGAATCAGGGGCACGAATTTCACAGTATTTCACATATTCACCTGCTGATTTTTCTGAACATTTTTAATGTGGAAAAATACCAGATTTTAAAAATTGTACAGAGAGCAATTTTGTTTTGGAGTTCCGGGTTCGTTCGGACTTCAATTTCCGTCTGGACTTCGCCTAAGGCTCTAGCTAGGCTCTGATACCACTGCAGGGTTCCTAGGCACTCTAGTGAGGTCTCCCAAGCCATCAACCATGGCAATTTCAAAAATTATGGTGCCTACAAACCCTAAACAACGGATCGCATACTAGATTTCTAGGCGAACAAGAACTAGTTAACAGTTAACTATATAAAATACGGAAATACAACCTTTGTAGATCCGGTGCTCCACCTCCATAGCTCCGCAACGAGGTCCTCTCCGCTGTCCAAATCGAATCTGGGCTCTAGAGTCGGCTTCGTCGGAGAATGGGCAAGCTAGGTCGACGATGTCCATGCCGAAGATGATCTACGTCGAGGCATCGATGAATCAAGCTCCACCTTCACCAAACCGTGAAAAGTTGTGAAGGAAACACACTCTACTACTTGGCAAGAGGTAGAGGATGAAGAAATAGGTGGTGGGTTCACTTTGGATTTGGATTTCTCACTCATATCCAACAATCACCATTGATGGACTTTGCTTTTCTTCACTTGAAGAATGAAGAAGAAGAAGAAAGATGATATGATAAGTTAAAAGAATAAGAAAAGAAAATCAATTCTTATCATAATATAACCATGGTTATGTGTAGAGATTTAACTAGGGTTAATTCAAATGGTTAGGTTAAGCATGAGATAAGAATGGTGGACAAAGTCAAAGCTTCATGAAACTTCAACTTAAAACAAAAATAGCCACCATTCTTTTCTCTTGCCTTTTATTTTCCAAAAATCAATCAATAAATAAATAAATAAATAGATAAATAAAGGAAAAGAAACCCTAACCATTCTTTTAACCATGGTTTAAATCTTTGCACTTAACCAAGTAAACATGTATCATCAAACATGATACAATCAAATGCACAAAATCATATCGCATATGTAATGCGCATATCCGAGTGAGAAAATCCATCTTAAGTAAACCGATACTAGTTGATGCAAAGTAATATATCATATATATAAATATGCATTAAATCATTAAATCAACACTTGATTCAATGATCCGGTCATGTCGCATATAACCGGCTAGTATACAATGTATCGGCTTATCGAATCAACGCTTGAATCGATAACTAGGTTATATCGCATACAACCATTCGATATATTTATCGCGAGAATAGAATACGGTATCACATACTCGCATTATTCTCGGTCCCGCACATATCTCATATGCGCTCCTATTTCGTTTCGCTTGAACCAGGAAACCTCTGTGTAGGACTCTAAAGACTCGTCAATACGCCGGCAGCGGATGATGATCATATCAAACATCCACAAGCCGTAAGCGGTCTGCTAAACGTAACGGCCACCCGGGTATTGAGCGATCTGAAGATCGACGAGCAAGCCCGCTCACACTCCAGTGAATCCGACCAGTAACACTACCGTACAGTCCGGTCTGATCGTCTGATATGTCGCATATCTCGCCTAGGGGTGGTAAACGTCAGACGCCAATAGCTCAATAAGTCGTGTCGATATGAGGTCTATAACTGTTCGAGAAACTACTGGTAACACTTACCAGTAAATCTCAGCAACCCTGGCCAGGGATTTCCTGTTATAGCCAATCGAACACAGCGCAACATCAACTCCCATATACCGGGAGAGACGAATCCCCTCCTATCGCTCATTGCCTCCATGTGACTCGGGACTGTACCCAAAAACCACCGTTTTGCACGCCCTCTTGGACGTGGTAAGATGGAAATCAAAGCACAGTGGGAACCACACAAGACTCTATGACGATCTCGGGTCAACAGACTACTCTGTACCAGTGTCACCAGAGAACTGCCATCTGACGTGAGGTATAATACCATCTGGGAGTTCTCGGCGAGTCCGTCCAGTGTACCCAGTCTCTACTGAGCACCCGTATATCATCTCTGATGTCAAACACCAATGGATATGGGATCATCCATCGCCCATCTGTATGGGTCGAGAAGCTACACGCTAGTCTACTCTGGTATATCGATGCCCCGTCTCGATACACCCTCGACTAGGGACTTTGAAGGATGTACTTATAGACTACCATGTCCCTACTAGTATGATCCGCATCACAGTCCAGGTAGTCAAGTACAGATCCTAAGGGCTTTACCAACATGTAACAGAGAGACAATCAGCATACACGTTAAGGTAAAGAGTAACCAGATAGCATACTATCATGTCGAGCAAGAAAGTCCTCCCTATATATGTCCCAGCATCCACTACAATATACATCCTATGTACAGTAATGGCCTCTAGGGCATACATATAACTAACATACATTCCTTCTATACTGTGTTGACATACGTGACATATCGTTATACTGCTTTACTGTTCCGCTGCGTTGATTACTACACATTCATATACATGCTGTCATTGATTTACTGTGATTCATATCTTCTACACTGTTAGAACTGTTGCTTGATTATATATATATTATGTTGCTATTGTGTCGCTCTGACGACCTGAGTATGCATGCTCAGTATGAGGAGAAGATTTAGCTTGGACTAGAACTAGACGTGCATCACAGACTTCTTGACCTGACTTCCCGAGTTACATTCATTTGTTCCACTTCAGGTCAGTCTTTACATTTTTCCTTTCAGTTACTGCATTTCTCATTACCTGCGCATAATTTACTGTTTACCATGATAAACTAGAAGCCGAAGTGTGACTACGGCAGGACTTTTCCTTGACCGTAGGAGCATGGCTGGCCTTGTCTACCCCTCGTATTCCGTATTTTGGTAAGCGGGGCATGACATGGTTTAGTTGGTATCAGAGCCAGGTTTTGCATCGATTGGGATCGCAGTTTTTTTTTCCGTGCTTAGTTGGCAATCTAAGACATTCCTCGGTCTAGATTGTAAACTTGTCATTCTTGATCCATATTCACATCGTGCGTTCAGCTATCCATTCGCTACGGTTTCGGGTGACTTGACAAGGTTACGTGGTTGCAAATTGCACTACCGTACCCTATTTAAGTGACTTAAAGTCGTGCAGTTGATTTCCCCACTTGTAATAAATTCATCATCTCTGATATTCTTGAATCTTGTCCCATCCATATTACATTTTGATTCGTTCAGCTTGTGGCTTATATCATTCTCAAAATCATTGTTTCAGGATCATGTCTTCCAACGACTCTTCGTCTATATCCGCTTCCCGGAATCAGACCATTGAGATTCCGAGTGTACTGCAAGGTTTAAAGGAAGCCCAGGAGCGAACAAACGACTTGTTGGCTGAAGGACTGAGAATACAGGTGAATCAGGCACCAGCGGGAGTCTCCAATCATAAAGGGATCCCAGTTAGACGAGGAAAAGAGAAGAAGATGAAGCGTCAACAGAAACATCAGAAGAACCCTTGCTGTGGATATTGTAAGAGGCCAGGACATCTTCAGAAGGATTGTCGCCATGCCCAAGGGAAATGTCTCTTATGCGGTTCCGACAAACATTTCATCAACGGTTGCCCAGAAAGGAAAGAACTAAAAGGAGGAGACTCATCCACACTCTCCACTGCTGCCAAGTGAGGATTACTGCGTAGTTCGAATTTCGAGGATATAGCGGACCCAACACAAGATTCAACTCGCATGACGATGATGCAGCGTTCTGGCAATCAAAGAAGAATTTTATGTTTTCCAATTTCAGTATTATGTTGTCATCTCCTTATAAACATTTCTTTCCGTTTGAATCTTTGTATCCGTCGAACTTTTAGTTGAATGAGATAAAATTTGAATCGTGATATATGCATCATCCCCTTGTCGTTTCCCTTGTTCATATCATTCATTAGCACAACATTTTGATCTTAATTCTTTTAAAATTTCTGCCACCGCACATTTTCCTATACTTCGTACCCTGAGTTTTCCCTTGATGCATTCCACTACCTAATCATGACTTTTCCTTTCAGAGTATGGCCCACCCTGGAGCAGCGCCGCATTTAGATGAGGATACACAATCTTGCGTTTCCTTAGATCGCACGCTGATGGATTCCGACGATGAGATCAACGGTCCCCAGGTCGATTTCGAAAACAACGATTCAGAGGACGAAGGAGCAGCCGCCCCAGAGTTTGACATGATAGCTGATTCTGACGAAGAAGAAGGAGATCCTGAAGAGAACCCTATAGAGGAAGACCCGATGGAGGAAGACCCCGAGGAAGAACCGATAGAAGAAAATCCAGCGGAGGAAGACCCCGTGGAAGAAAATCCAGAAGAAGAAAATCACATGGAATCGGATCTCGATGAGGAAGCTTTATCCGAGGAAGAAGGACCAGAAGATCAAGATCCTGTGGTGGAAGGACTTCCAATAGAGGTACCTACGAGGCGCTATGGAAATGGACGCCCTACTTGAGTGCGCGAGCCTACCGCAACCTACTGAACCTCCACAACCGCGGCTGACGGAATTTCTTTTGATGTTGTCTTTCCGGCCAAATAAAATGTGTATAGTTAGGGCCACTTTTCGCCTTTGGGAATGCCTTATTTCAAATTTTCTTGAATGAAATAAATATTCTGAATTCGTAAACCTTTTAATTATTGGTTCGCTTGATACTTGTTTATTGCCCATATCTAATTATTCTTCTGTTGAGTTCCTGACTGTCCACCCCTACTCATTGTATAGTTTTCACGCTCGTTTCAATTAGAAAGTACCGCACCCTGATCCTTGGAATGAGCCACCATCCATTCTTCGCTCGTACCTCGTTTGTAACCCTTTTGGGAGGAGAAAATTTTGGAGAAACTTCCGAGTTCGCTAATTCTTCAAATCTTGATTCATATGTTGAACCGACCGCTATCCTTCCCATACTTTTTACCTTGTGGTCCTTTGTGGCTCACCATTACTTCCTGTGTTGACCCGATTCCAATCTCTATGACCTTCAGTCTAAAGCCGCCATACTCCGACCTTCTATTTGAGCCACGCCCACTTGTAACCACTGCCCTGGCTAGCCTTTTCATATTGGTGATTTCTCTATTACCCAAATATATTTAGGGACATTATTATTCAAAATTTAATTTTTAACTATTTTTTTTTAAAAATTATCAAAGAGAGTGTGTTATTGATTACCCTGTTTCATGTATTTTAAGTACACTATTATTAATCTCGTTTTCAGTAGCGCAAACTTACACTGCGCATATATTGTTCCATGTTCCCCGTTTTCGTTGTGTGAGTTTTCTAAGTTGATTCAAAACTATTTGATCGATACATCATCCTAAAATATTTTAAACTACAGAAAAATCTTTCACCACTTTATTATCGTTACCTTATTTCTAGTATTATGCTTATGCTTACTATTATAAGCGGTTGAGCCTTATACTTATTATTTCTGTTTGCTATTTTGATTTACTTAGATGTGCACATATGTGGGATTCGACTTTTATCGAACACTCTTTGATTATTATTGTTCGCTATTGATACCTATATCCTCGTATACCCGTAGTTGCTCGTATAGTTATTCTTGCTTTATACCCATTTAGACCTACCTTTCGTATGTTGTTCTTATTTATATGTAAATTTTCAAATTTCTTCGTCCCCGTACTACTAATAAATCTTTGGTGTTAGTGTGCAATCTAATAGCTTCATTTTTGTTGGTATAACTTATCGTATATTTTAAATTTCGAGGACGAAATTTTTGTAAGGGTGGTATGATGTAACACCCAGCCCTTTTTATACTAATAGCTGTATTTCCATTTTCATTTATAAAATTTATTTAAATTTTCTTACAATTATTTATTAGTTTATTTATTTTAAAACTCCTCCTTAAATCCAAACCCAGATTTTTCCACATTTTAATCCATACGCATCCCTTTTATAACTTAATGTATTAGAACCCAAACACAAATTTTTCCCCAGCCACTACCCATTTTCTTTCTATTATAACTATTATTCTTGTGGCCCGACACTTAGCCCAGCCATCATCTCTTATTTATTTATTCCTGAATTTTTCCAGCATCCACCAGGCCAGCCCATTCTTTCTCCTCATTTTGATTTCCTATGCTGACCCTTCCAATTCTTCAATTAAATTTTTGGTCGGCCCTTCACATTCCAATCTCACAGCCCCTTCTCATTTTAATTATTTTGTGTTACAGCTCTCAGGCCCGGCCCCCTTCCCTCTAATTCTTATAATTAATTTCCAACCCAGCCCATGCAGCTCACTCCCTTTTCTCACCAAATTCCCTTAATATTTTCTCAGCCCCGGCCCGTATCTTTTTCCCAAATTTCTTTTCCTTTAAACCTCTGGCCCGCGCCCAGAGCCCAGCTCTCAGCCCATCTCTTTTAATCTCTTCAATTTCTTATTTTCTTATTTCCCCAAAATTCCCTGCGGCCCATGATCAAAGCCCACTCACCCAACCCCATTACTGTACATCTCCCTTATATCTCCAACGGCTACTTCCCTACTCCCGCGCGCGTTTCCTCCGCCGCACGCCACGCCTGCGCCCACGTCGCCGCTCCTCGCGCCCCGCTCGCGAACATTACCACGACGCCATCCCCCACGTCTTCCCAAATTTTCCCCCTCACATCCAGAACTCCCTCGAACTCACATCGCTCCCCTTGTCTTCTTCCTCGTTGCTCTCGCCCTCGGTCACGGGAGCTCATCGCTTCGCCGACCACCATCGCCGCCCAAGCCTCTCTCGCGCTCCACTTCACCACCGACCACCAACTCCCCCTTCTCCCAACACCGCGACCCCATCACCCAACACCCCAAACCCACAGCCGAGCTCGACATCCCCTGCGCCGACGACCGGTGAGCTTCTCGTCGTCGTCGTCGTCGTCTCTCCCAGCATATCTCCCTTCTGCACTCTCCTCTCTCTCGCTGCAGTCACTCTCTCTCCTTCCCTCACTCTCTCTCTCTCTAACTCCCTCTCTCTTTCACTGTCTTTCTCTAACTCTCTCTCTCTCTCTCTCTGTTTCTTTCCCTCTCTCTCACTCTCTCTCTCAACTCTCTCTTTCACTCTCTAAATCTCACTCTCTCTGTCCTTCTCTCTCACTCTCTAAACCTCTCTCTGTCTTTCTATCTCTCACTCTCTATTTATCTCTCTCTCTAACACTCTCTCTCTCCCTCTCCAAATCTCACCGTCTCTCCATTCCCTATCAACCTACACCACCACAGGACATTGCCCGAGCCCGCAACAGCCAACTCCGTCAAGCTCGAGCCAGGATCGAGGTTTTTGTCACTCGGAGCCGTAGCCGTCGCGGTGCTTGCCCGTCACGCGTTCGTGCCTTTACCACTGCCGTGCACCGCCTAGACACCTCCAGGCAAGTTCTTACTTGCTACATGCTATGTATTACTAGTTTACAAATTAAAATCGTAGATATATCACATGTTTTGCCTTATGTAAATATTGCCACAAACTGTTCGATGCTTGTTATCATAGAAAATCATTATCAAATTTGACGGAACTGGATATAATGCTTTGGCCCTTGATGTGATGGATACCCTGCGCAAGTTTTGCTAGAAAATATGACCGTTCATGACTAAAACAACTACTCTCAAGTTTAACCGTAAAACTGGAATTTCCTTGCATCTGAAAATCGTTAAATCCACCATAAATCATATGCATAATAGAATGGTGCGTTCGAGGGCTTAAATCGAAGCCATCTCGACGAAGTTTAACCCCATACTAGTTTCCGGACATTCCTGTACTTAAACCGTGATGATAAATGGATCGGAGTGCGACTCTGGACTGCAGTCCAGAGCGACTCAAATTGTTGCTTGCTGTTCCGTAGCGGGTACCACAGGTTTTCCTTAACTCTTAGGTTGCGGAACTCCGCTGTTTATTATAGATAAAACTGTTAGCTAGACAACACAATTGACTTCATACTGTTTCGTTACCATTTGATATTTAATCTGTAATTTAATAGATCGGGACGCATAACAGTCCCAACAGAATCAGAACTGACATGTTAGTGTTAGACAGTGTATATCTTCTGATGTCCAGATGCGATTGAAGATCCGTCTGTTGCGTTGAAAACCTTACTGAAAACCCTAGAATTCATCCAACTGTAGCATCGCTAAAATCTGATCCCCACTGGGATTAAAATGCGTTGCTAAACGGACTCCTGATTTTGGAATTGGATTTCCAGCCGCGAGCGCTTAAAATGAAGTGGTTATAACTAATGATCCTGGAACCCGATTGGCTTGAAACTAAATTCTATGGATGGACAGCTGAACATACTAATTACTACCTGTTTATCATTTCACCAAATTATATACGTACGTTTCATGATAAATCGTGCAAGTGAAAGAGTGCTGTTTCATAACATCCTCATCATGTTTATATACTTGTTCACGCATCATATCATACCCATATCATCGTATTGATAACTTAGTGACATCGTGCATTTACCCAGTGTTAGATTTTAGTGATGATTGTGGCAAGTACGTCAGTGTTCGTGTATTCGTGATTAAGTGAAAGTGATACGTACTTGTGCACAATCAGTGACCCTATTATTCTATTGCATTGTCGACGTCTGTGGGATGCGTGCATGTGTGACTAATAAGTGGAATGGGACATTTATGGAAGCGTTTGCACGGGTGTCACAGATAAGACACCAGACACTGCCATTTATCTTAGATATTAGTCGGGACGTGCTTGATGGAGGTCCTGCCTCCAGTTCTCGCGCAGACTTGTCACGGATCGATTAGTATTTAGATTGATGGTTAGCGTTTGATGTAGACCTCGGGGTGTGGGGTAGATTAAGTGTGAGTTCAACAGAATCTCGGTAGTCCCATGCCGGCTTATATTTAGGAAGTTATATGGAGATTTACAGGGTACGTGATATATACACCGTGATACATTCGTTACATGTTGGGCCCGTGGTCCCTTGCCCTTGGGTTCTACCCTTGGGTGGAGGACACTCGCGAGTGGTTGACTCTCACACTTGGACTGACGATAGGTTTAGTGACCTGTACAGTGAGTCTTAGAGACTGATAGGGATACTGACATTTACATTCCTTCTATACTGTGTTGACATACGTGACATATCGTTATACTGCTTTACTGTTCCGCTGCGTTGATTACTGCACATTCATATACATGCTGTCATTGATTTACTGTGATTCATATCTTCTACACTGTTAGAACTGTTGCTTGATTATATATATATTATGTTGCTATTGTGTCGCTCTGACGACCTGAGTATGCATGCTCAGTGTGAGGAGAAGATTTAGCTTGGACTAGAACTAGACGTGCATCACAGACTTCTTGACCTGACTTCCCGAGTTACATTCATTTGTTCCACTTCAGGTCAGTCTTTACATTTTTCCTTTCAGTTACTGCATTTCTCATTACCTGCGCATAATTTACTGTTTACCATGATAAACTAGAAGCCGAAGTGTGACTACGGCAGGACTTTTCCTTGACCGTAGGAGCTTGGCTGGCCTTGTCTACCCCTCGTATTCCGTATTTTGGGAAGCGGGGCGTGACAAGCTCCTATTGACATTGTCCCATCCAACAAATTTATTGTGCTTGCTTCGACCTTCATCTAGCTTTCACATGATATACACATTATATGAGTAATATAGTTATAAATTATGGTATTTTGTTGTCATCAATCCACCTAACCCTAACCCCAAGTTGCTCTCTGAAAGCACATAGAACCATCCCCCCTAGACAAGCATAGCTTTTTCTGTGCAATTGTTCTCATTCTTAATTTCTCACATTCATTACTCTCTCATTTTCTTGTCAACAAATTTGTTGTGCAATTGTTCTCATTCTTAATTTCTCACATTCATTACTCTTTCATTTTCTTGTTTTTTTCCAACTCCCCACCACTTAACCCCAACCCAGCCCCAGCCCCAGCCCCCAGCCCCAGCCCAGTCCCAACCTAACCCTAACCCCAGCGCAGCCAGCTAAACCCCAACACCAACCCTAAGGCAAACCCTAACCCCAGCCCCACCCCAGCAGCAGCCGAACCCCAACCCCAACCCTACCCCGACCCCGACCCCGACCGCGACCCCTGCTCAACCCCAACTCGCGCGTGCAACCCCAGACCCAGCCATGAACCCTAAGCCCAAAATAATCCAAAAATTCTTTAATTTACCTCGAGATTTACTCACCTGAATGGCTGCTGCTGGGTTGGGGCGACGACCTGAACGGCGGTGGCGACGACCTAAACCGCGGTGGCGACGAGAACTGCGGTGGCGACGAAACCGGCGGTGGCGACGAGGAGAACGACGGTGGCGACAACGGCGTAGCGATTTAGGGATTTTTTTCGCGCACGATCGAGAGAGAGAGAGAGAGAGAGAGAAAGTGAGCGTAGGCGATCGATCTGGGCTTTTGTTAAATCGATATTTACTTGCCCCTACGGATATACCCGTAGGTCCTTTGTTTGCGGCTCCGTAGGAGCAAACACCAAATTAAGAATTAATATTTTTATTCTTGGATGTCTGTGCCCGTAGGGGCAACCATTTAGCCCTACGGATTAATCCGTAGGGCCAGGTTAAATCTGTCCCTACGGATTCCAATATCAGTAGGGTCAACTCCCTATTTTAGTAGTGTTAATTGGTTTTCTTCCTTCCCTACCCTTTGGCACCAGCCTAAGGTTTGGAAGAAGACTATCCAATAAGCGTAATAGGTGTACTCTCCTAATCCTAGGAGCCCTTGTAACCTGAGAGAAGGTAAAGGGAAAAGACATCTGAATAATCCTATTCTATTCTCCTAAACCGGAAACCTTTCTCGGGAGTTGATGTTGTGCTATGTTCGATTGGCTATAACTTGAAGTCCCTGTCCAGGGCTGATATAGAGATTTACTGGTAAGTGTTACCAGTAGTTTCTCGACTTGTTATGAGCCTCACATCGACATGACTTATCAGTTACTGGGGTCTGATGTATACCACTCCTAGACTAGATATGCGACATATCAGACGAAGAGACCGGACTGTACGGGAGTGTTACTGATTGGATTCACAGGAGAATGTACAGGCTTGCTTGTTGATCTTCTGATCGCTCAATACCTGGGTGGCTGTTACGTTTAGCTGACCGCTTGCAGCTTGTGGGTGCTTGATATGATCACCACCTGCTACCGGCGTATTGACGATTCTTTAGAGTCTTACACAAAGGTTTCTTGACTCAGGCAAACGAAGTAGGAGCACATATGTGATATATGCATGACCGAGGATAATACGATATGAGATACCGTATTCTATTCTCACGATATTTTGATATGAGCCGGGTAATCGGATCAAGTGTTGATTCGATGAATCGGTACATGATATATTAGTCAGTTATATTCTATATAGCCGGATTGTCGGATCAAGTGTTGATTCGATAATTTAATGTATAATTATATATATGATATATTGCATTACATTATCTAATATTGGCTCGCTTTATTGATTCATTTTCTCACCGGATAATACATTGATATATATGCGATATATGTTAATTGTATTATTTTCTTTTGTTACAAAAATATATTATATATGTGATATATAATATTGTAACATATTATAATTACTAATGCAACATGATTAGTGGAGATTAAATATGCTTAGGGTTTGATTTGGGTTAGTTCTTTCATGATGTTTCTAGAAGGTTTTACTTTGTTTCTAGCAAAGATATTATGGTTGATATTTTGCTAGATATTTCTTTGACCCAAATGACACCCTTAACCCTAGTTAAGTCTCTACATTGGTTAGCCTTGTCATCTTTGACCATGGTTGCATTTGTAATCATAATATCATTTTTCATTATTCATCACAAAAGGATATTCATTCTTCTTCTTCTTCCTTGAGCTCACAAAAGCTTTCTAGGGTTTCTATTTTGTGATGATTTAGTGTGAGAATTTGATAATAAAAGAGAGCATAAATCCTACTTCATCATCCTCATCTAATCTAGCCAATTTGATTAGGGTGTTCACCTTATTAGTGAGTGAGAGCTTGAGTTAAAGAAACTTCAAGGTAAATCATCTTTGAAAAGGAAGACTACAAGCAAGCATGGATCATTCGGGTTGTGGAGCTTCTCTTGAGTTCAGGAGATCATGGATCGCGGCAAAAGGACAAATACTCGGAGCTTATGAAGCGAAGGAGCTGACTACAAAGGTTATAAACCCATCACTCTTAGTTGTAAAGATGTTTACTTGCATGTGTAACCCTAATTATCTAGCAAAGATCTCGGCTTTGGGTTGTTCGACACGTCTAAATTTTGAATCGGGCATGGTTGATGCCTTATATACACTTGTTGGAGTGCCTAGGAACCCTACATAAGGATCTATAGAGATAAATCCAAGAGCTTATTGGGATTGTCCCAATCAAAGTACATTGATACCATCCTAAAATGGTTTAGTATGGATGATTACATGCGTGGTGTTGATTGTTTGATATTTTTCTTATGCGTTTAAAATTAAGAATATACCGCAATCAAGACTGTGTCGCTTGGTAGCTAGCCGGTTGAGTACGGGTTGGTCCACAGGGAAAAGGTGTACTCTCTTTAGGTTCTAACGAGTTAAGTCCTATTTTTGGTAGGTTTTGTTTTAAATTCTAAGAATGAAATTCAATCAATTTAAAGTCCTCCTAGGGTTTGTATTAGGTTAGTTTGGAAAAGGGATTCTACTCACCGCTTTCTTTGCCCTAGTTAAGAACATAGGTCTTAGGGTAATAGTAAACAAATGGGATTAGCACAACTAGGAAGAAACTTCGTTTCTTCCTTTTGGTCCCTGTCCGTCCTTTCTTAACTCTTAGCCTCAACCACTATTTGAATCAACCACAACCGGTCTAACTAGGGAATCACCGCTATCTTGTAAGATAGGGTGCCGTAGTGAGCGGTGTGTGGTTAATTTAAATAGAGCCCTAATTAAAATATTATATGGGCAAAGAAAAGAGTGAGAAAGATTTCCTTCTCTCAAACCTTCCCTATCCTAACCCTAACAAGTGAGGAATTACTCACTCATTAGGAAAGTTACGATAAAATTCATTTTTATAGTTTTATTTTAATGACCGAATTTTATGATAATAAAAGACAGATAATAAAATTGCATGAATTAAATTCAGATAAAAAAAAGGAATGCAAGATGGAAATAAAAAAAACTTACTTTATTGATACCTCTTCAACGATTACAAGAAAATAAAATTTTAGATCTAGAAAATAAAAAGAGGCTTGCCTAATTAGGCTTTCATCTTTCGTATTAATAGATAGGAGAAACCCTAGGTTTTACATCTGATCCATACACGAAATTATAAGACCACCCTAGGAAAGCTGGGTCAAATCACCGACACCCACCGACACGTGCATTGCACGGCCGCGGAACCGCGGCAGAATGCCATGTTTGGCCACGTTTCTGCGGCCATATAGTGGGCTCTTGGACTCAGTTCTTTAAGGATGCTTCAAGTTGCCTTTTCCTTCTGTTTTCTTCACTTGGTTCATCAGAATCTTTTCAACTTTCTTCCAGATTTCCAATAGTGCAGAATTATGTGGACTTTTACCGTAAGCATCACGTTGAAGTCTTGAATCTTGTGCTGCCCTTTTCCTTTGTGCAATTGAACTGTTTACTGATCTTCATTTGTTCCTTGAACTGTTAGGCGGCATCATACGGATTCTTCTATTGTTGGTCGTAGTCTTACATTTGTAGCATCTTTTTCATGAATTTCACTGTAATTACCTGAGAACCTGTAGCCTGCAACTATTTAGCTGATATGGATCAAAAGCACATATTTATTTGTAATATGATTAAGAATGGGTGATATAATAATGCAAAATTCTGATATGAACAAATACCCCCAAACTTATCTTTTGCTCGTCCCGAGCAAAGCCAATTTATTCTCGAAAAATCCTAGCCTCACTTTTGCAGGGAATCGCGATTGCACTGAGCTCGTGCAACAAGCCATTAAACCTCTAGGTGTCCCTAGTAGGAGGAGTGGTGTCTTCTGAGGGTTTTCAGCGGATACTACCAACAAAATCCGATCGATTTGGCCTGTTGACTTTCATTCTTCAAATCGGTTTCTAGCAAGAAATTCTATTATCTTCAACTTAGAAATCATCAACCCGTATTTTTCACACTCACTTATCATTTAACTTAAGATCGTACATGTTCTGCAAATTTATTCAGCTTTGGGCATCTTTTGAATTTTCCTTCTATGGTTCCATCTCAACTTAGGAATTTTTATCATCTCTACTGAAGGTATAAGCCCTATCTTTCATTCCTATCTCTCATCTAATCCCCAATCATATACCCCTACATGTGTGTATGTATCACCCCTATACTTGGAAATTCAATTCAAGCTATCATACTCTTGTCCATCGTCCAAAGTACCTTTAGTTGGTGAATTTTAGATGAAATTTGATCACACATTTTCCATGCGACCGTTAATACTTCTTAAGGTACTAATGACTGATTACAAATTGTGTTTGCGCATTAAGGCGTAATTCCTCGTCTTGTAATACCTAAGGCTTTAGCAGTGACTCCCAAACCAGTTTGTCTAAGGCACTAGATGATAAAGCACCCTCGCTATATTTTTTATTTATTTATGCAGCCTTAAGTAATTACAAAACCAGTGTTCATTTTTTTATTCACACTTATACTTTTATTTTATTTTCCTTCATACTAAGGATTTTAGACAAGAGCATTTCAAGGTATCCTCTACTATCCCAAGTTTCAAGGTGCGTGTTTGTGCGAGTTGTAGGGTATATATTTTCAGAATTTAGACTTAAGATTCAGAATTATTTTTCAGGCTAACATTTCAAATAAAAATTCAATACTCTTCCCTTATTTTGACTTAGCCTAAGAACTGAACTCAAAATTTTCCTATTTCTAAATAAACCACAAGGACATATATTTTCTACAGTTAAACTTTAAGAAAGGTTATTTTTAAGGTTTTTAATTTACTAAGTTTAGGATCTAGTTTTTCCTAGCTAGTCAACCGTCTTGTCGAACTTAAGTCAAATATGACCAAAATTGAATTTTTCAATTTTTATAAATTTTTCAATTTTTCAATTTTTTTATTTGATTTGATTTTTATATTTTTTTAAATTTTTTAGATTTTAGATTTTTTTTTATAAAGATGCAATGCAGAATTAAATATGCATAGAAAGAAGAAACAAATATGTACAAAAAATAAAAATATGCAATGCAATGATAACTATTTACAAACCACCTCCACCCCCAAACATGTCAAAAGCAGTGCCCTTACTGCTCCAGGCCTCGCCATCCCCTTGAACGTGAATGGGAACGTTTCTCTCTCGCCAGCAGAGTGGTCATGACATGCTCTATTTCCGTCACTCAGTGATCCAGGTTGGTCACCATCCCTATCAATCTATCTATTCCCCTAGTGGCTTTCCTAATTAAGTGAGTTGGTGCTGCAGGGGTAAGCTCTTCCTCGCTCGCAGTCGAGCTGGAGCTGGGTGTCTTGGCGGGTACATTCTCGTCCGGCTCAGTGCGTGACCATACATCATTTAAGCGTGTGTAGGACGTGGATACGCCCTCAACAAGAGGTCTAATGGGGATACCTCTATGCATATAAAATTCGAATTCCTCCATAGGGAGGAAATAGCGACACAGTTGTGTCACCAACATAGGGCATGGATAATTGGCAGCCCTTTTGGCTGCACCGATTGAATGAAGTAATACCGTGCATATATCATAGCTGGGGTTCCTAGTCATCAAGGTGTGTACGATATGAAGGGATGGTGTGAAAAATGTAGTGTTGTGCGAACTACCAAAAATGTTATTTTTTGCCCAACGGCACACAGTAAGTACATTCGCAAAGAGAGTTCTAGCCTGGATGCACTTACGTGGCTCCCTCGAACAGTCATTACCCATCAAGGGTAGGTAATCCTCGAATTGGAGGGGTTGGTCTTGCTAGGCAGCCTAGGAATTAAGATGACTTCATTGATGAAGTCCCTATCGATTATAATTTCCCTATCCCCCCAAATTAGCCTAATGTAACCATGTTGTGAGAGACAACCATCCTCCATGCACTCGTAAAATCGGGTGACGAGATCTGGAAGAGCGAAGGAGTTTGGATGGTTAAAAAGTAAGAAATTCCACCTTCGCCTTCCGATCTCTTCACCGAAATAGCTACCGTAGATCGTGTGTGCGATGATTTGCGAAAGGTCCCTCTCAAATTGCAGGGTTGGTGCCATCACAGAGAACTAATTTTAAAAATTGAGATTTTACAGAGAGGGAAAAGGAAGTGTAAACCTCCTCTGAAGATTTCAGAGGGCGACTCAGCAAGGTAGCGGTGGAAGCGCGGTCAGATGCTGCGTTTGGCGGCGGTTGGGCGGCGAGATGAAGTGATCTCCTTCCTCTGGCTGCTGCGGAGGCTAGGGTTTTGAGAGAGAAATACTTAGGGTTTGGTAAAAACAGTAGAGGGGTCGGGTTTCTTTTATAGGGGGAATTTTTCGGTGATTTGCAAAATGGACCCCTTAAAAAGAGGAATATATTTGTAAATAAAATTTTTTTTTCTTTTTTTATTATTATTTATTATTTATTAAAAACTGAAAATTTACAAAAATACCCAAAATTTTATAATTTTTAATTTTTTTATTTTTATTTTGTTTTGATAAAATTACAAGTGGTACATACCCCCAAAATTATTTGGAACAGTGTTTCCACTGTTTATGGCTAGATAACCGAAATTTAGGGGTAGATGGAGGAAGATCAGTTAATGTAAATTAGCTCCTAAAAAAGCAGGAGCTCATCCGAAGGTTCGGCGGTGAGGAACGGTTTAAGTCTATGTCCGTTCACTTTAAATAGTGAACCGTCCTCCGGATTTTCTAAATCGACCGCACCGTGCGGATATACGGTATGTACCAAAAATGGCCCTTTCCATCGAGATCTGTGCTTACCGGGATGGAAATGTAGCCGGGTGTCGTAAAGTAAAACCTGTTGACCAGGTTTGAAAGTTTTGCGCATAAGGTGTTTATCGTGAAACACCTTCGTTCGGTTTTTGACGACTATAGCGTTCTCGTAAGCTTCATCCGGAAGCTCGCTTAATTCATTCAATTGCAGCTTTCTCTGGCTGCCCGCATCTCCTAGAGATAGATTCAACTCTTTTATCGCCCAAAATGCCTGGTGCTCAAATTCAACTAGAAGGTGGCAAGCCTTTCCATAAACAAACCTATATGGAGATATGCCAAGATCGGTCTTATAGGCAGTTCTAAATGCCTAAAGGGCATCAATAAGTTTTGACAACCAATTTTTACGGTTTTTGGAAACCGTTTTCTGCAATATCTGTTTAATTTGCTGATTTGAAATCTCAGCTTGCCCACAAGTTTTGGGATGATAGGGCGTTGATAGCTTGTGGTTAATAGAATATTTCCGCATTAAGGACTCGAAAGTCCTATTACAAAAATGAGTTCCATTATCGCCGATGATTGCGCGGGGGTGCCCAAACCGAGAGAAAATGTTTTCTTTGAGGAACCTAACGACAACCTTGTTGTCATTAGTTCGGCTAAGCACAGCCTCGACCCACTTAAAAACATAGTCAACAGCGAGGAGAATATACACGTTCCCAAAAGAATTGGGAAACGGTCCTATAAAATCTATCCCCCAAACATCAAAAATTTCAACAACCAATATTGGTTGGAGTGACATTTCATTTCTCCTAGTTGTCCGGCCCAAGTGTTGGCACTGGGAACATGTCTTGCAGTAATCATGTGCGTCTTTAAAAAGTTGTGGCCAGTAGAAACCACACCGCGAGATCTTTTCGGCCGTCTTTTAAGGGCAAAAATGCCCGCCACATGCTTGATCATGGCAGAATGATAGCACACTCTTAAATTCATTATCGGGCACACATCGACGAATGATTTGGTTGGGTCAGTATTTGAATAGGTAAGGCTCATCCCAGTAAAAGTGTTTTACTTGGGATAGGAATCGGAGTTTGTCCTGATTCGACCATTCATTCGGTATAAGTCCGGTGGCTAAATAATTCACAATATCTGCAAACCAAGGTTCGCATGACACAGTCAAGAGCTGCTCATCTAGAAAGACGTCTTTTATAGGAATTTGAATCATCGGCGATGAAGGAAGGCGTGAAAGATGGTCGGAGATTACGTTTTCGCATCCTCTCTTGTCTCTGATGACAAGGTCAAACTCTTGGAGTAAGAGGATCCGACGTATCAGCTGAGATTTAGCATCCTTCTTCGCAGAAAGATGGCGAAGAGCTGAATGGTCAGTGTAAACGATGACTGGAGAGCCGATTAAGTAGGGCCTGAACTTTTCTAATGCCAACACAACAGCTAAGAATTCCTTCTCAATTGTTGTATAATTTAATTAGGCCTCATTCAAGGTTCGGCTAGTGTAATAAATTACATGCGGCATCTTATTAATGTGTTGTCCAAGGACAGCACCAATGGAAAAATCAGATGCATCGCACAAAAATTCAAATGGATGCATCCAGTCAGGAGACGAAAGAATTGAAGCAGAAGTAAGTGAGTTTTTCAATGACTCGAACGCCTTCATACAACTCGAGACGAAATCAAATGTAGTGTCATTGGCCAACAAAAGAGTCAAGGGTCTAGCAATCTTGCTAAAATACTGGATGAACCGTCTATAGAAACCGTCATGGCCAAGGAAGGCTCGAATGTCTCGGACACATTTGGTAGGAGGAAGATTGGAAATGACTTCAATCTTAGCTTTATCTACATCAATGCCATTTTGTGAGATGATATGTCCTACGACAATACCTTCTCGTACCATAAAGTGGCACTTCTCCCAATTTAAAGTAAGGTTCTTATCCTTACACCGGGTAAGGACTGTGTCTAGATGTAGCAAACACTCATCAAAAGGGTCTCCAAAAATAGAGAAATCATCCATAAAGATCTCCAAGAATTTTTCCACCATGTTATAAAAAATACCCATCATACACTGCTTGAAGGTAGCTGGTGCATTGCATAACCCAAAGGGCATGCGACGGTAAGCAAACGTACCGAAAGGACAAGTGATGTGGTCTTGTCTTGGTCCTTTTCGGCGATGGGAATTTGATTATAGCCAGAGTAGCCATCCAAAAAGCAATATAAGTCATGCCCAGCCAATCGTTCTAGCATTTGGTCAATAAAAGATAATAGAAAATGGTCTTTCCTTATTGCGGCGTTGAGTTTTCTATAATCGATGCATACTCGCCACCCAGTTTGGGTGCGAGTAGGTATTAACTCATTCGCCTCATTAGTTATGACCGTTATGCCCGATTTCTTTGGGACAACGTGAATGGGGCTAACCCACTGGCTATCAGAGATAGGGTAAATGATACCACTATCAAGACATTTTACGATCTCCTTTTTAACAGCCTCCTTCATTATTGGGTTGAGTCGTCTCTGTGGATCTTTTGCTGGCTTGGTATCATCCATCATATGAATCTGATGTTCAACAATTAGGGGACTAATCCCCTTGATGTCCGCCATAGTCCAGCCAAAAACTTGCCGATTGCTGTGTAAGACCGTTAAAAAGGCTTTCTCTTGCTCGGGGGCTAGAGAAGCTGAGATGATAACGGGAAAGATCCCATTCTCACCTAAGTAAGCGTATTTTAAGGTGAGACGACAATAGCTTGAGTTTGAGTTTTGGAGGCGAAACAATCGAAGGTAAAATCGTTGAAATTGTCTCAAACTCGAAGGATTTCAGCAGAGGTTCAAAACTAGTGTAAGCAACCGAGTCGGATGGTTCAGCTAACTCATCCGAAAATTCAAAGTATTCAAACTCGGGTGGTGATGGTTCAAGATCGTTCGTGAAAGTGAAACACTCGTAATCATTATCAGGCGTGAAACCAATATCAGAATCAAGGAGGAACGCAACAGTGGTGTCAAAATTGCTGTGATCGAACAGAAATTTTTTGAGCTCACAGTACTCCTGGGTGATCTCTTGGATCGAGCAAACATCAAGTATATTAGTATTAGGTTCGGAAGGCTGATTCCCTAACTTAAAACTGTTGAGCTCAATTGTTATATTTCCAAAAGATAGGTTCATCGAACCAATTCGATGATTGATCACCGCATTAGAAGTTGCAAGGAATGGTCGACCGAGTATCACCGGAATTTCACTCCAGGGTTTAGCTACAGGCTGTGTGTCCATAACAATGAAATAAACCGGGAATATGAAGTCCCCTACTTTAATCAACACATCCTTTAACTTACCAGTATGATGGGTGATGGATCGGTCGGCCATTTGGAGAGTACAATGTGTGGCTTTCAAATCTCTAACGTCTAGTTGCTCATATACTGAATAAGGAACCATGTTAACACTGGCACCAAGATCTAAAAGTGCACGGTTGATGTTCTTAACCCTAATAGTTATTGAAATTGTAGGACAGCCCGGTTTCTTTCGTTTTGGATGTAAAGTTTGGGTAAGAGCATCACTTACTGCACTAGCCAAGAAAACTTTCTTAGGTACCTGTGGTTTCCTCTTCTTTGTGCATAAGTCCTTCAAGATTTTAGCGTAAGAAGGGACTTGTTGGATTGAATCAAAGAGAGGAATGTTAATGCTAACCTGTTTAGATAACTCCACAATCTTCTCCATTTGTGGAGTTTGTTTATTGGATCTCAACCTGTTTGGAAATGGAATATTTTGAAAATTTGTTGAGTCCAATGTGTTAGTGTATATGCCCTAGAGGCCATTACTGTATCATACTAGTTTGTATATTACTTAATGGAAGCTTGGGATATTCACCTTGTATATACAATCTTGCTCAAAATAGTAGTATGCTACTTGGTTTGTTTCTACTTCAATATGTACATGTGTTTATTTTAGTATATCGCCTATACACATTAGTGGAGCCCTTAGGATCTTTGCTTGATTACCAGCGTTGTGATGGCAGTCACACTAGTGGGGGCTGGGTAATCTATAAGCATATCCTTATGCAGGTCCCTACTCGCAGGACTATCGAGACAGGGCATCGATACTCCGGAGTAGTCTAGCGCGTGCGCTTCTCATTCCAGTATGGGAGATAGTCTGTCCCACAGCCATCAGTACGTCGTACTGGAGATAGTATGCGGGTGCTCGTTAGGTTATAAGTACACTGGAGAGGACTCGTCGGGAACTGACCGGTTGGTATTATACCTATCGTCAGTTATCAGTTCCCAGGTGACATGAGTATAGCATAGTCCGCTGACTTGACACTATCACTTCGCCTCGAGTGTGTTCCCACTGTACTTTGATTACTATCCTACCACGGCTCATAGGAGTCGTGCAAACAGGTAGTAGTTGGGTGCAGTTCCGAAGCACTTGGAGGCAGTGACGGTTAGACAGGATTCGTCTCTTCCGGTATTGGGGGTTGACATCGCGCTGTGTCTAGGAGAGCCATTACACGAGTAGTCCCTGGCCAGGGCAAGCGAGATATACCGGTAGGCTTCCAGTGTTATCTCAGGGTGTTTTGGGCTTCACTCCGGCACGACTTGTACCGTTATTAGGGGGCTGACGTTTACCGCCCCCCTAAGCCCGCCATGCGATGTATCAGACGAACAGACCGGACTGTACGGAGATTGTCACATTCAGGCTCAGTAGGAGTTCAGATGGGTTTCACCTCGTCAGTCTTCTTGTTGGCATCTACCTGGGGACCGTTACGCACAGCTAGTGCCGCTTGCGGTCTGTGGTTAAACCCACTGCCAGCATAGTGTCGAGTCTTTAGAGTCCCACACAGAAAGCTATTCGCCTTTAGGCAAAAGAGTAGAGGTCGTATGGTTTTGCGACAGGTCGCATGGTTTTGCGACAGGGTTCAGTCACTTCCGTGCACTTGTGCACGTTTAGTGTCCGGACAGTTTACACTAGCGGTCTTTGGTTTAAGCCAGATCCTAGTGTACGTATTGGGATTGGTTTTATCCAGTTTGTATTCATGTTCCTCGGAACGCGGATGCGGGTGTGTATGCACAGTTGGCGGAGAGACAAAGGCAGAGGATTCTCATTAGGGTTGTTGACCGTTGACTGTTGACTATTGACTTTTTGCCCAACCCTAATGAGAATATGATATATGATTAACAATAATATTAATTAAGTATTGTGGTGACATGGTTGTTGAGGGGTTGACTTTGTTGACTTGTTGACTTTGTTGACCGGTTGACTAGGTTGGACTAGTTGACCATCATGATGACAATGGCTATCATTTCATGGCAAAGACTTTTTTACTTGCTTGTTTCTCTTGTGAGAAATGAGTGCATGAAATGATTTAGCCATTTTGACTTGAACCATTTTACACAATACTTGATTATTATTTTTGTGATGATGGTTTTGGATTATGAGAGCCAAGAGAGAAAAGTCTTCTCTCATTCTATCATTCTCATTCTCTCTGTTGTTCTTGAGCTCTCATCTCCTTCCTCTTGCTCTCCCTCTCTTTAGTCTATGGTTCACTTGTCTCATGTGTTGAGAAACAAGAACCATAGAGAAAATCCCAACACACTCTTCTCTACTCACTCTAGTTCACAAGGTTTAGCAAACCAAGTGAACTAGTTTCTTCAAAGATCGAAGAAGAAGCCAAAGGTAGAAGCTTTCGAGGTGGATCTATCTTCGGCGCAAGGAAATGACGGAGTGAAGCCGGTCCGGACAACCATCGAGGCTTGAAGACGAAGGAGATCAAGAAAGAAAGGTATAACCCCCTAACCGAGTAGTTAACAACTCCTAGTTAGGTTGTTAGTTAGATGTTTAACAAAGATCCGGTTTTGAGTCCATGTTACCACCTCTAGAAAAATTGTTTTTCACCAAATTCCGTATGCCCAAAAGTACCGGGAGAGGTAGCATGGACTTATAGTGGTATCAGAGCCTAGTTAAACTCTATCTAACATGTTAGCAAAGTAGCTAGAAGATCGATCAAAGAAAAAGTCCCGAAATGAACCCCGATATCATGCTTGCTGTCGAATTTTTCCTCTGTTCCAAAAATGATAAATCATATTTTAAAATTCGGCTCAGGGTTTTTATAACAATCTGACAAAATTTCGTCCACTGAACCGATCAAAGCGCCGCGGAAACGCGGCAGGAGCGTGCTCCCGCCGCGGTTCCGCGGCCGAGTTGACTCGGCAGTGGGAAATTTTGGTTGCAGTTTGTTCAGTGGGGTATTTTGGGAATTTTGGAATATGTTTTTTCAGCCCAGATTTTCCAGAACGAAAATTTTGTGTTTGGGGCCTAAAAATCCGTATTTTTGATCGAACTTCTAAAGACTTGAGCTGACGGGTTTTTATCTGTGATGTGATATTTGTATTGAACGTCTGCTAATCGCTATATGTCGATTAGTGGGGGTTATACAAATCTGTGATCTGTAATATTATTGGAATGTGTATATGAATTCATTGGATTGTCGCGGGTGTATAGCCGGGGGTTGTAAGACGAGAGTTTTCTTTTCTTTCAATTCATGTAAATTTGTAAATTGATGTAATAATTATTTGTATGGCCGCACAACCGGGTCGGGGTTGTAGCCGTCATTGTATAATTTCTTTTTACTGTTTTTGCTCCTAGGATAGACCCATAGAGGGGTGTACAAACTACCGGGTATGCCGAAGTGCCGAGTGGCCAACTCACGGAGTTGAGGGAGATTGCTTCGCTTCGGGTACTTGGCGGGTAGTTTGCCGCACCCGTAGGGGTCTTGGGTGGGGTATTGGCTATTCACCGCGACCGTGTAATCTGCTTTTCGTTACAGGCTCGTACGAATTGCTGATTCCTAGTATATCCAATGTGTTCATCTGTGATCTGAAATGGCTATCATTGCAGTATATCTATATATGATATTATTTAGGCGTTGCTTATGTTTTACAGCCGTGCTAGCCCAGCCCCCGCTCTGTCGTTAGTTAAGTAACCTAACGGGTAATGACGGGGCCTCGTGGCGAATGCGAATGGCATAAGCGTACGTCATATTTTGGTTGTTTTCTGCATTGGTAGGATTAATTGATGGGACGCATTAAAAGAACTAATGCAAGAATATCACGCATTAAAAGAACTAATGCAAGAAAATAAACCAAGTAAAAGTTGTTGGAACACTTTCGAAAAACCACTCGGTTCTTTTGAAAACTAACTTTTAAATGCCGAGTTTGAGCCACTCCTTTTAAAAGCTATCTCGTTCCATCGACTATATCAAGTTCACTACGTTCACGGTTTCGCCAAAACCATTCGTAGCCCTCCGTCATTTCACATAAATAGTCAATAGTATTCAAGCTATGTATGTTGGCCAAAGTCAAGGTATAGTGATTGGTAGCTATTGGGTATTCATGTGTAGCATAGATAGATGCGTTGGTTTGGGACAGTCGTACTGCCATTTTGGCCAAAGTCAAGGGTAGGTACGGGTGGATCCAAATTAACCTGGAGAATGACGGGTAGAACTTGACATGTGACTTATGATATTTTGGCCAAAGTCAAGGTCATAAGAGCATGGGGCAAAAATCCACATCGGGAGTTTCAAAAGAACTAAAACATGCTAGTGTTGCATACCATTTGGAGTGTGATGATTCTGGTAGGATTCCTTTAGTTTCGTCACGCGATGATATTTGGATCCCCATCCTACTATGAGTATATGCTACTCCTCGGGAAATTTCTCACTTAACGATCAATGCTATAAACCTAGTAGGTGTCTAGAAAGGTGTTAGCGGGGCTACGCCCCCAGGGAAAAGAGGTTCTTAAATTAAGGAACTTTGCGAAAGCGTTGGAAAACCTCCCTCGAAGTACCGACACCAGCCTGGCCGAACGGTTAAGCAAGTATTGTACGGTGAGATTGATCCTGACTAATTCTTCCTTTTTGGTTTGAGGAGGGATTCGAGAAACAGTGGGAGCCATCCTGTTTAGACAAACTAAAAACCACTCTAAACTTGCAAGAGCATCATGCTGAGTATTTCTTCTTCTCTCTCCTAATTACAGCGACCAATCGACATGACTGGACTTATGTTACTTCTAGATAAAAACATACTGACAGGGCCAAACTACAAAGATTGGCTCAGGAATGTCAAGATGGCAATCACTTACGACAAGCTGGGGTATCTTCTTACCACCAAAGCTCCCCCTGTCCCAGGTCCCAAAACCAGCGTCGCGGATAAGGAAATCCGTAAGACCTGGGAACTAGATTGCGGGAAGGCCAAGTGCCTTGTGCTTGCCTCTATGGACAACGAACATCAAAGGAGGCACGAGAATATGGACCTCGAATCCATATTTCTCCATACAAAAGAACTGTATGGAGAGCAGTCTTGTATCGCAAGATACGAAGTGTCGAAGAAGTTATTTTCGGCAAGGTTGGCCGTCGGATCATCGGTAGCGGAACACGTGCTTAAGATGATTGGCTACATTGAGGAGCTCGCAGACCTTGGGACTACGTTGGAGAATGAGCTCTATACGGACTTGATTCTGCAATCCCTTCCTTCCACTTACGCCCAGTTCATACTGAACTTCAACTTACAAGAAAAGGAAGTTGAACTTTCAGAACTCCTCAACATGCTGAGGAGCGCAGAGGACACCCTACAGAAAGGTAGGGAAACATCCACTTTGTTCGTAGGAGGATCTTCTTCTTCTAGGTCTAAGGCGAAAGCCAAGGGAAAGAAGAAGAAAGCCCCCGCCAAACCAAGGGGCGGTGTTAGTAAAGTGGATACGAAGGGAAAGGCAAAAGCAACAAAGAAAGTGGGAAAGCTTGTGGATAAGGAAGAATGCTTCTATTGTCATAAGAAAGGATACTGGAAGAATGATTGCAGGGCTTGGAAAGCCAGGACACAGGAATTGAAGCAGGTTGCGGCTTCAGCTTCAGGTGTGTATGTTATTGAAAACTGTCTTTCAATAAACTCTACTTCCTGGGTATTGGATACCGGATCAGGATCTCATATGTGTAATTCTTTGCAGGCGTTGAGAAACCGTAGGGTTTTGAAGGCAGGTGACATGACGCTCAGAGTTGCAAACGGAGCTAGCATGGATGCTAAGGCCGTGGGGGACTATCACCTGGGAATGTCAGATGGACATGTTTTGGTTTTGCGTAATTGTTTTTTTGTACCCGACGCAACTTGTAATATCATTTCTGTATCTTTAGTTTCTAAAGAAGGTTATGAATTTGCGTTTGTAAGTAATGTTGTAAACATTCACCTTAATCAAGTTTTGATTGGGTCAGGTACATTGAGCAATGGTATATACGCATTAAACCAACCACAGATTTTCAATGTCCAGAATACACACAAAAGAAAATCTCCGGAAATAAATCAGACATTCTTATAGCATTATAGACTAGGTCACATCAATGAGAGAAGGTTGACGAAGCTACATACAGAAGGATATTTGAATCCGTTCGAATATCAATCGTATACCACTTGTCAATCCTGTCTCAAAGGAAAGATGACAAAGACTCCGTTCACTGGACACGGAGTAAGAGCGAGCGAGCTCTTGGGACTCGTACACAGCGACGTGTGCGGTCCAATGTCTACACATGCACGAAGCGGTTATTCTTACTTCATTACTTTTACGGATGACTTTTCAAGGTACGGTTATGTCTTCTTAATGAAACATAAGTCCGAAGCCTTTGGAAAGTTCCAGGAATATAAGAATGAAGTAGAAAAACAAACCAGCAAAAGTATAAAGATTCTAAGATCGGATCGAGGTGGTGAGTACTTGAGTGCCGAGTTCCTGGACTATTTAAAAGAGAACGGAATTCTCTTTCAGCTTACTCCTCCATACACTCCGCAACATAACGGTGTATCGGAGAGACGGAACCGAACCCTATTGGATATGGTACGGTCCATGATGAGTAACGCTGAGTTACCGCGATCATTCTGGGGGTATGCGCTAGAATCGGCTGCATACCTTTTGAACCGAGTTCCTACTAAGACTGTGCCTACTACGCCATATGAGATGTGGTGTGGGAAGAGACCCTATCTTAATCACATTAAGACATGGGGAAGTCCAGCTTTTGTCAAAAAGCAGCATGCGGACAAGCTCGAGGCACGCTCAGTACAGTGCAAGTTCGTGGGATATCCAAAAAACTCCAAGGGATATTTCTTCTACTGCGAAGAGGAACAAAAGGTTTTTGTTTCTCGTCAAGCCCACTTTCTAGAACACCAGTTCTTAGAAAAGGAAATTGGTTGGAGCGCAGTAGAACTGGAAGAAATTCCAGAACCACGAGCTATTACTGAAAGCTTAGTGGAACCAGAGGGTTCAAAAGAACAGGACATTCCTACGCCGCTCCGTAGGAGTAGTAGGCAGTCTCATCCGCCCGAGAGATACTACGGTTTTCTCATAGACGGGGATAGAGAGGATTGCATCATAGATTATGATGAGCCTACTAGCTTCCAGCAGGCCGTTCAGAGCGTTGACTTGGTAAAATGGCTGGATGCAATGCGGACCGAAATGGAGTCCATGTACACCAACAAAGTATGGACGTTGGACATTGCTCCAGACGGGGTAAAACTCGTAGGATGCAAGTGGATCTTCAAAAGGAAGATTGGTGTAGATGGACAGGTTGAGACCTATAAAGCTAGACTGGTTGCAAAAGGTTTTCGTCAAAGACCTGGTTTGGACTATGACGAGACTTTTTCTCCAGTAGCTATGCTGAAATCCATTCGGATCCTTCTTGCTATTGCTGCCTTCCACGATTATGAGATCTGGCAAATGGACGTAAAGACCGCTTTTCTAAATGGAAATTTAGAGGAGTGTGTCTATATGGACCAACCAGAGGGTTTCATTCAGAGTGGGAGCAGCGGAAGGTGTGCAAGTTGCTTAAGTCCATCTATGGACTAAAGCAGGCATCGCGGAGTTGGAACATCTGCTTTGATGAGACAGTCAAGGAATTTGGCTTTATCAAAAATCCAGATGAACCATGCATCTACAGTAGATTTGTAGCGAGAACAGTAGTATTCCTCGTTTTATACGTGGATGACATTCTCTTAATAGGAAATGACATTCCTATGCTACAATCTGTCAAGGGGTTCTTGTCACACAGGTTCTCCATGAAAGACCTGGGTGATGCCTCATACATCCTGGGGATCCGGATCCATCGTGATAGATCCAAGAGGATATTAGGACTTTCACAGTCCAGGTACATCGACACCATACTGAAGAGATTCAGTATGGAAGATTCCAAGCGCGGTAACCTACCGGCTTGTCACGGGATCACCCTCTCTAAAGAGATGTCTCCCAAGACTTATTTGGAGAGGGATCGCATGTCTATTATACCCTACGCTTCTGCGGTAGGCTCTATAATGTATGCGATGTTGTGTACCAGACCGGATGTTGCTTATGCACTGAGTGTGGTAAGCCGGTATCAGTCAAACCCTGGGGAGAAACAATGGATAGCGGTAAAGAACATTCTCAAGTACCTGAGAAGGACTAAGGTGATGTTCTTGGTGTATGGCGGAAAAGACCTCCAGATCGAGGCCTTTCCTGACTCCAGCTTCCAGAGTGACAAGGATGATTCCAAGTCCATGTCGGGTTTTGTCTTTACCCTCAATGGAGGGGCGGTGTGTTGGAAGAGTTCCAAACAGGAAACCGTTGCAGACTCGACGATGGAAGCGGAATACATCGCTGCATCTGATGCCGCAAAAGAAGCTGTCTGGATGAGGATGTTCTTGAAAGAACTTCAGGTGGTTCCGTCCATTGTTGATCCAATACCTCTGTATTGCGACAATAACGGGGCTATAGCTTTAGCGAAGGAACCTAGGTCCCATCAGAGATCCAGACACATCTTGAGGCCGTATCACCTGATCAGGGAGATCGTGGATCGCCAGGAGATCGAGGTTCGGAGGGTTGCTTCAGAAGATAACACTGCAGATCCATTCACCAAGGCCTTGCCCCAGACTCAGTTCGAGCGGCTGATCGAGATGATAGGTCTTCGATACGCCAGTACATGGCCTTAGTGCAAGTGGGAGATTGTTAGTGTATATGCCCTAGAGGCCATTACTGTATCATACTAGTTTGTATATTACTTAATGGAAGCTTGGGATATTCACCTTGTATATACAATCTTGCTCAAAATAGTAGTATGCTACTTGGTTTGTTTCTACTTCAATATGTACATGTGTTTATTTTAGTATATCGCCTATACACATTAGTGGAGCCCTTAGGATCTTTGCTTGATTACCAGCATTGTGATGGCAGTCACACTAGTGGGGGCTGGGTAATCTATAAGCACATCCTTATGCAGGTCCCTAGTCGCAGGACTATCGAGACAGGGCATCGATACTCCGGAGTAGACTAGCGCGTGCACTTCTCGTCCCAGTGTGGGAGTGGTCTGTCCCACAGTCATCAGTACGTCGTACTGGAGATAGTATGCGGGTGCGTTACGAGTACACTGGACAGGACTCGTCGGGAACTGACCGGTTGGTATTATACCTATCGTCAGTTATCAGTTCCCAGGTGACATGAGTACAGCTTAGTCCGCTGACTTGACACTATCACTTCGCCTCGAGTGTGTTCCCACTGTACTTTGATTACTACCCTACCACGGCTCAAAGGAGTCGTGCAAACAGGTAGTAGTTGGGTGCAGTCCCGAAGTACTTGGAGGCAGTGACGGTTAGACAGGATTCGTCTCTCCCGGTATTGGGGGTTGACATCGCGCTGTGTCTAGGAGAGCCATTACACGAGTAGTCCCTGGCCAGGGCAAGCGAGATATACTGGTAAGCTTCCAGTGTTATCTCAGGGTGTTTTGGGCTTCACTCCGGCACGAATTTTACCGCTATTAAGGGACTGACGTTTACCGCCCCCTAGGCCCGCCATGCGATGTATCAGACGAACAGACCGGACTGTACGGAGATTATCACATTCAGGCTTAGTAGGAGTTCAGATGGGTTTCACCTCGTCAGTCTTCTTGTCGGCATCTACGTGGGGACCGTTACGCACAGCTAGTACCGCTTGCGGTGTGTGGTTAATCCCACTGCCAGCGTAGTGTCGAGTCTTTAGAGTCCCACACAGCAAGCTATTTGCCTTTAGGCAAAAGAGTAGAGGTCGCATGGTTTTGCGACAGGTCGCATGGTTTTACGACAGGGTTCAGTCACATCCGTGCACTTGTGCACGTTTAGTGTCCGGACAGTTTACACTAGCGGGATTTGGTTTAAGACAGATCCTAGTGTACATATTGGGATTGGTTTTATCCAGTTTGTATTCGTGTTCCTCGGAACACGGATGCGGGTGTGTATGCACAGTTGGCGGAGAGACAGAGGCAGAGGATTCTCATTAGGGTTGTTGACCGTTGACTGTTGACTATTGACTTTTTGCTCAACCCTAATGAGAATATGATATATGATTAACAATAATATTAATTAAGTATTGTGGTGACATGGTTGTTGAGGGGTTGACTTTGTTGACTTATTGACTTTGTTGACCGGTTGACTAGGTTGGACTAGTTGACCATCATGATGACAATGGCTATCATTTCATGGCAAAGACTTTTTTACTTGCTTGTTTCTCTTGTGAGAAATGAGTGCATGAAATGATTTAGCCATTTTGACTTGAACCATTTTACACAATACTTGATTATTATTTTTGTGATGATGGTTTTGGATTATGAGAGCCAAGAGAGAAAAGTCTTCTCTCATTCTATCATTCTCATTCTCTCTCTTGTTCTTGAGCTCTCATCTCCTTCCTCTTGCTCTCCCTCTCTTTAGTCTATGGTTCACTTGTCTCATGTGTTGAGAAACAAGAACCATAGAGAAAATCCCAACACACTCTTCTCTACTCACTCTAGTTCACAAGGTTTAGCAAACCAAGTGAACTAGTTTCTTCAAAGATCGAAGAAGAAGCCAAAGGTAGAAGCTTTCGAGGTGGATCTATCTTCGGCGTAAGGAGACGATGGAGTGAAGCCGGTCCGGACAACCATCGAGGCTTGAAGACGAAGGAGATCAAGAAAGAAAGGTATAACCCCCTAACCGAGTAGTTAACAACTCCTAGTTAGGTTGTTAGTTAGATGTTTAACAAAGATCCGGTTTTGAGTCCATGTTACCACCTCTAGAAAAATTGTTTTTCACCATATTCCGTATGCCCGAAAGTACCGGGAGAGGTAGCATGGACTTACACAATGTTTGTAGAGGAGATTGCGGAGTTGGAACGGATCCCAGTGTTGGTGTTTTCGTGGAGTGAGATGTGGGTCCGTTCGGAGTTGTAGAAGAAGTAGAGCTTTGTGAAGAATGGAGAATAGGCTCTAAGGACGAAGAAGATGAAGATGAAGAAGAAGATGAAGAAGTGGCGGCCTGGGTGTTATCATCAATGCCCACATTGTTGTGCAACGTCCTTCCAGATCTCACGTAGTCACGGCACTCACATTATGATTTTGTTGTTCATGAGAAACATGTGCATTTTGTGGGTGACCGGGATTTGGCAGTGGTTGAGATGGAAGCTTTCCCTTCTCTCGCTCGCTTAAAGCAGCATTCAGTTGTGCAATTTGGGCTTTAATGGTTTTGATGCTTTGCCCATGTGATGTAGTGTGTTGCACCAAAGACTGAATGGAAGACTAGATGTTGGCTGAGGATTGAGTAGATTATTTTAAAAACGCATCCAGACTTCGCTCTAGTGAGAAAACCTTAACGTTATTTGGTGGAACAAAATTGTTTTGAGGAAAAGAGTTGTTTGGTGCAAAATTGTTCATTTGATTTTGGTAAGGTTGGGGTTGGAAAGGTTGCTGATATTGAGTTTGTTGAGGTGCTTGTTGTTGAGGAAGAGGCCACTGAAAATTGTTGTTGCCTTGGAATTGTTGTTGATTTTGATTCCAAGCAAAATTGGGGTGGTTCCTCCAACCAGGATTGTAAGTTGAAGAGTACGGATCATTTTTTCTTTGCTAAAAGGCAGCATTGACTTGATCCTGTCCTTGAGCAGGTGGGTTGTAAGAATACTCTTAAGTTAAATGGGACAGATCCGAACAACAACCGCATATAGTGCGAGGGGGTAAAGCAGGGGCAGGAGAAGGCGATGAGAATTTGCTCTCAATTGCTTCTAATTTTCGTGTACTTACGGCCATTTCAGCTTTCATTGCAATTGACATATCAAGATGGTGAACACCTGCCCTAGACGGACCGGATGAAGTAGATGAAGTGGACGAAGTGGTCTGTCTAGTGCTTTCCCACTAAAGCGTTAGTTCAGGAAGATCGTCAAGAAATTGCCAAGCTTCCTTGTCAGATTTGGTTAGGAACTGACCTTGAAAAATGGTTTCAAGCAACTGCTTAGTTGCTGGGTTTAGTCCTTCATATAAAGTTTGGCAAAGTTGCCATCTTTCGATACCGTGATGAGGGCACTGAACAAGAAGGTCTTTAAATCGTTCGAAACACTTCCAAAAAGGTTCGGAAGGAAGCTGGGAAAATTGGTTAATTTCATTACGAATCCTCACGGTCATGTGATGTGGGTAAAACATTTTAAAAAAAACTTTAACAAACTCCTCCCAACTTTTTATGGAATACGATGCAGTACTATATAGCCACTTTTCAGCTAGGTCACATAAAGTGAAGGGAATGACTCATAGCCTTATAACATCATCGGACAGTTAGGTAGTCTTCATCATTGCACAAACATTCTGGAATTTGTAAATGAAGATAAAGGCATCTTCGAATTCCAGCCCGTGAAATTTGGGCAACATATTGATGAAGTGGGGCTTAATTTTGAAATTATGCCCATTTGCCGGCGGGAGTGAAAGACAAGTAGAAAGTGCGGAGCGGGTAGGATAGAAAAGATCCTGGAGCGCGATTCGCTGGGGCGCTTCAACAGGAGTTTGTTGCGGGTTATTCATACGTAGTTGAGGTAGAATCAGTCCCGAGGTAGGTAAAGGATTGTTAGGATTGAATCCTGACATTTCCATAGAAGATGATGAATGTGAAGATGAAGATAAAGATGAAGAAGAAGTGGAGGGAGTTTCGACTTCGAAGTCGAACGCGTCGTCAGTAGTGGCTAACGAGACACGGACTAATCGGGCGCTAATGTCCCTAGTCCAACCGGACAAACACTAAACGAGTTGTAGTGTATTAAAAAAGTAGAATGTGAGGGTAAGAAAACATCAATAGGAAAATGTGGGTGAAGGTTAGGTGCAATGGAATTCTATCGACAAATGGCAAGTTTTTGAAACAATTTTGTTTTGTGTTTTTTCTATAAGGAGTTTTTGCAAAAAATTTTGTAAGGAACTACGAAACACTTTCAAACAGTCACAATTAAAGCATGCAAAATCAAGCCTAATGCTAGGGCCTCCTAAGTCAACTAGACTGCTCCTAACTGGTCCAAAGCGTCAAGTTGTCAGATATCCCTCAAATCGCCTCTTCACCACCAATTGTGGCCAGGTAAGCATAAGTGAAGAAAGGAGGGATCCGCTCATGAATCACCATGAGAAGGGCTTTTTAAAGTTACCTTTCTCACTTATCTAACCTAGCACCACAAAGTCAGGTTTAGATAAACGACTGAATGCCCACAACCTTCCTCTGTCCTAATGAGCGCGACGGTCCTCAATTGGCTGAGTCTAGATATTTTTTAATTAACTCGAGGGTGATGCATATGCTTTTTGTGATTTCTGGGGTCTTAGGAAGGGTGATGTAATCCCCACCCAATCTTGATTGGTGTTATTGCCCCTTAAATTCCGTTTAAATATGCAAAGCGATTAACACACAAAATCTAAAACACTTGCAAAAAAAATTTCCTTTTTATTTGCAGCGCAAAGAATCCTGCACAAAATGATTTATTGGAGAGGGAGAAGAAGTTTTGTGCAAAGAACCCTGCAGGAAAATTTTTCAGAGGAGTTCAGGGGGTAGAAGAGAAGACAAGAAATAGTCACAGAAAAAATTTGAGTGTTGACGTCACGGTTTGACCGCGGAACCGCGGTCAAATGCTTGTTTATACCGCGTTTCCGCGGCGGTTTAGTCGGTTTGGATCTTCAAAATTTTTCTCTGCGCTTTTGCTCCTCTGTCTGTTCAGATACTCTGTTTGTTGATTTGTTCACTGGGCTGTTTCAAGATCTAAATCTGTCCGTCTTCTTTTCCTGCACAATTCACACAAAAACCAATCAAAAAGAACAAGATTAATTTTTTTATGTATTTTTTTTTTCAATTTTATATTTTTTTTATATATATATTTTTTTATTTACTTATGCCGAAATTACAAAAAGAAAGAGACTACTGTCTCCCCGGCATCGGCGCCATTTGATTGTTTGAGATTTTTCGTATGCGTTTAAAATTAAGAATATAACGCAATCTAGATTGTGTCACTTGGTAGCTAGCCGGTTGAGTACGGGTCGGTCGACATGGAAAAGGTGTACTCTCTTTAAGTTCTAACGAGTTAAGTCCTATTTTTGGTTGGTTTTGTTTTAAATTTTAAGAATGAAATTCAATTAATTTAAAATCTTGCTAGGGTTAGGATTAATTTAGTTTGGAAAAGGATTCTACTCACTGCTTTCTTTGCCCAAGTTAAGAACATAGGTGTTGTTAGTTGTATGTATGCCCTAGAGGCCAGTATTGTACAGATGATGTATATTATATTGGATGCTTGGACATATATAGAGATGACTTTCTTGCTCGATATGATAGTATGCTATCTGGTTACTCTTTATCTTAACATGTACACTTGTCTCTTTATACTGTCTTATAGTTACATGTTGGTAAAGCCCTTAGGATGTGTACTTGACTACCTGGACTATGATGCAGATCATACTAGTGGGGACATGGTAGTCCATAGGTACATCCTTCAAGGTCCCTAGTCGTGGGTGTATCGAGACGGGGCATCGATATACCAGTGTAGACTAGCGTATACATTTCTCGACCCATGAGATGGGCGATGGATGATCCCATATCCATTGGTGTTTGACATCAGAGATGGTATACGGGTGCTCAGTAGAGACTGGGTACACTGGATGGACTCGCCGAGAACTCCCAGATGGTATTATACCTCACGTCAGATGGCAGTTCTCAGGTGACACTTGTGCAGGTTAGTCTGTAGACCCGAGATCGTCATAGAGTCTTGTGTGATTCCCATTGTGCTTTGATCTCCACCTTACCACGTCCATGAGGGCGTGCAAAACGGTGGTCTTTGGGTACAGTCCCGAGTCACATGGAAGCAATGAGCGATAGGAGGGGTTTCATCTCTCCCGGTATTGGGGGTTGATGTTGCGCTGTGCTCGATTGGCCGTAACAGGGAAGTCCCTGGCCAGGGCTGATCAGAGATTTGCTGGTAAGTGTTACCAGTAGTTTCTCGACCCGTTATGAGCCTCACATCGGCACGACTTATCGGTTATTGGGGTCTGACGTTTACCACCCCTAGACTTGATATGCGACATATCAGACGAACAGACCGGACTGTACGGTAAGTGTTACTGGTTGGATTCACAGGAGTGTGAGCGGGCTAGCTCGTCGATCTTCTGATCGCTCAATACCCGGATGGCCGTTACGTTTAGCAGACCGCTTGCGGCTTGTAGGTGCTTGATATGATCATCATCTGCTACCGGCATATTGACGAGTCTTTAGAGTCCTACACAGAGGTTTCCTGGCTCAAGCGAAACGAAATAGGAGCGCATATGAGATATCTGCAGGACCGAGAATAATGTGTGTATGTGATACCGTATTCCATTCTCGTGATGAATGTTTCGAATGGTTGTATACGATATGACCTAGTTATCGAATCATTGATTAGATAAATCGATACATAGGATACTAGTCGGTTATATGCGATATGACCGGATCGTTAAATCAAGTGTTGATTTAATGATTTAATGTATAATTATATATTTGATATATTACTTTGCATTAACTAGTATTGGTTCACTTTAAATGGATTTTCTCACTTGATGTGCAAGTTGTATATGTGATATACTTTTGTGCACATGTTTGTATCATGTTTGATGATGCATGTTTAATTGGTTAAGTGTAAAGAATCAAACTGTAACACCTTAGGATAATGGTTAGTGAATAATTATATTTAAATAATGGTTTTTAACAAAAAGTTTATCAAATTGTGTTTTAAATATTTTTCCTAATTTAATAAATATTTTTCCAAAATTTTCCTAGGCTTGGACACACATGTGCATGTAAACTAGGGTTTTTAAATTGAGTTAATACCATGATTATTAACCATGGTGGGTTAATCATAGGATTAAGTCTTTTGGGTTTTTAAGTAGGGTTTAATTAGCTAATTAAAAATTACTTTAATTTGACTTGTGAGAGAGAGAGAGGGGGGCATCATGGCTCAAGCCATGCTTGCATTAAACGAAGAGAGAGAGAGAGGAGGGTTGACACTTGAGTGATGGTTGTTTTTCCCCTCATTTCTTTGTTTCTCTCTTAACTCTCTCTCTCACACACACACACACACACACACACACAAACACTTACCTCTCCAACCTCAGCAGAACCCCCAGCAGCAGCAACAACAGCAGCAAGCACAGCAGCAGCACCAAGCACAGCAGCAGTGGCAGCAAGAAGCAGTGGCAGCAGCAGCAAAGTTCAGCAGCAGCAGCAGTGAGCACCAACAGCAACAACAGCAAGTGCAGCCCCTTCCCTTCACTTCTTCATCTTCCTGCAGCTCCCTAGGGTTAAGTATGAGGTATACTTCCTAACTTGCTTCCCTAGTTTGCTTAGTTAGTGTAGATTTGCATCGGTTAATGGTTTTTAGTGCGTTTTAGTGTGATATGGGGAGTTTAATGGGAACTTTGTGCTAATGAGGTGTAAATTGGTTTCAGTAGGATAGTTGAGGTTTGTTGAGACCATGTTAACTTAGTTTAACCCCGATTGCACTAAAATACCACCAGTTTTCCTATTTGATGCAATTTGTCGTTTTTAAGCAAACTTGAGCTTTTCTGGATCTGCTTTTGACCCGATGAGATCTGAGTGAAATTGAGGAGACTGTAGTATAGTAGTGATGTGCTGATACCCTAGCTTGAACCCGACCCCCTAATTGCTACAGTAGGCTGCCAATTTTCTCTTTCTGGCAGCAAATTGCGGCCAGATGGGAAGGTTTTGGGTTGGTGTTTGGTCTTGTAGGTGTCTGCTAGTGTGTAGGGTATTGTTATATATATAGTTTTGTAAGTTTAGCTCTGTGTAGAAATCTGGGACCAAATACCTGTTTTGCCGTTTTTCTAAACCTCCGCGACACGCGTGATACGTGAGTAGGTTTGGGGCTTTTGTGTATCGCGACGCGTCGGGGTAGTTTCAGGCGCGTGATCACACGTTTTAGCGTATCGCGCACACGCGCGATTGGTTTGCGACACGGGTTTCTAGTTGGACCGTAATGTCGCGTTTCTTTGAAATTGAGCTTATGTGTGATATATGTTATGTAATTCTAGGTTCGCAGGCCAGTGAGACGGACGCTGTGAAGAAGGGCAAGCAAGTCGTCGGCTACACTTAGCGCGAGACTCGGTGAGTAGATTTCACATCTACGGGGATATCGCCCGCATGGCGTTATGCGTCAGGGCTGATAGGACCTTATTATTATATGTTGCATTTACCCCATGGACTGTCATCTCATATTGCATTCCTTGCTACATATATATATGCTTAGAACTGATAGAACACCGCACTATTACTAACGGTTTATGTTGCAGGGACACTATTTGCATGCTACACACACACCGTTAGTAATTGCCATGCCACACCCACTGTAGAGCTGCCATGATTATATTGTTATAGTTTATCTTACATATGATTGGTGATGATTTCCTGGAAATTGGGAGCCGCATGACATCTTTAAAAACGGAAACTATTTTTAAAAGCGGTTTCCCCTTATGCTCATACCATGGATTGCTTTACATTGTACCTCGCATTGGATTTACTTATTGGTGATGGATTTTCATGTGATTTCTGGTTTTTGAGGACCGTAGAAGTATTTAAGAAAAGATGAACTATTTTGAAAAACCCGGTACCTCATGATATGATTTTTTGGTGTGTCCACCACGCGTTTTCTCGGTGCTGAGACGTGTGCTTGAAACCCGATTCGAGGAGTGGATGATCCGTCTGCGGGTTCGTGGTGGACCCGATATGGTTCCCTTCGGCGAGATGATCGATGGGTTTTGCCGATTGAGCCTGGAGGCGAGCGAGTACCTACCGGTGATTGGTTGGACCTGGCAGTTGTCCGGAGGATACTGACCAGAGTTGAGAAATGGATGCGGGATGATCCGTACTGCCGGGGCCGAGGGCCGATACCGCAGATGGACCCCGTGGGCCGATCCGGACTGACGGAGCCCGATATACGAGGATTTGCGTGTCGATGCTGGACATGAGTATTTTATGATATTTTGGGTGCCGATGTTGGGCACTCGTGATTTCTCAGAGATGTACAGGATTTGAGGGCCGATGGGTGTGCCGGCGCCTGAGTGTATTTGGGATTTGGGTGCAGTCTGAGGCACCGATTATTGCTTTCCATGTTGACATATCCATGTAGATGTTATTTATCCCATGCTCAGTATTGATTACTATATACCTCATCCTGTAGCATTTACCTGATAGAGCACTTGCATTACTATTGCATCCACTGTTTGTCATGCATTGATATTATCTGCTGGTATTAGTAGAGCCGCGCTATATGTGCATGCTCGCGATCACCTTTATATGTTATCTCTATTCACGAGTTGGCAACTCACCCCCGTTGTGCCACAGTATTTGCAGGTTGCCCTTGGGAGTAGTCACGGCTGGCTGTTTACCGCATCTTTTGGCACAGATACCCTTTCTGAGGCGAGTTAGCCTTTTTGCTGATAGGTGGGTTTTTGTACGGTATCTGTCATCTTTCAGTTGTATATTGATGTATCTAGTATTCTTCATCTAACTTTCTGTATTGACTTAGAGACAGTTGTGAGGACGGTGTGTAGGATTCTTACTCTGGTGTCGAGCTCGCATGTGAGCCGACTTTATTTTATGCAGTCTTATCTTTGTAATATTTGTCCTTGCTTTACTGTGTATTCTTCGCTACGGCGTTGTATATCATATTGTGATGCTTTATTCATTTCACTTGTTATTTCTGCTACACCTTGCTTTTACCCGACTTGCGGGACAAATGTTTTAAAAAGGAAATGTTGCCAAAATTATAAAATTTATAACTCTTGAACTAAAAAGGATTTATACTAAATAAATGGAAGTTTCTCAGATATGTATGACTGTTTTTACAAAAATGTTTCAATCACTCTATATTTATTGGTTTTGATTTCTGGGTTTGGCTTACTTAGCCGCGTTACGCCTGTAGACGTTGCGTGGTTAAGTGCCGGTCACGAGTCGAAATTCTCGGGTCGTGACAAAGTTGGTATCAGAGCGTAGGTTTTACCTTCGAAGTGTAGGATGACCCTGGTATGATGGAGTAGGTAGCTGCGGCAGGGTAGCGTAGCGTGTGTATGTTCCGCGGCATACTCACGACACGGTACTCCGCCTACGCGACCTTAGGACTTGTTGATTTAAATTCCTTCGTGAATACATGCATTCTTGCGATTCGATTTCCGTGTTCTTATCGAATCCAAATTTTCTTTCAGCCATTATGCCGCCTAAGACTACGAGGCCACAGAGAGCGGCCGCGAGGGCCGAGATTCGTGTTGACTCGTCCAAGACGAGGACTGATCCGGGCAGTGCATCCGTTGTACCCGAGCAGGCTGTTCCTGCCGTGACAGATCAGATTGCCACGCTAGGGGCTGGTATGCAGGAGATGCGCCAGACGGTGGGATCTAGCATGCAGGAGATGCGCCAGATGATAGGATCGCTAGTTGAGACGCTCCGAGCGCAGCGACCAGAGGTAGCTCCACCTGTTCCAGCGACCGCGATGGTACCTACCGCACAGCCAGTTGCCCCTGCAGCCACGGAGGTGATTACAGTATCGCTATCAGAATTCATGAGGCTGAAGCCTCCGGTCTTCACAGGCACCGATACAGCCGAGGACCCACAGTCTTTCATCGACAGGATGGCAAGGATATGCCATTCCCTCAGATGCGCAGATGCGAGATGGGTTGAGTTCGCGAGCTTTCGCCTGGACGGTCTTGCGCAGAAGTGGTGTGATTCAGTTGAGAAGGGCAGAGCAGCAGGTCTTCCTCCTATGACCTGGACGGAGTTCGTGACCATATTTCTAGCTCGTTTCCTTCCCCAGAGTGTTAGGGATGCCCGAGCACGCAGATTTGAGTCCTTGCGCCAGACGCCAGGGATGATAGTGGCAGAGTATGACGTGCTGTTTACAGAGCTAGCAGTCTACGCCCCATATTTAGTGGCTACCGAGGAGTTGCGAGTCAGGAGATTTGTTCGAGGCTTGCTTACACCACTGTTCCTCACGATCAGCACGCAGCACTACAAGACCTATGCAGCAGCTGTAGACGCAGCCCTAGTAGTCGAGGAGCACCTTGCTAAGTCTTCGGTAGTTCCAGAGCCGAAGAGAGCTCGTACCAGTATTTCCGCATGGAGGCAGTCATTCAGACGCCGCGACAGGTATCGTTCTGGTACGAGGAGTAGCAGAGATTCGGGACGAGGCCGGATGTTTAGTTCGTATCCCCAGGAAAGTCAGCAGTCACCGCGGGGTTGCTTCAGATGTGGCAGCCTACTTCACCTCGTTCGAGATTGTCCAGAGACACACCGGAGGAAGGCGGCAGCACCGCATGTTACTTTACCGCCTTCACCACCCCAGAGGGCGTTGCCCGTTGTACCTACCGTTGCTCTGTGCCAGACTCATCCACAGAGAGGTCATGGGCGTGGAGGAGTTGCTCAGAGAGGGCGAGATGACCAAGGCAGAGGGCAGTCAGTTACAGGTGGTGGACAGGCGCGGGTTTTTGCTTTGACACATCAGGACGCGCAGGCGTCCAATGCAGTGGTTTCAGGTATCCTTCCTGTATGTTCAGTTGATGCACACGTACTGTTCGATCCCGGATCCACACACTCGTACGTATCCACACACTTTGTGCTGAGTTTGGGTAGAGAGTCCAGCTTGCTTGATCAGCCGCTTGTGGTGACTGTTAGTTATATGTATGCCCTAGAGGCCATTACTATACATAGGATGTATATTGTAGTGGATGCTGGGACATATATAGGGAGGACTTTCTTGCTCGACATGATAGTATGCTATCTGGTTGACCTTTACCTTAACGTGTATGCTGATTGTCTCTCTGTTACATGTTGGTAAAGCCCTTAGGATTTGTACTTGACTACCTGGACTATGATGCGGATCATACTAGTGGGGACATGGTAGTCCATAAGTACATCCTTCAAAGTCCCTAGTCGTGGGTGTATCGAGACGGGGCATCGATATACCAGAGTAGACTAGCGTGTCCCTTCTCGACCCATGTAGATGGGCGATGGATGATCCCATATCCATCGGTGTTTGACATCAGAGGAGATATACGGGTGCTCAGTAAAGACTGGGTACACTGGACGGACTCGCCGAGAACTCCCAGATGGTATTATACCTCACGTCAGATGGCAGTTCTCTGGTGACACTGGTACAGAGTAGTCTGTTGACCCGAGATCGTCATAGAGTCTTGTGTGGTTCCCACTGTGCTTTGATTTCCATCTTACCACGTCCAAGAGGGCGTGCAAAACGGTGGTTTTTGGGTACAGTCCCGAGTCACATGGAGGCAATGAGCGATAGGAGGGGATTCGTCTCTCCCGGTATATGGGGGTTGATGTTGCACTGTGTTCGATCGGCTATAACAGGAAGTCCCTGGCCAGGGCTGCTCAGAGAATTGCTGGTAAGTGTTACCAGTAGTTTCTCGACCCGTTTTGAGCCTCATATCGACACGACTTATTGAGCTATTGGGGTCTGACGTTTACCACCCCTAGGCGAGATATGCGACATATCAGACGATCAGACCGGACTGTACGGTAGTGTTACTGGTCGGATTCACTGGAGTGTGAGCGGGCTTGCTCGTCGATCTTCAGATCGCTCAATACCCGGGTGGCCGTTACGTTTAGCAGACCGCTTGCGGCTTGTGGATGCTTGATATGATCATCATCCGCTGCCGGCGTATTGACGAGTCTTTAGAGTCCTACACAGAGGTTTCCTGGCTCAAGCGAAACGAAATAGGAGCGCATATGAGATATGTGCGGGACCGAGAATAATACGAGTATGTGATACCGTATTCTATTCTCGCGATAAATATATCGAATGGTTGTATGCGATATAACCTAGTTATCGATTCAAGCGTTGATTCGATAAGCCGATATATTAGATACCAGTCGGTTATGTGCGCATGACCGGATCATTGAATCAAATGTTGATTTAATGATTTAATGTATAATTATATATTTGATATATTACTTTGCATTAACTAGTATCGGTTCACTTTAGACGGATTTTCTCACTTGGTTCGTGCGCATTGCATATGCGATATGTTTTTGTGCACTTGTATGTATCATGTTTGATGATGCATGCTTTTTGATTAAGTGTAAAGTATTAAACCTTGGTTAATGATATGGTTAGGGTTTATAATTTAGTTATTCATTTATCTTATTTAGTTATTCATTTATTTTTGATAAATGAATATAAGAATGAGAAAAGGGTGGTGGCTTCTTTTGTTGTTTTGTTAAAGCTTCATGAAGCTTTGACTTAGTCCACTATTCTTATCTCATCCTTAACCCTAACCATACCACTCAACCATGATTAATTCTCTACACTAAACCATGGTTCTAAGATGATAAGAATGTATTATTCTTTTCTTTTTAGAATTATCTTATGATAAGCTTTCTTCTTCTTCTTCCTTGACTTGAAGAAGAAAAGCTTTACCTCATCAATGGTGGATTGATGTTTTGAGTGAGAAATCCAATTCTAAAGTTAACCCACTTCCTATTTCTTCATCCTCTACCTCTTGCCAAGTAGTAGAGTGTGTTTCCTGCAGGGTTCCTAGGCACTCTAGTGAGGTCTCCCAAGCCATCAACCATGGCAATTTCAAAAATTATAGTGCCTACAAACCCTAAAGTACGGATCGTTTGCTAGATGTCTAGGCGAACAAGAACTAGTTAACAGTTAACTATATAAAATACGGAAATACAACCTTTGTAGATCCGGTGCTCCACCTCCATAGCTCCGCAACGAGGTCCTCTCCGCTGTCCAAATCGAATCTGGGCTCTAGGATCGGCTTCGTCGGAGAATGGGCAAGCTAGGTCGTCGATGTCCATGCCGAAGATGATCTACGTCGAAGCATCGATGAATCAAGCTCCACCTTCACCAAGTCATGAAACTTGTGAAGGAAACACACTCTACTACTTGGCAAGAGGTAGAGGATGAAGAAATAGGAAGTGGGTAGACTTTAGAATTGGATTTCTCACTCATATGCATCAATCACCATTGATGGACTTCAAGCTTCTTCACTTGAAGCATGAAGAAGAAGAAGAAAGATATTATGATAAGTTAAAAGAAAATGAAAAGAAAATGAATTCTTATCATAATTCTAACTAGAGTTAAGTGTAGAGAATGAATCATGGTTAGTGGGAATGGTTAGGGTTAAGGATGAGATAAGGATGGTTGACTTGAACAAAGCTTCATGAAGCTTCAACTAAAGAACAAATTTAGCCACCATTCTTTTCTCATTTCTTTTATTCATTTATCAAAAAAAAAAGGATAATTAAATAGATAAATGAATAACAAATTATAAACCCTAACCATTTCATTAACCAAGGTTTAATCTTTACACTTGAACCCTAGCATGACTTGTATCATCAAACATGATACAATCAAGTGCACAAAAGTATATCGCATATATAATGCGCACATCCGAGTGAGAAAATCCATCTTAAGTAAACCGATACTAGTTAATGCAAAGTAATATATCAAATATATAACTATACATTAAATCATTAAATCAACACTTGATTCAATGATCCGGTCATGCGCACATAACCGACTGGTATCTAATATATCGGCTTATCGAATCAACGCTTGAATCGATAACTAGGTTATATCGCATACAACCATTCGATATATTTATCACGAGAATAGAATACGGTATCACATACACGCATTATTCTCGGTCCCGCACATATCTCATATGCGCTCCTATTTCGTTTCGCTTGAGCCAGGAAACCTCTGTGTAGGACTCTAAAGACTCGTCAATACGCCGGCAGCGGATGATGATCATATCAAACATCCACAAGCCGCAAGCGGTCTGCTAAACGTAACGGCCACCCGGGTATTGAGCGATCTGAAGATCGACGAGCAAGCCCGCTCACACTCCAGTGAATCCGACCAGTAACACTACCGTACAGTCCGGTCTGATCGTCTGATATGTCGCATATCTCGCCTAGGGGTGGTAAACGTCAGACCCCAATAGCTCAATAAGTCGTGTCGATATGAGGTCTATAACTGTTCGAGAAACTACAGGTAACACTTACCAGTAAATCTCAGCAACCCTGGCCAGGGATTTCCTGTTATAGCCAATCGAACACAGCGCAACATCAACCCCCTATACCGGGAGAGAAGAATCCCCTCCTATCGCTCATTGCCTCCATGTGACTCGGGACTGTACCCAAAAACCACCATTTTGCACGCCCTCTTGGACGTGGTAAGATGGAAATCAAAGCACAGTGGGAACCACACGAGACTCTATGACGATCTCGGGTCAACAGACTACTCTGTACCAGTGTCACCAGAGAACTGCCATCTGACGTGAGGTATAATACCATCTGGGAGTTCTCGGCGAGTCCGTCCAGTGTACCCAGTCTCTACTGAGCACCCGTATATCATCTCCGATGTTAAACACCAATGGATATGGGATCATCCATCGCCCATCTGTATGGGTCGAGAAGGTACACGCTAGTCTACTCTGGTATATCGATGCCCCGTCTCGATACACCCACGACTAGGGACTGTCAAGGATGTACTTATGGACTACCATGTCCCCACTAGTATGATCCGCATCATAGTCCAGGTAGTCAAGTACAGATCCTAAGGGCTTTACCAACATGTAACAGAGAGACAATCAGCATACACGTTAAGGTAAAGATCAACCAGATAGCATACTATCATGTCGAGCAAGAAAGTCCTCCCTATATACGTCCCAGCATCCACTACAATATACATCCTATGTATAGTAATGGCCTCTAAGGCATACATATAACTAACAATCTCCCACTTGCACTAGGGCCATCTGTAGCAGTGGTTGCAGTATCTCATACTCAACCATCCCTTAAAAATCTCTCTCTGGGAACAGGCCTTTGTGAGTGGATCCGCTGTGTTGTCCTCAGAATCTACTCTCCAAACCTCGATCACCCTGGAGATCAACCATCTCCATGATCAGGCGATGCTGCCTTAGAATAAGTCTGGATCACTGATGGGACCAGCGTTCCTCGGGATAAGCCACAACTCCATTGTCACACAATGGGAGGAACATAGTTCATCTCATGAACCATTATACATCCAAACAACCTCTTTGGTAGCATCTTAAGTAGCGATGTATCCTGCCTTTATCGTCTAGTATGTCACGGTATCTAGCTTGAAACTCTTCCAACATACCGTCCCTTTACTGAGGGTAAAGACAATGCCTGTGACTGACACTCAGTCGTCTTTATCACCCTGGAACAATTCCAGTGATTCTTCCCAGGATCGGTTGATACCGTCTCACTACAACTAGTGAGAATCCTAACATCCAATTAAATCTATCTCATAGATCCAAAATCCAGGATTTAGGAGGTATCACTTTGATCCTATATGGAGAATCATTGTGATAAGCGGAGATTGATCGAGCGTAGCATAAGAAACTCTTTTCTTATCAAGAGTATGTCATCCACGTACTCTACGAGGATCATCACCATACTCCCTACTACCTTTTTGTTTATACAAGGTTCATCTACCATTTTGATGATGTCAAACTCTTTGACTACTTCATCAAAACAGACGTTCCAACTCCGCGATGCCTGCTTTATCCTATAAAGCATCTTGCACACGTTTCCTCTGCTCCCACTGTCTACGAAGCCCTCTGGCTGTGTACTTACAGACGCACTCTTCTAAATCATCATTTAGAAAAGCAGTCAAGACACCCAACCACCAGATATCGTAGTCATGGTATGTAGCCGTGGTAAGTAGGATCTGGATGGACTTAAGCATAGATCCTTGAAAATGTTTCATCATAATCCACGCCTGGTAAATGATGCAAACTTTTAACAAGTCTAGCTTTGAAAGTCTCAACTCTTCCATGTACACCAAGTAATCTTCTCAAGATATACTTGCTCCTGATGGGGATTTAACCCTTCAGATATAGCAACCAAAGTCCATACTTTGTTGGTGTATAAGGATTCCATCTCAGATCACTAAACATCCAGCCATTCTTACAGAGTCCCACTCCTGATGGCCAGCTCGAAACTAGTTGGGTCATCATCTCATGATGCAATCCTCGCTCCCACTGTCATAGAGAAACTGAAGTATCTCTCTGGTGGGTGAGGAACCCTACTACATCGGCGGAGAGGCTGAGGTTCGTTGGAATCTACTGAATCCTTTGGCTCTATCAAATCATCTGCTGTAGTTTGTATAGCTGGAACATTTCCAGTTCTACATAACAGACCTTGCCTCGAGCTTGTCCAGATTTTGCTTTCAGACATAGGCCGGACAATCCCAAATCTTAACTAACTTAAGACATGGGCTCTTCCCTTTCCATATCTCATATGGAGTGGTAGGCAACTGATTTGATTCGAACCCTATTCAATAGGTATGCAACTTCATAAGTGCATAACTCCCTAAAGGAAATAGGTGACTCAGTAATACTCATCATAGAGCACACTATATCAAATAGGGTGTGATTGCTCCGCCCCGATATACCATCGTGCTATGGTGTATGCAGAGGAGTAATGCCGAGAGAGAATTTCATTCTCCTTTAGAATAATCCAGGATTTTCATGCTCAAGTATTCTCCTCCTTGATCATATCAAAGGACATAATACTTATACCCGTATTTTGGTTCTCTACTTCTAACTTATATTCTGTGAATATCTCAAAAGGTTCGGACTTGTGTTTCAGCAGGAACATATGACTGAATCTTGAGAGATTATCAGAGAACATAATGAAGTATAAATAACCGATCTTGGCATGTGTAGACAGGGGAGCTTACATACATCAACATGTATCATCCCAAGGGTTTACTAACTCTTTCTCTGTTTCTTAGTAAACAGGGCTATGGTCATCTTATCTTTGTGACATGATTGGCGAGTTGCACAAGATGTAAATTCAAACTGATTTAAATATGCATCTATATGTAACTCTACCTAGTCGGGTCACATTGATCTGACCTAGTCTACAATGCCTCAAGAAGAATTCGTTCATTTCTGAACTCTTCCTCTTGTGTGTGTTCCATATACTAAGAACTGTAGTTTGATTTAGAACATCAATGCTTTTAGATAACGTGCCTGAACCGATCAACTTTTGATATAGGAAATGTTCAAAACATTATCCAACTATACAAAATTTTATCATTTCATTACTAATAAAGAGATTGATATGATTTTGTATATCAGGTTCGGTATCTTACAACATTCGTTCACAATCAATGTATTGGTAATACAGGGTGACAGTGACCAACAGACTTGGCTGCAACACTTGCCCCGTTTTCTGCCTCATGAAACTTATCACCCGTTCTCAGTTCTCTACCTTTCTGTAGCCCTATGTAACAGATTACATATCTGGGATCCTGATCTGGTATCACATACGCAGGACGTAAAGGACACTGAGAAACAGTTCTGTAATGAACACACCCGAAGATGATGCATCAGCATGCACTCTCTTCGTTTGGGCGGCACGGGAAATCTGGTATTCCCCAATTTCCTGCTCTGTCTTATAACAATTATAAGTTGGAGCGGGACCAACGTTCCCCAGCTCAGTATAACAAGCGGGTTCGGTCAATAATCCGTATTATTATCTTGATTAAGGCGTGATATGGTCGCTACCAGGAGAGAGAGAGAAGAAAACACTCAGCGTGCGCTCTGTCAAGAATAGATTGGTTATTATTTTATCTAATCAGGATGGCTCCCACTGCTTTTTATCAAATCTTCCTTCAAACCCTAAAAGGAAAGACTAGCCGGGATTAATTACACACTACAAGTTCGCCAATCTTTCAGCCAGGCCAGTGTCGGTACTTTGAGGGAGGTCCCCCGTGCTTTCGCACGAACCTAATTAATGTAAACCTCATTTTCCCAGAGGCGTAACCTCGTTGACACCTTTCTAGACACCTACTTGATCGGCTAATTGTAATGTATAAAACTCTCCCAGGAGTAACTCTTACTCGCAGCGGGTATCGGGATCCAACTATCTCATAGAAGGTATGCAATCTCATTGCAAATTTCAACACTTGAAATTCCCGATAATATTTTGCCCCTAGCTCGCTATGACCTTGACGCATGCCAAACAACCCATAGTCTGCTAGTCAAGTTCAACCCGTACATTTCTTGATTGAATTAAACCCACCCGCACGACCCTTGACGCATGCCAAACAACGCCGTACGAATACCCTAATCCAATCGCATCATATGCTGGCAGATAAGCACTAGTTAGCTACCGTACACTACGCCTTGACGCATGCCAAACAACCGCAGCACGAATACTAACTAATACTTATCTGAAATGACGGAGGGCTACGACAGGTTTTTCTGAAAACCTATTGCGTAATGAACTTGATATCGTTGTAGGATCGAATGAATTTTGAAATGGAGTGCTTTTGAGGCTTTTCTAGTTTTGCTAAAGGAGTCACTCCCGGTGAAGGGATCGTCGGTCCTTTCCTCGTCGAATGAGGTGCGGGATATATCATATATATCACTGTGCAAAGCAAAAACACTTAAAAGCAATCAAAAGACAAACCGAGGGTGTAGCATCTGCCAGTTATTGCTAAAGGAGTCACTCCCGGTGAAGGGATCTCGGTCCTTTCCTCATCGAATAAGGTGCAGGATATATCTCATATACCGCTGTGCAAAGCAAAAAACTGTAGCTACCTGTTTTATTTTGAAATTCGATTCTACAACATCTTAGGTTTCTTTTATTTCATTAATCACATTAATGAAGTCCCATCATTTTCGTACCTAAACATCACAGATAGATATGACGTACACTTATGCCATCCGCATTCGCCTCGATGTCCCCTCGTGCACCGTTAGGTTAGGTAACTAACGGCAGAGCAGGGCAGGGCTAGCGCGGGTGTAAAACATAAGTAACGTCTATATAATATATCATATATACTATATACTATATCCATCACAGAAACATCACATGATCTCATCACAGATATCGCAGCAGAAGAATCATATGAAATATTGGATATACTAGGACGTCCGTGTTTTCAATACGAGCCAGTATAAAACACGGATTCCACGGTCGTGATGAATAGCCAAACCCACACCCCTAGACCCCTACGAGAGCGGCAAGCAACCCTACCAATTCTGGAGTTAGGAGACCCGGACTCGACTCCTCGAGTTGGTCTCCCACTGGACTCCAGAACCCGGTTACTTGTGCCCTCCTCCTTGGGTCTATCCTAGTGCGGAAAAGTAAATAATATACAACAGGTGACAACTCCCGCAACCTGGAAGCGCCCCAATAAAAGAATATTACATACAAGTTTTTACATGAATGAAAATGAAAAACACTCATCTCACATAAAAACCCCCGGCTATTCAAACACGACGATCCAATATAACATATCCAGCAACACATAACATCACATGTCATCAACGTAAGTAAATATGCGCATCCCAATTGTCGTTGACATATAGCAACGAAACCGGCGATATCACATATTACACTTACGGTCACAGAAAAGAAAGTGTAAAACTACAACAGTTGGAATCCGCAACCACCTCAGACATCGCATGCCTGATCAAATGAATTACTTAGACATCGCATGCCTAACAATTATAAACCCCGCATTTTAGTCTCATTATCGAAAACACTTTTCAATATCAAGTCGGGGAATTCAACAAGATTCCCGACAGTCTGATCGAATACTCGTCGCAAACTTCAGTAGGCGGCCGCACCCCCGATACCGTCGACGAAGTGCACCAAGGCGGAACACCGCTACCGCGAGCACCCGAACGGATGCTTTCGGCGACGGGGTTCTCCTACAGTCACTTGGTCGGGGCAATGGGGTAAGGCTGTCTATTAAGTTTACCCGGCGAGTATCCGCGTACGCTACGTGATTGCGACGGACTTTTGATCTCATCAAAATTCCGTGGCAACCGATCATGTGAGACTAAACTGCTGTGTTTATAACATTCATTTAGTTATCATATAACTTTGTGAATTCCAATTATTGTATCACATTCCAGATAAACAGAAAATGCTAAACTTTCCGATCGAACAGTCGAACACCCAAGTTTTCCCGATACAGATCAACACATGAAATAAGTCTAACAATATTCAGTTCGTACCTCAGTACCAACGGTCCAGCCGTAGAAGGGTCAAGCCAACGCCTCACATGTGTCACGCCGTACTGCCCCAAACCCGAAGGTTCAAAGGGCAGTTCAAGACGGTCACATAATCGAGTTAAGGTTTGTGTCTTCTAGAGGGACCATCGCGTTACTTGCACTACTTAGAACGTCGTTAAACTACGGAAAAATCCAACACTTGGAAATTTCCCGACAGGGGAAAAATTGGGTATTTATATCCGGTCGAACTTTTTAACATATTCAAAAAAATATCCGGAACGACACATAGACAAAGTTTGACAATCCGATCGAATATATGAACTCCCAATACAACCCAAAATACTCAACTCTTTATTTCAGATTAAAAATTCCCAGGAAAACCAGCACTGAAAAATAGGAGTTACTGTGCAAAATTGAGTGCCTAATAAGACAAAACGGCGGCGGAAGGGCCGCATTAGCACGCTAATGCCGCGGTTCCGCCGCACTTTAGAAAGATCATTAGGTAATTTTTGCATCGTAATTCTTTGATTTACCTGCTGATTTTTCTGCATATTTTTAATTTGCAAAAATCCACATTTTACAAAAAAGTACAGAGAGCAAATTGGAAATTGGATTTCGGTTCGATCGGACTTCAAACTCCGTCTACGCTTCGCCTAAGGCTCTAGCTAGGCTCTGATACCACTGCAGGGTTCCTAGGCACTCTAGTGAGGTCTCCCAAGCCATCAACCATGGCAATTTCAAAAATTATAGTGCCTACAAACCCTAAAGTACGGATCGTTTGCTAGATGTCTAGGCGAACAAGAACTAGTTAACAGTTAACTATATAAAATACGGAAATACAACCTTTGTAGATCCGGTGCTCCACCTCCATAGCTCCGCAACGAGGTCCTCTCCGCTGTCCAAATCGAATCTGGGCTCTAGGATCGGCTTCGTCGGAGAATGGGCAAGCTAGGTCGTCGATGTCCATGCCGAAGATGATCTACGTCGAAGCATCGATGAATCAAGCTCCACCTTCACCAAGTCATGAAACTTGTGAAGGAAACACACTCTACTACTTGGCAAGAGGTAGAGGATGAAGAAATAGGAAGTGGGTAGACTTTAGAATTGGATTTCTCACTCATATGCATCAATCACCATTGATGGACTTCAAGCTTCTTCACTTGAAGCATGAAGAAGAAGAAGAAAGATATTATGATAAGTTAAAAGAAAATGAAAAGAAAATGAATTCTTATCATAATTCTAACTAGAGTTAAGTGTAGAGAATGAATCATGGTTAGTGGGAATGGTTAGGGTTAAGGATGAGATAAGGATGGTTGACTTGAACAAAGCTTCATGAAGCTTCAACTAAAGAACAAATTTAGCCACCATTCTTTTCTCATTTCTTTTATTCATTTATCAAAAAAAAAAGGATAATTAAATAGATAAATGAATAACAAATTATAAACCCTAACCATTTCATTAACCAAGGTTTAATCTTTACACTTGAACCCTAGCATGACTTGTATCATCAAACATGATACAATCAAGTGCACAAAAGTATATCGCATATATAATGCGCACATCCGAGTGAGAAAATCCATCTTAAGTAAACCGATACTAGTTAATGCAAAGTAATATATCAAATATATAACTATACATTAAATCATTAAATCAACACTTGATTCAATGATCCGGTCATGCGCACATAACCGACTGGTATCTAATATATCGGCTTATCGAATCAACGCTTGAATCGATAACTAGGTTATATCGCATACAACCATTCGATATATTTATCACGAGAATAGAATACGGTATCACATACACGCATTATTCTCGGTCCCGCACATATCTCATATGCGCTCCTATTTCGTTTCGCTTGAGCCAGGAAACCTCTGTGTAGGACTCTAAAGACTCGTCAATACGCCGGCAGCGGATGATGATCATATCAAACATCCACAAGCCGCAAGCGGTCTGCTAAACGTAACGGCCACCCGGGTATTGAGCGATCTGAAGATCGACGAGCAAGCCCGCTCACACTCCAGTGAATCCGACCAGTAACACTACCGTACAGTCCGGTCTGATCGTCTGATATGTCGCATATCTCGCCTAGGGGTGGTAAACGTCAGACCCCAATAGCTCAATAAGTCGTGTCGATATGAGGTCTATAACTGTTCGAGAAACTACAGGTAACACTTACCAGTAAATCTCAGCAACCCTGGCCAGGGATTTCCTGTTATAGCCAATCGAACACAGCGCAACATCAACCCCCTATACCGGGAGAGACGAATCCCCTCCTATCGCTCATTGCCTCCATGTGACTCGGGACTGTACCCAAAAACCACCGTTTTGCACGCCCTCTTGGACGTGGTAAGATGGAAATCAAAGCACAGTGGGAACCACACGAGACTCTATGACGATCTCGGGTCAACAGACTACTCTGTACCAGTGTCACCAGAGAACTGCCATCTGACGTGAGGTATAATACCATCTGGGAGTTCTCGGCGAGTCCGTCCAGTGTACCCAGTCTCTACTGAGCACCCGTATATCATCTCCGATGTCAAACACCAATGGATATGGGATCATCCATCGCCCATCTGTATGGGTCGAGAAGGTACACGCTAGTCTACTCTGGTATATCGATGCCCCGTCTCGATACACCCACGACTAGGGACTGTCAAGGATGTACTTATGGACTACCATGTCCCCACTAGTATGATCCGCATCATAGTCCAGGTAGTCAAGTACAGATCCTAAGGGCTTTACCAACATGTAACAGAGAGACAATCAGCATACACGTTAAGGTAAAGATCAACCAGATAGCATACTATCATGTCGAGCAAGAAAGTCCTCCCTATATACGTCCCAGCATCCACTACAATATACATCCTATGTATAGTAATGGCCTCTAGGGCATACATATAACTAACATTTCCTTCATAACTTTTCACGGTTTGGTGAAGGTGGAGCTTGATTCATCGATGCTTCGACGTAGATCATCTTCGGCATGGACATCGACGACCTAGCTTGCCCATTCTCCGACGAAGCCGATCCTAGAGCCCGGATTTGATTTGGACAGCGGAGAGGACCTCGTTGCGGAGCTATGGAGGTGGAGCACCGGATCTACAAAGGTTGTATTTCCGTATTTTATATAGTTAACTGTTAACTAGTACTTGTTCGCCTAGACCTCTAGTATACGATCCGTTGTTTAGGGTTTGTAGGCACCGTAATTTTTGAAATTGCCATGGTTGATGGCTTGGGAGACCTCACTAGAGTGCCTAGGAACCATGCAGTGGTATCAGAGCCTAGCTAGAGCCTTAGGCGAAGTCCAGACGGAAATTGAAGTCCGAACGAACCCGAAACCCCGATTCAAAGTTGCTCTCTGTACATTTTTTAAAAACAGGGAATTTTCAGTATTAAAAATATTCAGAGAAACATGCAGGAATATCTAAGAGTTACTGTGAAGACGTAAGCCCTAATTCCCTTAAAGCGCCGCGCTTCCGCGGCACGAGCCTGGCTTGTGCCGCGCAAGCGCGGCGGTTTTGTCGTGTTGTGAGGTCTTGACAGCACAGTAACTCCTATTTAACATTTCTGGTATTCCTGGATATTTTTAATATATTTTCAAGAGTTGAATTTTTCTGAGTTGATTTGGGGCTTCGGTATTTCGATCGGGGTATCAAATTTTGTCTGTGTGGCTTTCCGGATAAATTTTAGAATATGTTAAAAAGTTCGACCGGATATAAATACCCAACTTTTCCCCTGTCGGGAAATTTCCAAGTGTTGGATTTTTCCGTAGTTTAACGACGTTCTAAGTAGTGCAAGTAACTCGATGGTCCCTCTAGAAGACACAAACCTTAACTCGATTATGTGACCGTCTTGAACTGCCCTTTGAACCTTCGGGTTTGGGGCAGTACGGCGTGCCACATGTGAGGCGTTGGCTTGACCCTTCTACGGCTGGATCGTTGGTACTGAGGCACGAACGGAATGTTGTTAGACTTGTTTCATGTGTTGATCTGTTTCGGGAAAACTTGGGTGTTCGATTGTTCGATCGAAAAGTTTAACATTTTCTGTTTATCTGGAATGGGATACAATAATTGGAATTCACAAAAAGTTATGAGATAACTGAATGAATGTTATAAACGTAGCAGTTTAGTCTCACTTGATCGGTTGCCACGGAATTTTGATGTGATCAAAAGTCCGTCGCAATCACGTAGCGTACGCGGATACTCGCCGGATAAACTTAATAAACAGCTTCACTCCATAGCCCCGACCAAGTGACTGTAGGAGAACCCCGTCGCCGAAAGCATCCGTTCGGGTGCTCGCGGTAGCGGTGTTCCGCCTTGGTGCACTTCGTCGACGGTATCGGGGGTGCAGCCGTCTACTGAAGTTTGCGACGAGTATTCGATCAGGATGTCGGGAATCTTGTTGAATTGCCCGACTTAATATTGAAAAGTGTTTTCGATTTTGAGACTAAAATGCGGGGTTTATAATTGTTAGGCATGCGATATCTAAGAAATTCATTTGGTCAGGCATGCGATGTCTGAGGAGGTTGCGGATTCCAACTGTTGTAGTTTTACACTTTCTTTTCTGTGACCGTAAGTGTAATATGTGATATCGCCGGTTTCGTTGCTATATGTCAACGACAATTGGGATGCGCATATTCACTTACGTTGATGACATGTGATGTTATGTGTTGCTGGATATGTTATATTGGATCGTCGTGTTTGAATAGCCGGGGGTTTTTATGTGAGATGAGTGTTTTTCATTTTCATTCATGTAAAAACTTGTATGTAATATTCTTTTATTGGGGCGCTTCCAGGTTGCGGGAGTTGTCACCTGTTGTATATTATTTACTTTTCCGCACTAGGATAGACCCAAGGAGGAGGGCACAAGTAACCGGGTTCTGGAGTCCAGTGGGAGACCAACTCGAGGAGTCGAGTCCGGGTCTCCTAACTCTAGAATTGGTAGGGTTGCTTGCCGCTCTCGTAGGGGTCTAGGGGTGTGGGTTTGGCTATTCATCACGACCGTGGAATCCGTGTTTTATACTGGCTCGTATTGAAAACACGGACGTCCTAGTATATCCAATATTTCATATGTTTCTTCTGCTGCGATATCTGTGATGTGATCATGAGATGTTCTGTGATGGATATAGTATATAGTATATATGATATATTATATAGACGTTACTTATGTTTTACACCCGCGCTAGCCCTGCCCTGCTCTGCCGTTAGTTACCTAACCTAACGGTGCACGAGGGGACATCGAGGCGAATGCGGATGGCATAAGTGTACGTCATATCTATCTGTGATGTTTAGGTACTTAAATGATGGGACTTCATTAATGTGATTAATGAAATTAAAAGAAACCTAAGATGTTGTAGAATCGAATTTCAAAATAAAACAGGTAGCTACAGTTCTTGCTTTGCACAGCGGTATATGAGATATATCCTGCACCTTATTCGATGAGGAAAGGACCGAGATCCCTTCACCGGGAGTGACTCCTTTAGCAATAACTGGCAGATGCTACACACTCGGTTTGTCTTTTGATTGCTTTTAAGTGTTTTTGCTTTGCACAGTGATATATATGATATATCCCGCACCTCATTCGACGAGGAAAGGACCGACGATCCCTTCACCGGGAGTGACTCCTTTAGCAAAACTAGAAAAGCCTCAAAAACACTCCATTTCAAAATCATTTGATTCTACAACGATATCAAGTTCATTACGCAATAGGTTTTCAGAAAAACCTGTCGTAGCCCTCCGTCATTTCAGATAAGTAGTAGTTAGTATTCGTGCTACGTTTGTTGGCCTGCGTCAAGGCGTAGTGTGCGGTAGCTAACTGGTGCTTATCTGCATAAGCATATGATGTGATTGGATTAGGGTAGTCGTGCGACTTTGTTGGCCTGCGTCAAGGGTCGTGCGGGTGGGTTTAATTCAATCAGGAAATGACGGGTTGAACTTGACTAGCGGACTATGGTTTGTTGGCCTGCGTCAAGGTCATAGGACGCTAGGGGCAAAATATTATCGGGAATTTCAAGTGTTGAGATTTGCAATGAGATTGCATACCTTCTATGAGATAGTTGGATCCCGATACCCGCTGCGAGTAAGAGTTACTCCTGGGAGAGTTTTACACATTACAATTAGCCGATCAAGTAGGTGTCTAGAAAGGTGTCAACGAGGTTACGCCTCTGGGAAAACGAGGTTTACATTAATTAGGTTCGTGCGAAAGCACGGGGGACCTCCCTCAAAGTACCGACACTGGCCTGGCTGAAAGATTGGCGAACTTGTAGTGTGTAATTAATCCCGGCTAGTCTTTCCTTTTAGGGTTTGAAGGAAGATTTGATAAAAAGCAGTGGGAGCCATCCTGATTAGATAAAATAATAACCAATCTATTCTTGATAGAGCGCACGCTGAGTGTTTTCTTCTCTCTCTCTCCAGGTAGCGACCATATCACGCCTTAATCAAGATAATAATACGGATTATTGACCGAACCCGCTTGTTATACTGAGCTGGGGAACGTTGGTCCCGCTCCAACTTATAATTGTTATAAGACAGAGCAGGAAATTGGGGAATACCAGATTTCCCGTGCCACCCAAACGAAGAGAGTGCATGCTGATGCATCATCTTCGGGTGTGTTCATTATACAGAACTGTTTCTCAGTATCCTTTACGTCCTGGGTATATGATACCGGATCAGGATCCCAGATATGTAATCTGTTACATAGGGCTACAGAAAGGTAGAGAACTGAGAACGGGTGATAAGTTTCATGAGGCAGAAAACGGGGCAAGTGTTGCAGCCAAGTCTGTCGGTCACTGTCACCCTGTATTACCAATACATTAATTCTGAACGAATGTTATTAGATACCGAACCTGATATACAAAATCGTATCTATCTCTTTATTAGTAAAGAAATGATAAAATTTTGTATTGTTGGATAATGTTTTGAACATTTCCTATATCAAAAGTTGATCGGTTCAGGCACGTTATCTAAAAGCATTGATGTTCTAAATCAAACTACAGTTCTTAGTATACGGAACACACACAAGAGGAAGAGTTCAGAAATGAACGAATTCTTCTTGAGGCATTGTAGACTATGTCAGATCAATGTGACCCGACTAGCTAGAGTTACATAAAGATGCATATTTAAATCAGTTTGAATTTACATCTTGTGAAACTCGCCAGTCATGTCACAAAGAAAAGATGACCACAGCTCCGTTTACTGGAAACAGAGAAAGAGTTAGTGAACTCTTGGGATATGATACATGTTGATGTATGTAAGGTCCCCGGTCTACACATGCCAAGACCGGTTCTTTGTACATCATTACATTCTCTGATGATCTCTTTCGAGTTTCAGACCTATGTTCCTGTTGAAACACAAGTCCGAACCTTTTGAGATATTCACGGAATATAAATTAGAAGTAGAGAACCAAAATGAGGGTATAAGTATTATGTCCTATGATGAGATCAAGGAGGAGAATACTTGAGCACGGAAATACTGGACTATTCTAAAGGAGAATGAGATTCTCTCTCAGCATTACTCCTCCGTATACACCATAGCACGATGGTATATCGGGGCGGAGCAGATACACCCTATTTGATATGGTGTGCTCTATGATGAGTACTACTGAGTTACCTTTTTCCTTCTGGGAGTTATGCACTTATGAAGTTGCATACCTATTGAATAGGGTTCGAATCAAATCAGTTGCCTACCACTTCATATGTGATATGGAAAGGGAAGAGCCCATATCTTAAGTTAGTTAAGATTTGGGATTGTCCGGCCTATGTCTAAAAGAAAAATCCGGACAAGCTCGAGGCAAGGACTGTAATGTAGAACTGGAAAGGTTCCAGCTATACAAACTACAGCAGATGATTTGATAGAACCAAAGGATTCAGTAGATTCCAACGAACCTCAGCCTCTCCGCCGATCTAGTAGGGTTCCTCACCCACCTGAGAGATACTTCAGTTTCTCTATGACAGTGGGCGCGAGGATTGCATCATGAGATGATGACCCAACTAGCTTCGAGCTGGCCATCGAGAGTAAGACTCTGTAAGAATGGCTGGATGTTTATCGATCTGAGATGGAATCCTTATACACCAACAAAGTATGGACTTTGGTTGCTATATCTGAAGGGTTAAATTCCCATCAGGAGCAGGTATATCTTGAGAAGATTACTTGGTGTAGATGGAAAAGTTGAGACTTTCAAAGCTAGACTTGTTAAAAGTTTGCATCATTGACCAGGTACGGATAATGATGAAACCTTTTCAAGTAGCTATGCTTAAGTCCATCCAGATCCTACTTGCCACGGCTACATACCATGACTGCGATATCTGGTGGTTGGGTGTCTTGACTGCTTTTCTAAATGATGATTTAGAAGAGAGCGTCTATAAGTACACAGCCAGAGGGCTTCGTAGACAGTGGGAGCAGCGGAAACGTGTGCAAGATGCTTTATAAGATAAAGCAGGCATCGCGGAGTTGGAACGTCTGTTTTGATGAAGTAGTCAAAGAGTTTGACATCATCAAAATAGTAGATGAACCTTGTACAAACAAAAAGGTAGTAGGGAGTATGGTGACGATCCTCGTAGAGTACGTGGATGACATACTCTTGATAGGGAAGGAGTTTCCTATGCTACGCTCGATCAATCTCCGCTTATCACAATGATTCTCCATATATGATTAAAGTGATACATACTAAATCCTGGATTTTGGATCTATGAGATAGATTTAATTGGATGTTAGGATTCTCACTAGTTGTAGTGAGACGGTATCAACCGATCCTGGGGAGAATCGCTGGAAGGGTTCCAGTGTGATAAAGACGACTGAATGTCAGTCGCAGGCATTGCCTTTACCCTCAGTAAAGGGACGGTATGTTGGAAGAGTTCCAAGCTATATACCGTGGCATACTAGACGATAAAGGCAGGATACATCGCTACTTAAGATGCTACCAAAGAGGCTGTTTGGGTGTATATAGGTTCATGAGATGAACTATGTTCCTCCCATTGTGTGACAATGGAGTTGTGGCTTATGCCAAGGAACGCCCGTCCCATCAGTGATCCAGACATATTCTAAGGCAGCATCGCCTGATCATGGAGATAGTTGATCTCCAGGGTGGTCGAGGTTAGGAGAGTAGACTCAGAGGACAACACAGCGGATCCACTCACAAAGGCCTGTTCCCAGAGAGAGACTTTCATGGGATGGTTGAGTATGAGATACTTCAAACCACTGCTACAGATGGCCCTAGTGCAAGTGGGAGATTGTTAGTTATATGTATGCCCTAGAGGCCATTACTATACATAGGATGTATATTGTAGTGGATGCTGGGACATATATAGGGAGGACTTTCTTGCTCGACATGATAGTATGCTATCTGGTTGACCTTTACCTTAACGTGTATGCTGATTGTCTCTCTGTTACATGTTGGTAAAGCCCTTAGGATTTGTACTTGACTACCTGGACTATGATGCGGATCATACTAGTGGGGACATGGTAGTCCATAAGTACATCCTTCAAAGTCCCTAGTCGTGGGTGTATCGAGACGGGGCATCGATATACCAGAGTAGACTAGCGTGTACCTTCTCGACCCATGTAGATGGGCGATGGATGATCCCATATCCATCGGTGTTTGACATCAGAGGAGATATACGGGTGCTCAGTAAAGACTGGGTACACTGGACGGACTCGCCGAGAACTCCCAGATGGTATTATACCTCACGTCAGATGGCAGTTCTCTGGTGACACTGGTACAGAGTAGTCTGTTGACCCGAGATCGTCATAGAGTCTTGTGTGGTTCCCACTGTGCTTTGATTTCCATCTTACCACGTCCAAGAGGGCGTGCAAAACGGTGGTTTTTGGGTACAGTCCCGAGTCACATGGAGGCAATGAGCGATAGGAGGGGATTCGTCTCTCCCGGTATATGGGGGTTGATGTTGCACTGTGTTCGATCGGCTATAACAGGAAGTCCCTGGCCAGGGCTGCTCAGAGAATTGCTGGTAAGTGTTACCAGTAGTTTCTCGACCCGTTATGAGCCTCATATCGACACGACTTATTGAGCTATTGGGGTCTGACGTTTACCACCCCTAGGCGAGATATGCGACATATCAGACGATCAGACCGGACTGTACGGTAGTGTTACTGGTCGGATTCACTGGAGTGTGAGCGGGCTTGCTCGTCGATCTTCAGATCGCTCAATACCCGGGTGGCCGTTACGTTTAGCAGACCGCTTGCGGCTTGTGGATGCTTGATATGATCATCATCCGCTGCCGGCGTATTGACGAGTCTTTAGAGTCCTACACAGAGGTTTCCTGGCTCAAGCGAAACGAAATAGGAGCGCATATGAGATATGTGCGGGACCGAGAATAATACGAGTATGTGATACCGTATTCTATTCTCGCAATAAATATATCGAATGGTTGTATGCGATATAACCTAGTTATCGATTCAAGCGTTGATTCGATAAGCCGATATATTAGATACCAGTCGGTTATGTGCGCATGACCGGATCATTGAATCAAATGTTGATTTAATGATTTAATGTATAATTATATATTTGATATATTACTTTGCATTAACTAGTATCGGTTCACTTTAGACGGATTTTCTCACTTGGTTCGTGCGCATTGCATATGCGATATGTTTTTGTGCACTTGTATGTATCATGTTTGATGATGCATGCTTTTTGATTAAGTGTAAAGTATTAAACCTTGGTTAATGATATGGTTAGGGTTTATAATTTAGTTATTCATTTATCTTATTTAGTTATTCATTTATTTTTGATAAATGAATATAAGAATGAGAAAAGGGTGGTGGCTTCTTTTGTTGTTTTGTTAAAGCTTCATGAAGCTTTGACTTAGTCCACTATTCTTATCTCATCCTTAACCCTAACCATACCACTCAACCATGATTAATTCTCTACACTAAACCATGGTTCTAAGATGATAAGAATGTATTATTCTTTTCTTTTTAGAATTATCTTATGATAAGCTTTCTTCTTCTTCTTCCTTGACTTCAAGAAGAAAAGCTTTACCTCATCAATGGTGGATTGATGTTTTGAGTGAGAAATCCAATTCTAAAGTTAACCCACTTCCTATTTCTTCATCCTCTACCTCTTGCCAAGTAGTAGAGTGTGTTTCCTTCACAACTTTTCACGGTTTGGTGAAGGTGGAGCTTGATTCATCGATGCTTCGACGTAGATCATCTTCGGCATGGACATCGACGACCTAGCTTGCCCATTCTCCGACGAAGCCGATCCTAGAGCCCGGATTTGATTTGGACAGCGGAGAGGACCTCGTTGCGGAGCTATGGAGGTGGAGCACCGGATCTACAAAGGTTGTATTTCCGTATTTTATATAGTTAACTGTTAACTAGTACTTGTTCGCCTAGACCTCTAGTATACGATCCGTTGTTTAGGGTTTGTAGGCACCGTAATTTTTGAAATTGCCATGGTTGATGGCTTGGGAGACCTCACTAGAGTGCCTAGGAACCATGCAGTGACCACTCCTGTGGGAGAGTCGTTTGTTGCTAGACACGTGTTCCGATCCTGTACCGTCTGTATTGGCGAGAGAGAGTTGCCTGTCGACTTGATCCTTCTGGAGATGTTGGACTTCGACGTTCTCTTAGGTATGGATTGGTTAGCCACGTGCTATGCTTATGTGGACTGCCGTGAGAAGACAGTTAGATTCTGCTTTCCCGACGAGTCGGTTTTTGTTGTGTTGGGGGACCGTGGTGCCGCCCCCTCACAGTGTGATTTCTTCTTTTCGCGCTGGACAGCTTTTGAGGAAGGGATGTCAGGGATTTCTCGCCTATGCTTGCGATGCTCGCGCTACAGAGGTTCCATTGGATCAGGTTCCGGTTGTTAGCGAGTTTCCTGATGTGTTCCCTGCCGAGCTTCAAGGGTTGCCGCCCGAGCGCGACATTTCTTTCTGTATTGATTTGGTTCCTGGCTCGGGGCCTATTTCCATACCGCCTTATCGGATGGCCCCGGCGGAACTTAGAGAATTGAAGGGTCAGTTGCAAGATTTGCTGGACAAGGGACTTATTCGACCCAGTGTTTCTCCTTGGGGTGCTCCAGTCCTGTTCGTTAAGAAGAAAGATGGCAGTTTGCGTCTGTGTATCGACTACCGCCAGCTGAACAGGGTGACAGTGCGGAACAGGTATCCTTTGCCGCGCATCGACGATTTGTTCGACCAGCTTCAGGGGGCAGGGTACTTTTCGAGGATCGATTTATCGATTTACGATCGGGCTATCATCAGCTGCGGGTTCGACAGGAGGACATTCCCAGGACAGCTTTCCATACGCGCTACGGCCATTACGAGTTTTTGGTGATGTCGTTCGGACTCACCAATGCGCCAGCAGCCTTCATGGACTTGATGAACCGTATTTTCCGGCCATATTTGGATCTGTTCATCATAGTCTTCATTGACGATATCTTGGTGTATTCCCGTAGTAGTGAGGAGCACGAGCAGCACCTGCGGATTACATTGCAGACCTTGAGGGAGCACCAGCTTTATGCGAAATTTTCCAAGTGTGCTTTTTGGCTGGACAGCATAGACTTCTTGGGACACGTGATCTCATGAGACGGTATATGTGTAGACCCGAGGAAGATCGAGGCCGTTCAGCGTTGGCCCAGACCTACATCGGTGACGGAGATTCGCAGCTTTTTGGGGTTGGCCGGTTACTACAGACGTTTTGTGCAGGACTTCTCCCGTATTGCTACACCGTTGACCGGGTTGACCCGGAAGGGAGTTCCTTTCGATTGGACGGAGGAGTGCGAGCACAGTTTCCAGCAGTTACGGACACGGCTGACGATGGCACCGGTGTTATCTTTACCTTCCGGATCGGGCGGATTTGTGGTCTTTTGTGATGCTTCTCGAGTGGGGTTAGGGTGCGTACTGATGCAGCATGATAGAGTGATCGCGTATGCCTCGCGACAATTGAAGAAACATGAGTAGAACTACCCCACTCACGATTTGGAGATGGCAGCAGTGGTCTTCGCACTTAAGATCTGGCGACATTACCTATACGGCGAGTCGTGCCAGATATTCACGGATCATAAGAGTCTGAAATACATATTCCAGCAGCGGACCTGAACCTTCGACAGCGCCGATGGATGGAGTTAGTGAAGGATTACGATTGCGAGATCTTATATCACCCAGGCAAGGCAAATGTGGTGGCAGATGCTTTGAGCAGGAGGCCCGGGAGCAGTCTATCTTGTTTGAGCGCAGTACAGGGACAGTCATCAGCAGACTGCCAGATATTATGCGACAGCCGGATACAGTTCGAGTTCACGCCGATTGGAGGACAGATAGCGCATGTCCGTGCACGCCCACAGTTGATCGATCGTATACGTGAGGCACAGCTCAGTGATGACCGATGTTCAGAGATCATGGCACAGATTGGACAGGGCAGATTTTCCGAGTTCGTGATTGATGGTGAGGGGATACAACGATTTAGAGTCAGACTGTGCGTACCAGATGCTGAGGGACTGAGACGCGAGATTCTTGAGGAGGCACATCGATCGGTATATAGCGTCCATCCTGGTTCCACCAAGATGTATCATGATATGAGAGGTGTTTACTGGTGGGACGGAATGAAGAAGGACATTGCAGATTTTGTGGCGAGGTGCCTGACTTGTCAGCAGGTCAAGGCTGAGCACCAGAGGCCCGCGGGAGAGCTACAGCCGTTACCCATTCCGGAGTGGAAATGGGAACATATTTCGATGGATTTCGTGGTGGGTCTACCCAGGACTAGTCGGGGGTATCATCTGGGTGATTGTGGATCGTTTGACGAAAACGGCTCACTTCCTACCGGTGAAGACGATTTTCGGATTTACTCAGTATGCCCAGATCTACATTGACGAGATAGTGCGACTGCACGGAGTCCCGACGTGTATTGTGTCCGACAGAGGCACCCAGTTTACCAGTAGACTATGGCAGAGGCTCCAGGAGGCTTTGGGCACTCGCTTGAGTTTCAGCACGGCTTTTCATCCGCAGACCGACGGACAGTCAGAGTGGACCATCCAGACTCTCGAGGACATGCTCAGAGCTTGTGTATTAGATTTCGGAGGTAGCTGGGATCATCATTTGCCCTTGGTAGAGTTCTCCTACAATAACAGCTACCAGGAGGCCATTCAGATGGCACCATTTGAGGCTCTTTATGGGAGGAGATGCAGGTCGCCCACTTATTGGACAGAGCTCAGTGAGAGCAGTATCTTAGGGCCACAGATCGTTGAGGAGACGACAGCGAAGATCCAGTTGATTCGCGATAGGATGAGAGCAGCCCAGAGTAGGCAGAGATCTTATGCGGACCTTCGGCGACGCAGACTTGAGTTTTCTGTTGGTGATCATGTTTTCTTGAGGGTCTCCCCAATGAAAGGTGTGATGAGGTTTGGGAAGAAGGGGAAGCTCAGTCCCAGGTATGTGGGTCCCTTCGAGATCCTCGAGCGTATTGGTGCGGTAGCTTACCGGTTAGCCCTTCCGCCCAGCTTTTCAGATGTGCATCCCGTATTTCATGTCTCGATGCTCCGCAGATATCTTCATGATCCTTCGCATGCGATTCAGCATCCGACGATCCAGCTTGAGCGTGACCTTTCCTATGCAGCACAGCCGGTGATGATCTTGGATCGACAAGTGAAGAAATTGAGATCGAAGGACATCCCATCTGTTAAGGTACTTTGGCGTGGCCAGAACCGTGAGGAGGTCACTTGGGAGACCGAAAGAGAGATGATGAAGACGTATCCCCATCTTTTTGAAGGTACGTGTAGTTAGATTTTTGAAATTCGGGGACGAATTTCTTTAAGGGGGAGAGATTGTAACACCTTAGGATAATGGTTATTGAATAATTATATTTAAATAATGGTTTTTAACAAAAATTTTACCAAATTGTGTTTTAAATATTTTTCCTAATTTAATAAATATTTTTCCAAAATTTTCCTAGGCTTGTACACACATGTGCATGTAAACTAGGGTTTTTAAATTGAGTTAATACCATGATTATTAACCATGGTGGGTTAATCATAGGATTAAGTCTTTTGGGTTTTTAAGTAGTGTTTAATTAGCTAATTAAAAATTACTTTAATTTGAATTGTTGTAGGTGTTGACTTGTGAGAGAGAGAGAGGGGGGCATCATGGCTCAAGCCATGCTTGCATTAAATGAAGAGAGAGAGAGGAGGGTTGACACTTGAGTGATGGTTGTTTTTCCCCTCATTTCTTTGTTTCTCTCTTAACTCTCTCACACACACACACACAAACACTTACCTCTCCAACCTCAGCAGAACCCCCAGCAGCAGCAACAACAGCAGCAAGCACAGCAGCAGCACCAAGCACAGCAGCAGTGGCAGCAAGAAGCAGTAGTAGCAGCAGCAAAGTTCAGCAGCAGCAGCAGTGAGCACCAACAGCAACAACAGCAAGTGCAGCCCCTTCCCTTCACTTCTTCATCTTCCTGCAGCTCCCTAGGGTTAAGTATGAGGTATACTTCCTAACTTGCTTCCCTAGTTTGCTTAGTTAGTATAGATTTGCATCGGCTAATGGTTTTTAGTGCGTTTTAGTGTGATATGGGGTGTTTAATGGGAACTTTGTGCTAATGAGGTGTAAATTGGTTTCAGTAGGATAGTTGAGGTTTGTTGAGACCATGTTAACTTAGTTTAACCCCGATTGCACTAAAATACCACCAGTTTTTCTATTTGATGCAATTTGTCGTTTTTAAGCAAACTTGAGCTTTTCTGGATCTGCTTTTGACCCGATGAGATCTGAGTGAAATTGAGGAGACTGTAGTATAGTAGTGATGTGCTGATACCCTAGCTTGAACCCGACCCCCTAATTGCTACAGTAGGCCGCCAATTTTCTCTTTCTGGCCGCAAATTGCGGCCAGATGGGAAGGTTTTGGGTTGGTGTTTGGTCTTGTAGGTGTCTGCTAGTATGTAGGGTGTTGTTATATATATAGTTTTATAAGTTTATCTCTGTGTAGAAATCTGGGACCAAATACCTGTTTTGCCGTTTTTCTAAATGTAGCGTCTTGAAAATTCGTTTTGGTGTTTTCCTGAAATTCGATGAAAATTCGGTATTTTTCCGAAAACCGTCTTTCTCGTTATTTTGCAGTTTAGGGCTAATTATACCTAAAATGGATAGGTAATTGCTTGTTTTTAGTAGCTAATGAGTTAATTATGAAATTCTGGTCGTTTAAAAATTTTCCCTAATTTTTCAATTTTTTAATATTATTTTAAGCCGGTAGGAAAATACATTAATTTAGCGATAAATACAAATTTTTCCGGGCTAATTTTAATCTTTAAAATTATGATAATTAAAATATAGTTGTAACATAAATTTTTAGTATTTTATTTTGTTTTTTTACAATTTTTTATGATATGAAACGAATTTATTGAATTTTAAGCTAAAACTTGCAATTTTTGACTTGTAGGGGGCCTTTTTGCATAAAATTTCTTTTGTAAAACCCCTCTCTCTTTTTCCTCAGCCCTAGGACAGCCCCACATTGTTCAAGCCAAGAAATTTCTGGCCTCTTTTTCTTGTTTTCTTTCTTGAGTTGATTTAGTGGTTTATTGATTTATTTTAAATATAGTGGTTGAAGTATGATGCATTGACTTTGGAGACTTGACCCTTGACCTTTCCCATACACCCACACCCTCCCCCTTACCTCATTTCTGGCCGAAATCTGCACCTCCCCCTCTTCATCTCTTTTCTTCTCATTTTCTTCAAAATTGTTCAAGTTTAATTCATCAAAATTGCAAATTAAAGCTTGCAAATTAAAACCATCCTTCATCTTCTTTTCCTTCACCTCCCGAGCTTGGATCTTGATGCTTGAGGCCATCATTTGGAGAAAAATTTATTCTTGCTAGATCTCAATTGAGGTATAATTTCCATCAAGTTACTTTCTTTTTTGCTAAATTCCTTTAGTTATATGGTATTAGTGTTAAAAGTTAGCTAATTTCTAATCTTGTTTTTTTAAAAGAATAGTTTGTATTAAACTAGGGTTTTTGAAGCCATGATAGTTAATTGAATTGTTTTGTAGTTAATCTAGTTGTTACTTAACTAATCTATATGGTTACCTTGTTATGTAGTCTTCAAATTTTGCTAATTTAGTTAATTTTAAATGTTTGATTTTGGATGTAAATTGTTGTTTTAGGAAAATCTAGAAAGGGGTTAGTGTATGGAAATGGGTTGTGAAGCATGATTAGTGAGTTGAATTAGGGTTTAGAAACCATTATTTAGTTGATTAAACCCAATTTGTTATCTAGTTGTTTTGCTAACCTAATCTAGAAGGTTAACGTGCTAATTGAGTTATAAATTAGTGTTAATTTAAGGTTTTCATGTAAAGTTTGGATTAGAATTGCTAGGTTATATAATTCAAGTAATGGTTGCTTATGGAAAATAGGTTTTTAATCTTTGCTAATGTGTTGTAATTATAGTGTTTGTAGATTGCTTGTTGTGTGGTTGGATTGTGTTAACCGTATCGCTAATTTTCGATATTTGCACCAAAATTGCTAGTTTGGTGCTTACTAGATTTTTATAAAAATTATGTGATGGATTATTTTCGACATCTTGATGATTGTGTTGCCTTGTCCTATGACGTTTAGGATGCGTGTTGATGATTGTGTTGCCTTGTCCTATGACGTTTAGGATGCGTGTGTGCGGATTTTTGAGTAGTCGGGTTTTAGTTTTGCCGGGCGACCAAATCGGCGTTTTTTGGCAGTTTTGCGATTTTCGCGTATGTTCCGCGCACCCTGCGCCCGTTGTACCTAGCTAGTGAACTTTAGTAGTTTCGTTGGGTTTTGCGTCGTTCTTGATAAGTAACCTTATGTTGGAATTGATGTAAATTCCAGGTTCGGTCGCGGAGACGTCAGACGCGGCGCGAAAGGGAAAAGCGGTGATTGGACACAGCTAGCCAGGGATTCCGGTGAGTAGATGTAACATCTACGGGGGACTATCGTTGGATGGCGCAAGCCGCCCGATAGTTTTAGTAACTTACAAGACCCTTAGTGATGTTAGTAATTAGGGGTGAATTACTTAGTTGACTATTTGCTGCATCCATGCATTATATTGACATACCTATACGAAACCATTTTATAGGACACCTGCACCATTGCCAGGGTTTTTATATGCAGCACGAGCACTATTCATGCTTACACACACACCCTGGTAATTGCCATGCCACCACACTAGATAACATTTAAATTTAAACCTTTTAATAATTGATACTTAAACTGGTGCTATTGCCTTTAATTCCTTAAAATAAAACCGTAGGACTGCTATTCATGTGCATGTACTTCATCATATTAATTGTTCATGCCTAATCCATTAATTACACATCGCAACTTGATTATTGACACCATATGCATTCATTATCTTTGATATATGCACTTATGAGGACTTCTTGAGATTTTATGATATTTCTGGATTTCGGGGGAAAGCCGCAAAATTTCTAAACTTATTATATTTTAAAAACATGTAAATTGCGGTTTTCTAGTGATGTAAGTGTCGTCCACCATGAGTTTGCTGTGGTTTTTGGAGACCCGTTTCGAGGAGTTGGATGAACCGTTTCGGGTACATGGTGAGCCCGGTAGGGTACCCCGGGGCAAGAAGCTCGTGGTGCTGACGATGAGCCTGGCAGGGGACGGATTACCTACCGGTGACTTCATTGGGCACGGCGGATATCCAGAAGATACCGACCGGGGCCGCGAGAGGATGAGATATTGATATTGAGATGGGTCAGCCGGATGGCTGAGGCCAGAGACACTATGACATGGATTTATGAGATTTGAGACAGCTTTTGGGTGTCGTTGCTGGACACCGGTTTTCGTCGATTCATTGATATTATGTTGGCATTCTAAAAGAGTTTCAAAAAAACAAAAAGAGATAAAATATTTCTTATATATACCTATTGAGACCTTAGATATTCATGTTACATACATATTAGTACACTGATATTGTATACACACCTGCTAGTGCATCCAGTCATACCTGTATTTTAGATGCTAGGATGCTTGTGTGCATGCATACGATAGCCTTTGTAGATGTTATTTATTACTCACGAGTTGGCAACTCACCCCCGTTGTGCCACAGTCTTTTGCAGGTCCGCTCCGTCAGTTCAGTAGCGGCGAGCGCACTTGTTCTTTTGCCTCTTTTGCCTGAGCTCGAGATTTGCTCATAGGTGGGTTATGTTATTATTTTTGTACCACCTTGTATATTCTTTGTATCTAGTGTACTCCATCTACTGTTTCTACCAGTTTTATTGTATATTGACCTAGAGATGAGACTGTGAGGTTTGTGGACTTTTATGCTGTATTTTGGGGTCGAGCTCACTTGAGTCGACATGATGTTTTCTTATGCTTCATTATGATTATTATGCTTGTTGTCATTTTATATTGCGTGGGATTTGTGACCGCCTTATGGCGAAGAGCTAGCTCCCGCTTGGGGATGCCCTTTTTGTTGGATTCATATATATTTTGTTGTACCCATTTTTGGGGGCCAGTATTTACAAAGGAGACTCTGCCGAAATTTTCGGAAAAATTGGTATTGTTTTTAAAAAGGGTTTTACATGACTTATTTGATAAACTCGCTTTCAATTGATTGGGTTTTCTTCACTCTTTTGCTTAAATGGTTTTGTTTTCTGGGCTTTGGCTTACTTACTTTACGGACGTCTTTAGACGTTTCGTAAACTTAAGTGCCAGTCACGTTCCGTACCCTGCGGGTCGTGACACTAAACCTTCGCGACACGCGTGATACGTGAGTATGTTTGGGGCTTTTGTGTATCGCGACGCGTCGGGGTAGTTTCAGGCGCGTGATCACACGTTTTAGCGTATCGCGCACACGCGCGATTGGTTTGCGACACGGGTTTCTAGTTGGACCGTAATGTCGCGCTTCTTTGAAATTGAGCTTATGTATGATATATGTTATGTGATTCTAGGTTCGCAGGCCAGTGAGACGGACGCTGTGAAGAAGGGCAAGCAAGTCGTCGGCTACACTTAGCGCGAGACTCGGTGAGTAGATTTCACATCTACGGGGATATCGCCCTCATGGCGTTATGCGTCAGGGCTGATAGGACCTTATTATTATATGTTGCATTTACCCCACGGACTGTCATCTCATATTGCATTCCTTGCTACATATATATATGCTTAGAACTGATAGAACACCGCACTATTACTAACGGTTTATGTTGCACGGACACTATTTGCATGCTACACACACACCGTTAGTAATTGCCATGCCACACCCACTGTAGAGCTGCCATGATTATATTGTTATAGTTTATCTTACATATGATTGGTGATGATTTCCTGGAAATTGGGAGCCGCATGACATCTTTAAAAACGGAAACTATTTTTAAAAGCGGTTTCTCCTTATGCTCATACCATGGATTGCTTTACATTGTACCTCGCATTGGATTTACTTATTGGTGATGGATTTTCATGTGATTTCTGGTTTTTGAGGACCGTGGAAGTATTTAAGAAAAGATGAACTATTTTGAAAAACCCGGTACCTCATGATATGATTTTTTGGTGTGTCCACCACGCGTTTTCTCGGTGCTGAGACGTGTGCTTGAAACCCGATTCGAGGAGTGGATGATCCGTCTGCGGGTTCGTGGTGGACCCGGTATGGTTCCCCTCGGCGAGATGATCGATGGGTTTTGCCGATTGAGCCTGGAGGCGAGCGAGTACCCACCGGTGATTGGTTGGACCTGGCAGTTGTCCGGAGGATACTGACCAGAGTCGAGAAATGGATGTTGGATGATCCGTACTGCCGGGGCCGAGGGCCGATACCGCAGATGGACCCCGTGGGCCGATCCGGACTAACGGAGCCCGATATACGAGGATTTGCGTGTCGATGCTGGACATGAGTATTTTATGATATTTTGGGTGCCGATGTTGGGCACTCGTGATTTCTCAGAGATGTACAAGATTTGAGGGCCGATGGGTGTGCCGGCGCCTGAGTGTATTTGGGATTTGGGTGCAGTCTGAGGCACCGATTATTGCTTTCCATGTTGACATATCCATGTAGATGTTATTTATCCCATGCTCAGTATTGATTACTATATACCTCATCCTGTAGCATTTACCTGATAGAGCACTTGCATTACTATTGCATCCACTGTTTGTCATGCATTGATATTATCTGCTGGCATTAGTAGAGCCGCGCTATATGTGCATGCTCGCGATCACCTTTATATGTTATCTCTATTCACGAGTTGGCAACTCACCCCCGTTGTGCCACAGTATTTGCAGGTTGCCCTTGGGAGTAGTCACGGCTGGTTGTTTACCGCATCTTTTGGCACAGATACCCTTTCTGAGACGAGTTAGCCTTTTTGCTGATAGGTGGGTTTTTGTACGGTATCTGTCATCTTTCAGTTGTATATTGATGTATCTAGTATTCTCCATCTACCTTTCTGTATTGACTTAGAGACAGTTGTGAGGACGATGTGTAGGATTCTTACTCTGGTGTCGAGCTCGCATGTGAGCCGACTTTATTTTATGCAGTCTTATCTTTGTGATATTTGTCCTTGCTTTACTGTGTATTCTTCGCTACGGCGTTGTATATCATATTGTGATGCTTTATTCATTTCACTTGTTATTTCTGCTATACCTTGCTTTTACCCGACTTGCGGGACAAATGTTTTAAAAAGGAAATGTTGCCAAAATTATAAAATTTATAACTCTTAAACTAAAAAGGATTTCTACTAAATAAATGGAAGTTTCTCAGATATGTATGACTGTTTTTACAAAAATGTTTCAATCACTCTATATTTATTGGTTTTGATTTCTGGGTTCGGCTTACTTAACCGCGTTACGCCTGTAGACGTTGCGTGGTTAAGTGCCGGTCACGAGTCGAAATTCTCGGGTCGTGACAAAGTTGGTATCAGAGCGTAGGTTTTACCTTCGGAGTATAGGATGACCCTGGTATGATGGAGTAGGTAGCTGCGGCAGGGTAGCGTAGCGTGTGTATGTTCCGCGGCATACTCACGACACGGTACTCCGCCTACGCGACCTTAGGACTTGTTGATTTAAATTCCTTCGTGAATACATGCATTCTTGCGATTCGATTTCCGTGTTCTTATCGAATCCAAATTTTCTTTCAGCCATTATGCCGCCTAAGACTACGAGGCCACAGAGAGCGGCCGCGAGGGCCGAGATTCGTGTTGACTCGTCCGAGACGAGGACTGATCCAGGCAGTGCATCCGTTGTACCCGAGCAGGCTGTTCCTGCCGTGACAGATCAGATCGCCACGCTAGGGGCTGGTATGCAGGAGATGCGCCAAACGGTGGGATCTAGCATGCAGGAGATGCGCCAGATGATAGGATCGCTAGTTGAGACGCTCCGAGCGCAGCGACCAGAGGTAGCTCCACCTGTTCCAGCGACCGCGATGGTACCTACCGCACAGCCAGTTGCCCCTGCAGCCACGGAGGTGATTACAGTATCGCTATCAGAATTCATGAAGCTGAAGCCTCCGGTCTTCACAGGCACCGATACAGCCGAGGACCCACAGTCTTTCATCGATAGGATGGCAAGGATATGCCATTCCCTCAGATGCGCAGATGCGAGATGGGTTGAGTTCGCGAGCTTTCGCCTGGACGGTCTTGCGCAGAAGTGGTGTGATTCAGTTGAGAAGGGCAGAGCAGCAGGTCTTCCTCCTATGACCTGGACGGAGTTCGTGACCATATTTCTAGCTCGTTTCCTTCCCCAGAGTGTTAGGGATGCCCGAGCACGCAGATTTGAGTCCTTGCGCCAGACGCCAGGGATGACAGTGGCAGAGTATGACGTGCTGTTTACAGAGCTAGCAGTCTACACCCCATATTTAGTGGCTACCGAGGAGTTGCGAGTCAGGAGATTTGTTCGAGGCTTGCTTACACCACTGTTCCTCGTGATCAGCGTGCAGCACTACAAGACCTATGCAGCAGCTGTAGACGCAGCCCTAGTAGTCGAGGAGCACCTTGCTGAGTCTTCGGTAGTTCCAGAGCCGAAGAGAGCTCGTACCAGTATTTCCGCACGGAGGCAGTCATTCAGACGCCGCGACAGGTATCGTTCTGGTACGAGGAGTAGCAGAGATTCGGGACGAGGCCGGATGTTTAGTTCGTATCCCCAGGAAAGTCAGCAGTCACCGCGGGGTTGCTTCAGATGTGGCAGCCTACTTCACCTCGTTCGAGATTGTCCAGAGACACACCGGAGGGAGGCGGCAGCACCGCATGTTACTTTACCGCCTTCACCACCCCAGAGGGCATTGCCCGTTGTACCTACCATTGCTCCGCGCCAGACTCATGCACAGAGAGGTCGTGGGCGTGGAGGAGTTGCTCAGAGAGGGCGAGATGACCGAGGCAGAGGGCAGTCAGTTACAGGTGGTGGACAGGCGCGGGTTTTTGCTTTGACACATCAGGACGCGCAGGCGTCCAATGCAGTGGTTTCAGGTATCCTTCCTGTATGTTCAGTTGATGCACACGTACTGTTCGATCCCGGATCCACACACTCGTACGTATCCACACACTTTGTGCCGAGTTTGGGTAGAGAGTCCAGCTTGCTTGATCAGCCGCTTGTGGTGACCACTCCTGTGGGAGAGTCGTTTGTTGCTAGACACATGTTCCGATCCTGTACCGTCTGTATTGGCGAGAGAGAGTTGCCTGTCGACTTGATCCTTCTGGAGATGTTGGACTTCGACGTTCTCTTAGGTATGGATTGGTTAGCCACGTGCTATGCTTATGTGGACTGCCGTGAGAAGACAGTTAGATTCTGCTTTCCCGGCGAGTCGGTTTTTGTTGTGTTGGGGGACCGTGGTGCCGCCCCTCACAGTGTGATTTCTTCTTTTCGCGCTGGACAGCTTTTGAGGAAGGGATGTCAGGGATTTCTCGCCTATGCTTGCGATGCTCGCGCTACAGAGGTTCCATTGGATCAGGTTCCGGTTGTTAGCGAGTTTCCTGATGTGTTCCCTGCCGAGCTTCCAGGGTTGCCGCCCGAGCGCGACATTTCTTTCTGTATTGATTTGGTTCCTGGCTCGGGGCCTATTTCCATACCGCCTTATCGGATGGCCCCGGCGGAACTTAGAGAATTGAAGGGTCAGTTGCAAGATTTGCTGGACAAGGGACTTATTCGACCCAGTGTTTCTCCTTGGGGTGCTCCAGTCCTGTTCGTTAAGAAGAAAGATGGCAGTTTGCGTCTGTGTATCGACTACCGCCAGCTGAACAGGGTGACAGTGCGGAACAGGTATCCTTTGCCGCGCATCGACGATTTGTTCGACCAGCTTCAGGGGGCAGGGTACTTTTCGAGGATCGATTTACGATCGGGCTATCATCAGCTGCGGGTTCGACAGGAGGACATTCCCAGGACAGCTTTCCGTACGCGCTACGGCCATTACGAGTTTTTGGTGATGTCGTTCGGACTCACCAATGCGCCAGCAGCCTTCATGGACTTGATGAACCGTATTTTCCGGCCATATTTGGATCTGTTCATCATAGTCTTCATTGACGATATCTTGGTGTATTCCCGGAGTAGTGAGGAGCACGAGCAGCACCTGCGGATTACATTGCAGACCTTGAGGGAGCACCAGCTTTATGCGAAATTTTCCAAGTGTGCTTTTTGGCTGGACAGCATAGACTTCTTGGGACACGTGATCTCACGAGACGGTATATGTGTAGACTCGAGGAAGATCGAGGCCGTTCAGCGTTGGCCCAGACCTACATCGGTGACGGAGATTCGCAGCTTTTTGGGGTTGGCCGGTTACTACAGACGTTTTGTGCAGGACTTCTCCCGTTTTGCTACACCGTTGACCGGGTTGACCCGGAAGGGAGTTCCTTTCGATTGGACGGAGGAGTGCGAGCACAGTTTCCAGCAGTTACGGACACGGCTGACGATGGCACCGGTGCTATCTTTACCTTCCGGATCGGGCGGATTTGTGGTCTTTTGTGATGCTTCTCGAGTGGGGTTAGGGTGCGTACTGATGCAGCATGATAGAGTGATCGCGTATGCCTCGCGACAATTGAAGAAACATGAGTAGAACTACCCCACTCACGATTTGGAGATGGCAGCAGTGGTCTTCGCACTTAAGATCTGGCGACATTACCTATACGGCGAGTCGTGCCAGATATTCACGGATCATAAGAGTCTGAAATACATATTCCAGCAGCGGGGCCTGAACCTTCGACAGCGCCGATGGATGGAGTTAGTGAAGGATTACGATTGCGAGATCTTATATCACCCGGGCAAGGCAAATGTGGTGGCAGATGCTTTGAGCAGGAGGCCCGGGAGCAGTCTATCTTGTTTGAGCGCAGTACAGGGACAGTCATCAGCAGACTGGCAGATATTATGCAACAGCCGGAAACAGTTCGAGTTCATGCCGATTGGAGGACAGATAGCGCATGTCCGTGCACGCCCACAGTTGATCGATCGTATACGTGAGGCACTGCTCAGTGATGACCGATGTTCAGAGATCATGGCACAGATTGGACAGGGCAGATTTTCCGAGTTCGTGATTGATGGTGAGGGGATACAACGATTTGGAGTCAGACTGTGCGTACCAGATGCTGAGGGACTGAGACGCGAGATTCTTGAGGAGGCACATCGATCGGTATATAGCGTCCATCCTGGTTCCACCAAGATGTATCATGATATGAGAGGTGTTTACTGGTGGGACGGAATGAAGAAGGACATTGCAGATTTTGTGGCGAGGTGCCTGACTTGTCAGCAAGTCAAGGCTGAGCACCAGAGGCCCGCGGGAGAGCTACAGCCGTTACCCATTCCGGAGTGGAAATGGGAACATATTTCGATGGATTTCGTGGTGGGTCTACCCAGGACTAGTCGGGGGTATGACTCCATCTGGGTGATCGTGGATCGTTTGACGAAAGCGGCTCACTTCCTACCGGTGAAGACGACTTTCGGATTTACTCAGTATGCCCAGATCTACATTGACGAGATAGTGCGACTGCACGGAGTCCCGACGTGTATTGTGTCCGACAGAGGCACCCAGTTTACCAGTAGACTATGGCAGAGGCTCCAGGAGGCTTTGGGCACTCGCTTGAGTTTCAGCACAGCTTTTCATCCGCAGACCGACGGACAGTCAGAGTGGACCATCCAGACTCTCGAGGACATGCTCAGAGCTTGTGTATTAGATTTCGGAGGTAGCTGGGATCATCATTTGCCCTTGGTAGAGTTCTCCTACAATAACAGCTACCAGAAGGCCATTCAGATGGCACCATTTGAGGCTCTTTATGGGAGGAGATGCAGGTCGCCCACTTATTGGACAGAGCTCAGTGAGAGCAGTATCTTAGGGCCACAGATCGTTGAGGAGACGACAGCGAAGATCCAGTTGATTCGCGATAGGATGAGAGCAGCCCAGAGTAGGCAGAGATCTTATGCGGACCTTCGGCGACGCAGACTTGAGTTTTCTGTTGGTGATCATGTTTTCTTGAGGGTCTCCCCAATGAAAGGTGTGATGAGGTTTGGGAAGAAGGGGAAGCTCAGTCCCAGGTATGTGGGTCCCTTCGAGATCCTCGAGCGTATTGGTGCGGTAGCTTACCGGTTAGCCCTTCCGCCCAGCTTTTCAGATGTGCATCCCGTATTTCATGTCTCGATGCTCCGCAGATATCTTCATGATCCTTCGCATGCGATTCAGCATCCGACGATCCAGCTTGAGCGTGACCTTTCCTATGCAGCACAGCCGGTGATGATCTTGGATCGACAAGTGAAGAAATTGAGATCGAAGGACATCCCATCTGTTAAGGTACTTTGGCGTGGCCAGAACCGTGAGGAGGTCACTTGGGAGACCGAAAGAGAGATGATGAAGACGTATCCCCATCTTTTTGAAGGTACGTGTAGTTAGATTTTTGAAATTCGGGGACGAATTTCTTTAAGGGGGAGAGATTGTAACACCTTAGGATAATGGTTATTGAATAATTATATTTAAATAATGGTTTTTAACAAAAATTTTACCAAATTGTGTTTTAAATATTTTTCCTAATTTAATAAATATTTTTCCAAAATTTTCCTATGCTTGCACACATATGTGCATGTAAACTAGGGTTTTTAAATTGAGTTAATACCATGATTATTAACCATGGTGGGTTAATCATAGGATTAAGTCTTTTGGGTTTTTAAGTAGGGTTTAATTAGCTAATTAAAAATTACTTTAATTTGAATTGTTATAGGTGTTGACTTGTGAGAGAGAGAGAGGGGGGCATCATGGCTCAAGCCATGCTTGCATTAAATGAAGAGAGAGAGAGGAGGGTTGACACTTGAGTGATGGTTGTTTTTCCCCTCATTTCTTTGTTTCTCTCTTAACTCTCTCACACACACACACACACACACACACAAACACTTACCTCTCCAACCTCAGCAGAACCCCCAGCAGCAGCAACAACAGCAGCAAGCACAGCAGCACCACCAAGCACAGCAGCAGTGGCAGCAAGAAGCAGTAGCAGCAGCAGCAAAGTTCAGCAGCAGCAGCAGTGAGCACCAACAGCAACAACAGCAAGTGCAGCCCCTTCCCTTCATTTCTTCATCTTCCTGCAGCTCCCTAGGGTTAAGTATGAGGTATACTTCCTAACTTGCTTCCCTAGTTTGCTTAGTTAGTGTAGATTTGCATCGGTTAATGGTTTTTAGTGCGTTTTAGTGTGATATGGGGTGTTTAATGGGAACTTTGTGCTAATGAGGTGTAAATTGGTTTCAGTAGGATAGTTGAGGTTTGTTGAGACCATGTTAACTTAGTTTAACCCCGATTGCACTAAAATACCACCAGTTTTCCTATTTGATGCAATTTGTCGTTTTTAAGCAAACTTGAGCTTTTCTGGATCTGCTTTTGACCCGATGAGATCTGAGTGAAATTGAGGAGACTGTAGTATAGTAGTGATGTGCTGATACCCTAGCTTGAACCCGACCCCCTAATTGCTACAGTAGGCCGCCAATTTTCTCTTTCTGGCCGCAAATTGCGGCCAGATGGGAAGGTTTTGGGTTGGTGTTTGGTCCTGTAGGTGTCTTCTAGTGTGTAGGGTGTTGTTATATATATAGTTTTGTAAGTTTAGCTCTGTGTAGAAATCTGGGACCAAATACCTGTTTTGCCGTTTTTCTAAACCTTCGCGACACGCGTGATACGTGAGTAGGTTTGGGGCTTTTGTGTATCGCGACGCGTCGGGGTAGTTTCAGGCGCGTGATCACACGTTTTAGCATATCGCGCACACGCGCGATTGGTTTGCGACACGGGTTTCTAGTTGGACCGTAATGTCGCGTTTCTGTGAAATTGAGCTTATATGTGATATATGTTATGTGATTCTAGGTTCGCAGGCCAGTGAGACGGACGCTGCGAAGAAGGGCAAGCAAGTCGTCGGCTACACTTAGCGCGATACTCGGTGAGTAGATTTCATATCTACGGGGATATCGCCCGCATGGCGTTATGCGTCAGGGCTGATAGGACCTTATTATTATATGTTGCATTTACCCCACGGATTGTCATCTCATATTGCATTCCCTGCTACATATATATATGCTTAGAACTGATAGAACACCGCACTATTACTAACGGTTTATGTTGCACGGGCACTATTTGCATGCTACACACACACCGTTAGTAATTGCCATGCCACACCCACTGTAGAGCTGCCATGATTATATTGTATAGTTTATCTTACATATGATTGGTGATGATTTCCTGGAAATTGGGAGCCGCATGACATCTTTAAAAACGGAAACTATTTTTAAAAGCGTTTTTCCCCTTATGCTCATACTATGGATTGCTTTACATTGTACCACGCATTGGATTTACTTATTGGTGATGGATTTTCATGTGATTTCTGGTTTTTGAGGACCGTGGAAGTATTTAAGGAAAGATGCACTATTTTGAAAAACCCGGTACCTCGTGATATGATATTTTGGTGTGTCCACCACGCGTTTTCTCGGTGCTGAGACGTGTGCTTGAAACCCGATTCGAGGAGTGGATGATCCGTCTGCGGGTTCGTGGTGGGCCCGGTATGGTTCCCCTCGGCGAGATGATCGATGGGTTTTGCCGATTGAGCCTGGAGGCGGGCGAGTACCTACCGGTGATTGGTTGGACCTGGCAGTTGTCCCGAGGATACTGACCAGAGTCGAGAAATGGATGCGGGATGATCCGTACAGCCGGGGCCGAGGGCCGATACCGCAGATGGACCCCGTGGGCCGATCCGGACTGACGGAGCCCGATATACGAGGATTTGCGTGTCGATGCTGGACACGAGTATTTTATGATATTTTGGGTGCCGATGTTGGGCACTCGTGATTTCTCAGAGATGTACAGGATTTGAGGGCCGATGGGTGTGCCGGCGCCTGAGTGTATTTGGGATTTGGGTGCAGTCTGAGGCACCGATTATTGCTTTCCATGTTGACATATCCATGTAGATGTTATTTATCCCATGCTCAGTATTGATTACTATATACCTCATCCTGTAGCATTTACCTGATAGAGCACTTGCATTACTATTGCATCCACTGTTTGTCATGCATTGATATTATCTGCTGGCATTAGTAGAGCCGCGCTATATGTGCATGCTCGCGATCACCTTTATATGTTATCTCTATTCACGAGTTGGCAACTCACCCCCGTTGTGCCACAGTATTTGCAGGTTGCCCTTGGGAGTAGTCACGGCTGGCTGTTTACCGCATCTTTTGGCACAGATATCCTTTCTGAGGCGAGTTAGCCTTTTTGCTGATAGGTGGGTTTTTGTACGGTATCTGTCATCTTTCAGTTGTATATTGATGTATCTAGTATTCTCCATCTACCTTTCTGTATTGACTTAGAGACAGTTGTGAGGACGATGTGTAGGATTCTTACTCTGGTGTCGAGCTCGCATGTGAGCCGACTTTATTTTATGCAGTCTTATCTTTGTGATATTTGTCCTTGCTTTACTGTGTATTCTTCGCTACGGCGTCGTATATCATATTGTGATGCTTTATTCATTTCACTTGTTATTTCTGCTACACCTTGCTTTTACCCGACTTGCGGGGAAAATGTTTTAAAAAGGAAATGTTGCCAAAATTATAAAATTTATAACTCTTGAACTAAAAAGGATTTCTACTAAATAAATGGAAGTTTCTCAGATATGTATGACTGTTTTTACAAAAATGTTTCAATCACTCTATATTTATTGGTTTTGATTTCTGGGTTCGGCTTACTTAGCCGCGTTACGCCTGTAGACGTTGCGTGGTTAAGTGCCGGTCACGAGTCGAAATTCTCGGGTCGTGACACAAACCATGGTTAAAAAGATGATTAGGGTTTTGCTTATTCATTTATTTATTTATTCATTTATTTGGAAAAGATTTTGGAGAGAATGGTGGCTTTCTTTGTTTCTAATTGAAGCTTCATGAAGCTTTGACTTTATAACCATTCTTGTCTTCATGCTTAACCCTAACCATTCCACGTAACCATGGTCTATTCTCTACACTCTACCATAGTTATTATATGATAAGTATCTCTTTTCTTTTCTATTTTTCTTTAAGACTTATCATATTCTAGCTTCATCTTCTTCTTCATCTTCAAAGAAAAAGCTTAAGTCCATTAATGGCAACTTGAGCTAAAGTGTGAGAAATCCAATTCTAAAGTGAACCCACCTCCTATTTCTTCACCCTCTACCTCTTGCCAAGTAGTATAGGGTGTTTTCTTCATAAGTTTCACAACTTGATGGAGTTAGAGCTTGAACTTGTGATGCCTCGACGTAGATCATTTTCGGCACGAAGCCGACGACCTAGCCCGCCCATTTCTCCAATTAAGCCGACGATTGAGTACGGGATTCAAGATAGACAGCGAGAGGACGCCTACGTGGAGCTAAAACCCAAACGTACCAATCGTGGTTTCACAACTCACTAATTATTATACGAAATAAGTTGTAACTCATCAAAACCCCAAAATAAATCAAATAGATTTATTTCCAAAAATCTAGTAAGCTTCAATTTTCCGTTTTAGCACAAAACTTGATATTTTAACAATTCTTGTGGCCACAATAATCACTAAATATCTTAACTAATTCACACAAACCATAACTAAATTTTCATCTCACTTAATTTCATTAACCCAAAAAGTCAAGTTTGCAAAATAGCTAAATTAGTGCAATTTTAAAATAACAATTAGCAAACTAGCTACTAGGTTAGATTTTACAAGTCTTAAAGTGTTAAATTACACAATTAACCATGATCAAATGACATAAGCCCTAACTTGATCCAAATAAAAATCTTGAATTTTCAAGTTAGCAACTAGAACCAAATTAACACTTAAATATGCTAGATTAAGCAATTTAAACAACAATTTCATTATAGGGTTAAGATTTATACCTCACAAAATCAAGAGATCAAACTTAAAATCTAGCGTCCCAAACTTGCTTCTATGCTCCAAAATCCATGCTTGAATGGCCAAGGAAAAAGGGGTAGAGATTAGATTAGGGATTTGTGTGAGTTTGTATGGATTTTTGATGCATTTTTGAGTGAATTTTTGGTGTGAAATGGTATGGTGAAATGAGGGGGCTGCTGCTGGAATTGGATAGGGCTCAACGAAGTGTGGGATGAGGGAAGAGAGAGGGAGGGAAGTGTGATGTCAACCCAATAAACCCCCCTACATATTATTAAACTCATTACTTGTTTTCTATTTCATCTGAATTTTTAAAAAGAGAATGAGGTGTGAATTTGTGAAGAGTGCGGGGAGGGCTGCCACACTAGGCTCGGCTAAGACTTGGTAATGGGGTGTGTGTGAGTGTAAGTGAGTGAGTGGGTGCACACACAAGAAAATAAACACCAGACATCAATTTCTATTCAATTTATTTTCACAATTTAAGCCTTTTTCTTGATATTTTCTAAAACCATCTTGACAATTTCTTTTCATTTCAAAAACAACATGTTACATTTTAGTTTAATGTGTCTTGATGCACTTAACTTGTATTAACCCATTCCAATTTGTAATTATCACTAATTAAATGTATTAGTGAAGTCTTAAAATAATCTTTAAAATAATTAATTACGGAAAATATTTTAGTAAACTAGAAATTTTATAAGTGGCCAATTAAATACCAAATACTAGCAATTACATAGCTAGAATAGGTATATTTAATTTTATGTTGAAAGATAATCATGTATTGGTTTTTACGGAAAACACCAGTTATTTTACCGATCATCCAAAATTTCACCTAAACGGTTCTCAAAACGTTACATCTGTCGTTAGTTAAGTAACCTAACGAGTGATAACGGGACCCAGTGGCGAATGCGGATGGCATATACGTACATCATATTTTCGTTCTTTTGTCGTGTGATTAATTGATGGGACTGCGTTGATTCAGATCAATGCAAGGAAAATAGACCTATTATATGTTGTTGGAACAATTTTAAAAGGTTGTGATTACAAGGACGTTCTCTTTCGTTTTACAAAGCGGTATTTGGTTATGAATATCCAGCACCTCATTCGACAAGTCAAGAGCCGAAATCCCTTCATTGGCAGTGACCTCTTGGGCAGAAGTTTGCGTCAGGTTAATAACTTCACTATAATCGATTACTTTTTGCTTTGGATCGTGGTATTCAGTGGGAATATCCCGCACCTCATTCGACGAGGAAAGAGCCGAGATCCCTTCATAGGGAGAGACCTCTTTAGCAAAGGTTTTCGCCACTACATATTTATAAAAAGCTATCTGGTTCCTTCAACAATATCAAGTTCATTACGTTAAAGGTTTTTCGCCAAAAACCATTCGTAACCCTCCATCATTTCAGACAGGTAACACTTAGTATTCATGCTATGTTTGTTGGCCTTCGTCATGGCATAGTGTATCTTAGCTACTTGTTAATTTTCTGTTGCATAGATAGATGCATTGGTTTGGGTCAGTCGTACTATTATTTTGGTCTTCGTCAAGGGTATGTATGGATGGGTTCAAATTAACCTGGACAATGACGGGTAGAACTTGACACGAGAGTTATGATATGTTGGCCTTCGTCAAGGTCATAAGAGCATAGGGTAGAAATCACTTCGGGAGTTTCAAACATACAAGAAACTTGACAGGCATGCGCATACCTACTGGAGTATGATAACTTGAGTGGATTCCATCAGGTTATCAAGAGATGATAGTTGGATCCCGTTTTCCACTGATGAGTTGGTTTACTCCTCGGGTGATTTTAGATGATCCCGACTAATTCTTCTTTCAGGTTTGGAGGAGAATTTGAGGATACAGTAGAAGACATCGTAATTAGATAAAGTGATTGACCATTCTGATCTAGGTTACAGTGCACGCCGAGTGTTTCTTTTCTCTCTCTCTTTTTGCGGCGACCATGGCCCGACCCTAGAGTATAACTCGGTAACCAAGTTAACCGAACCTTCTTTAAACACATTGACTTTTGGATTGTCAGAGTTGCATACTTCATTGCCACTCCTACTTTTACCCTTTGCTTTTCTCTGGAACATTCCGTATCACTACGAAGATCCATATTTATAGGATATGACCATCGTATAGTTACATATGAACACGAAGAAACTTGTTTAAGATTCGAGAATGGTTTCCGGTTCTGGAGAAATTGAATAGGATTATTTAGTTGTCTTTTCCTTTTACCTTCACCCAGGATATAAGGGCTTCTAGGATTTGGAAAGGGTACACCTATTGCGCTTGTTGGATAGTCTTCTTCCAAACCATAGGCAGGTGCCGAAAGTGTTGGATATATGTATGCCCTAGAGGCCATTATGTGATAGTGGATGTATCTATACATGTATATATATTCAGTATGCATTCTTGCTCGACATGATAGTATGCTATCTGGTTCTTCTTTATCTGACATGTTGATTTGATCATGCTTATTATTCACTCATACATGCTGATAAAGCCCTGAGGATATTGGCTTGACTGCTCTGATTATGATGGAGATCATACTAGTAGGACATCTGTAGTCTATAAGCATATCCTGGAAAGTCCCTGGTCGTAGGTATATCGAGACGGGGCATTGATATACCAGAGTAGACTAGCGTATATGATACTAGACCCATATGATGGGCGATGGATGTTCCCACATTCATCGATGTTTGACATCAAGATCATATACGGGTGCTCAGTGCTGACTGGGTACACTGGACGGACTCACCGAGAACTCCTATATGGAATTATATCTATCGTCGGATAGCAGTTCTCAGATGACACTGGTATAGGTTAGTCTGTAGACCCGAGATCGTCATGGAGTCTTGTGTGTTCTCCCACTGTACTTTGATTGCCACCCTACCACGGCTCTACTGAGTCGTGCAAACAGGTGGCCGTTGGGTACAGTCCCGAGACACACGAAGGCAATGAGCGATAGGAGGGGTTTCGTCTCTCCCGGTATTGGGAGTTGATGTTGTACTGTGCCCGACTGGTTATATCAGTAAGTCCCTGGCCAGGGCTGCTGAGAATTGCTGATAAGTGTTATCAGTAGTTTCTCGATCTGTTATAGACCATTCACCGGCACGACTTATTGAGTTATTAGGGTCGACATTACCATCCCTAGGCTCGATATGCGGCATATCTGACGAAGAGACCGGACTGTACGGTAGTGTTGCCGGTTGGCTCGACGGGAGTTGTAGCAGGTTCGCTTGTTTTCTTCTGATCGCTCAATACCCGGGTGGCCGTTATGTTTAGCTGACCGCTTACCGCTTGGGGGTACCTGATATGATCATCACCCTCTGCCGGCGTATTGACGAGTCTTAGAGTCCCACAAAGGAGTCACCCAGTCCAGGCGAAACGTTGTGGTGCGCGTATGCGATATGCGCATGCACCCGATTAAAATGTGTGTATATGATACCGAACATTGATCGGGTGGCCTGCTTTTGGTGGGGTCATATGAGATATGACCGGATTGATAAATCAAGTGTTGATTTATCGTCTAACCATTAGTTTTCTCACTTGAAACCTTCCTAGAATTTGATGGATGCATGCATGCATGCATGTGTTTCTTTCTTTCATTTTAGTTTCATGCACATGTGGATGTGCATACATGCATACATACATACACCCATCTATCATGGTTGTTAGCACATGGAAATGGTGGCAATATAAGACTCACACCATGGATTAAGTAATGGATTTTTATTTGATTTTGTATTTAAAACAAAATTGAAAAGAAAAGGATAATCTTTACTAGCTTCTACATTCTTCTTCTAACCTAACCAAGCTCACCTACCTCTAACCTTGGGTTATCCTTCTCTTTATCATTTAAAACTCAAGTTAAATAAACTCTTCATCACTTAACCATGGTTGGATGTAAGAAGGAATAAAATATAAAAGGTTATATTTCATTTCTTTTTTTCTAATTGTCATCTTTATCTTTTACACTTGCTAAAAGGAAAAGCCACCATCTTCATCCTCTTTCACCTCTTGCTCTCTAGGTTTTTCTAGTGAGTTAAACACACTTAAAGAAAGGTTTTTGAAGTGAGATTCCAAATCACAACATCATTCTATGCAAGTTTAGCCAACTTGTTTAGAGTGTTCTCTTCGGTTTTACGAAGTTGCGAGCTTGGACGGGGAACTTCGGGTGGATCGTCGTAGACGCAAGAGAACTCAAGAGGACCTCCATTCAACACCCTAGAGACCAAGGAGTCCAGCGAAAGGGAGCTACAAAGGTTGTAGTCTCGAAACCCTAGTTTTGTTCGCTTTAAATTTCGAAACCCTAATTTTCTAGGATCGATTCCTTTGCATGCTTGTTTAGCACCATCAAAATTAAAACTTTAAGGCATGTGATGCTTCAAAACTCTTCATAGGGTGCTAGACAAACCTTACATTGGTATCAGAGCCGACCTAGAACATTAGGCGACGCTTTTACGAAGTAAAAATCCCGATCGGACAAAAAATACGATTTTTTGGACCCTCTCTGGACAAATTTTAAAATCTGACATTTTTCAGAATTAAAAATACTTAAAAAATACAGCAGGGAAAACTAAGAATAATGGTGAAAAACGATGCAGTGTACTGTTTATATGGCCGCGGAACCGCGGCAATTCCTTGCTTAGGCCGCGGATCCGCGGCCGTACAGTGGCATCATGCTATGAAAATTGCACCATAATTCCTAGGTCCGCTAGTATACTGTTTTAGGTATGTTTAATCTGAATATAGTACTGTATTTTCTGGAGATGGTTTTGGACGCGTAGTTTTGATCGGTATTTTCATTTCGTAGCTTTTCCGGGTAAATTAGAAAGTATTGAAGTGTTTGAACGAGTATCATTTGCTCACTATACACGGGGTTTAAATGCTTTGGAGATACGTGCAAGTCTTTTTGTGGTGGTCCCTCTAGAAGACAACAAACCTTAACTCGATTATGTGACCGTCTTGAACTGCCCTTTGAACCTTAGGGTTTGGGGCAGTACGGCGTGCCACATGTGAGGCGTTGGCTTGATCCTTTTACGGCTAGACCGCTACTACTGTGTCACACTCCAGGTGTTTAAACTCTGCTCAAGTGTTGGGCTTTAGTGAATCCTGGGTATTTGATCGTTCGTTCGAAAACTTCAATACTGTCTGTTTATCCGGAATGTGATGCAATGTGTGGAATTCATATTACTAGACATGAAATACGGAATATGTGATATTTCGCATTTGTGATGTCTAAAGCGAATGTGGATTCCAGATATTGCAGTTTTACACTTTCTTTTCTGTGACCGTAAGTGTAGTATGTAGTGGTATTGCCGATTGTCGTTGCTATATGTCGACGACAATCGGTTTATGCATACTTACTTACGTTGATGATATGGGATATTATGTGTTGCTGAAATATGATGTGCAGGATTGTCGCGATTGAATAGCCAGGGGTTTTTTATGTGAGATGAGAGTTTTTATATTTTCATTCATGTAAATTCAAATGTAATGTAATATTCTTTTATTTGGGGCACTTCCGGGTTGAGGTTGCTGCCACCAGTGTTGTATATTATTTACTTTTCCGCATTAGGATGGACCCAAGGAGGGGAGCACAGGTGACCGGGTTCTGGGGTTCAGTGGGAGGCCATCTCGAGGAGTCGAGACCGGGTCTCCTAAACTCCAGAATTGGCAGGGTCACTTGCCGCTCTCGTAGGGGTCCAGGGTATGGGCTTGGCTATTCATCGCGACTGTGGAATCCGTATTTTCTATTCTGGCTAAATACTAAATACGGACGTCCTAGTATATCCCACGTTATATCTATATTTCTGCTGCCTGTGTTTTGTGATATCTGAGACGAATGACATATTATATATATGATATATAGTAGACGTTGCTTATGTTTTACACCCGCGCTAGTCCCGTCCCGGTATACCATTAGTTAAGTAACCTAACGGTGCATAACGGAACATTGCGGCAAATGCGGATGGCATAAGCGTACGTGTTATTTTCGTTTCTTTTTCTGTGATTGGCTTAAGGACTTAAATGATGGGATTACATTAATGTGATTAATGTAAAGAAAATAAACCTAAAAGATGTTGTAGAATCGGATTTGAAAACTACTCGGCTATTTATGAAAAAGCTATATTTCAAAACTGCGGAGCTTAAGCCACTCCTTTTAAAAACCACTTGATTCTACAACGATATCAAGCTCAAAGCGTTAAAGATTTTCTTAAAAATCATCCGCAACCCTCCGTCATTTTAGGAAGTAGAGTACTTAGTATTCGTGCTACGTTTGTTGACCTTAGCCAAGGCGTAGTGTACGGTAGCTAAGTGATGTCTTCCTACGAGCGCATATGATGCAGATTAATTAGGACAGGCATATGACTTTGTTGACCTTAGCCAAGGGTCATGTGAATGGGTCTAATTAATCAAGAAATGACGGGTTGAGCTTGACTAGTGCTCGTGATTTTTTGACCTTAGCCAAGGTCACGAGTATTAGGGGTAAAAACCACATCGGGAATTTCAATAGTTGAAATTTGCAATGAGATTGCATACCTTCCACGTGATGGTTGGATCCCGATCCCACTGTGGGCAATAGTTGCTCCTAGGAGAGTTTTACAGTTTATAATTAGCTAACTCATTAGGTGTCTAGAAAGGTGTTTACGGAGCTCCGCCTCTGGGAAAACGAGGTTTACTCTAATTAGGTCCGTGCGAAAGCACGGGGAACCTCCCTCAAGTACCGACACTGGCCTGGCTGAACGGTTGGCGAAGTTGTAGACTGTAATTAATCCTGGATAGTTTTTCTTTTTAAGGTTTGAAAGAAAAACTCGATAAAAAGCAGTGGGAAACATCGATTAGACAAGATAATAACCAATCTAATCTATGCTAGAGCTTTGACTGAGTGTATTCTTTTCTCTCTCTTAATGGCAGATACCCATGACTGGACTCAAGCTTCTACTAGATAAAAACAAACTGAATGGGACCAACTATAAAGACTGGCTAAGGAATCTGAAAATCGCCTTGACTTATGATAAAGTATCATATGTCCTCACGGCTTCAGCCCCGCCCGTCCCTGGTCCAAAATCCTCTGTTGCGAACATTGAAGTCCGCAAGACATGGGACGCTGACTGTGCCACGGCCAAATGCCTCGCGCTTGCATCGATGGACAACACACATCAAAAGCAGCACGAGGACATGGACATTCATGGTATATTGCTCCATACAAAGGAGTTGTATGGGGAGCAATCCCGCGTATTACGATACGAAGCATCAAAGAAATTGTTTCAGATGTGGATGGCCCCTGGCACACCAGTAGGAGACCATGTTCTGAAGATGATAGCTTTTATAGAAGAGCTTGAGGACCTTGGATGGACGATGGACAATGAACAATATATAGATATTATTCTGCAGTCCCTGCCCTCCACCTTTGCTCAGTTCATAGTGAACTTTATCATGCATGGCATGGAGAAGGAACTCCCTGAACTCCTTAATATGTTAAGGTGTGCAGAGAGCACTATGAAGTTGGCAAAAACTCCCGTTATGACTATTGGACAGTCTTCTTCTTCTCGCCCGAAAGCTAAGGCCAAGGGATAGAAAAAGAAGAAACCCACTAATCCTAAGGGCGGAGTTAAAAAGGTGAAGGGAAAGGGAAAGTCCAAAGCTGGAGACCCGGGGAAAGGCGAATGTTTTCATTGCCACAAGACAGGACATTGGAAGCGCAATTGCATGGAGTACTTAAGTCTCAAGAAGAAGCATGGTGATGCTTCTGCTTCAGGTGCGTTTGTGACTGAAAACTGTTTTTCTATAAACTCTGCTTCCTGGGTATTGGATACCGGTTCAGGTTCTCACATTTGCAATTCTATGCAGGGGCTGAGAAATAGCAAGGTTTTGAGGACAGGTGACCATACTCTCCGCGTTGGAAATGGATCCAATGTACATACAGTCGCAGTGGGAGAGTATCACTTGGGGTTGCCATCTGGATGTATTTTGGTTTTAAATCCATGTTATTTTGTACCAAGTATGCTATGTAATATAATATCCGTTTCTTTGTTGGACAATGAAGGGTATAATTTTGTATTGCAGAACAATGTTATGAACATTAACCTGAATCAAATGTTGGTTGGGTATGGTGCGCTTAACAACGGAATATATGTCCTAAATCAACACACATTTTTCAGTATACAACACACTAATAAAAGAAAACTTTCAGAATTAAATGAAGCTTTTCTTTGGCACTGTAGACTTGGTCATATTAACGAAACAAGACTACACAAGTTACACAAAGATGGATATTTAAATTCTTTTGAATATAAATCTTATGCGACTTGCCAGTCTTGTATCAAGGGTAAAATGACCAAAACTCCATTTACCGGACACGGAGAAAGAGCTACTCAGCTCCTTAGCCTCATATATAGTGATGTATGTGGACCTATGTCTACACAGGCTAGAGACGGTTTTTCATACTTCATTACATTCACTGATGATTTCTCAAGATTCGGTCATGTATTTTTATTAAAACACAAGTCCGAAGCTTTTGAGAAATTCATTGAATATAAACAAGAAGTAGAAAAACAAACCGGCTTGAGTATCAAGATACTTCGATCAGATCGAGGTGGTGAGTATCTCAGTGCAGAATTTGCAAACTTCTTAAAAGAGAATGGGATTCTCTCTCAACTCACTCCTCCTTACACACCACAGCACAACGGTGTGTCAGAACGATGGAATAGGACCCTATTAGATATGGTCCGGTCCATGATGAGTGACGCTGAGTTACCAGTCTCGTTTTGGGGGCATGCATTGGAAACTGCAGCATTTCTGCTAAACAGGGTTCCAACCAAAACCGTGTCTACCACGCCATATGAGATATGGCATGGGAAGAGACCATCTCTTAAGAGAATTAAGATTTGGGGTTGCCCGGCCTATGTAAAAAAGCAGAATCCGGACAAACTCGAGACACGGTCAGTCATGTGTAACTTTGTAGGATATCCAAAGAATTCTTATGGATATCTATTCTACCACAAAGAGGAACAAAAAGTGTTCGTTTCTCAACATGCCACATTCTTAGAAAAAGAGTTTTTCACAGACAAAGATGATGGCAAGGTGGTGGATCTAGAAGAGATTCTAGAGACACAAACTACAAATGACGATTTGGTTGAACCGACTGTTGCAGCAGAAACTGAAGAACCTCGGCCACTCCGTAGGTCTGGTAGGACTTCTCGCCCACCGGAGAGGTACTACGGTTTCCTCATTGATGGTAACGGAGAAGATTGCATCATGGATGATGATGATTCTGTTGGTGTATATGTCCTAGAGGCCATTACTGTATCATACTAGTACGTATATTACTTGATGGATGCTTGGGATATTCACAGTTGTATAGACAATCTTGCTCGATATAGTAGTATGCTACTTGGTTTGTCTCTGCTTTAATCTGTACGTGTGTGTTTATTCATTACATCACCTATACGCATTAGTAGAGCCCTTAGGATCTTTGCTTGATTACCGGCGTTGTGATGGCGATCACACTCGTGGGGGCTGGGTAATCTACAAGCACATCCTTATACACGTCCCTGGTCGTGGGAGTATCGAGATAGGGCATCGATACTCCGGAGTAGACTAGCGTATGCGCTTCTCATCCGAGCACGGGAGACGGTCTGTCCCACAACCGTCAGTACGCCGTACTTGAGATAGTATGCGGGTGCTCGTTAGGTTACGAGTACACTGGACAGGACTCGTCGGGAACTGATGGTTGGTATTATACCTATCGTCAGTTATCAGTTTCCAGGTGACATGAGTACAGCTTAGTCCGCTGACTTGACACTGTCACTTCGTCTCGAGTGTGTTCCCACTGTTCTTTGATTACTATCCTACCACGGCTCTACTGAGTCGTGCAAACAGGTAGTAGTTGGGAGCAGTCCCGAAGCACTTGGAGGCAGTAACGGTTAGACAGGATTCGTCTCTCCCGGTATTGGGGGTTGACATCGCGCTGTGTCTAGGAGAGCCATTACACAAGTAGTCCCTGGCCAGGGCAAGCGAGATATACTGGTAGGTTTCCAGTGTTATCTCAGGATGTTCTGGACTTCACTCCGACACGACTTGTACCGCTATTAGGGGACTGACGTTTACCGCCCCCCTGGGCCCGCAATGCGATGTATCAGACGAACAGACCGGACTGTACGGAGATTGTCACATACAGACTCAGTAGGGTTCGGATGGGATTACCTCATCGGCCTTCTTATCGACATCTACCTGGGGACCGTTACGTACAGCTAGTGCCGCTTGCGGTCTGTGGTTAAACCCACTGCCAGCGTAGTGTCGAGTCTTTAGAGTCCCACACAGAGAGTTTCCCTGCACTGAGCGAAACGTATAGAGGCCGTATGGTTTTACGGCAGGGCTGCGATCACTTACGTATACTTGTATGCGTGTGGTGTTCGGGCAGGCAATACTAGTGGGCTTTGGTTTAAGCCGGATCCTAGTATTGCACGGATGGTTTTGTTTTGTCTTCTGTGCATCCGCATTCTACGGAATACGGATGCAGGTGTGTATGCACAGTTTTCCGGAGCGATGAAGGAGGAGGTGCCTCATTAGGGTTTTTGGCAGTTGGTTCAGCCAAAACCGTTATGTGGCAGGTTCATTAGGGTTTTGACAGTTGATTCGGTCAAAATCATTTTGAGGCGGTCTCATTAGGGTTTTGACAGTTCGTTTGGTCAAAACCATTATGAGCCGCGGACATCATTTACTAATCCTATTAGTGATAATTTTATGATGGCTAATTGCATTGACCATTTGACCCCGTTGACCTCTCTTGACTATGTTGACCGGTTGACCGAGTTGACCATTGACTTTCAAGAGGGATCTACACTCTTCTTTTCTTTTCTTTTTCTTTTTCCATTTGGATTATGATAATGGTTATTTCGATGTAGCCATCAAACTTTATCTTGATGGGATTAGTAATGATGTTGTTTTTACATTATTGCAACCATGGTTACTTTTCTTTGTATCATAATTTCTTTCTCATTCTCTCTCTTGTTTTTTCAAGTGAGAAGAAAAGAAATGAACCATGGTTGTTGCTCCTCCTTCTTCTTCCTCCTCTTGATTTTATCTTTTGATCTCATGTGTTGAGAGATAAAGATCCCACAAAGACAAAACCATCCCTTCATCACTTCTACACAACCTAGGGCTTTTAGATTAGCAATCTCTTTGCCCTAGTTATCTCGGCTCGAGGTGGAGCTCGGTGCACATCTCTCGGGTGGATCGTCTACGACTCAAGGAGACCGCGGAGGTGACCAAAGTCCGGATCAAGCCTCGGAGTAAGCAAGGAGAAGAACAACAAGAAGAGAAGGAGTTCAAGTTGAGGTATAACCCCCAACCGAGTTGATAGATCTCTAGTTAGGATACTAGTGTATCGTTTAGCAAAGATCCGGCTTTTACGGTCCATGTTACCATGTTTAGAAAAAATTTTGTTTTACCGTTTCCGCAACCCCGAAAGTACCGGGAGAGATAACGTGGACCTAACAGTGGTATCAGAGCCTAACTAAACACACCCTAGCATGTTAGCAAAGTATTAAGAATATCGACCGGACGAAAGCCCGCAAAATTACCCCGGAAATTTCAGTTTCTGCCGAATTTTAGAACTGTTCCAAAATTAAAAATTTATACACTAAAAATCGGCTCAGGCTTTTGTTAGAATACTGAAGAAAAATGATCACCCGACTCGACTAAAGCGCCGCGTTTCCGCGGCCGAGTTAACTCGGTTGGGGATTCTGTTTTCTGCAGTGTTCTTATATGGGTATTTTGGGATTTTTACAATATGACTTTTCTGCCCAGATTTTCCAGAACGAAAAATTAGTTTTTGGGGCTTAAAAATCCGTATTTTTTGGTCGATGTTCTGTAGACTTTGGCTAATGGTTATATCTGTAATGTTATATGTGTATTGAACGTCTACTAATCGCTATACGCCGATTAGTGGGGGTTATACACATCTGTGATCTGTGTTGTTGGTGGTATGTGTATATGAACTCGTTGGATTGTCGCGGATGAATAGCCGGGGTGGATGTGAGATGAGTGTTTCTTTTTCTTTCATTCATGTAGTAAATTTGTAAATTGATGTAATATGATTTGTATGGCCACACAACCGGGTCGGGGTTGTAGCCATCATTGTATAATTCTTTTTACTGTTTTTGCTTTTAGGATAGACCCATGGAGGGGGTGCACAAACTACCGGGTATCTCGAAGTGCCGAGTGGCCTACTCATGGAGTTGAGGGAGGTTGCTTCGCTTCGGGTACTTGGCGGGTAGTTTGCCGCACCCGTAGGGGTCTTGGGTGGGGTTTTGGCTATTCATCGCGACCGTGTAATCCGTTTTTTGTTGCAGGCTCGAACGAATCGCGGGTTCTTAGTATATCCAAAGTGTTCATCTGTGATCTGGATTGGCTATCATTGCTATATATAATAACTATTTAGGCGTTGCTTATGTTTTTCAGCCGCGCTAGCCCAGCCCCCGCTCTGTCGTTAGTTAAGTAACCTAACGGGTGATGACGGGGCCCAGTGGCGAATGCGAATGGCATAAGCGTACGTCATATTTTGGTTGTTTTCTGCAATGGTAGGATTTAAATGATGGGACGCATTAAAAGAACTAATGCAAGAAAATAAACCTAAAAGACGTTGTTGGAACAAGTTTTTCAAAAAGCTGTTATTACAAGGACATTCATCTTTTTGTTTTGCATCGAGGTATTCGGTTATGAATGCCCAGCACCTCAATCGACGAGGCAAGGGCCGAGATCCCCTCATCGGGAGTGACCCCTTGGACAAAAAGTTTGCGTCAGGGTAATAACTTCACCATAGTCGATTATTCTTGCTTTGCATCGAGGTATTCATCTTACGAATGCCCAGCACCTCACTCGACGAGGAAAGAGCCGAGATCCCTTCATAGGGAGTGACCTCTTTAGCAAAAGTTTTTGCCACTATATTTTCAAAAGGATGTATCACGTTCCTTCAACGATATCAAGTTCATTACGTTAACGGGTTTTTCGCCAAAAACCCCGCCGTAGCCCTCCGTCGTTTCTTATAAGTTATACTTAGTATTCGTGCTGCGTTTGTTGACTGTGTCAAGGTGCAGTAAACGGTAGCTAAGTGTAGCTTATTTGCTGGATACAATGTGATTGGTTAGGACATTTGTAGAACCTTGTTGACTGTGTCAAGGGTTATGCAGGTGGGTTTAATGCAATCAAGATAATGACGGGATGAACTTGACTAAGTCTTTTTGATTTGTTGACTGTGTCAAGATCACTTGGGTCCTAGGGGCAAAAACCGCATCGGGAGTTTCAAAAGAACTGAAACTTGCAGATTTCGCATACCTTCTGGAGTGTGGTATCTAGAGTGGATTCCATCTAGGTTATCACACAATGACAGTTGGATCCCGATCCCACTGATGAGTTGGATTACTCTCGGGAGATTACTTTCACTTAATGATCAATGCTATAAACCTAGTAGGTGCCTAGAAAGTGTTAGTTATATGTATGCCCTAGAGGCCATTACTATACATAGGATGTATATTGTAGTGGATGCTGGGACATATATAGGGAGGACTTTCTTGCTCGACATGATAGTATGCTATCTGGTTGATCTTTACCTTAACGTGTATACTGATTGTCTCTCTGTTACATGTTGGTAAAGCCTGTAGGATCTGTGCTTGACTACCTGGACTATGATGCGGATCATACTAGTGGGGACATGGTAGTCCATAAGTACATCCTTCAAAGTCCCTAGTCGAGGGTGTATCGAGACGGGGCATCGATATACCAGAGTAGACTAGCGTGTACCTTCTCGACCCATACAGATGGGCGATGGATGATCCCATATCCATTGGTGTTTGACATCAGAGATGATATACGGGTGCTCAGTAGAGACTGGGTACACTGGACGGACTCGCTGAGAACTCCCAGATGGTATTATACCTCACGTCAGATGGCAGTTCTCTGGTGACACTGGTACAGAGTAGTCTGTTGACCCGAGATCGTCATAGAATCTTGTGTGGTTCCCACTGTGCTTTGATTTCCATCTTACCACGTCCAAGAGGGCGTGCAAAACGGTGGTTTTTGGATACAGTCCCGAGTCACATGGAGGCAATGAGCGATAAGAGGGGATTCGTCTCTCCCGGTATAGGGGTTGATGTTGCGCTGTGTTCGATTGGCTATAACAGGAAATCCCTGGCCAGGGTTGCAGAGATTTTCTGGTAAGTGTTACCAGTAGTTTCTCAAACAGTTATAGACCTCATATCGACACGACTTATTGAGCTATTGGGGTCTGACGTTTACCACCCCTAGGCGAGATATGCGACATATCAGACGATCAGACCGGACTGTACGGTAGTGTTACTGGTCGGATTCACTGGAGTGTGAGCGGGCTTGCTCGTCGATCTTCAGATCGCTCAATACCCGGGTGGCCGTTACGTTTAGCAGACCGCTTGCGGCTTGTGGATGTTTGATATGATCATCATCCGCTGCCGGCGTATTGACGAGTCTTTAGAGTCCTACACAGAGGTTTCCTGGCTCAAGCGAAACGAAATAGGAGCGCATATGAGATATGTGCGGGACCGAGAATAATGCGTGTATGTGATACCGTATTCCATTCTCGCGATGAATGTGTCGAATGGTTGTATGCGATATAACCTAGTTATCGAATCAAGGATTGATTCGATAAGCCGATACATTGTATACTAGTCGGTTGTGTGCGACATGACCGGATCATTGAATCAAGTGTTGATTTAATTATTTGATGCATAATTATATATTTGATATATTACTTTGCATTAACTAGTATCGGTTCACTTTAAATGGATTTTCTCACTCGGGTGTGCGCATTGCATATGCGATATGATTTTGTGCACATGATTGTATCATGTTTGATGATACATGCTTTTTGGTTAAGTGTAAAGTATTAAACTATGGTTAAGTGGATGATTAGGGTTTTTACTTATTCATTTATTTGTTCATTTATTCTTTTTGGAAAAATGAATAGCATAAAGGAAAATGGTGGCTTGTTTTGGATTCTAGTTGAAGCTTCATGAAGCTTTGACCTAAGTAACCATTTTGTCTCATGCTTAACCCTAACCACTCCATTAACCCTAGTTTAATCTCTACACTTGACCATGGTTCATGTTATGATAAGTATTGATTTTCTTTTTCAATATTTATTAATCTTATCATATATTTCTTTCTTCTTCTTCTTCCTTGCTTCAAGTGAAGAAAAGCTTACCTCATCAATGGTGATTGATGTTTTTGAGTGAGAAATCCAATTCTAAAGTTAACCCACTTCCTATTTCTTCATCCTCTACCTCTTGCCAAGTAGTAGAGTGTGTTTTCTTCACAAGTTTCTTGACTTGGTGAAGTCGAAGCTTGATTTAGCGATGCCTCGACGTAGATCATCTTCGGCATGGACATCGACGACCTAGCTTGCCCATTCTCCGACGAAGCCGACGCTAGAGCCCGGATTTGATTTGGACAGCGGAGAGGACTTCGTTGCGGAGCTATGGAGGTGGAGCACCGGATCTACAAAGGTTGTATTTCCATATTCCCTTAGTTAAGTGTTAACTAGTTTACTTTCTCGCCTAGATTTCTAGCAAACGATCCGTAGTCGGGTCTCTCGGCACCTATATTTTTTAAATTGGCATGTTCGATGCCTTGCGAGACCTCACTAGGGTGCCTAGGGACCCTACAGTGGTATCAGAGCCTAGCTAGAGCCTTAGGCGAAGTCTAGACGGAATTTGAAACCCGATTGAACCCGAAACACCAAATCAATCTTGCTCTCTGTACTTTTTTGAAAACAGTGAGTTTTTCCAAATTAAAAATTGCTAAAAAATTCAGCAGGGAAAAATAAGAATTACGGTGCAAAAAGTTTCTGGTGAACAGTAAATTTCGCGGCGGATCCGCGGCAGAAGCATGGCTTCTGCGGCGGATCAGCGGCCATTTGGTGACATCAGCATTCACTGTTTGCACAGTAACTCTTATTATTTTATGCTGGATTTTCTGGGAATTTTTAATATTAATTCAAGAGTTGAATTTTCGGGGTTGTTTTGGGGATTCGAATGTTCGATCGGAGTATCAAATTTTGTCTGTGTGGCTTTCCGGATAAATTTTAGAATATGTTAAAAAGTTCGACCGGATATAAATACCCAATTTTTCCCCTGTCCGGAAATTTCCAAGTGTTGGATTTTTCCGTAGTTTAACGACGTTCTAAGTAGTGCAAGTAACGCGATGGTCCCTCTAGAAGACAACAAACCATAACTCGATTATGTGACCGTCTTGAACTGCCCTTTGAACCTTCGGGTTTGGGGCAGTACGGCGTGCCACATGTGAGGCGTTGGCTTGACCCTTCTACGGCTGGACCGTCGGTACTGAGGCACGAACGGAATGTTGTTAGACTTGTTTCATGTGTTGATCTGTATCGGGAAAACTTGGGTGTTCGAATGTTCAATCGGAAAGTTTAACATTTTCTAATTATCCGGAATCTGATACAATAATTGGAATTCACAAATTGTTATGAGATAACGGAATGAATATTATAAACGTAGCAGTTTAGTCTCCCTTGATCGGTTGCCACGGAATTTTGATGTGATCAAAAGTCCGTCGCAATCACGTAGCGTACGCGGATACTCGCCGGGTAAACTTAATAGACAGCCTCACTCCATAGCCCCGACCAAGTGACTGTAAGAGAACCCCGTCGCCGAAAGCATCCGTTCGGGTGCTCGCGGCAGCGGTGTTTCGCCTTGGTGCACTTCGTCGACGGTATCAGGGGTGCGGCCGTCTACTGAAGTTTGCGACGAGCATTCGATCAGGATGCCGGGAATCTTGTTGAATTGCCCGACTTGATATTGAAAAGTGTTTTCGATTATGAGACTAAAATGCGGGGTTTATAATTGTTAGGCATGTGATGTCTAAGTAATCATTTGGTCAGGCATGCGATGTCTGAGGTGATTGCAGATTCCAACTGTTGTAGTTTTACACTTTCTTTTCTGTGACCGTAAGTGTAATATGTGATATCGCCGGTTTCGTTGCTATATGTCAACGACAATTGGGATGCGCATATTTACTTACGTTGATGACATGTGATGTTATGTGTTGCTGGATATGTTATATTGGATCGTCATGTTTGAATAGCCGGGGGTTTTTATGTGAGATGAGTGTTTTTCATTTTCATTCATGTAAAAACTTGTATGTAATATTCTTTTATTAGGGGCGCTTCCAGGTTACGGAAGTAGTCACCGGTTGTATATTATTTACTTTTCCGCACTAGGATAGAACCAAGGAGGAGGGCACAAGTAACCGGGTTCTGGAGTCCAGTGGGAGACCAACTCGAGGAGTCGAGTCCGGGTCTCCTAACTCTAGAATTGGTAGGGTTGCTTGCCGCTCTCGTAGGGGTCTAGGGGTGTGGGTTTGGCTATTCATCACGACCGTGGAATCCGTGTTTTATACTGGCTCGTATTGAAAACACGGACGTCCTAGTATATCCAATATTTCATATGATTCTTCTGTTGCGATATCTGTGATGTGATCATGTGATGTTCTCTGATACATACAGTATATAGTATATATGATGTATTATATAGGCGTTACTTATGTTTTACACCCGCGCTAGCCCTGCCCCGCTCTGCCGTTAGTTACCTAACCTAACGGTGCACGAGGGGACATCGAGGCGAATGCGGATGGCATAAGTGTACGTCGTATTTATCTGTGATGTTTAGGTACATTAAATGATGGGACTTCATTAATGTGATTAATGAAATAAAAGAAACCTAAGATGTTGTAGAATCGAATTTCAAAATAAAACAGGTAGCTACAGTTCTTGCTTTGCACAGCGGTATATGTGATATATCCTGCACCTTATTCGATGAGGAAAGGACCGAGATCCCTTCACCGGGAGTGACTCCTTTAGCAATAACTGGCAGATGCTACACACTCGGTTTGTCTTTTGATTGCTTTTAAGTGTTTTTGCTTTGCACAGTGATATATACGATATATCCCGCACCTCATTCGACGAGGAAAGGACCGACGATCCCTTCACCGGGAGTGACTCCTTTAGCAAAACTAGAAAAGCCTCAAAAGCACTCCATTTTTTTTAAAATCATTTGATTCTACAACGATATAAAGTTCATTACGCAAAAGGTTTTCTTAAAAACCTGACGTATCCCTCCATCATTTCAGATAAGTCCTAGTTAGTATTCGTGCTGCGTTTGTTGACTCAGTCAAGGCGTAGTGTGCGGTAGCTGATTAGTGCTTATCTGCAATGCATATGATGCGATTGGATTAGGGTAGTCGTGCGACCTTGTTGACTCAGTCAAGGGTCGTGCGGGTGGGTTTAATTCAATCGAGAAATGACGGGTTGAACTTTACTTGCGGTCTATGGTTTGTTGACTCAGTCAAGGTCATAGATCGCATGGGGCAAAATATTATCGGGAATTTCAAGTGTTGAAATTTGCAATGAGATTGCATACCTTCTATAAGATAGTTGGATCCCGATACCCGCTGCGAGTAAGAGTTACTCCTGAGAGAGTTTTATACATTACAATTAGCCGATCAAGTAGGTGTCTAGAAAGGTGTTAACGAGGTTACGCCTCTGGGAAAACGAGGTTTACATTAATTAGGTTCGTGCGAAAGCATGGGGGACCTCCCTCAAAGTACCGACACTGGCCTGGCTGAAAGATTGGCGAACTTGTAGTGTGTAATTAATCCCGGCTAGTCTTTCCTTTTAGGGTTTGAAGGAAGATTTGATAAAAAGCAGTGGGAGCCATCCTGATTAGATAAAATAATAACCAATCTATTCTTGACAGAGCGCACGCTGAGTGTTTTCTTCTCTTTCTCTCCTGGTAGCGACCATATCACGCCTTAATCAAAATAATAAAACGGATATTTGACCGAACCCACTTGTTATACTGAGCTGGGGAACGTTGGTCCCGCTCCAACTTATAATTGTTATAAGACAGAGCAGGAAATTAGGGATTACCAGAATTCCCGTGCCGCCCAAACGAAGAGAGTGCATGCTGATGCATCAACTTCGGGTGTGTTCATTACAAAGAACTGTTTCTCCGTATCCTCTACGTCCTGCGTATGTGATACCAGATCAGGATCCCAGATATGTAATCTGTTACATAGGGCTACAGAAAGGTAGAGGACTGAGAACGGGTGATAAGTTTCATGAGGCAGAAAACGGGGCAAGAGTTGCAGCCAAGTCTGTCGGTCACTATCACCCTGTATTACAATACATTGATTCTGAACGAATGTTATTAGATACCGAACCTGATATACCAAATCATATCACTCTCTTTGTTAGTAAAGAAAGGATATAATTTTGTATTGTTGGATAATGTTTTGAACATTTCCTATATCAAAAGTTGATCGGTTCAGGCACGTTATCTAAAAGCATTAATGTTCTAAATCAAACTACAGTTCTTTAGTATACGGAACACACACAAGAGGAAGAGTTCAGAAATGAACGGATTCTTCTTGAGGCATTGTAGACTAGGTCAAATCAATGTGACCCGACTAGCTAGAGTTACATATAGATGCATATTTAGATCAGTTTGAATTTACATCTTGTGAAACTCGCCAGTCATGTCACAAAGATAAGATGACCATAGCTCCGTTTAATGGAAACAGAGAAAGAGTTAGTGAACTCTTGGGATAATACATGTTGATGTATGTAAGGTCCCCTGTCTACACATGCCAAGACCGGTTCTTTGTACTTCATTACATTCTCTGATAATCTCTCAAGATTCAGACATATGTTCCTGTTGAAACACAAGTCCGAACCTTTTGAGATATTCATAGAATATAAGTTAGAAGTAGAGAACCAATAAGGGTATAAGTATTATGTCCTTTGATGAGATCAAGAAGGAGAATACTTGTGCACAGAATTCCTGGACTATTCTAAAGGAGAATGAGATTCTCTCTCGGCATTACTCCTCCGAATACACCATAGCACGATGGTATATCGGGGCGGAGCAATCACACCCTATGTGATAAGGTGTGCTCTATGATGAGTACTACTGAGTTACCTATTTCCTTTTGGGTGTTATGCACTTGAGAAGCTGCATACCTATTGAATAGGGTTCCAATCAAATCAGTTGCCTACCATTCCATATGAGATATGGAAAGGGAAGAGCCTATGTCTTAAGCTAGTTAAGATTTGGGGTTGTCCGACCTATGTCTAAAAGCAAAATCCGGACAAGCTCGAGGCAAGGTCTGTTATGTAGAACTGGAAATGTTTCAGCTATACAAACTGCAGCTGATGATTTAATAGAACCAAGGGATTCAGTAGATACCAACGAACCTCAGCCTCTCTGCCGATCTAGTAGGGTTCCTCACCCACCCGAGAGATACTTCGTTTTCTCTATGACAGTGGGAGCGAGGATTGCATCATGAGATGATGACCCAACTAGCTTCGAGCTGGTCATCAGGAGTGAGACTCTGTAAGAATGGCTGGATGTTTAGCGATCTGAGATGGAATCCTTATACACCAACAAAGTATGGACTTTGGTTGCTATATCTGAAGGGTTTAATCCCCATCAGGAGCAAGTATATCTTGAGAAGATTACTTGGTGTAGATGGAAAAGTTGAGACTTTCAAAGCTAGACTTGTTAAAGGTTTTCTTCATTGACCAGGCGTGGATAATGATGAAACCTTTTCCAGTGGCTATGCTTAAGTCCATCCAGATCCTACTTACCACGGCTGCATACCATGACTATGATCTCTGGTGGTTGGGTGTCTTGACTGCTTTTCTAAATGATGATTTAGAAGAGTGCGTCTATAAGTACACAGCCAGAGGGCCTCGTAGAAAGTGGGAGCAGCGGAAACGTGTGCAAGATGCTTTATAGGATAAAGCAGGCATCGCGGAGTTGGAACATATGTTTTGATGAATTAGTCAAAGAGTTTGACATCATCAAAATGGTAGATGAACCTTGTATAAACAAAAAGGTAGTAGGGAGTATGGTGACGATCCTCGTAGAGTACGTGGATGACATACTCTTGATAGGGAAGGAGTTTCCTATGCTACGCTCGATCAATCTCCGCTTATCACAATGATTCTCCATATAGGATCAAACTGATACCTCCTAAATCCTGAGTTTTGGATCTATGAGATAGATTTAATTGGATGTTAGGATTCTCACTAGTTGTAGTGAGATGGTATCAATTGATCCTGGGGAGAATCACTGGAAGTGTTCCAGGGTGATAAAGACGACTGAATGTCAGTCGCAGGCATTGTCTTTACCCTCAGTAAAGGGACGGTATGTTGGAAGAGTTCCAAGTTAGATACCGTGACATACTAGACGATAAAGGCAGGATACATCGCTACTTAAGATGCTACCAAAGAGGCTGTTTGGGTGTATATTGGTTCATGAGATGAACTATGTTCCTCCCATTGTGTGACAATGGAGTTGTGGCTTATGCCAAGGAACGCCGGTCCCATCAGTGATCCAGACATATTCTAAGGCAGTATCACTTGATCATGGAGATGGTTGATCTCCAGGGTGATCGAGGATTGGAGAGTAGACTCAGAGGACAACACAGCGGATCCACTCACAAAGGCCTGTTCCCAGAGAGAGACTTTTATGGGATGGTTGAGTATGAGATACTACAACCACTGCTATCAGATGGCCCTAGTGCAAGTGGGAGATTGTTAGTTATATGTATGCCCTAGAGGCCATTACTATACATAGGATGTATATTGTAGTGGATGCTGGGACATATATAGGGAGGACTTTCTTGCTCGACATGATAGTATGCTATCTGGTTGATCTTTACCTTAACGTGTATACTGATTGTCTCTCTGTTACATGTTGGTAAAGCCCTTAGGATCTGTGCTTGACTACCTGGACTATGATGCGGATCATACTAGTGGGGACATGGTAGTCCATAAGTACATCCTTCAAAGTCCCTAGTCGAGGGTGTATCGAGACGGGGCATCGATATACCAGAGTAGACTAGCGTGTACCTTCTCGACCCATACAGATGGGCGATGGATGATCCCATATCCATTGGTGTTTGACATCAGAGATGATATACGGGTGCTCAGTAGAGACTGGGTACACTGGACGGACTCGCCGAGAACTCCCAGATGGTATTATACCTCACGTCAGATGGCAGTTCTCTGGTGACACTGGTACAGAGTAGTCTGTTGACCCGAGATCGTCATAGAGTCTTGTGTGGTTCCCACTGTGCTTTGATTTCCATCTTACCACGTCCAAGAGGGCGTGCAAAACGGTGGTTTTTGGGTACAGTCCCGAGTCACATGGAGGCAATGAGCGATAGGAGGGGATTCGTCTCTCCCGGTATAGGGGGTTGATGTTGCGCTGTGTTCGATTGGCTATAACAGGAAATCCCTGGCCAGGGTTGCTGAGATTTTCTGGTAAGTGTTACCAGTAGTTTCTCGAACAGTTATAGACCTCATATCGACACGACTTATTGAGCTATTGGGGTCTAGCGTTTACCACCCCTAGGCGAGATATACGACATATCAGACGATCAGACCGGACTGTACGGTAGTGTTACTGGTCGGATTCACTGGAGTGTGAGCGGGCTTGCTCGTCGATCTTCAGATCGCTCAATACCCGGGTGGCCGTTACGTTTAGCAGACCGCTTGCGGCTTGTGGATGTTTGATATGATCATCATCCGCTGCCGGCGTATTGACGAGTCTTTAGAGTCCTACACAGAGGTTTCCTGGCTCAAGCGAAACGAAATAGGAGCGCATATGAGATATGTACGAGACCAAGAATAATGCGTGTATGTGATACCGTATTCCATTCTCGCGATGAATGTGTCGAATGGTTGTATGCGATATAACCTAGTTATCGAATCAAGGATTGATTCGACAAGCCGATACATTGTATACTAGTCGGTTGTGTGCGACATGACCGGATCATTGAATCAAGTGTTGATTTAATTATTTGATGTATAGTTATATATTTGATATATTACTTTGCATTAACTAGTATCGGTTCACTTTAAATGGATTTTCTCACTCGGGTGTGCGCATTGCATATGCGATATGATTTTGTGCACATGATTGTATCATGTTTGATGATACATGCTTTTTGGTTAAGTGTAAAGTATTAAACTATGGTTAAGTGGATGATTAGGGTTTTTACTTATTCATTTATTTGTTCATTTATTCTTTTTGGAAAAATGAATAGCATAAAGGAAAATGGTGGCTTGTTTTGGATTCTAGTTGAAGCTTCATGAAGCTTTGACCTAAGTAACCATTTTGTCTCATGCTTAACCCTAACCACTCCATTAACCCTAGTTTAATCTCTACACTTGACCATGGTTCATGTTATGATAAGTATTGATTTTCTTTTTCAATATTTATTAATCTTATCATATATTTCTTTCTTCTTCTTCCTTGCTTCAAGTGAAGAAAAGCTTACCTCATCAATGGTGATTGATGTTTTTGAGTGAGAAATCCAATTCTAAAGTTAACCCACTTCCTATTTCTTCATCCTCTACCTCTTGCCAAGTAGTAGAGTGTGTTTTCTTCACAAGTTTCTTGACTTGGTGAAGTCGGAGCTTGATTTAGCGATGCCTCGACGTAGATCATCTTCGGTATGGACATCGACGACCTAGCTTGCCCATTCTCCGACGAAGCCGACGCTAGAGCCCGGATTTGATTTGGACAGCGGAGAGGACTTCGTTGCGGAGCTATGGAAGTGGAGCACCGGATCTACAAAGGTTGTATTTCCGTATTCCCTTAGTTAAGTGTTAACTAGTTTACTTTTTCGCCTAGATTTCTAGCAAACGATCCGTAGTCGGGTCTCTCGGCACCTATATTTTTTAAATTGGCATGTTCGATGCCTTGCGAGACCTCACTAGGGTGCCTAGGGACCCTACAAAAAGGTGTTAGCGGGGCTACGCCCCAAGGGAAAAGAGGTTCTTAAATTAAGGAACTTCGCGAAAGCGTTGGAAAACCTCCCTCGAAGTACCGACACTAGCCTGGCTGAAAGGTTAAGCAAGTATTGTGGCGTGAATGAAATCCCGACTAGTTCTTCTTTTAAAAAGGTTTTAAGAAGAATTTGAGGAAACAGTGGGAGACATCCTGGTTAGATAAACTAATAAACCAATCTAATCTTGCAAGAGCGCACGCTGAGTATTTCTTTTCTCTCTCTCCAGGTAGCAGCCTTTTCACGCCCTAATCAAGATAATAAAATGTATCTCTTGACCGATCCGAATTCTTATTCGGGGCTGGGGAACGTTGGTTCAGCTCTAACTTGTGACAACAGTCATAAGTATGAGAAAGGGAAAGGGGATTGTATGGATTCCCAGGATACCCGGTTGAAGAAGAAGCATGGTTTTGCATCTATTTCAGGTGTTCTTGTAATTGAGAACTGTTTTACGGTCAGCCCTACCTCCTGGGTACTTGATACCGGATCAGGATCTCATATCTGTAATTTATTGCAGGGACTGAGAAAAAGTAGGAAAGTTGCACCGGGTGATATGTCGCTCAGTGTAGCGAACGGAGCACAAGTTAATGCGGCAGCCGTCGGTGAATATCACCTAGTATTGCCAAATGGCAAGACTATGATTTTGAACGATTGCTACTATGTACCCTCCATGGTTTGCAACATCATATCAGTTTCTTTACTCGATAAAGATGGATATAATTTTGTTCTTCACAAGAATATCATGAACATTTACCTTCATAAGGTACTGGTTGCAGATGGTACACTGTGTAATGGTATCTACGTTCTAAATCAGAATACTGTTCTCAATATACAAAACACACGCAAGAGGAAAAATTCAGATACGAATGAATCCTACTTGTGGCATTGTAGACTTGGTCATATCGGAGAGAAAAGACTAAGTAAGTTGCATAAAGATGGACTCTTGAATACGTTCGATTTTTCATCTTATGAAACTTGTCAGTTTTGTCTCAAAGGGAAGATGAACAAATCTCCGTTCACCGGACATGGAGAAAGAGCAGCAGAGCTCTTGGGACTCGTACATAGTGATGTATGTGGTCCGATGTCTATACATGCAAGGGGTGGGTTCTCCTATTTCATCACATTCACTGACGATCTCTCTAGGTTCAGATATGTGTATCTGATGAAACACAAATCTGAAGCTTTTGAGAAATTCAAGGAATTCAGAAAGGAAGTAGAGAACCAGACTGGCAAAAGTATCAAGATCCTCCGGTCTGATAGAGGAGGGGAGTACTTAAGCACGGAATTCCTAGATTACTTAAGAGAGAATGGTATTCTCTCTCAGCTTACTCCTCCTTATACACCACAGCACAACGGTGTTTCGGAGCGGAGGAATCGTACCCTATTGGATATGGTTCGCTCCATGATGAGTATTGCTGAGTTACCTCTTTCATTCTGGGGATATGCACTTCAAACTGCAGCACATCTATTGAATCAAGTTCCATCCAAATCCGTGCCTAAGACTCCGTATGAAATATGGAGTGGTAAAAGTTTGTATCTTAAACGTATTAAGATTTGGGGTTGCCCAGCTTATTTCAAAAAGCAGAACCCAGACAAACTTGAGGCACGGGCAGTTTTGTGTAAGTTTGTGGGATACCCAAAAGATTCAAGTGGGTATCTATTTACCATGCAGAGGAACAGAAGATAATTGTTTCAAGAAATGCCACATTTTTAGAAAAAGAATTTCTTGTTAAAAACATTAGTGGCAGCACGGTAGAACTGGATGAAATTCCAGAAACACAAGCTTTAACAGAAAATTTGGAGGAACCGCTAGATTCAATAACCCCAAACGAAGCTCAGCCACTCCGCAGATCTAGTAGGATTTCTCATCCGCCCGAGAGATACTACGGTTTTCTCATAGACGGGGATCGAGAGGATTGCATCTTGGAAGAAGATGACCCTACCAGTTTCAGGCAGGCCATTATCAGTAGGGACTCTAATAAGTGGCAGGAAGCAATGCAATCCGAAATGGAGTCCATGTACGCCAATAAAGTGTGGACCTTCGATATTGCTCCACCGGGGGTAAATGTAACGTTTTGAAAATCGTTTTGGTGAAATTTCGAAAAAACGGTAAAATAAGGGGGTTTTCTGTAAAAAGTCAAAATGCAAATATCTTTATTATAATATTAAATATATATATTCTAGCTATGTAGTTGCTAGTATTTGGTGTTTATTGAGCCACTGGTGAAATTTCAAATTTTCCGAAAATTTTTCCGAAATTAATTATTTTAATATTATTTTTAGCCGTCACTAATATATTTAATTAGGGAAAATTATAAATTGGAATGAGTTGAAACAAATTTTGTATATCATAAAACATTAAATAAAATTTTATCATGTGGTTTTTGAAATGAAATCGTTTGCCAAAACGGTTTAGAAAATATTGAAGAAAAAGGCTTATTTTGTGAAAATAAAAGGGTTTTGGTGCATATTGTATTGGTGTTTGGTGTTCATTGCTCCACATACACACCCTCTCTTCTCACCCACTCAAATGGCCGTCCCCACCACCACATTCCAGCAGCCCTCTCTTCAAAAAAAAAAAGAAAGAAAAGAGAATGAATAGAATAATGAAGGCATGGAGTTAATTAAAAGAGGTATGGGCTTTTCTCTTCTTGTCTTGACTTCACAATCATTTCAACACTCATATTCTCTCTCCCCTCTCCAAAAATTCAGCCGAGCCTCCCCATGAGCAGCCCCAACAATTCTCCATCTCATTTTTCCCTCAAGAATCTTCTCATTTTCCATCAAAAATCCTTCCAAATTACTACTAATTCCTAGTTAAATCCTAACCCTTTATTCCCTAGCACAATCAAGGATGGATCTTGAGCAAGGTAGCTAATTTGGGAGGCTTAGTTTCATGTTGATCTACCAATTTGTGAGGTATAAAATCCTTTCCCTTAGGTTCAATTGTTGCTTAATTACCTTAATCTGGCTAATTAGGTGTTTAATTAGGTTTAATTGCTTATTTGGAAAAATTCAAGAAAAGGGTTTGTAAATCAAATTAGGGTTTTCTTCATTGGGTATTGATCTTGATGTGGGGATTAACATGTTAATGTGATACTAAAACTAACCTAGTTGCTAGTTTACTAATTGATGCTTGTAATTGTTAAAATTGGAATTTTATGCAAACTAGGTTTTGGAAATTTATTGCAAATGTTAGACTAAAAATCTAATTAGGTTTTTAATGACTTCATTAACATTATAAAATATAGTTTAATATTTTAGTTCATGAAAATCCAAGCTAAATTGTTGTTTGTGCATTTTTGTTATAAAATTGTTAAATTTGGGTATATTGTAAACTAGAATTTTGGAATTTATGGAAATTGATGAGAATAAATTATAGGAATGGTTTATATGACTTCGTTATGATATTTAGTGAATATTATGGCCGCTAGATTTGTTTAAACATCAAGATGTTGTATTAAAGCGGATAATTTTTGCTTATTAGGTTTTCGGAAAAATAGCTTTAAAGCGAATTTGAAGTTTTGGTGATTTTAACTTTTTTTAATATATATATTTAAGGTGTTGTGAAACCACGATTGATAGGTTCGAGTTTTTCTCGATGGTTTGGCATTTGTACGCCGACGTCGAGGGTTTTTGGGTTGATTTGTAAAAGCAACCATAGGTTTTGACCTATGTAGGACTCATGTGTCGTTTTGGTCATGAATCAGATTTTAATACGATACGGTGCGTTATGATATGTAGGTACCCCATGTGGACTTCGAGACGACAAGCAAGCGCGTGGCGACGTCGGCACCGGCGAACGAGGACCACGTGAGTAGATTTATATCTACGGGGAGAAGTCGGATGGATGGCGTATAGCACCGCCGCAGTTCGTGGGGATGTATACGAATATGTATACACACATATATATATTGTTTATACATTGTTTTAGTATAATGGTGATAATATGGATATTTGGTGTTCTTGGATAATTAGTGTCGCGAAACCCTAGGGTAGTGGTCGCACCACACATGCACATACCAACCCATACTGGCATACTTTCTTCTTTCATCTGTGCTTACGGGATTATACAGTTATATGTTCACATGGGTATGGGACTATGTGTTCACATACGGATTTGAGGATGATACTTGGGATTTATGATGGGTCGATGAGATTTGATTTTGAGGCCGTGAGATCGGTGATATAGCAGGGTTCGTATTTGAGATACGACATGACGTTGTAGCGGGTCCTTGACGTAGTGTTTCACACACGTGCATGCATACTCAGGCGGTATCGGTATTGTATTAAACGTAGATCAGTACCCCGATCATGATATTTGATAAAGAGGATGCCATGTGAATAGTATGAGGAATGTGATATTGACCCGTACCCAGATTTGGGGATGCCGTACGACGGATTTGCGTACGAGCTATATTTTGATGATTGATCCGCACTCTTGACTTGGGATGTCTGATTATAGATATGGTATCGGATATAATATTATTGAGGCGGGATCACCGACTAATATATAAACAGGTATGTATATGGATCGACTCAGATGTTAGGAGGTTTCCTTACCTGTAGTCCAGCTTGTTAACTTAGTCCTTTAATTTAGTTTAGTTGTTAGATTAGATTGGATTCTTACCTATTTCTAAAACTAACGAATCGTGGGTATTTTAAAGGACAGCCCAAGGGATCCTAAGGATATTTCAAAAGACGTATCTTTTCATAAAAACACCATAGCCCCTATTTTCAAAACCCCATGATTCGTGTTATTTCAAAAGGCACCATTTGTAGGATTTATATTAGGGTAATGCAGTTTAGTTATCGTTGTGTCTAGTATTCCGTTCATTATTGCTGTTCGCTCCACATCGCATACTTATGTTATAATTTCTTAATGCATTGTTGATATCATATTGTTAGGACACCAGCACCATTACCGGTGATGCGTATGTACCACGTACACTTACTTGCCGGCTCACACACATCTTCATCGGTAATTGCCATGTCACGTACACCTTAGAAAATATTGTTGCTTAACTTAGCTTGATAGCCAGTAGTTTGACATAATATTAGTGTACATACCTTATATGCCAGCTTAGATATTGTAGTTATTACTTGTCGCTTCATGCATACTGTTATTCATTCTCATGCTTATATTCATGGTTTTACATGCTATTGATGATTCGGATTTCTATGATATTTTCTGGATTTGGAGGAAAACCGCAAATCATATATAAACTGATTTCTCTCTTTTTAAATAAAAGTGCGGTTTTTCCCATGATGTATGAGTCGTCCACCATGAGTTTGCTGATGGATTTCGAGACCCGATTCGAGGAGACGGATGAACCGTTTCGGGTACATGGTGGACCCGGTAAGGTATCCCGGGGCAAGAAGCGCGTGATGATGACGATGTGAGCCTGGCAGGGGAGCACTACCTACCGGTGATTTTACCCGACGCGTCGGATATCCGGAGGATACCGTCGTGGTCTTGAGATGGATGGTAGGGGCCGGTCTGGACTGACGGCGCCCTAGATATTGTGTTTGAGATATTGAGGTACAGAGATTGTGATACAGAGATATCGAGATATTTGGACACTTGTTTTGTGTCGATGCTGGGCACTGTTTTATGCTGATTTCATTTATGGTACCTCACTTTTAAAATACAGAAATCTCACTGATTTATGAAAGCAGTTTCTTCAGTACATGCTTTCTGTTTCATGCATTCTTACATCATCCATATGATACATTGCTACCTGAGGCACTAACACGGGCACATGGAATTACACTCGGGTTAGATATTTACCCTAGCCTTGTTATAGGCTGCATGTTATACATATATTTAAGGATATATTATGATCATTGACCTAGGTTGCGTTATTTATGCGATTTCTGTGCGTAGATGTTTTTCTATTCCCGAGTTGGCAACTCACCCCCGTTGTGCCCCAGTTTCTTGCAGGTTTGCCGTACAGGTTTCATTACGGCTTTGCGGGCATAGTTTCTTTGGGTGATTTGCTCGTAGGTGGATTTACTTGTATCGTACCCCCATTATATATCTTGTATATCATTATTCTGTTGTATCTAGAAGTTCCATCAACCAAACATGTATTTATTTTGAGATAGAGACCAGTGATGTTATTCCTTCGACCTTAGAGTCGCGCGTTATATTTCTGTGGTTTTCTTGTGGTTTTGAGTTTCCTTTTGAATTTTGATCCTCGCCCTTGGCGTTGTATATTATTTTGCTTGTGTGGTTGTGACCGTCGATTGACGAAGAGCTAGCTCCCGCTTGGGGATGCCTTTTTGATTTCGTATACTATTCACGTTGTATCCCGTTTGGGGGCCAGTATTTACAAAGGAGACTCTGCTGAAATTTTCAGTAAATATTTGATTTTTTTTAAAAACGCATAATTCGGCTTATGCTATTAAAACTACTTGATTTGAATTGGTTTTCCTTCACTCTACTACTTTTCTTGGTTTGGATTTCTGGGGTTTCGGTTTACTTAGATTACGTACGCCTCGAGACGTTCATAGTTTAAGTGCCGGTTTTGTTCCGTACTTTCGGGGCGTGACAAAGTTGGTATCAGAGCGTTAGGTTTTACCTTCGGAGCGTAGGATGACTCTTGGTTGATGCAATAGGTGACTAAAGTAGAGTGGCGTACCGTGGGTATGTTCCGCCGCATATTTACGATACACTACTTCACTTAAGAAGCCTTAGGATGTACATTTCTTTGCTCAGTATTATATTCATTCCGATCTAGCCTCATCAGTACCAGTACGGTTTTGCTGCCACGATTACGGGCAAGAAGAGCTACGGCTAGAGTTGCGGTCAGCATGAGCTCGTCACGAGGACTGACCAGGGCGAAATTTCGGCAGCACACTATTGCAGAGATATGTCTTTTTACTGTGTTTCCGCGCCACGAGCGTTTGGCGGATCGCCTTTATGAGGTTACTCGGGTGTGCTGATCGACGCTAGAGGATTGAGCCAATGATAGAGGCCTGCCAGATCTTGATGACCGTTGGTGTGTTGCTTATTCATGATGATCGAGGCACTGTTTAGTATGCAGACGAGCGAGCCAGTTATTGCTGCGAACGACGAGATATTGCCCCAGTTGCTGGAATTAGTGCAGAACGAGTTGTACTAAGAGATGATAGAAGGTCGCTAGTCATCGAGGATGAATGACTAGGACATGTGGATCGTTCGCCCACCCCGATGCGAGGTCATCAGATAGATTGATTCCAGCTAGAGACGACTTCACGCGGAGACGTTGGGAGTCGACAGAGACGATCGAATGTCAGAAACCTATTATTCCAAGTTTAAAGTAGTCGGAAAGACATGCAGGCAATTCTATGGTCCCTCTAGAAGAATGAAACCCTAACTCGACTTAATGACCGTGTGAAAGCCTTTGAACCTTCGGGTTTGCTGCAGTTCCACGGCGCCATTAGTGAGGCTTGGGTTTGCCCCTCTACGGCTGGACCACCGATGCTGTGGTATGTACTCGATACTATTAAACTGTGCCCAAGATGTTGAGCTCTTGGGGGATTATGAGGTTTTGACGACTCGATCGGATGGCTCGACTTAATTCGGATGCTAGGTGGTGAAATGCATTTCTTGGGAGACTCCCGATACGAGGATAGCCGTTGGAGCTCAGTCCATGCAGCCACGACGAGACGAGTCCGAAGCGGTCGACATTTGAGAAAAGTGAAGAAGGAGGTTCGTATAAGATCTGGATATGATGACGTTCCCCTCCGCCGACATCAGAGATGCGATGCGCATGCCGAGGCAGAGTACTGGATATACCATCCAGAAAGAGTCGCGAAGGGTATGCAGCCGTTCCGGAGCAAGATGCAGATATAAGAAAGGACGATGACTTCCGGACAGTTGGCAGAGACGAGACATGGAAGAGACCATGAGCAGGATTCCTTCCAGGACACTGCTGCAATGATACTTGCACCAAGGATCAGATGTGTCACGTACATTCACAGAGCCAGAGGCCGACGCCAGTGATATGCTGTCTTACGAGTGGTCATGATGATTAACCGGGAGATGACAAGAGGCGTGCCAGAACGGGATCATCCCCGTTAGCACACCTGACAGGACCGATGAGCCGATGGACCGAGAGATTGGTAATTCACAGTGAAGACCTTGACCCAGGAGTGGTCATTGTTATGCACACCAGCAGGCCAGAGTTCATGATCATCGACGAGACGTCCCACTAGTGACCGCAACAGTTGGCCCAAGATTCTTAGAGGATGCACTTGAGCGGTACTATTCCGTCATTATTGATTTCGATGTTTTGGGTGGTTTATTCGCATGATTTGATTTTGATGATTGTGGATTTACGATCTTTGCACAGTGTTGCACTTGATATCGTTTTCGTGCTTTGGTTTCACATGTTTGTGATTTTACGGTTTTAGACACTTGAGTTGATTTTGTGCGTATGCATGCACACGATTTGGTTCCTGCACTCTGTATAGTTTATATATGCTTGCAGTGCAGTGATACGCCTTTTGTGCACTTAAATGCATTGGACTTTGATTTCGATGGTGATGTTCGATATTTGTTTCGTGCACGATGGATGCACCTGATTTGGATTTTCGCGCATGTTGGGCGCATGCTTTGAAGTGTGATTTTGGTGCACACCAGATTCACTAAATCGAGATTTTTCGTGCATGTCAGATGCACCTGATTTTGCTGTCAGGCACACATGTTGCCTACGACAGATGTTTCGTGCACACCCGATGCACTTAGATGTTGTTTCTGTGCATATGTATGGCACATATTTGGATTTTGATTTCCGTGCGCACAAGACGCACGTAGTATGCATACCCGTATTTTGGGGTTGATTTTTCTTATAGAGCAGTACGTTTTTATGATATTGCTATGTGTTTTCGTACTGAGCAGGACTAGTCAGAGGACAGTACCTGAATGTATTTTGCATGCATTGATAGCTATTGAAGGGAATTCCAAAAAGCGAGCTATAGTCTCAGTATCTACCTATGTGTCTGATATGACGCGAAACGTTTAAAACAAGGAAAACCCTTCTAAATTGTTTCCCAAAACGGCGGAAAGTACATTTCAAACAAAGGTATATATGTATATAGTTATTTTCTTATGATAGACGTCCGCCACTGTGCAGTGTTATGTGCATTGCACAGCAACTTAAAAGATTTGGCATGCATTTCCTCCTGATGTTTACATGTATAGTTCAGATTTATAGCATATCGGTCTTGCTTTGGATTTGGCATTTGTGTCTTCACCTTTACTCCGATGATTGTGGGATGCTTGACGGAGTTTTGATTTCGAGTTATCTGCTCATTACTCATGCGCATGCATTGCGCCATGATGCGTTTTATGTATTTATGATTTCGGAGCCCCGGCGATTTGATGGTTTTGGCTGAAATATTTTAGTATTTGGGGGGAGTTTTAATTTAAATTCGGGGACCGGATTTCTTTAAGTGGGGAAGATTGTAACGTTTTGAAAATCGTTTCGGTGAAATTTCGAAAAAACGGTAAAATAAGGGGGGGTTTCTGTAAAAAGTCAAAATGCAAATATCTTTATTATAAAATTAAATATACATATTCTAGCTATGTAGTTGCTAGTATTTGGTGTTTATTGAGCCACTGGTGAAATTTCAAATTTTCCAAAATTTTTTCTGAAATTAATTATTTTAATATTATTTTAAGCCTTCACTAATATATTTAATTAGGGAAAATTACAAATTGGAATGAGTTGAAACAAATTTTGTATATCATAAAACATTAAATAAAATTTTATCATGTGGTTTTTGAAATGAAATCGTTTGCCAAAACGGTTTAGAAAATATTGAAGAAAAAGGCTTATTTTGTGAAAATAAAAGGGTTTTTGTGCATATTGTATTGGTGTTTGGTGTTCCTTGCTCCACACACACGCCCTCTCTTCTCACCCACTCAAATGGCCGGCCCCACCACCACATTCCAGCAGCCCTCTCTTCAAAAAAAAAAGAAAGAAAAGAGAATGGATAGAATAATGAAGGCATGGAGTTAATTAAAAGAGGTATGGGCTTTTCTCTTCTTGTCTTGACTTCACAATCATTTCAACACTCACATTCTCTCTCCCCTCTCCAAAAATTCAGCCGAGCCTCCCCATGAGCAGCCCCAACAATTCTCCATCTCATTTTTCCCTCAAGAATCTTCTCATTTTCCATCAAAAATCCTTCCAAATTACTACTAATTCCTAGTTAAATCCTAACCCTTTATTCCCTAGCACAATCAAGGATGGATCTTGAGCAAGGTAGCTAATTTGGGAGGCTTAGTTTCATGTTGATCTACCAATTTGTGAGGTATAAAATCCTTTCCCTTAGATTCAATTGTTGCTTAATTACCTTAATCTAGCTAATTAGGTGTTTAATTAGGTTTAATTGCTTATTTGGAAAAATTCAAGAAAAGGGTTTGTAAATCAAATTAGGGTTTTCTTCATTGGGTATTGATCTTGATGTGGGGATTAACATGTTAATGTGATGCTAAAACTAACCTAGTTGCTAGTTTACTAATTGATGCTTGTAATTGTTAAAATTGGAATTTTATGCAAACTAGGTTTTGGAAATTTATTGCAAATGTTAGACTAAAAATCTAATTAGGTTTTTCATGACTTCATTAACATTATAAAATATAGTTTAATACTTTAGTTCATGAAAATCCAAGCTAAATTGTTGTTTGTGCATTTTTGTTATAAAATTGTTAAATTTGGGTATATTGTAAACTAGAATTTTGGAATTTATGGAAATTGATGAGAATAAATTATAGGAATGGTTTATATGACTTTGTTATGATATTTAGTGAATATTGTGGCCGCTAGATTCGTTTAAACATCAAGATGTTGCATTAAAGCGGATAATTTTTGCTTATTAGGTTTTCGGAAAAATAGCTTTAAAGCGAATTTGAAGTTTTGGTGATTTTAACTTTTTTTAATATATATATTTAAGGTGTTGTGAAACCACGATTGATACGTTCGAGTTTTTCTCGATGGTTTGGCATTTGTACGCCGACGTCGAGGGTTTTTGGGTTGATTCGTGAAAGCAACCATAGGTTTTGACCTATGTGGGACTCACGTGTCGTTTTGGTCATGAATCAGATTTTAATACGATACGGTGCGTTATGATATGTAGGTACCCCATGTGGACTTCGAGACGACAAGCAAGCGCGTGGCGACGTCGGCACAGGCGAACGAGGACCAGGTGAGTAGATTTATATCTACGGGGAGAAGTCGGATGGATGGCGTATAGCACCCCCGCAGTTCGTGGTGATGTATACGAATATGTATACACACATATATATATTGTTTATACATTGTTTGAGTATAACGATGATAATATGGATATTTGGTGTTCTTGGATAATTAGTGTCGCGAAACGCTAGAGTAGTGGTCGCACCATACATGAACACACCAACCCATACTGGCATACTTTCTTCTTTCATCTGTGCTTACGGGATTATACAGTTATGTGTTCACATGGGTATGGGACTATGTGTTCACATATGGATTTGAGGATGATACTTGGGATTTATGATGGGTCGATGAGATTTGATTTTGAGGCCGTGAGATCGGTGATATAGCAGGGTTCGTATTTGAGATACGACATGACATTGTAGCGGGTCCTTGACGTAGTGTTTCACACACGTGCATGCATACTCAGGCGGTATCAGTATTGTATTAGACGTAGATCAGTACCCCGATCATGATATTTGATAAAGAGGATGCCATGTGAATATTATGAGGAATGTGATATTGACCCGTACCCAGATTTGGGGATGCCGTACGACGGATTTGCGTACGAGCTATATTTTGATGATTGATCCGCACTCTTGACTTGGGATGTCTGATTATAGATATGGTATCGGATATGATATTATTGAGGCGGGATCACCGACTAATATATATACAGGTATGTATATGTATCGACTCAGATGTTAGGAGGTTTCCTTACCTGTAGTCCAGCTTGTTAACTTAGTCCTTTAGTTTAGTTTAGTTGTTAGATTAGATTGGATTCTTACCTATTTCTAAAACTAACGAATCGTGGGTATTTTAAAGGACAGCCCAAGGGATCCTACAGATATTTCAAAAGACGTATCTTTTCATAAAAACACCGTTGCCCTTATTTTCAAAACCCCATGATTCGTGTTATTTCAAAAGGCACCATTTGTAGGATTTATATTAGGGTAATGCAGTTTAGTTATCGTTGTGTCTAGTATTCCGTTCATTATTGCTGTTCGCTCCACATCGCATACTTATGTTATAATTTCTTAATGCATTGTTGATATCATATTGTTAGGACACCAGCACCATTACCGATGATGCGTATGTACCACGTACACTTACTTGCCGGCTCACACACATCTTCATCGGTAATTGCCATGTCACGTACACCTTAGAAAATATTGTTGCTTAACTTAGCTTGATAGCCAGTAGTTTGACATAATATTAGTGTACATACCTTATATGCCAGCTTAGATATTGTAGTTATTACTTGTCGTTTCATGCAAACTGTTATTCATTCTCATGCTTATATTCATGGTTTTACATGCTATTGATGATTCGGATTTCCATGATATTTTCTGGATTTGGAGGAAAACCGCAAAACATATATAAACTGATTTCTCTCTTTTTAATTAAATGTGCGGTTTTTCCCATGATGCATGAGTCGTCCACCATGAGTTTGCTGATGGATTTCGAGACCCGATTCGAGGAGACGGATGAACCGTTTCGGGTACATGGTGGACCCGGTAAGGTACCCCGGGGCAAGAAGCGCGTGATGATGACGATGTGAGCCTGGCAGGGGAGCACTACCTACCGGTGATTTTACCCGACACGTCGGATATCCGGAGGATACCGTCGTGGTCTTGAGATGGATGGTAGGGGCCGGTCTGGACTGACGGCGCCCTAGATATTGTGTTTGAGATATTGAGGTACAGAGATTGTGATACAGAGATATCGAGATATTTGGACACTTGTTTTGTGTCGATGCTGGGCACTGTTTTATGCTGATTTCATTTATGGTACCTCACTTTTAAAATACAGAAATCTCACTGATTTATGAAAGCAGTTTCTTCAGTACATGCATTCTGTTTCATGCATTCATACATCATCCATATGATACATTGCTACCTGAGGCACTGACACGGGCACATGGAATTACACTCGGGTTAGATATTTTCCCTAGCCTTGTTATAGGCTGCATGTTATACATATATTTGAGGATATATTATGATCATTGACCTAGGTTGCGTTATTTATGCGATTTCTGTGCGTAGATGTTTTTCTATTCACGAGTTGGCAACTCACCCCCGTTGTGCCCCAGTTTCTTGCAGGTTTGCCGTACAGGTTTCATTACGGCTTTGCAAGCATAGTTTCTTCGGGTGATTTGCTGGTAGGTGGGTTTACTTGTATCGTACCCCCATTATATATCTTGTATATCATTATTCTGTTGTATCTAGAAGTTCCATCAACCAAACATGTATTTATTTTGAGATAGAGACCAGTGATGTTATTCCTTCGACCTTAGAGTCGCGCGTTATATTTCTGTGGTTTTCTTGTGGTTTTGAGTTTCCTTTTGAATTTTGATCCTCGCCCTTGGCGTTGTATATTATTTTGCTTGTGTGGTTGTGACCGTCGATTGACGAAGAGCTAGCTCCCGCTTGGGGATGCCTTTTTGATTTCGTATACTATTCACGTTGTATCCCGTTTGGGGGCCAGTATTTACAAAGGAGACTCTGCCGAAATTTTCAGTAAATATTTGATTTTTTTTAAAAACGCATAATTCGACTTATGCTATTAAAACTAATTGATTTGAATTGGTTTTCCTTCACTCTACTACTTTTCTTGGTTTGGATTTCTGGGGTTTCGGTTTACTTAGATTACGTACGCCTCGAGACGTTCGTAGTTTAAGTGCCGGTCTTGTTCCGTACTTTCGAGGCGTGACAGTAAAACCCGTTGGATGCAAATGGATCTACAAAAGGAAACTTGGTGTAGATGGGCAGGTGGAAACCTATAAAGCTAGGCTCGTTGCAGAAGGTTTCCGTCAAAGACCTGGTTTGAACTATGACGAAACTTTTTCTCCGGTGGCTATGCTCAAATCCATTCGGATCTTACTTGCCATTGCTGTCTTCCATGACTATGAAATCTGGCAGATGGATGTTAAAACGGCTTTCCTAAACGGTTGTTTGGAAGAGTGCGTTTACATGGATCAACCAGAAGGTTTCGTAGACAGTGGGAGCAGCGGGAAGGTGTGCAAGTTGCTTAAATCCATTTATGGATTAAAGCAGGCATCGCGGAGCTGGAACATCTGTTTTGATGAGGCAATCAAGGAATTTGATTTCATCAAAAACGAAGATGAACCCTTTGTCTATAAGAAGATTGTAGGACGAACTGTCGTATTCCTAGTCTTGTACGTGAACGGCATTCTTTTGATAGGAAATGACATTCCTATGCTACAATCGGTCAAGCTGTTTTTGTCACAACGGTTCTCCATGAAGGACCTGGGTGATGCCTCGTACATCCTGGGGATCAAGATCTATAGAGATAGATCCAAGAGACTACTGGGAATTTCGCAGTCCAGGTACATAGAGACCGTACTAAAGAGATTTAGTATGGAGGATTCCAAGAACGGTAACATACCCGCATTGCACGGAATTACCCTCTCCAAGAAGATGTCTCCCAAGACTGACGAGGAGAGGGTTCGCATGAGCACTATACCCTACGCTTCGGCGGTAGGATCTATAATGTATGCGATGCTATGTACAAGACCAGATGTAGCTTACGCGCTGAGCGCGGTAAGCCGGTATCAGTCAGACCCAGGTGAGGACCACTGGACAGCAGTGAAGAACATTCTCAAGTACCTGAGAAGGACTAAGGAGATGTTCCTGGTTTACGGTAATGGAGACCCCAGGGTCAAGTCCTTTACCGATTCAAGCTTCCAGAGTAACAAAGTTGACAGCAAGTCTGTCTCGGGTTTTGTGTTTACCCTCAACGGAGGAGCGGTATGTTGGAGGAGTTCCAAACAGGATACCGTCGCAGACTCGACGATGGAGGCTGAATACATTGCTGCAAGCGATGCCGCAAAAGAGGCGGTCTGGATGAAGAAGTTCATTGTTGAACTTCAGGTGGTTCCGTCCATTGTTGACCCAATACCTTTGTATTGTGATAACAATGGGGCTATAGCTTTAGCGAAGGAACTAAGGTCCCATCAGAAATCCAGGCACATCTTAAGGCGGTATCACCTGTTCAGGGAGATCATTGATCGCCAGGAGATCGAGGTGCGGAGAGTGGACACAAAAGACAACACAGCGGACCCATTCACGAAGGCCTTACCCCAGACTCAGTTCGTGCGGCTGATCGAGATGATAGGTCTTCGATACGCCAGTACATGGCCTTAGTGCAAGTGGGAGATTGTTGGTGTATATGCCCTAGAGGCCATTACTGTATCATACTAGTATGTATATTACTTGATGGATGCTTGGGATATTCACAGTTGTATAGACAATCTTGCTCGATATAGTAGTATGCTACTTGGTTTGTCTCTGCTTTAATGTGTACATGTGTGTTTATTCATTACATCACCTATACGCATTAGTAGAGCCCTTAGGATCTTTGCTTGATTACCGGCGTTGTGATGGCGATCACACTCGTGGGGGCTGGGTAATCTACAAGCACATCCTTATACACGTCCCTGGTCATGGGAGTATCGAGATAGGGCATCGATACTCCGGAGTAGACTAGCGTATGCGCTTCTCATCCCAGCACGGGAGACGGTCTGTCCCACAGCCGTCAGTACGCCGTACTTGAGATAGTATGCGGGTGCTCGTTAGGTTACGAGTACACTGGACAGGACTCGTCGGGAACTGATGGTTGGTATTATACCTATCGTCAGTTATCAGTTCCCAGGTGACATGAGTACAGCTTAGTCCGCTGACTTGACACTGTCACTTCGCCTCGAGTGTGTTCCCACTGTTATTTGATTACTATCCTACCACGGCTCTACTGAGTCGTGCAAACAGGTAGTAGTTGGGAGCAGTCCCGAAGCACTTGGAGGCAGTGACGGTTAGACAGGATTCGTCTCTCCCGGTATTGGCGGTTGACATCGCGCTGTGTCTAGGAGAGCCATACACAAGTAGTCCCTGGCCAGGGCAAGCGAGATATACTGGTAGGTTTCCAGTGTTATCTCAGGGTGTTCTGGGCTTCACTCCGACACGACTTGTACCGCTATTAGGGGACTGACGTTTACCGCCCCCTAGGCCCGCCATGCGATGTATCAGACGAACAGACCGGACTGTACGGAGATTGTCATATACAGACTCAGTAGGAGTTCGGATGGGTTTACCTCATCGGCCTTCTTATCGACATCTACCTGGGGACCGTTACATACAGCTAGTGCCGCTTGCGGTCTGTGGTTAAACCCACTGCCAGCGTAGTGTCGAGTCTTTAGAGTCCCACACAGAGAGTTTCCCTGCACTGAGCGAAACGTGTAGAGGCCGTATGGTTTTACGGCAGGGCTGCGATCACTTACGTATACTTGTATGCGTGTGGTGTTCGGGCAGGCAATACTAGTGGGCTTTGGTTTAAGCCGTATCCTAGTATTGCACGGATGGTTTTGTTTTGTCTTCTGTGCATCCGCATTCTACGGAATACGGATGCAGGTGTGTATGCACAGTTTTCCGGAGCGATGAAGGAGGAGGTGCCTCATTAGGGTTTTTGGCAATTGGTTCGGCCAAAACCGTTATGTGGCAGGTTCATTAGGGTTTTGACAGTTGATTCGGTCAAAACCATTTTGAGGCGGTCAAATTAGGGTTTTGACAGTTCGTTTGGTCAAAACAATTATGAGCCGCGGACATCATTTACTAATCCTATTAGTGATAATTTTATGATGGCTAATTGCATTGACCATTTGACCCCGTTGACCTCTCTTGACTATGTTGACCGGTTGACCGAGTTGACCATTGACTTTCAAGAGAGATCTACACTCTTCTTTTCTTTTCTTTTTCTTTTTCCATTTGGATTATGATAATGGTCATTTCAATATAGCCATCAAACTTTATCTTGATAGGATTAGTAATGATGTTGTTTTTACATTATTGCAACCATGGTTACTTTTCTTTGTATCATAATTTCTTTCTCATTCTCTCTCTTGTTTTTTCAAGTGAGAAGAAAAGAAATGAACCATGGTTGTTGCTCCTCCTTCTTCCTCCTCTTGATTTTATCTTTTGATCTCATGTGTTGAGAGATAAAGATCCCACAAAGACAAAACCATCCCTTCATCACTTCTACACAACCTAGGGCTTTTAGATTAGCAATCTCTTTGCCCTAGTTACCTCGGCTCGAGGTGGAGCTCGGTGCACATCTCTCGGATGGATCGTCTACGACTCAAGGAGGCCGCGGAGGTGCCCAAAGTCCGGATCAAGCCTTGGAGCAAGCAAGGAGAAGAACAACAAGAAGAGAAGGTGTTCAAGTTGAGGTATAACCCCTAACCGAGTTGATAGATCTCTAGTTAGGATGCTAGTGTATCGTTTAGCAAAGATCCGGCTTTTACGGTCCATGTTACCAAGTTTAGAAAAAATTTTGTTTTACCGTTTCCGCAACCCCGAAAGTACCGGGAGAGGTAACGTGGACCTAACAGATCCTACCAGTTTTCAGCAAGCTATCACGAGTAAAGACTCTGTGAAGTGGCTGGATGCCATGAGATCCAAAATGGAGTCTATGTACACCAACAAAGTGTGCACTTTGGACGTTGTACCCCCTGGGGTAAAATCTGTGGGGTGCAAATGGATCTTTAAAAGAAAGATTGGTGTAGATGGGCAGGTGGAGACCTATAAGGCAAGACTTGTGGCGAAGGGTTTTCGTCAAAGACCAGGTTTGGACTATGACGAGACATTTTCTCCCGTAGCCATGCTTAAATCCATTCGGATCCTACTTGCTATTGCTGCTGACTACGACTATGAAATCTGGCAGATGGACGTTAAAACCGTATTTCTGAATTGAAATTTAGAAGAATGCGTTTATATGGATCAGCTAGAGGGCTTCATTGACAGTGGGAGCAGCGGGAAAGCATGTAAATTGCTTAAATCCATATATGGGTTAAAGCAGGCATAACGGAGTTGGAACATCTGTTTCGATGAAGTCATCAAAGAGTTTGATTTCATCAAAAATCCGGATGAAGCTTGTGTTTATAAGAAGGCTGTAGGGAGAGCTGTCACATTCCTTGTATTGTACGTGGATGACATTCTTCTGATAGGAAATGATATTCCTATGCTACAGTCGGTCAAATCTTTCTTATCACTAAGGTTCTCCATGAAGGACCTGGGTGATGCCACATGCATTCTGGGCATAAGGATCTATAGGGATAGATCCAAAAGGTTATTGGGATTATCCCAAACTAGGTACATTTACACCATCCTAAAAAGGTTTAGTATGGAAGACTCCAAGCGGGGTGCCTTACCTGCTTGCCATGGAGTCACTCTCTCCAAGGATTCTTGCCCAAAGACCGATGAAGAGAGAGCTCGCATGAGTATTATACCCTATGCTTCGGCAGTAGGATCTATAATGTATGCGATGTTATGTACACGCCCAGATGTAGCTTATGCACTTAGTGTTGTAAGCAGGTATCAATCCAACCCAGGGGAGAATCACTGGACAGCTGTGAAGAACATTCTTAAGTACTTGCGAAGGACTAAAGAATTGTTCTTGGTGTATGGTAATGGAGATCTCCAAATGGAGGCCTTTACCGATTCGAGCTTCCAGAGCGATAAGGACGACAGCAAATCTATCTCTGGGTTTGTATTTACCCTCAATGGAGGGGCGGTAAGTTGGAAGAGTTCCAAACAAGATACCGTTGCAGACTCTACAATGGAAGCTGAGTACATTGCTGCAAATGATGCCGCCAAGGAAGCCGTCTGGATGAAGAAGTTCGTCTCGGAGCTAGGAGTAGTTCCAACCATTATTGATCCAATACCTTTGTATTGTGACAATAATGGGGCTATGGCGTTAGCCAAGGAGCCCAGATCCCATCAGCGGTCCAGACACATCCTGAGGCATTTTCATTTGATCCGGGAGATTGTAGATCGCCGCGTGATCGAGATTAGGAGGGTAGACACAAAGAATAACGCCGCGGATCCATTCACCAAGGCCCTCCCTCAGCCGCAGCATGAGCGACTTTTTGAGATGTTGGGTATGAGATACGCCATTTACTGGCCTTAGTGCAAGTGGGAGATTGTTGGATATATGTATGCCCTAGAGGCCATTATGTGATAGTGGATGTATCTATACATGTATATATATTCAGTATGCATTCCTGCTCGACATGATAGTATGCTATCTGGTTCTTCTTTATCTGACATGTTGATTTGATCATGCTTATTATTCACTCATACATGCTGATAAAGCCCTGAGGATATTGGCTTGACTACTCTGATTATGATGGAGATCATACTAGTGGGACATCTGTAGTCTATACGCATATCCTGGAAAGTCCCTGGTCGTAGGTATATCGAGACGGGGCATTGATATACCAGAGTAGACTAGCGTATATGATACTAGACCCATATGATGGGCGATGGATGTTCCCACATTCATCGATGTTTGACATCAAGATCATATATGGGTGCTCAGTGATGACTGGGTACACTGGACGGACTCACCGAGAACTCCTATATGGAATTATATCTATCGTCGGATAGCAGTTCTCAGGTGACACTGGTACAGGTTAGTCTGTAGACCCGAGATCGTCATGGAGTCTTGTGTGTTCTCCCACTGTACTTTGATTGCCACCCTACCACGGCTCTACTGAGTCGTGCAAACAGGTGGCCGTTGGGTACAGTCCCGAGACACACGAAGGCAATGAGCGATAGGAGGGGTTTCGTTTCTCCCGGTATTGGGAGTTGATGCTGTACTGTGCCCGACTGGTTATATCAGTAAGTCCCTGGCCAGGGCTGCTGAGAATTGCTGATAAGTGTTGTCAGTAGTTTCTCGATCTGTTATAGACCATTCACCGGCACGACTTATTGAGTTATTAGGGTCGACGTTACCATCCCTAGGCTCGATATGCGGCATATCTGACGAAGAGACCGGACTGTACGGTAGTGTTGCCGGTTGGCTCGACGGGAGTTGTAGCAGGTTCGCTTGTTTTCTTCTGATCGCTCAATACCTGGGTGGCCGTTACGTTTAGCTGACCGCTTGCGGCTTGGGGGTACCTGATATGATCATCACCCTCTACCGGCGTATTGACGAGTATTAGAGTCCCATAAAGTAGTTATCCAATCCAGGCGAAACGTTGTGGTGCGCGTATGCGATATGCGCATGCACCCGATTAAAATGTGTGTATATGATACCGAACATTGATCGGGTGGCCTGCTTTTGGTGGGGTCATATGAGATATAACCGGATTGATAAATCAAGTGTTGATTTATCGTCTAACCATTAGTTTTCTCACTTGAAACCTTTCTAGAATTTGATGGATGTATGCATGCATGCATGTGTTTCTTTCTTTCATTCTAGTTTCATGCACATGTGGATGTGCATACATGTATACATACATACACCCATCTATCATGGTTGTTAGCACATGGAAATGGTGGCAATATAAGACTCATACCATGGATTAAGTAATGGATTTTTATTTGATTTTGTATTTAAAACAAAATTGAAAAGAAAAGGATAATCTTTACTAGCTTCTACATTCTTCTTCTAACCTAACCAAGCTCACCTACCTCTAACCTTGGGTTATCCTTCTCTTTATCATTTAAAACTCAAGTTAAATAAACTCTCCATCACTTAACCATGGTTGGATGTAAGAAGGAATAAAATATAAAAGGTTATATTTCATTTCTTTTTTTCTAATGGTCATCTTTATCTTTTACACTTGCTAAAAGGAAACGCCACCATCTTCATCCTCTTTCACCCCTTGCTCTCTAGGTTTTTCTAGTGAGTTAAACACACTTAAAGAAAGGTTTTTGAAGTGAGATTCCAAACCACAACATCATTCTATGCAAGTTTAGCCAACTTGTTTAGAGTGTTCTCTTCGGTTTTACGAAGTTGCGAGCTTGGATGGGGAACTTCGGGTGGATCGTCGTAGACACAAGAGAACTTCAAGAGGACCTCCATTCAACACCCTAGAGACCAAGGAGTCCAGCGAAAGGGAGCTACAAAGGTTGTAGTCTCGAAACCCTAGTTTTGTTCTCTTTAAATTTCGAAACCCTAATTTTCTAGGATCGATTCCTTTGCATGCTTTTTTAGCACCATCAAAATTAAAACTTTAAGGCATGTGATGCTTCAAAACTCTTCATAGGGTGCTAGACAAACCTTACAGAAAGGTGAGGAATGAAGAAAACCAATTAGCCTAAATGTGGTGTACATAAGGTAATAAGTAAGAAATAATTGGATTAGAAAGAGGGCAAAGTAAATTGCGACTGCTATCATTCACGACCAAACCACGTATATCATCGCCACTCCTACTTCACCTTTGTATTTCTCCAGAACACCCCGTATCACTACGAAGATCCGCATTTATTGGATTATCCATCGTATACTTATATACGAACTCGAAGGAACTTGTTCCAATTCGAGGATGGATTCTGCTTCAGGAGAAATAGAATAATGTTTATTCAGTTGTCTTTTATCTATACCTTCTTTCAAGTTGCGAGTACTCTGAGGATTAGGAGAGTACACATATTACGCTTATTGGATAGTCTTCTTCCAAACCATAGAAAACTGATTTTTATGTTTCAGTTTCACTATGCGTTGTTAATTGAAAACTGATTTACCAATTAGATCCTTACTCCAGGGTATGTATTTACCACATTTGATTCTCACATCTGTATAGTTTTATAGATGATGAGTGGGAGTAAGATATTGGGAATTAGGTGATTTTATCCTTTTATATCGGAACTCGTTGTAATTGGTGATATTTGAGAAAATCGCCTGGGGTTTTTCCTGAAGACAAATATTTGGTTTTGAATATCCTTTGTTATGCACCAATTTCAACTGAGATATCTGTACGTTTATTTTATAATGTGAGATATAACTTTTTGAAATTATGTCCATCACATTTACCTATATCAGTTGATGGTCAGGTAAAGAGCATTAAACAGCGGTGTAATTCTTCGTAACCATAGTACAGTTTTCAACCTAAGACGCATAGGGTTTGAGTTATTCAACTTAGGGAACTTATACAAATATTGTATGCTGTCCAGTGTCCATTAGGACAAAAGGGTTGGTTCTCGTACTATATTCTGTTTACTTGTAACTTCTCCAGTTTTAGACAAGTATTTCGTAGAATTACAAGGTCCAAGTTTTGAGAAGTTATAGGAATAAGAATAAAGTAGAGAACCACGTGATGCAAGTATCATGATTCATCAAGTTGGTCGAAGATGTAGATACTTATGTTTAGTATTCAGTTGATAGTAATAGTTTTGAGAACTTGCTTCTCTTTCAGGTTGCTCATATCTGGATGCACTCCTAAGTTGAGTAATATTGATCGGCCTCTCTCCATTTAGTTGACATGCACTGGAGACAGCTGCTTGATTTGAATCTGGTTCCAATTAAATCAGTCTCTTTGTTTCTATATTGTATATAGAATGGTTCATATCTTAATGATGTTAAGGTATATAGAGTTGTCAAGCTTTTTCTTAAAACCAGACTTTGGATAACTCAAGGCACGTTTCTGTAATGGCAGTTTTTGGGTTATTCCAGGCCATGACGAGGGTTCACTTTCTACCATCTGGAAGATCAATAGTGATATTGTTCTTTACTCGCCACAGTTTTAGTAAAATAGACTTTTTCAGAAAACGTTAGTCGGGTATGGTAGAACTGGAAGTGATTCCAGAACCACAGATGTTACTGAAAATTTAATAGAACCTAAACATTCAATCAGGTTTGACATTCCATTAGCCACTCCGCAGATATGGTGGGTAACCTTAGGCGCCCGAGTGGTATTTCGGTATCCTCAAAGACAGTGACGGCGAGGTTCTTGTTTACCCAGACTTGCCATTAATGTTGTTCTGGACTATAAGACCCGGCATGAGGATGAGTATAGCTTCGTTCTAAACTAGCTTTAGAAGTGCACGTGTATATGACTCTGCTAGAGGGTTGTTGTAGTCAATGGGAGCAGCGGAAGTATAGTGGAAAAGTAGATTGTATCTATTTACAGACTAAAGCAGATATAGCGGAGAAAGATCATCTATTTTTGATGTGGCAGTCATAGGTTTTGACTTCATCAGAATAGGAGATGGATCTGTTAAGAATGTAGTAGGGTATGATGTCCTGGTATTTAGATGACATGCACTTTGGAGGAAGTGAAATTCCTATACTACGATCGGTTATACTGTGGTTGTCACTGAGTGGTTTCTCCACATATGATATGGATATTATATCTGGCATTCAGGTTACTAGATCTTTGGTTTTAGAGCTAGATTTTGGTAGTTTCCCAATCTCGGTACTTAGACAGTATTCTAAAAGTGTTTTAGAATGGACGACTCCTGGCATGGTGGTGTACCTACAGGTGATGGAGTCACCCTCTCTAAAGGTGTCTTACAGACTAAAGGGGAGAGGGATATATTGGATATAGTGCCCTCAGAGTCAATTATTGGATCGCAGGCACATGATTGCAATGATTGAGGGATGACCTATACCGGTTGGACAGTCTTACTCGAGAGCTTTGTATACTATCTGGTTTGTCTTTATCATCGTGTTCATGCTTTAGGTGACATTGTAATTCACTATTACACGTTGATAGAGAATAGTATGCTAGCATGGTTTGTCTTTATCATCGTGTACTGCTTTAGGTGACCTTACAGGTCGCGATTACACGTTGATAGAGCCTTTAGGATTCTTGCTTGACTACCAGCAGTATGATGGCGATCATATACGTGAGAGTTGGGTAGTCTATAAGCACATCCTTAAACTGGTCCCTAGTCGTGGGAGTTTCGAGACTGGGCATCAATACTCCATTAGTAGACTAGTGTATACACTCGAGACCCCGACGAGGGGCGATGGCTGGTCTCACAAGCCATTGGTGTCAGTTGGTTCACCTAATATGTATATAGGTGCTCATTGGGTTATAAGTACACTGGACAGGACTCGCCGGGAACATGCTAGTTGGTATTATACCTGACGTCAGATAGCAGTTCCCTGGTGACATGTGTACAGGTTAGTTCATCGACCTGAGATCGTCATTTGTCTCGTGTGAGTTCCCACTGTGCTTTGATTACTACCCAACCACGGCTCAAAGGAGTCGTGCAAACAGGTTTTAGTTGGGTATAGTCCCGAGCCACATAGAGGCAGTGAGCAGATCGGCAGGGGTTTCGTCTCTCCCGGTATTGGGGGTGAGATCGCGCTATATCTAAGAGAGCCATTACACGAAGTCCTTGGCCAAGGCAGGAGATTTACTGGTAGGTATTCCAGTAGTATCTCAGGGTGTTCTGGGCTACACTCCGACATGACTTGTACCGCTTTGGGGGGTCAGACTTTTACCAACCCCCTTGGCCCGCTATGCGATGCTCATAGACGAACGGACCGGACTGTACGTGTTAGTTATGTATATGCCCTAGAGGCCATTGTTGTACATATGATGTATATTATAATGGATGCTTGGATATATATAGAGATGACTTTCTTGCTCGTCATGATAGTATGCTATTTGGTTTCACTTTATCTTAACATGTTGACTTGTATTGGTTTACTTTTTTACTCTCACATGTTGATAAAGCCCTTAGGATCTGTACTCGACTACTGGGACTATGATGAGATCATACTAGTGGGGCCGCGGTAGTCGATGAGTACATCCTATAACTGTTCCTAGTCGAGGGTATATCGAGACAGGGCATCAATACACCAGAGTAGACTAGCGTATACGCATCTTGACCCATATGATGGGCGATGGATGATCCCATATCCATCGGTGTTGGACATCAAGGATGGTATACGGGTGCTCAGTAGAGACTGGGTACACTGGACGGACTCGCCGAGAACTCCCAGATGGTGCTATACCACACGTCAGATGGCAGTTCTCCGGTGACACTGGTACAAGGTAGTCTGTAGACCCGAGATCGTCACAGAGTCTTGTGTGATTCCCACTGTGCTTTGATTTCCACCTTACCACGTCCAAGATGGCGTGCAAAACGGTGGCTTTTGGGTACAGTCCCGAATCACATGGAGGTAATGAGCGATAGGAGGGGATTCGTCTCTCCCGGTATAGGGAGTTGATGTTGTGCTGTGTTCGATTGGCTATAACTGGAAGTCCCTGGCCAGGGCTGATATAGAGATTTACTGGTAAGTGTTACTAGTAGTTTCTTGACCCGTTATGAGCCATACATCGACACGACTTATCAGTTACTGGGGTCTGACGTATACCACCCCTAGACTTGATATGCGACATATCAGACGAACAGACCGGACTGTATGGGAGTGTTACTGGTTGGATTCACAGGAGAACGCACAGGCTAGCTTGTTGATCTTCTGATCGCTCAATACCTGGGTGGCTATTACGTTTAGCTGACCGCTTGCAGCTTGTGGGTGTTTGATATGATCATCACCTGCTACCGGCGTATTGACGATTCTTTAGAGTCCTACACAGAGGTTTCTTGGCTCAGGCGAAACGGAGTAGTGGCGCATATGTGATATGCGCAGGAACGAGAATAATGCGATATGGGATACCGTATTATATTCTCGCGATATATGGATATGAACCGGGTCATCGGATCAAGTGTTGATTCGATGAATCGGTACATGATATATTAGTCGGTAATATTCGATATAGCCGGATCGTCGAATCAAGTGTTGATTCGATGATTTAATGTATAATAATATATATGATATATTGTATTACATTATCTAATATTGGCTCGCTTTATTATTTCATTTTCTCAGTGGATGATACATTGATATATATGCGATATATGTTAATTGTATTATTTTCTTTTGTTGCAAATATATAATATATATATGATATATATTATTGTGACATGATATGATTAATTGTTAAACATGTTTAAGGATGATTAATTGAGGTTAGGGTTTTATTAGGGTTAGATGATTCTTGCACCTTCTAGAAGATTTTTTTTTCTTTTGTCATTCTAAGGATATTTTGTGATGACACATTTCTAAACCTAACCAAACCCTAACTATAGTTTATTCTCTACTCATTTTTATCCACTCATCCTTGACCATGGTTAATACTTCAATCATATACTTTGATTTCTATTCATCACAAAAGGATTAATATGATTATCATTTCCATTATCTTCTTCTTCTTCTCTCTTGAAGAAGCTCTCTTGAAAATCCTTAAGTGATGATAAAATATGAGAAAATGATATAAAAAGAAAGCAAAATTACTACTCTCTCATCCTCATCTCATCTAGCCCATGGGATTAGTGTGTTCTTCTCTTTTGAGTGAGAAAGCTTGAGTCGTAGCAACTTCAAGGTAGATCATCGGAGATTTGGAATACTTCGAGCTAGCATGGATCGTTCGAGTCGTGGAGCCTCTCATGAGTCCGGGAGATCGTGGATCTCGGCAAAGGGACTTCTACTCGGAGCTTGTGAAGTGAAGGAGCGGACTACAAAGGTTGTAATCCCTTACACTTAGATAAAAGTTATCTTTTTGCATGTTAAACCCTAATAATCTAGCAAAGATCCCGGCTTTGGGTTGTTCGGCACGTCTAAAATTTAATCCGAGCATGTTTGATGCCTTTTGAACCTTCACAAGAGTGCCTAGGAACCCTACAGTGGTATCAGAGCCTAGCTAGAGCATTAGGCGATGTGTTTACGAAGTTAAAACTCCGATCGAACCCGAAACGACGAAACTTGACCCCTCTCTGGAAATTTTTTAAATTTTGGGATTTTTCTGAATTAAAAATATGTAAGAAAATCAGCAGGGAATTCTAAGAATTACCATGAAACACGTGCCCACAATTCCACCAACTCAGCGCGGAACCGCGGCAGGAACATGGTTCTCGCGGCGGTTCCGCGGCCGAATTATAGGATTGTGACACGTGGCTTCATGGTATAGACCGTAGGTACTTTCTGACTATTCTGGGTATTTTTAATCTGTTCCAGGTGTTTAAAATTCTGGGGTTTGTTTTGTAATAGTAGACTCGATCGGAAATTTTAAATTCGTATTTCTTTCCGGATATTTAGAAACTGTTAAACTATTTGAACGGATATCATTAACTTACTGTTTCCCGGTACGGCAAATTTTCAAGTGTTGAAATTTATTCGGGTTTAAATCTTTCGGAAAAATTGTACAAGTTAAGCGGTGGACCCTCTAGAAGACAACAAACCATAACTCGATTATGTGACCGTCTTGAACTGCCTTTTGAACCTTCGGGTTTGGGGCAGTACGGCGTGCCACATGTGAGGCGTTGGCTTGACCCTTCTACGGCTGGATCACCGGTACTGTGACATATTCTGGGATTATTTGAACTCCGCTCAAGAGTTGAGCACTTTGGGAAATTTTGGCTGTTTGATTATCTGTTCGAAAAGTTTAATACTGCCGATTTATCTGGAATGTGATACAATATGTGGAATTCATAGAGTTAGGCATGAAATGCGGAGTATGTGATATTTCGGATTTACGATGTCTAAAGTGATTGTGGATTCCAAATATTGTAGTTTTACACTTTCTTTTCTGTGACCGTAAGTGTAATATGTGAGATCGCCGGTTTCGTTGCTATATGATTCAACGACAATTGGGATGCGCATATTTACTTACGTTGATGATATGTGATATTATGTGTCGCTGTGATATATTATATTGGATCGTCGCGTTCAGAATAGCCGGGGGGTTTTATGTGAGATGAGGGTTTTTATTTTCATTCATGTAAAATTCATTTGTAATGTAATATTCTTTTATTTGGGGCACTTCCTGGTTGCGGTTGATGTCACCAGTGTATATTATTTACTTTTCCGCATTAGGTAGACCCAAGGAGGAGAGCACAAGTAACCGGGTTCTAGGGTCCAGTGGGAGGCCATCTCGAGGAGTCGAGACCGGGTCTCCTAACCCTAGAATTGGCAGTGTTACTTGCCGCTCTCGTAGGGGTCTTCGGATGTGGGTTTGGCTATTCGTCGCGACCGTGGAATCCGTGTTTTATACAAGCTCGTATTAAAAACACGGACGTCCTAGTATATCCAATATTTCATATATGTTCTTCTGCTGCAATGTTCTGTGATGAGATCATATTACTGCCTGAGACGAATGCTTATACTATATATATATGTTGATATATAAATATTACTGCTTTCGTTTCTTCTGTGATGCTTAGGAAGCATAAGCTGATGGGATTTTTATTAATGAGATTAATAAAAGAAAAGAAACCTAAAGATGTTGTAGAATCACAAACTTTATAAAAAGGGGTAGCTACAGTTTTGGTTTGCACAGTGATATATACGATATATCCTACACCTTATTCGATGAGGAAAGGACCGAGATCCCTTCACCGGGAGTGACTCCTTTAGCAAAACTGGCAGATGCTACAAAACTCGGTTTGTCTTTTGATTGCTTTTAGTGTTTTTGCTTTGCACAGCGGTATATATGATATATCCTGCACCTTATTCGATGAGGAAAGGGCCGACGATCCCTTCACCGGGAGTGACCCCTTTAGCGAAACTAAGAAAAGCCTCAAAAACACTCCTTTTCAAAACTTCACTCGATTCTACGACGATATCAAGTTCATTACGCTCAGGGTTTTCTGAAAAACCTGCTTAGCCCTCCGTCATTTCAGATAAAGACTATTTAGTATTCGTGCTGCGTTTGTTGGCCTTTGTCAAGGCGTAGTGTGCGGTAGCTAACTGGTACTTATCTGCTTAAACATATGATGTGATTGGATTAGGGTATTCGTACGACCTTGTTGGCCTTTGTCAAGGGTCGTGCGGGTGGGTTTAATTTCAATCAAGAAATGACGGGTTGAACTTGACTAGCTTCCTATGGTTTGTTGGCCTTTGTCAAGGTCATAGGGGTTAGGGGCAAAAGCATTATCAGGAATTTCAAGTGTTGAAATTTGCAATGAGATTGCATACCTCCTATGAGATAGTTGGATCCCGATACCCACTGCGTGTAAGTGTTACTCCTGGGAGAGTTTTACACAGGACAATTAGTCATTCAAGTAGGTGTCTAGAAAAGTGTTAATGAGGTTACGCCTCTGGGAAAACGAGGTTTACATTAATTAGGTCCGTGCGAGAGCACGGGGAACCTCCCTCAAAGTACCGACACTGATCTGGCTGAAAGATTGACGAAATTGTAAGGTGTAATTAATCCCGGCTAATCTTACCTTTTAGGGTTTTAAGGTAGATTTGATAAAAACAGTGGGAGACATCCTGATTAGATAAGATAATAACCAATCTAATCTTGCAAGAGCATACGCTAAAGTGTTTTCTTCTCTCTCTCTCCAGGTAGCGACCATGTCAGGCCATAATCAAGATAATAATATGGATGTATTGACTGAACCCAATTATTGTACTGAGCTAGGGAATGTTGGACCCGTTCTTTCTTATAAGAGTTATAAGACTGAACAGGAAACAGGAGAATATCTGGATTCTCACGCCGCCCAAAAGAACATGCATGTTGATGCATCTTCTTCGGGTGTGTTAGTTATTGAGAACTGTTTCTCAGTTCACCCTACGTCTTGGGTATTAGATACCGGATCAGGATCCCACATATGTAAACAGTTACATGGGCTATGTAAAGGTAGAGAACTGGGAAAAGGTGATCATTCCGTTCAAGTAGGGAACGGTGCAAGTATTGTAGCCAAAGCAGTTGGCGAATATCACCTTGTATTATCAAGTCGTAATACACTGATTCTAAATGAGTGTTATTATATACCGAACATGATGTGCAACATTATATCAGTCTCCTTATTAAGTAAAGAAGGATATAATTTTGTAGTACAGGATAATGTTATGAACATATTCCTAGATCAAAAGTTGATTGCATCAGGCTCGTTACATAATGGCATATTCATTCTAAATCAGAATACAGTCCTGAATATACAAAACACACACAAGAGGAAAAGTTCAGATGTGAACGAATCCTACTTGTGGCATTGTAGACTTGGTCATATCAATGCGACACGACTGGCTAAGTTACATAAAGATGGTTATTTGAATTCGTTCGAATTATCATCTTATGATACTTGCCATTCATGTCTCAAAGGAAAAATGACCAAAGCTCCGTTTAGTGGACACGGAGAAAGAGTTACCGAACTCTTAGGACTGGTACATAGTGATGTATGCGGTCCCATATCTACGCATGCCAGGAACGGTTCTTCCTACTTCATTACATTCACTGACGATCTCTCAAGATTTGGATGTGTGTTCCTGATGAAACACAAGTCTGAAGCTTTTGAGAAATTCAGAGAATATAAGCACGAAGTAGAGAATCAAACGGGCAAGAGTATTAAGATTCTTCGATCTGATCGAGGAGGTGAATACTTAAGCAGTGAGTTCCTAGATTATCTAAAAGAGAATGGGATTCTCTCTCAGCCTACTCCTCCTTATACACCACAGCACAACGGTGTATCTGAGCGGAGGAATCGCACCCTATTAGATATGGTGCGCTCGATGATGAGTACAGCTGAGTTACCTATTTCCTTCTGGGGGCATGCACTGGAGACAACAGCATACCTATTGAATCAAGTTCCAACTAAATCTGTACCTACCACACCATATGAGATATGGAGTGGGAAGAGACCATGTCTTAAACGAGTTAAGATATGGGGTTGTCTGGCCTATGTCAAATGGCAAAATCCAGACAAACTCGAGGCACGGTCAGTTCTATGCAAGTTTGTGGGATATCCCAAACATTCACATGGATATCTTTTCTACCATCGCGAGGAACAAAAGGTGTTTGTTTCTCGACATGCCACCTTTTTAAAAAAGGAATTTCTTACAAAAGAGATTAGTGGCTTAGAGGTAGAACTGGAAGAAGTTCCAGCAACACAAACTGCAACTGAAGATTTAGTGGAACCAGAGGATTCAGTAGTACCCGACGAACCCCAGCCTCTCCGCCGATCTAGTAGGGTTTCTCGTCCAGCTGAGAGATACTACGGTTTTCTCATTGATGGTGGAAGCGAGGATTGCATCATGGATGATGATGACCCGACTAGTTTCGAGCAGGCCATCACGAGTGGTGACTCTGTGAAATGGCTGGATGCAATGCGATCTGAGATGGAATCCATGTACACCAATAAAGTATGGATTTTGGAAAATGCTCCTGAAGGGGTAAAACCCATTGGGAGCAAGTGGATTTTTAAAAGGAAATTTGGTGTAGATGGAAAAGTTGAGACTTTCAAAGCTAGACTGGTAGTGAAGGGTTTTCGTCAACGACCAGGTGTGGATTACGACGAAACCTTTTCTCCAGTAGCTATGCTTAAGTCCATCCGGATCTTACTTACCATTGCTGCATACCATGACTACGAAATCTGGCAAATGGATGTTAAGACCGCCTTTCTAAACGGTGATTTAGAAGAGAGCGTGTACATGACTCAGCCAGAGGGCTTCGTAGATAGTGGGAGCAGCGGAAAGGTGTGCAAGCTGCTTAAATCCATTTATGGGTTAAAGCAAGCATCGCGGAGTTGGAACATCTGTTTTGATGTTGTAATCAAAGAGTTTGACTTCATCAAAAATATAGATGAACCTTGTATCTATAAGAAGGTAGCAGAGGGTAAGGTAGTCTTCCTCGTATTGTACGTGGATGACATACTCTTGATAGGAAATGATATTCCTATGCTGCAATCAGTCAAACTCTTCTTATCACAAAGATTCTCAATGAAAGATCTAGGTGATGCCTCCTGCATATTGGGAATCATGATCTATAGAGATAGATCTAAACGGATACTGGGATTGTCCCAATCCAGGTACATTGACACCATACTAAAGAGGTTTAGTATGGAAGAATCCAAGCATGGGAACCAATCCACGATCTCTGGACTCACTCTCTCCAAAGAGATGTCTCCCAAGACTGATTTGGAGAGAGCTCGCATGCAAGGGATACCCTATGCTTCGGCAGTAGGCTCTATCATGTATGCGATGCTATGTACCAGACCCGATGTAGCATACTCACTAAGTGTAGTGAGTCGGTATCAAGCAGATCCTGGAGAGAGTCATTGGACAGCTGTGAAGAACATTCTCAAGTACTTATGAAGGACTAAGGAGATGTTCTTGGTGTATGGTAATGGAGAACTCCAGGTGGAGTCCTTTACCGATTCCAGCTTCCAAAGTGATAAGGACGACTCTAAGTCGCATTCGGGTTTTGTCTTTACTCTCAATGGAGGGGCGGTATGTTGGAAGAGTTCCAAACAAGATACCGTTGCAGACTCGACGATGGAGGCTGAATACATCGCTGCCAACGATGCTGCCAAGGAGGCTGTCTGGATCAAGAAGTTCATTAGTGAACTTGGTGTGGTTCCATCCATTGAGCATCCAATACCTCTGTATTGTGATAACAATGGAGCTGTGGCTTTAGCCAAGGAACCCAGGTCCCATCAAAAGTCCAGACATATTCTGAGGCGGTATCACCTGATCATGGAGATAGTTGATCGCCGGGAGATCGAGGTCAGGAGAGTAGATACGAAGGACAACATTGCGGATCCATTCACGAAGGCTATTCCCCAGATACAGTTTGAGAGATTATTCGGGATGCTAGGTATGAGATACTACAGCAGCTGGCCTTAGTGCAAGTGGGAGATTGTTAGTTATGTATATGCCCTAGAGGCCATTGTTGTACATATGATGTATATTATAATGGATGCTTGGATATATATAGAGATGACTTTCTTGCTCGTCATGATAGTATGCTATTTGGTTTCACTTTATCTTAACATGTTGACTTGTATTGGTTTACTGTTTTACTCTCATATGTTGATAAAGCCCTTAGGATCTGTACTCGACTACTGGGACTATGATGAGATCATACTAGTGGGGCCGCGGTAGTCGATGAGTACATCCTATAACTGTTCCTAGTCGAGGGTATATCGAGACAGGGCATCGATACACCAGAGTAGACTAGCGTATACGCATCTTGACCCATATGATGGGCGATGGATGATCCCATATCCATCGGTGTTGGACATCAAGGATGGTATACGGGTGCTCAGTAGAGACTAGGTACACTGGACGGACTCGCTGAGAACTCCCAGATGGTGCTATACCACACGTCTGATGGCAGTTCTCCGGTGACACTGGTACAGGGTAGTCTGTAGACCCGAGATCGTCATAGAGTCTTGTGTGATTCCCACTGTGCTTTGATTTCCACCTTACCACGTCCAAGAGGGCGTGCAAAACGGTGGCTTTTGGGTACAGTCCCGAATCACATGGAGGCAATGAGCGATAGGAGGGGATTCGTCTCTCCCGGTATAGGGAGTTGATGTTGTGCTGTGTTCGATTGGCTATAACTGGAAGTCCCTGGCCAGGGCTGATATAGAGATTTACTGGTAAGTGTTACTAGTAGTTTCTCGACCCGTTATGAGCCATACATCGACACGACTTATCAGTTACTGGGGTCTGACGTATACCACCCCTAGACTTGATATGCGACATATCAGACGAACAGACCGGACTGTACGGGAGTGTTACTGGTTGGATTCACAGGAGAACGCACAGGCTAGCTTGTTGATCTTCTGATCGCTCAATACCTGGGTGGCTGTTACGTTTAGCAGACCGCTTGCAGCTTGTGGGTGTTTGATATGATCATCACCTGCTACCGGCGTATTGACGATTCTTTAGAGTCCTACACAGAGGTTTCTTGGCTCAGGCGAAACGGAGTAGTGGCGCATATGTGATATGCACAGGAACGAGAATAATGCGATATGGGATACCGTATTATATTCTCGCGATATATGGATATGAACCGGGTCATCGGATCAAGTGTTGATTCGATGAATCGGTACATGATATATTAGTCGGTAATATTCGATATAGCTGGATCGTCGAATCAAGTGTTGATTCGATGATTTAATGTATAATAATATATATGATATATTGTATTACATTATCTAATATTGGCTCGCTTTATTATTTCATTTTCTCAGTGGATGATACATTGATATATATGTGATATATGTTAATTGTATTATTTTCTTTTGTTGCAAATATATAATATATATATATGATATATATTATTGTGACATGATATGATTAATTGTTAAACATGTTTAAGAATGATTAATTGAGGTTAGGGTTTGATTAGGGTTAGATGATTCATGCACCTTCTAGAAGATTTTTTTTTCTTTTGTCATTCTAAGGATATTTTGTGATGACACATTTCTAAACCTATCCAAACCCTAACTATAGTTTATTCTCTACTCATTTTTATCCACTCATCCTTGACCATGGTTAATACTTCAATCATATACTTTGATTTCTATTCATCACAAAAGCATTAATATGATTATCATTTCCATTATCTTCTTCTTCTTCTCTCTTGAAGAAGCTCTCTTGAAAATCCTTAAGTGATGATAAAATATGAGAAAATGATATTAAAAGAAAGCAAAATTACTACTCTCTCATCCTCATCTCATCTAGCCCATAGGATTAGTGTGTTCTTCTCTTTTGAGTGAGAAAGCTTGAGTCGTAGCAACTTCAAGGTAGATCATCGGAGATTTGGAATACTTCGAGCTAGCATGGATCGTTCGAGTCGTGGAGCCTCTCATGAGTCCGGGAGATCATGGATCGCGGCAAAGGGACTTCTACTCGGAGCTTGTGAAGTGAAGGAGCGGACTACAAAGGTTGTAATCCCTTACACTTAGATAAAAGTTATCTTTTTGCATGTTAAACCCTAATAATCTAGCAAAGAACCCGGCTTTGGGTTGTTCGGCACGTCTAAAATTTAATCCGGGCATGTTTGATGCCTTTTGAACCTTCACAAGAGTGCCTAGGAACCCTACAGTACGGATATTGTCACTGACAGGCTCAGTAGGGTGTCAGGATGAGTTCGCTCATCGACCTCCCTTTTGGTCAATACCTGGTAGCCCGTTACGTACAGCTAGTACCTCTGACATGCTAGTGGTTAAATCCACATCCAAAGTATTGACGAGTCTTTAGAGTCCCCCACAGACAGTTTCTCAAGTTTCGGGCGAAACGTTGTAGAGGTCGTATGATATATGGCAGGGTCCGATCATATACGTGCAGTAGTGCACGGATCATGATCGGGCGGATCATACTAGTGGGCTTTGGTTTAAGCCGGATCCTAGTATTAGATTTGTTGGAATACTTTAGTCTCATCGCATTCGCATTCAGTCAGAATGCGGATGCAGGTATGTATATACAGGTGAGGAGTATCCTTGTGATTCGTCACGATTTTACTTTAGATGTTGACGTATCTTTTTATTGTTGTAAACATTTAGATTAATGTTTACAAATGGAAATTGTGAGCTTATATCATTATTTTGTGCATTTAATGTGACATAGACTTCATTAGTGACTCATGGTCTCTTTTCTTGTGCTAATGTCACATTATGTGATTGATTTGTGGTTAGAAATGAGGGGAAGAGAGAGAAGGGCAGCCATGATAATGTTTGCTCTTGTATTATTTTGCTTGGACTCTCTCATTTTTATAATGGAGAACAAGTGAAAGAAAATGGCTCCTCTTCTTTTTCTTCCTCTAGCTCACAATCTCCATTAATGGCATCATCTCTAACCTCCATCCATATACTCTCATGTGATGTGAATCAATGGATGCTTGAGACGAAGTGATCACAGACATTCTCTACTTCACCTTAGGCATGTCGACTAGCAAACTTCGTGCCCGAGTTGCTTCGGATGAAGCGGGTGCCCATAAAAAGACTTGAAGATTTGGTGCCCTTTCCGACCAGGAGATCGAGACCGGAGATACCGTGAGGATCTTTGGATGGTGGCCAAAGATGGAAGGACACGGATCGATCGGTATAGGTTTTCCCACCCTTCTCTAGTTTACTAGTTGTAGATTAATGGTTCAATCCGGGAAAAAGTATACGATAGCGCCAGTTTCAAGTTTATGAAAAGTTTTCGTTTCCGCATTTTGGCCTCGGACAGACGGCCGGGGCACTACCGTAGACTTACATGATATCAGAGCCACGCCATAACCTTTACTAGCTTGCTCTAACGTATTTAGAACTTCGATCGAACAAAATTTCCGAAACCGCAATTTCAAAAACGAAGTTTCTGTCGAATTTTTTTTGTCGTCGAAAAATTATTTTGAGTATTGCAGAAAATCAGACAGGCTTTTCTAAGACCACAGCTGAAATTTGGTGAAGTGATCACACTGTAGCGCCGCGGAACCGTAGCATTACCCTTGTTTTTGCCGCGGTTCCGCCGCACTCCTGTAGCATCAATGCTCCAAACTTTCTGCAGTGGTCTTTGAGTTGGAATTAGGGTTTCTAGTAATTTTTGTTTTGGCCCAGATTATTTTGAGTACTGGGAATTGTACTTGGGGCCCACTTCGGGAAATTTTGTCGATAAAATTTTTTAAATATGTTAGTTCACAGTGCTTACTTTATATCTGCGACCGTGAATGTCATTTGATCGGTAAATCTTGTCTAATTGCTATAGTTCTTTTAGATGGATTTGCGAACGTGACATTCACGTTGATGTTCTGTATTGTGCTGTGATGTTGCGGTTTTGTCATGGTGGATAGCTTGGTGCAATGTTAGTACAGTTTGATTGTATTTGTACATTTGATATTGTGGGACGAGCGTCCGACATGTGGACTGCTGTCACTGCCTGTTTGTATATTATTCTTTTGGGGCACGACCGGGCTAATGTCGATGTACCCGTTGTATATATTTTACTTTCGGATTACCCCGTGGTGGGGTGCACGGATAGCCGGGTTCTAGAGGGCAACGAGCCCGCATCTCATGGCTTTGAGACAGAGGGGGCTTTACTCTAGAATTGGCGGGCTGTTCGCCGCACTCGTAGGGGGTATAGGTTGACCCAAGGAGGGGTGCACAAGTTACCAGATTCCGTGAAGTGTTGGGTGGTCCATTCACTTTGCTGAAGGGGGCTACCTCGCTTCAGGTTTTGGCGGGTAACTTGCCGCGCCCATAGGGGTCTAGAATTTCATTGCACAGGCTATCCACACGACCAGGGGAACATCGGGTTTCAGTTGCGGCTCTGTGAAACCCGGTGCTTCCAGATTATCTGTATTGTTCTGTGATGCTTATTACATTTATGTGATGTTGCATTTATCACGCCTTGAGCGATTATTATATATTGATATATATACTAGTAGATGTTGTATATGTTTTACACCCGCGCTAGTCCAGTCCCCGCTCTGTCGTTAGTTAAGTAATCTAACAGGTGATGACGGGACCCAGTGGCGAATGCGGATGGCATATACATACATCATATTTTCGTTATTTATTAGTATGATCAATTGATGGGACTACGTTGATTCGGATCAATGCAAGCTAAACAAACCCGTTCGATGTTGTTGGAACAATTTTTTTAAAAGCTGTTATTGCAAGGACGTTCTCTTTTGTTTTGCACAGAGGTATTCGGTTATGAATATCCAGCACATCAGTTGACGAGGCAAGGGCCGAGATCCCTTTACCGGGAGTGACCCCTTAGGCAGAAGTTTGCGTCAGGGTAATAACTTCACTATAGTCGATTGCTTTTTGCTTTGCATCATGGTATTCAGTTGGAATATCCTGCACTTCATTCTACGGGGAAAGAGCCGAGATCCCTTCACCGGGAGTGACCTCTTTAGCAAAGGTTTTCGCCACTATATTTTTTTAAAAGCTATCCGGTTCCTTCAACGATATCAAGTTCATCACGTTAAAGGTTTTTTGCCAAAAACCATTCGTATCCCTCCGTCATTTATGTTAGTTGTATGTATGCCCTAGAGGCCAGTATTGTACAGATGATGTATATTATATTGGATGCTTGGACATATATAGAGATGACTTTCTTGCTCGATATGATAGTATGCTATCTGGTTGCTCTTTATCTTAACATGTATACTAGTCTCTTTATACTGTCTTATGGTTACATGTTGGTAAAGCCCTTAGGATGTGTACTTGACTACCTTGACTATGATGCAGATCATACTAGTGGGGACATGGTAGTCCATAAGTACATCCTTCAAGGTCCCTAGTCGTAGGTGTATCGAGACGGGGCATCGATATATCAGTGTAGACTAGCGTATACGCTTCTTGACCCATGAGATGGGCGATGGATGATCCCATATCCATTGGTGTTTGACATCAGAGATGGTATACGTGTGCTCAGTGGAGACTGGGTACACTGGACGGACTCGCCGAGAACTCCCAAATAGTATTATACCTCACGTCAGATGGAAGTTCTCAGGTGACACTTGTGCAGGTTAGTCTGTAGACCCGAGATCGTCATAGAGTCTTGTGTGATTCCCACTGTGCTTTGATTTCCACCTTACCACGTCCATGAGGGCGTGCAAAACGGTGGTTTTTGGGTACAGTCCCGAGTCACATGGAGGCAATGAGCGATAGGAGGGGTTTCGTCTCTCCCGGTATTGGGGGTTGATGTTGCTCTGTGCTCGATTGGCCGTAACAGGGAAGTCCTTGGCCAGGGCTGATTCAGAGATTTGCTGGTAAGTGTTACCAGTAGTTTCTCGACCCGTTATGAGCCTCACATCGGCACGACTTATCGGTTATTGGGGTCTAACGTTTGCCACCCCTAGACTTGATATGCGACATATTAGACGAGGAGACCGGACTGTACGGGAAGTGTTGCCGGTTGGCTCGACGGGAGTTGTAGCAGGTTCGCTTGTTCTCTTCTGATCGTTCAATACCCGGGTGGCCGTTACGTTTAGCTGACCGCTTGCGGCTTGGGGGTACTTGATATGATCATCACCCACTGCCGGCGTATTGATGAGTCTTAGAGTCCCACAATGGAGTTACCTAGTCCAGGCGAAACGTTGTGGTGCGCGTATGCGATATGCGCATGGAACCGATTAAAATGCGTGTATGGGATACCGTATATTGATCGGGAAGCTTGCTTTTGGTTAGGGTCGTATGTGATATGGCCGGATTGATAAATCAAGTGTTGATTTATCATTTAACCATTAGATTCTCACTAGAAATCTTTTCTTGTATCTTTGGATGTATGGATGCATGTATGCATACCTTGTTGATTCATGCACATATGGATGTGCATGTACACATACTTACATACATCATCTATCATGGTTGTTTATACATAGAAAATGGTGGATATATAAGACTCACACCATGGTTTATTTTATGGATATTTATTTCTATTTTTGCTAAAACAAAAGAAATGAGATAAGATTGAATCATGGTCAAAGTTTCTATGCTCTTCTTGTGACCTAACCATTTGCACCTAACTTTTGACCATGGTTTAATCTTTCTCTTGTGTTTAACTAAAGAAAAATTAAATATTCATAAAGAGATAACCATGGTTTGAGATGAAGAAAGAAAAATATATATTCTTATGTTTTTCTTTTTCTCTTGAGTGTTATTCTTATCTTCTTCTAAAATATCCATCATCTTCTTCAACCTTGAGCTCATGCTCTCTTGAATTTTCTAGAGAGCAAATCATTCATCAAGATAGGATTTTGAAGTGAGAAAAGCCACCACAACATCATTCTACACAAGTCTTGCCCACTTGTTTGAGTGTTAGCTTCGTTTTTCATTCTTGATCTTGCGAAGTTGCTAGCTTGGACAAAGCGGACTCCGGGTGGATCATCGGTGACCTAGAGGAGTTCAAGTAGAGCTTTTCCAAACCCCAAGTAGCCAAGGAGTCTAGCATAGGGATCTACAAAAGTTGTACTCTCAAAACCCTACCATTTCTTTCATGTGATGAAGTATAGTTTATGAAACCCTAATTTTTCTAGGATCGATCCTTTATATGTTAACTTAGCACCCTAAAAATTCAATTTTTGGTACATGTGATGCTTCCAAACCCCTCATAGGGTGCTAGGCTAACATTTCATTGGTATCAGAGCTGACCTAGAACTTTAGGCGATGCTTTAGCGAAGTGAAAACTCCGATCTAACCGAAATACGATTTTACGGGTCACTATCTGGGAATTTTTTAAAATCTGACATTTTTCATAATTAAAAATACTTAAAAAATAGATCAGGAAAATATAAGAAATACTGTGAAATACGAACCCATGATCTGAACAAAACACCGCGGAACCGCGGCAAATCTTGGCTTACGCCGCGGCTCCGCGGCCATATAGTGGCTTCACGGCTTCGTTTTTGCACAGTAACTCCTTAAACTGCTATTAAATTGTCTTGAGTATGTTTAATCTGAATATACTATTGAAAATTCTGGAGATGGTTTTGGACTCGACGATTCGATAGGAATTTTCATTTCGTTTCTTTTCCGAATAAATTACAATGTATTGAAGTATTTGAACGAGTATCATTTGCTCACTTTTCACGGGGTTTAAAATCTTTCGGAAATACGTGCAAGTTTGTTTGTGGTGGACCCTCTAGAAGACAACAAACCTTAACTCGATTATGTGACCGTCTTGAACTGCCTTTTGAACTTTAGGGTTTGGGGCAGTACGGCGTGCCACATGTGAGGCGTTGGCTTGACTCTTCTACGGCTGGACCGCTACCACTGTGTCACACTCCGGGTTTTTTTGAATTCCGCTCAAGTGTTGAGCTTTAGCGAATCTTGGGTATTTGATCGTTCGTTCGAAAACTTTAATACCGTCTATTTATCTGGAATGTGATGCAATGTGTGGAATTCATATTATAAGACATGAAATACGAGCTATGTGATACTTCGCATTTACGATGTCTAAAGAGAATGTAGATTCCAGATATTGCAGTTTTACACTTTCTTTTCTGTGACCATAAGTGTAGTATGTATTTACCGATTGTCGTTGCTATACGTCGACGACAATAGGTGTATGCATACTTACTTACGTTGATGATATGAGATATTATGTGTTGCTGAGATATGATGTGCAGGATTGTCGCAATTGAATAGCCGGGGGGTTTTATGTGAGATAAGAGTTTTATATTTTCATTCATGTAAATTCAAATGTAATGTAATATTCTTTTATTTGGGGCACTTCCGGGTTGAGGTTGTGTCACCAGTGTTGTATATTATTTACTTTTCTGCATTAGGATGGACCCAAGGAGGGGAGCACAGGTGACCGGGTTCGGGGGTTCAGTGGGAGGCCATCTCGTGGAGTCGAGACCGGGTCTCCTAAACTCCAGAATTGGTAGGGTCGCTTGCCACTCTCGTAGGGGTCCAGGGTATGGGCTTGGCTATTCATTGCGACTGTGGAATCCGTATTTTCTATTGTTTGCTAAATACTAAATACGGACGTCCTAGTATATCCCACATTATATCTATGTTTCTGCTGCGATATCTATGATGTGATCTTTAGATATGTTCTGTGATGGATACAGTATATAGTATATATGATATATTATATAGGCGTTACTTATGTTTTACACCCGCGCTAGCCCTGCCCTCCTCTTCGGTTAGTTACCTAACCTAACGGTGCACGAGGGGACATCGAGGCGAATGCGGATGGCATAAGTGTACGTCGTATTTATCTGTGATGTTTAGGTGACTTAAATGATGGGACTTCATTAATGTGATTAATGAAAGAAAAGAAACCTAAAAGATGTTGTAGAATCAAATTTTAAAATAAAAGGGTAGCTACAGTTTTGCTTTGCATAGCGGTATATATGATATATCCCGCACCTTATTCGATGAGGAAAGAGCCGAGATCCCTTCACCGGAGTGACCTCTTTAGTGAAACTGGCTCATGCTGCAACAATCGGTTTGACTTTTGACTGCTTTTGGAGTTTTGCTTTGCACAGTGATATATATGATATATCCCGCACCTTATTCGATGAGGAAACAGCCGAGATCCCTTCACCGGGAGTGACCTCTTTAGCAAAACTAATAAAAGCCTCAAAATCACTCCATTTCAAAATTTCACTTGATTCTACAACGATATCAAGTTCATTGCGCTCATGGTTTTTCTGAAAAAACCTGTGTAGCCCTCCGTCATTTCAGATAAGCACTACTTAGTATTCATACTGCGGTAGTTTGGCCTCCGTCAAGGTGTAGTGTATGGTAGCTAACTAGTACTTATCTGCTAGCATGTGATGCGATTGGATTAGGGTATTCGTACGGCGTAGTTTGGCCTTCGTTAAGGGTCGTACGGGTGGGTTTAATTCAATCAAGAAATGATGGGTTGAACTTGACTAGCGCCCTGTGGGTAGTTTGGCCTCCGTCAAGGTCATGGGACGCTAGGGGCAAAAGCATTATCCGGAATTTCAAGTGTTGAAATTTGCAATGAGATTGCATACCTTCTATGAGATAGTTAGATCCCGATACCCACTGCGAGTAATTGTTTCTCCCGGGAGAGTTTTACACTGGACAATTAGCCGATCAAGTAGGTGTCTAGAAAGGTGTCAACGGGGTTACGCCTCTGGGAAAACAAGGTTTACTTTAATTAGGTCCGTGCGAAAGCACGGGGAACCTCCCTCAAAGTACCGACACTGGCCTGGCTGAAAGATCGACGAAGTTGTAGGGTGTAATTAATCCTGGCCGATCTTTCCTTTTAGGGTTTGAAGGAAGATTTGATAAAAACCAGTGGGAGCTATCCTGATTAGATAAGATAATAACCAATCTAATCTTGCAAGAGCATACGCTAAAGTGTTTTCTTCTCTCTCTCTCCAGGTAGCGACCATGTCATGCCCTAATCAAGATAATAATATGGATGTATTGACCGGACCCGCATGTTATACTGTGCAGGGGAACGTTGGACCCGTTCTATCTTATAAGAGTTATAAGACTGAACAGGGAATAGGAGAATATCTGGATTCTCACACCGCCCAAAAGAACATGCATGTTGATGCATCTTCTTCAGGTGTGTTAGTTATTGAGAACTGTTTTTCAGTTCACCCTACTTCCTGGGTATTAGATACCGGATCAGGATCCCACATATGTAAAATATTACATGGGCTACGTAAAGGTAGAGAACTGGGAAAGGGTGATCATTCCATTCAAGTAGGGAATGGTGCAAGTATTGCAGCCAAAGCTGTTGGCGAATATCACCTAGTATTACCAAGTGGTGATACAATGATTCTAAATGAGTGCTATCATATACCGAACATGATGTGCAACATTATATCAGTTTCTTTATTAAATAAAGAAGGATATAATTTTGTAGTAAAGGATAATGTTATGAACATATTCCTAGATCAAAAGTTGATTGCATCAGGATCGTTACATAATGGCATATTCATTCTCAATCAAAATACAGTCCTCAATATACAAAACACAAACAAGAGGAAAAGTTCAGAAATGAACGAATCCTTCTTGTGGCATTGTAGACTTGGTCATATCAATGCGACACGACTGGCTAAGTTACATAAAGATGGATATTTGAATTCGTTCAAATTATCATCTTATGATACTTGCCATTCATGTCTCAAAGGGAAGATGACCAAAACTCCGTTTACGGGACACGGAGAAAGAGTTACCGAACTCTTGGGACTGATACATAGTGATGTATGCGGTCCCATGTCTATACATGCCAGGGATGGTTCTTCGTACTTCATTACATTCACTGACGATCTCTCTAGATTCAGATATGTGTTCCTGATGAAACACAAATCAGAAGCTTTTGAGAAATTTAGAGAATATAAACAAGAAGTCGAGAACCAAACCGGAAATAGCATTAAGATCCTTCAATCTGATCGAGGAGGAGAATACTTAAGAAATGAATTCAGAGATTATCTAAAGAGAATGGGATTCTCTCTCAGCTTACCCCTCCTTATACACCACAGCAAAACGGTGTATCGGAGCGGAGAAATCGCACCCTATTAGATATGGTGCGCTCTATGATGAGTGCAGCTGAGTTACCTATTTCCTTCTGGGGATATGCACTGGAGACAGCTGCATACCTATTGAATAGAGTTCCAACCAAATCAGTGCCTACCACTCCATATGAGATATAGAATGGTAAGAGACCATGTCTTAATTTTATTCAGATATGGGGTTGTCCGGCCTATGTTAAAACACAAAATCCGGATATGCTCGAGGCAAGGTCTGTTCTATGTAAGTTTGTTGGATATCCCAAACATTCGCGAGGGTATATCTTCTACCACTCCGAGGAACAAAAAGTGTTTGTTTCTCGATATGCCACTTTCTTAGAAAAATGTTTTCTTATGAAACAGACAAGTGGCATTGAGGTAGAACTGGAAGAGGTTCCAGCAACACAAACTATAAAAGAAGACTTGGTAGAACCAGAGGATTCAGTAGTACCCGACGAACCCCAGCCTCTCCGCCGATCTAGTAGGGTTTCTCGTCCACCTGAGAGATACTACGGTTTTCTCATTGACGGTGGGAGCGAGGATTGCATCATGGAGGATGATGACCCAACCAGTTTCGAGCAGGCCATCACGAGTATAGACTTAGTGAAATGGCTGGATGCAATGTGGTCCGAGATGGAATCCATGTACACCAACAAAGTATAGACTTTGGAAGATGCTCCTGAAGGGGTAAAACCCATTGAGAGCAAGTGGATCTTCAAGAAAAAACTTGGTGTAGATGGGAAAGTGGAGACTTTCAAAGCTAGACTTATTGCAAAGGGTTTTCGTCAAAGACCAGGTGTGGACTATGACGAAACCTTTTCTCCAGTAGCTATGCTTAAATCCGTCTGGATCATGCTTGCCATCGCTGCATATCATGATTACGAAATCTGGCAAATGGATGTTAAGACCGCCTTTCTAAACGGTGATTTAGAAGAGTGCGTGTACATGACTCAGCCAGAGGGCTTCGTAGATAGTGGGAGCAGCGGGAAGGTGTGCAAGCTGCTTAAATCCATTTATGGATTAAAGCAAGCATCGCCGAGTTGGAACATCTGCTTTGACGTTATTATCAAAGAGTGTGATTTCGTCAAAAATGTAAGTGAACCTTGTATCTACAAGAAGGTGGCAGAGAGTAAGGTTGTCTTCCTCATATTGTACGTGGACGACATACTCTTGATAGGAAATGACATTCCTATGCTGCAATCGGTCAAGCTCTTCTTATCACAAAGATTCTCAATGAAAGATCTTGGTGATGCCTCCTGCATATTGGGAATCAGGATCTATAGAGATAGATCCAAACGGATATTGGGATTGTCCCAATCCATTTATGGAAGAATCCAAGCGTGCGGAGTCACTCTCTCCAAAGAGATGTCTCCCAAGACTGATTTGGAGAGAGCTCGCATGCAAGGGATACCCTATGCTTTGGCTGTAGGCTCTATCATGTATGCGATGCTATGTACCAAACCCGATGTAGCATACTCACTAAGTGTAGTGAGCAGGTATCAAGCTGATCCTGGAGAGTGTCACTGGACAGCTGTGAAGAGCATTCTCAAGTACTTGCGAAGGACTAAAAAGATGCTCTTGATGTATGGTAACGGAGAACTCCTAGTGGAGTCCTTTACCGATTCGAGCTTCCAGAGTGATAAGGATGACTCTAAGTCGCAGTCGGGATTTTTCTTTACCCTTTACGGAGGGGCGGTTAGCTGGAAGAGTTCCAAGCAGGAAACCGTGGCAGACTCGACGATGGAGGCTGAATACATCGCTGCCAACGATGCTGCCAAAGAGGCTGTCTGGATCAAGAAGTTCATTACTGAACTTGGAGTGGTTCCATCCATTGAGCATCCAATACCTTTGTATTGCGATAACAATGGAGCGGTGGCTTCGGCCAAGGAACCCAGGTCCTATCAGCGATCTAGGCATATTCTGAGGCGGTATCACCTGATCCGAGAGATAGTTGATTGCCGGGAGATCGAGGTCAGGAGGGTTGACACGAAGAATAAGACAGCGGATCCACTCACGAAGGCCATTCCCCAGATACAGTTTGAGAGACTCTTCGGGATGCTCGGTATGCGATACTACAGCAGCTGGCCCTAGTGCAAGTGGGAGATTGTTAGTTGTATGTATGCCCTAGAGGCCAGTATTGTACAGATGATGTATATTATATTGGATGCTTGGACATATATAGAGATAACTTTCTTGCTCGATAATCGTATGCTATCTGGTTGCTCTTTACCTTAACATGTATACTAGTCTCTTTATACTGTCTTATGGTTACATGTTGGTAAAGCCCTTAGGATGTGTACTTGACTACCTGGACTATGATGCAGATCATACTAGTGGGGACATGGTAGTCCATAAGTACATCCTTCAATGTCCCTAGTCGTAGGTGTATCGAGACGGGGCATCGATATACCAGTGTAGACTAGCGTATACGCTTCTCGACCCATGAGATGGGCGATGGATGATCCCATATCCATTGGTGTTTGACATCAGAGATGGTATACGGGTGCTCAGTGGAGACTGGGTATACTGGACGGACTCGCCGAGAACTCCCAGATGGTATTATACCTCACGTCGGATGGCATTTCTCAGGTGACACTTGTGCAGGTTATTCTGTAGACCCAAGATCGTCATAGAGTCTTGTGTGATTCCCACTGTGCTTTGATTTCCACCTTACCACGTCCATGAGGGCGTGCAAAACGGTGGTTTTTGGGTACAGTCCCGAGTCACATGGAGGCAATGAGCGATGGGAGGGGTTTCGTCTCTCCGGTATTAGGGGTTGATGTTGCGCTGTGCTCGATTGGCCGTAACAGGGAAGTCCCTGGCCAGGGCTGATTCAGAGATTTGCTGGTAAGTGTTACCAGTAGTTTCTCGACCCGTTATGAGCCTCACATCGGCACGACTTATCGGTTATTGGGGTCTGACGTTAACCACCCCTAGAATTGATATGCGACATATTAGATGAGGAGACCGGACTGTACGGGAAGTGTTGCCGGTTGGCTCGACGGGAGTTGTAGCAGGTTCGCTTGTTCTCTTCTGATCGTTCAATACCCGGGTGGCCGTTACGTTTAGCTGACCGCTTGCGGCTTGGGGGTACTTGATATGATCATCACCCACGGCCGGCGTATTGACGAGTCTTAGAGTCCCACAATGGAGTTACCCAGTCCAGGCGAAACGTTGTGGTGCGCGTATGCGATATGCGCATAGACCCGATTAAAATGCATGTATGGGATACCGTATATTGATCGGGAGGCTTGCTTTTGGTTAGGGTCGTATGTGATATGGCCGGATTGATAAATCAAGTGTTGATTTATCATTTAACCATTAGATTCTCACTAGAAATCTTTTCTTGTATCTTTGGATATATGGATGCATGTATGCATACCTTGTTGATTCATGCACATATGGATGTGCATGCACACATACATACATACATGCATCTATCATGGTTGTTTATACATAGAAAATGGTGGATATATAAGACTCACACCATGGTTTATTTTATGGATATTTATTTCTATTTTTGCTAAAACAAAAGAAATGAGATAAGATTGAATCATGGTCAAAGTTTCTACACTCTTCTTGTGACCTAACCATTTGCACCTAACTTTTGACCATGGTTTAATCTTTCTCTTGTGTTTAACTAAAGAAAAATTAAATATTCATAAAGAGATAACCATGGTTTGAGATGAAGAAAGAAAAATATATATTCTTTTGTTTTCTCTTTTCTCTTGAGAGTTATTCTTATCTTCTTCTAAAATATCCATCATCTTCTTCAACCTTGAGCTCATGCTCTCTTGAATTTTCTAGAGAGCAAATCATTCATCAAGATAGGATTTTTGATGTCAGAAAAGCCACCACAACATCATTCTACACAAGTCTTGCCCACTTGTTTAGAGTGTTAGCTTCGTTTTTCATTCTTGATCTTGCGAAGTTGCTAGCTTAGACAAAGCGGACTCCGGGTGGATCATCGGTGACCTAGAGGAGTTCAAGCGGAGCTTTTCCAAACCCCAAGTAGCCAAGGAGTCTAGCGTAGGGAGCTACAAAGGTTGTACTCTCAAAACCCTAGCATTTCTTTCATGTGATGAAGTATAGTTTATGAAACCCTAATTTTTCTAGGATCGATCCTTTGTATGTTAACTTAGCACCCTAAAAATTCAATCTTTGGTACATGTGATGCTTCCAAACCCCTCATAGGGTGCTAGGCTAACCTTTCAATTTCAGAAAGGTAGCACTTAGTATTCGTGCTATGTATGTTGGCCTTCGTCAAGGCATAGTGTGTGTTAGCTATTTGTTACTTTTCTGTTGTATAGATAGATGCTTTAGTTTGGGACAGTCGTACTACTATTTTGTCCTTCGTCAAGGGTATATACGGGTGGGTTCAAATTAACCTGGATAATGACGGGTAGAACTTGACATGTGACTTATGATATGTTGGCCTTCGTCAAGGTCATAAGAGCATGGGGTAAAAATCACATCGGGAGTTTCTAAAGAAACTGAAACTTGCCAGGCATGCGCATACCTTTTGGAGTGTGATAACGTGAATGGATTCCATTACGTTATCATGCGGTGATAGTTGGATCCTGATTCTTATTGATGAGTTGGTTTACTCCTCGGGTGATCCCGACTAATTCTTCTTTCAGGTTTGGAGGAGAATTTGAGGTTACAGTGGGAGGTTCCTTGATTAGATAAAGTGATAACCATTCTGATTTAGGTTAGATTGCACGCAGAGTGTTTCTTTTCTCTCTCTCTTTGGCAGCGACCATGGCCCGACCCTTGACTATGACTAAGTGACCAAGATTAACCGAACCTTCTTAAAATACTGGCTTTTGGATTGTCTGAGTTGCATACCTCATTGCCACTCCTACTTTTACCCTTTTCTCCAGAACACCCCGTATTACTACGAAAATCCACTTCCATTGGATTAAAACCATCGTATGGTTATATACGAACTCGAAGGAATTTATACCAGATTCGAGGATGATTTCTGGTTCTGGAGAAAATGAATAGGACTATTCAGTTGTCTTTTTCCTTTTACCTTCTCTCAGGTTGCGAGTGCTCCTTTGATTAGGACGGTACACCTATTACGCTAATTGGATAGTCTTCATCCAAACCATAAGCAGGTGCCGAAAGGTAGGGCAAGAAGAAAACCATTTGACCTAAAAGATGTACAGAAGGTATTAATTAAAGAAAAATAAAGGGATTAGTAAGAGGGCAAAGTAAATTGCGACTGCTATTCACGACCAAACCAAGTATTTCATCGCCACTCCTATTTCACCTTTGTATTTCTACGGAACATCCCGTATCACTATGAAGATCCACAGTTTATTGGATACTCCATCGTATGGTTATATACGAACTCGAAGGGACTTGTTCCAGTTCGGGGATGGATTCTGGTTCAGGAGAAATAGGAATAAGGTTTTATTCAGTTGTCTTTTATCTTTACCTTCTCTCGGGTTGCGAGTGCTCCTAGGATTTGGACAGTACACCTATTACGGTTATTGGATAGTCTTCTTCCAAACCATAGGCTGGTGCTGAACGGTTGGGAAGGAAGAAAACCATTTGGCCTAAAGGGGTGTACAGAAGGTAATGACTAAAGACATATAAAGGGATTTGGAGAGATGGCAAAGAAATATACGGTTACAGTTCTGAATCTGATAATGGAAGAGGCATTACTAGGAATACCCGGATACCCCTTCGAAATATTTACATGTTTCAGTTTCACTGTATATTGTTAAAAGTAAAACTGATTTCCCAATTAGTCCTTGCTCCAGGGTATGTATTTACCAGGTTTGATTCTCACATCTGTATGGTTTTACAGATGATGAGTGGGAGTATGTTATTGGGAATTAGGTGATCATCCTCATTATTTCAGGATTCGTTGTAATTGGTGATATTTGAGGAAATCGCCTGGGTTGTTTGCCGGACGGCAAATATTTGGTTTTGAATATCTGTTGTTATACACCAATTTCAAATTGATAGATATGTACGTTTATTTTTATAAAGTGAGATATAACTTTTTGAAATTGTGTCTATGACATTTACCTATATCAGTGGATGGTTAGGTAAGGAGCATTAAACAGTTGTGTAATTCTTCTTAACCATAAGTGCAGTTTTCAACCTACGACATACGGGGACTGAGTTGTTAGACTCAGGGGACTTATACAGAGTATTGTATGTAGTCTAGTGTCCATGAGGACAGAGGGGTTGGTACTCGTACTATATTCTGTTTACTTATGACTTCTTTAGTTCTTAGATATGTGTTTCGTAGAAACACATGGTCCAAGTTTTGAGAAGTTATAGGTATAAGAATAAAGTAGAGAACTAGGTGTTGTAAGTATCGGGATTCTTCAAGGTGATCGAAGATGTAGATACCTGTGTATGGTATTTAGTTGATAGTAATGATTATGAGAACTTGCTTCTCTTTCAGGTTGCTCATATCTCGATGTACTCCTAAGTTGAGTAATGCTGATCGTCCTCTCTCCATTTAGTTGGCATGCACTGGAGACAGCTGCATGATTTGAATCTAGTTCCAATTAAATCAGCGCCTCTGTTTCTATATTGGATATAGAATAGTTCATATCTTAACAATGTTAAGTTACGGGGAGTTGTCTGGCTTATGCTTAAAACCAGACTCTGGATAACTCAAGGAGCGTTTCTGTAATGGCAGTTTGTGGGTTGACCCGGGCTATGATGAGGGTTGACTTTCTACCACCTGGAAGATCAATAATGATATTGTTCTTGACTCGCCACAGTTTTAATAAAAATGGATTTTTTCAGAAAACAGTAGTGGGAGTATGGTAGAACTGGAAGTGATTCCAGAACCACAAACGATTACTGGAAATTTGAGAAGGACCTAAAGATTCAATTTGGATTGTCATTCCATTAGCCACTCCGCAGATATGGTGGGTAACCTCAGGCACTCGAGTGGTACTTCGGTATGCTCAAAGATAGTGACAGGGAGGTTTTTGTTTACCCAGACTTGACACTACTGTTGTTCCAGGCTATGAGACTCGGCAGGAGGATGAATATAGCGTCGTTCTAAATTAGCTTTAGAAGTGCACGTGCATATTATTCTGCCAGAGGGTTGTCATAGCCAGTGGGAGCAGCGGAAGCATAGTGGACAAGTAGCTTATTTCTATTTATGGACTAAAGCATATATAGCGGAGATAGATCATCTATTTTTGATGTGACAGTCATAGGTTTGACTTCATCAGATAAGGGATGGATCTGTTAAGAAGGTAGTAGTGTGTGATGTCCTGGTATTTGGATGACATACACAGAGTAAGAAGTGAAATTCCTATACTACGATCGGTTATACTTTGGTTGTCACACAGTGGTTTCTCCACATAGGATATAGATATAACATCAGATATTCTGGTTACTAGATCTATGGTTTTAGATCAAGATTTGGGTAGTTTCCTAATTTGGGTACTCGGACAGCATTTTAGAGATGTTTTAGAATGGACGACTCCTGGCACGGTAGTGTACCTGCATGTGATCGAGTCACCCTCTCTAAAGGTGTCTTACAGACTAAAAGGGAGAGGGATGTGCATGATCGGCAGATCACTTGCTCAGGCAATTGAGTTGATCATGAGATGTCAAGTACCACACTAGATGTTGTTTTTGCACGAGATGCAATAAGTTGATATTAATCAAATCCTGGAGAAACATTCGGAAGTAGTTTAAGAACATAAGTGGATGATATTCTAGGGAAATGATAACGGCAGCCTCTTTCAGAGGACGGTTATCATTCTAGGCTTCCAAGGTGACCTGGATGAAAGAGTGACTGTCAGAGTTATAGTTTTCCCTCTGACGAGGGGCAGTATTTTGGACAGGTGGTCCAAGCGGATACTGAGGGAGGCATGGCGCAGGATACTGATTAAGTTCAGTTGACGATACAGTCTAAGAAGTTTGGATTTGGAGTTCATTTATGAGCTAGGTCCCATCAGAAATCCAGACATATTCTAAGATAGGTATTGCACATTTCGGGAGATGGCTTTCTCCGCGAACTTAAGATAAAGAGAGACATAGAAAGAAACATCAGGGCGGATCCACTCACTAAGGCTATTCTTCGAACGCAATAGTTTCGTAAACGGGCTTTATGAGACTGATTAGTAGAGGAGTTGGGTGTTCGGTATCATACGGGTTGTGAGTATGAGACATCGCAATAATTAGCCTTGAGTGTAAGTGGGAGATTGTTGGATATAGTGCCCTCAGAGTCAATTATTGGATCGCAAGCACGTGATTGCAATGATTGAGGGAGGACCTATACCGTTAGGACAGTCTTACTCAAGAGGTTTGTATACTATCTGGTTTGTATTTATCATCGTGTACATACTTTAGGTGACATTGTAGTTCACTATTACACGTTGATAGAGAATAGTATGTTACCATGGTTTGTCTTTATCATCGTGTACTGGTTTAGGTGACCTTACAGGTCGCTATTATACGCTGGTAGAGCCCTTAGGATTCTTGCTTGACTACCAGCAGTATGATGACGATCATATACGTGAGAGTTGGGTAGTCTATAAGCACATCCTTAAAGTGGTCCCTAGCTGTGGGAGTTTCGAGACCGGGCATCGTGTTGGAGATAGTGCCCTCAGAGTCAATTATTGGGTCACAGGCACGTGATTGCAATGATTGAGGGGAGGACCTATCCCGGTAGGACAGTCTTACTCGAGATGATAGTATGCTATCTGGTTTATCTTTATCATCGTGTACTGCTTTAGGTGACCTTACGAGTCGCTATTACACGTTGATAAAGCCCCTAGGATTCTTGCTTGACTTCCAGCAGTATGAGGGCGATCATATAAGTGGGAGCTGGGGTCTATAAGCACATCCTTAAATGGTCCCTAGTCGAGGGAGTTTCGAGACAGGGCATCGATTCTCCACAGTAGACTAGTGTATACAGTCGAGACCCCGACGAGGGGCGGTGGCCGGTCTCACAAGCCACTGGTGTCAGTTGGTTCACCTAAGATGTATACAGGTGCTCATTGGGTTATGAGTACACCGGACAGGACTCGCCGGGAACCTGCTAGTTGGGATATACCAGACGTCAGATAGCAGTTCCCAGGTGACATGTGTACAGGTTAGTTCATCGACCTGGGATCGTCATTTGTCTCGTGTGAGTTCCCACTGTACTTTGATTACTACCCTACCACGGCTCAAAGGAGTCGTGCAAACAGGTTTTAGTTGGGTACAGTCCCGAGCCACATGGAGGCAGTGAGCGGATCTGCAGGGGTTCGTCTCTCCCGGTATTGGGGGTGAGGTCGTGCTGTGTCTAGGAGAGCCAGAACATGAAAAGTCCTTGGCCAAGGCAGGAGATTTGCTGGTAGGTATTCCAGTAGTATCTCAGGGTGTTCTGGGCTGCACTCCGACACGACTTGTACCGCTTTTGGGGGTCTGACTTTTACCAACCCCCTAGGCCCGCCATGCGATACTCATAGACGAACGGACCGGACTGTACGGATATTGTCACTGACAGGCTCAGTAGGGTGTCAGGATGAGTTCGCTCATCGACGTCCCTTATGGTCAATACCTGGTGGCCCGTCACGTATTGGCTTATACCTCTGACGTGCTAGTGGTTAAATCCACAGCCACAGTATTGACGAGTCTTTAGAGTCCACCACACAGACAGTTACTCAAGTTTCGGGCAAAACGCTGTAGAGGCCGTATGGAGATATGGCAGGGTTCGATCAGATACGTGCGGTATTGCACGGATCGTGATCGGACGGTTTTTACTAGCCGGCTTTGGCTTAAGCCGGATACTGGTATTAGATAGTGTAGTTTTGTCTCTTTGCATTTGTGTTCAGTGCGAATACAAATGCGGGCATGTATTTGCAGTAGTGGGGTTTTCCTGTAATTTATTACGGGAACAGTTTTTTCTGAAGTTGCCAGTTTGCATTCCGTTCCGGCCGGTTTTCTTTTATTCTTTCGCGGCCGGACTTTCCGATGGAGGGGGTTATTTGCAAGAGTGCAAATAACTCTTTTGTGGAGGGCTTTGTAGCTTTAGTGCCTTTGTCATGATGAGATGCTTTTTGCATCACTTCATTATCTTTTCTTGTGATGGTTTGTGAATGGATTGAAAAGAGAAATGAGTGTGACCCTTTTTCTTTGCATTATCTTTTCTTTTTCTTATTGGATTTTTGATTCCACATCTCCACCATGGAGAGATATGGCCGGCCACTTGTTTTGGGGAGAGAGAGAGAGGTTGATTGGTGATATGTTTATTCTTCATCTCATTTCATGCTTTTATGCTTGCAAAATCCCAAGCTTCTCTCCTTCATTCATTCTCCTCCTCAAATCCCTCCATCAAGGCAACTTCCATAAACCCTAAAGAGACAACTCACTACACTATTCTATAGCAAGCCTTGGACGCGTCGGCTAGCCAACTTCGCGCCCGAGTTGCCTCGGTCAAGAGGCGGGAGCCCGTAAAAGATTCCGGCTACGTGGTGCCCTTTCCGACGAGCGAGGAGGTGACGGAGATTCCGCAGGAGATCGGAGTGGAGACGAAGACCGAAGGACACGGATCGCTTGGTATAGCATCTCTACTCTTTTCCTTTTTGCTAGCTAGCTAGGTTAATGGCCCGATCCGGGTTAAAAGTCCGCGGTGGTGCCGTTTTGCAAAGTCCGCAAATTTTTGTTTTCCGCGTTTCCGGCGTCGGATCGACGGCCGGGGCGCCCCCGCGGGCTTACAATGGTATCAGAGCCACGCCATTAACCTTGCCTAGCTTGCTCTAGCGCGTTTAGAACCCGATCGAACAAAATCCCCAAAAACCGTATTTTTGTGCACATGTGTTCTCTGTTGAAATTTTTTGAGCTCCTAAAATTTTTCAGGTTGTTTCAGAGGCATGTACAAGCAATTATAAGAAATCTGGGAAAATACGATCCACTCATTCCATACTTAGACCGCGGAAGCGCGGCCAAAACCCAGGTTTGGCCGCGCTTGCGCGGCGGAAATAGGGAATTGTGGCACCATATTTTCCCAGTAAGCTTATTAGTTGGAAATAGGGCTTTTGGGATATTTTGTTTGGGCCCAGTTTTTCTGTAAGTGCTACAGTAGTATTTGGGGCCCACTTTGATAAATTTGTTCGGTCGGATATTTTAAACATGCCAGTTCACAGTTTTTACATTATATCTGCGACCGTGAATGTCACTTGATCGGTAAATCCCGTCTAACTGCTATAGCCCGGTTAGACGGATTTGCGAACGTGATTTTCACGTTGATGTTCTGTGATTGTACTGTGTTGTTGCGGATCGGTCGTGGGGATAGCCTGGTTGCAGTGGTAGTACTGTTTTGTTTTATATGTACATTTTGATATTGCGGGGCGAGCGTCCGACATGTGGACTGCCGTCACTGCCTGTTTGTATTATTATTTTGGGGCACGACCTGGTTGCGGTCGATGTACCCGTTGTATGTATATTTTACTTTCAGTACTAGGATTACCCCGCGGAGGGGTGCACGGGTAGCCGAGTTCTGGAGGGCAACAAGCCCGCATCTCATGGCATTGAGACGGAGGGGGCTTCACTCTAGGATTGGCGGGCTATTCGCCGCACTCGTAGGGGGTATAGGGTTGACCCAGGAGGGGTGCCCAAGTTGCCGGATTCCGTGGAGTGCTGGGTGGTCCATTCACGGAGCTGAAGGGGGCTGCCTCGCTTCAGGTTTTGGCGGGTGACTTGCCGCGCCCGTAGGGGTCTAGGGTTTTCATTGCACAGGCTATCCACACGACCAGGGGAACGTCGGGTTTCAGCGGCTCTGTGAAACCCGGGGATCCCAGATATCTGTATTGATCTGTGTTGCTATACATTTCTGTGTTGCTTTTTATCACGCCATGAGCAAAAATTATATATTATATATATATTAGTAGATGTTGTATATGTTTTTCATCCGCGCTAGTCCAGTCCCCGCTCTGTCGTTAGTTAGCTAACCTAACGGGTGATGACGGGACCCAGTGGCGAATGCGGATGGCATATACGTACATCAGTATATTTTCGTTCTTTGTGGTGTGATCAATTGATGGGACTGCATTGATTCGGATCAATGCAAGTTAAACAAACCTAATCTGATGTTGTTGGAACACTTTTTCAAAAAGCTGTTATTGCAAGGGCGTTCTCTTTTGTTTTGCACAGTGGTATTCAGTTGGAATATCCTGCTCCTCAGTCGACGAGGCAAGGGCCGAGATCCCTTCACCGGGAGTGACCCCTTGGACAAAAGTTTGCGTCAGGGCAGTAACTTCACTATAGCCGATTACTTTTGCTTTGCATCGTGGTATTCATTTGGAATATCCTGCACCTCATTCTACGGGGAAAGAGCCGAGATCCCTTCACCGGGAGTGACCTCTTTAGCAAAGGTTGTCGTCACTATATTTTTATAAAGCTATCAGTTCCTTCAACGATATCAAGTTAATTACGTTAAAGGTTTTCGCCAGAAACCATTCGTAGCCCTCCGTCATTTCATATGGATGGTCAATAGTATTCAAGCTGTGTATGTTGGCCAAAGTCAAGGCACAGTGTTTGGTAGCTGTTGGGTATTCATATGCAGCATAGATAGATGCGTTGGTTTGGGACAGTCGTACTGCCATTTTGGCCAAAGTCAAGGGTATGTACGGGTGGGTTCAAATTAACCAGGAAAATGACGGGTAGAACTTGACATGTGACTTATGATATGTTGGCCAAAGTCAAGGTCATAAGAGCATGGGGTAGAAATCACATCGGAGTTTCAAAAGAACTGAAACTTGCCAGATATGCGCATACCTTCTGGAGTGTGATAACGTGAGCGGATTCCGTCACGTTATCATGCGATGAGAGTTGGATCCCGATTCCCACTGATGAGTTGGTTTACTCCTCGGGTTATCCCGGCTAATTCTTCTTTCAGGTTTGGGGAAGAATTTGACGTTACAGTGGGAGGTTTCCAGATTAGATAAATTGGTAACCATTCTGATCTAGGTTAGAGTGCACGCTGAGTGTTTCTTTTCTCTCTCTCTGGCAGCGACCATTGACCCGACCCTAGACTATGACTCAGTGACCAAGTTGACCGAACCTTCTTAACACTGGCTTTTGGATTGTCAGAGTTGCAAACCTCTTTGCCACTCCTACTTTTACCCTTTTCTCCGGGACACCCCGTATTACTACGAACGTCCACTTCCATTAGACAAAACCATCGTATGGTTATATACGAACTCGAATGACTTCGAGGATGGTTTCCGGTTCTGGAGAAAACGAATAGGACTATTCAGTTGTCTTTTCTTTTCACCTTCTCTCAGGTTGCGAGTACTCCTTGGTTTAGGAGATAGTACACCTATTACGCAAATTGGATAGTCTTCTTCCAAACCTTAGGCTGGTGCCGACCGGTAGGGAATGAAGAAAGCCAATTAGCCTAAACGGTGTACAGAAGGTATTAAGTTCAGACAAAGTAAGGGATTAGTAAGAGGGCAAAGTAAATTGCGACTGCTATTCACGACCAAACCATGTACTTCTTTGTCAATCCTAAATCACCTATGAATTAAGTACATTCGGTTGTCTTTTATCCTTACCTTCTCTCGCATTGCGAGTGCTCCTAGGACTAGGACAGTACACCCATTATGCTTATTGGATAGTCTTCTTCCAAACCTTAGGCTGGTGCCGACCGGTAGGGAATGAAGAAAGCCAATTAGCCTAAACGGTGTACAGAAGGTATTAAGTTCAGACAAAGTAAGGGATTAGTAAGAGGGCAAAGTAAATTGCGACTGCTATTCACGACCAAACCATGTACTTCTTTGTCAATCCTAAATCACCTATGAATTAAGTACATTCGGTTGTCTTTTATCCTTACCTTCTCTCGCATTGCGAGTGCTCCTAGGACTAGGACAGTACACCCATTATGCTTATTGGATAGTCTTCTTCCAAACCATAGGCTGGTGCCGAACGGTAGGGAAGGAAGAAAACCATTTGGCCTAAAGGGGTGTACAGAAGGTAATGACTAAAGACATGTAAAGGGATTTGGAGAGGTGGCAAAGAGTTATGCGGTTATAGTTGTGAATCTGGATAATGGAAGAGGCATTACTAAGAATACCAGGATACCCCATCGAAACATCTCTATGTTTCAGTTTCACTGTGTACTGTTAAATGAAAACTGATTTCCCAATTAGATACTTACTCCAGGGTATGTATTTACCAGGTAAGAGTCTCACATCTGTATGGTTTTACAGATGATGAAAGGGAGTAAGTTATTGGGAATTAGGTGACCATCCTCATTATATCGGGATTCGTTGGAATTGGTGATATTTGAGGAAGCCATCTGGGTTGTTTGCCGGTCGGCAAATATTTGGTTTTGAATATCCGTTGTTATGCACCAATTTCAAATTGATATATCTGTACGTCTATTTTTATAGAGTGAGATATACCTTTCTGAAATTATGTCTATGACATTTACCTATACCAGTGGATGGTTAGGTAAGGAGCATTGAACAGCGGTGTAATTCTTCTTAACCAAAAGTACAGTTTTCAACCTACGACACACAGTGAATGAGTCACCAGACTCAGGGGACTTATACAGAGTATTGTATATTGTCCAGTGTCCATTAGGACAGAGGGGTTGGTCCTCGTACTATATTCTGTTTACTTTTAACTTCTCTAGTTCTTAGACGTGTGTTTCGTAGAAACACAGGGTCTAAGTTTTGAGGAGTTATAGGTATAAGAGTAAAGTAGAGAACCAAGTGTTGCAAGTGTCGGGATTCTTCAAGGAGATCGAAGATGTAGATACTTGTGAATGGTATTCAGTTGGTAGTAATGATTAAGAGAACTAACTTCTCTTTCAGGTTACTCATAATTGGAAGTGCTCCTAAGTTGAGTAACGCTGATCGGCCTCTCTTCCATTTACTTGACATGCACTGGAGACAGCTGCATGATTTGAATCTGGTTCAATTAAATCAGTGCCTCTGTTTCTTGGATATAGAACAGTTCATATCTTGACATTGTTAAGATACGGGGAGTTGTCCGGCTTATGCTTAAAACCAGACTCTGGACAACTCAAGGCACGTTTCAGTAATGGCTGTTTGTGGGTTGACCCGGGCTATGACGAGGGTTGATTTTCTACCATCTGGAAGATCAATAGTGATATTGTTCTTGACTCGCCACAGTTTTATCAAAAATGGATTTTTTCAGAAAAACAGTAGTGGGAGTATGGTAGAACTGGAAGTGATTCCAGAACCACAAACGATTACTGAAGATTTAATAAGAACCTAAAGATTCAATCTGGTTTGACATTCCATTGGCCACTCCGCAGATAAGGTGGGTAACCTCAAGCACCCGAGAGGTACTTCGGTATGCTCAAGGACGGTGGCAGGGAGGTTCTTGTTTACCCAGACTTGCCATTGCTGTTGTTCCAGGCTGCGAGACCCGGCAGGAGGATGAGTATAGCGACGTTCTAAACTTGCTTTAGAAGCGTACGTGTATATGACTCTGCCAGAGGGTTGTCGTAGTCAGTGGGAGCAGCGGAAGCATTGGTGGATATCAGGCTTATGTCTATTTATAGACTAGAGCAGATATAGCGGAGATAGATCATCTATTTCTGATGTTACAGTCATAGGTTTGACTTCATCAGAATATGGGATGGATCTGTTGAGAAGGTAGTAGGGTGTGATGTCCTGGTATTTGATGACATACACAGAGTAGGAAGTGATATTCCTATACTACGATCGGTTATACTTTGGTCGTCACACAGTGGTTTCTCCACATAGGACTTGGATATTATATCAGACATCTGGTTACTAGATCTATGATTTTAGATCTAGATTTGGGTGGTTTCCCAATCTGGGTACTTTGACCGCATTCTATGAGTATTTAGAATGGACGACTCCTGGCACGGTAGTGTACCTGCAGGTAATGGAGTCACCCTCTCTAAAGGTGTCTTACAGACTAAAGGGGAGAGGGATACGCATGATTGACAGATCACTTGCTTAGGCAATTGAGTCAATCATGAGATGTCAAGTACCACACCAGATGTTGTTCTTGCAGTAGGTGCAATAAGTTGATATTGATCCAATCCTGGAGAAACAGTCGGAAGCAGTTTTAGAACATAAGTTGATGTTCTAGGGAAATGATAACGGTAGTCTTCTTCGGTAGACAGTTATCATTCCAGGCTTCCAAGGTGACCTGGATGGCAGAGTGGCTGTCAGAGTTATAATTTTTCCCTCTAACGAGGGGCAGTATTTTGGACAGGTGGTCCAGGTGGATACTGAGGGAAGGCATGGCGCAGGATACTGATTAAGTTCAGTTGACGATACAGTCTAAGAAGTTTGGATTTGGAGTTCATTTATGAGCTAGGTCCCATCAGACATCCAGACATTCTAGGACAGGTATTGCTCATTTCGGGAGATGGCTTTCTCCGCGAACTTGAGATTTAGAGAGACATAGAAAGAAACATCAAAGCGGATCCACTCACTGAGGCTATTCCTCGAACGCAATAGTTTCGCAAACGAGCTTTGTGAGACTGACTAGTAGAGGAGTTGGGTGTTCGGTATCACACGGGCTGTGAGTATGCGACATCGCAATAATTAGCCTCGAGTGCAAGTGGGAGATTGTTGGAGATAGTGCCCTCAGAGTCAATTATTGGGTCACAGGCACGTGATTGCAATGATTGAGGGGAGGACCTATCCCGGTAGGACAGTCTTACTCGAGATGATAGTATGCTATCTGGTTTATCTTTATCATCGTGTACTGCTTTAGGTGACCTTACGAGTCGCTATTACACGTTGATAAAGCCCCTAGGATTCTTGCTTGACTTCCAGCAGTATGAGGGCGATCATATAAGTGGGAGCTGGGGTCTATAAGCACATCCTTAAATGGTCCCTAGTCGAGGGAGTTTCGAGACAGGGCATCGATTCTCCACAGTAGACTAGTGTATACAGTCGAGACCCCGACGAGGGGCGGTGGCCGGTCTCACAAGCCACTGGTGTCAGTTGGTTCACCTAAGATGTATACAGGTGCTCATTGGGTTATGAGTACACCGGACAGGACTCGCCGGGAACCTGCTAGTTGGGATATACCAGACGTCAGATAGCAGTTCCCAGGTGACATGTGTACAGGTTAGTTCATCGACCTGGGATCGTCATTTGTCTCGTGTGAGTTCCCACTGTACTTTGATTACTACCCTACCACGGCTCAAAGGAGTCGTGCAAACAGGTTTTAGTTGGGTACAGTCCCGAGCCACATGGAGGCAGTGAGCGGATCTGCAGGGGTTCGTCTCTCCCGGTATTGGGGGTGAGGTCGTGCTGTGTCTAGGAGAGCCAGAACATGAAAAGTCCTTGGCCAAGGCAGGAGATTTGCTGGTAGGTATTCCAGTAGTATCTCAGGGTGTTCTGGGCTGCACTCCGACACGACTTGTACCGCTTTTGGGGGTCTGACTTTTACCAACCCCCTAGGCCCGCCATGCGATACTCATAGACGAACGGACCGGACTGTACGGATATTGTCACTGACAGGCTCAGTAGGGTGTCAGGATGAGTTCGCTCATCGACGTCCCTTATGGTCAATACCTGGTGGCCCGTCACGTATTGGCTTATACCTCTGACGTGCTAGTGGTTAAATCCACAGCCACAGTATTGACGAGTCTTTAGAGTCCACCACACAGACAGTTACTCAAGTTTCGGGCAAAACGCTGTAGAGGCCGTATGGAGATATGGCAGGGTTCGATCAGATACGTGCGGTATTGCACGGATCGTGATCGGACGGTTTTTACTAGCCGGCTTTGGCTTAAGCCGGATACTGGTATTAGATAGTGTAGTTTTGTCTCTTTGCATTTGTGTTCAGTGCGAATACAAATGCGGGCATGTATTTGCAGTAGTGGGGTTTTCCTGTAATTTATTACGGGAACAGTTTTTTCTGAAGTTGCCAGTTTGCATTCCGTTCCGGCCGGTTTTCTTTTATTCTTTCGCGGCCGGACTTTCCGATGGAGGGGGTTATTTGCAAGAGTGCAAATAACTCTTTTGTGGAGGGCTTTGTAGCTTTAGTGCCTTTGTCATGATGAGATGCTTTTTGCATCACTTCATTATCTTTTCTTGTGATGGTTTGTGAATGGATTGAAAAGAGAAATGAGTGTGACCCTTTTTCTTTGCATTATCTTTTCTTTTTCTTATTGGATTTTTGATTCCACATCTCCACCATGGAGAGATATGGCCGGCCACTTGTTTTGGGGAGAGAGAGAGAGGTTGATTGGTGATATGTTTATTCTTCATCTCATTTCATGCTTTTATGCTTGCAAAATCCCAAGCTTCTCTCCTTCATTCATTCTCCTCCTCAAATCCCTCCATCAAGGCAACTTCCATAAACCCTAAAGAGACAACTCACTACACTATTCTATAGCAAGCCTTGGACGCGTCGGCTAGCCAACTTCGCGCCCGAGTTGCCTCGGTCAAGAGGCGGGAGCCCGTAAAAGATTCCGGCTACGTGGTGCCCTTTCCGACGAGCGAGGAGGTGACGGAGATTCCGCGGGAGATCGGAGTGGAGACGAAGACCGAAGGACATGGATCGCTTGGTATAGCATCTCTACTCTTTTCCTTTTTGCTAGCTAGCTAGGTTAATGGCCCGATCCGGGTTAAAAGTCCGCGGTGGTGCCGTTTTGCAAAGTCCGCAAATTTTTGTTTTCCGCGTTTCCGGCGTCGGATCGACGGCCGGGGCGCCCCCGCGGGCTTACACATCGATACTCTATTAGTAGACTAGTGTATACAGTCGAGACCCCGACGAGGGGCGATGGCTAGTCCCACAAGCTATTGGTGTCAGTTGGTTCACTTAAGATGTATAAAGGTGCTCATTGGGTTATGAGTACACCGGACATGACTCGCCAGGAACATGCTAGTTGGTATTATACCTGACGTCAGATAGCAGTTCCCTGGTGACATGTGTACAGGTTAGTTCATCGACCTGAGATCGTCATTTGTCTCGTGTGAGTTCCCACTGTGCTTTGATTACTACCCTACGATGGCTCAAAGGAGTCGTGCAAACAGGTTTTAGTTAGGTACAGTCCCGAGCCACATGGAGGCAGTGAGCGGATCGGCAGGGGTTTCGTCTCTCCCGGTATTGGGGTGAGATCGCGCTGTGTCTAGGAGAGCCATTACACGAAGTCCTTGGCCAAGGCAGGAGATTTACTGGTAGGTATTCCAGTAGCATCTCAGGGTGTTCTGGGCTACACTCCGACACGACTTGTACCGCTTTTGGGGGTCTGACTTTTACCAACCCCCTAGGCCCGCCATGCGATGCCCATAGACGAACGGACCGGACTGTACGGATATTGTCACTGACAGGCTCAGTAGGGTGTCAGGATGAGTTTGCTCATCGATCTCCCTTTTGGTCAATACCTGGTAGCCCGTTACGTATGGCTAGTATATCTGACGTGCTAGTGGTTAAATCCACAGCTAAAGTATTGACGAGTCTTTAGAGTCCCCCACAGACAGTTTCTCAAGTTTCGGGCGAAACGTTGTAGAGGCCGTATGATATATGGCAGGGTCCGATCATATACGTGCAGTAGTGCATGGATCATGATCGGGCGGATCATACTAGTAGGCTTTGGTTTAAGCCGGATCCTAGTATTAGATTTGTTGGATTACTTTAGTCTCATCGCATTCGCATTCAGTCGGAGTGCGGATGTAGGTATGTATATACAGGTGAGGGGTATCCTTGTGATCCGTCATGATTTTACTTTAGATGTTGTCGTAACTTTTTATTGTTGTAAACATTTGGATTAATATTTACAAATTGAAATTGTGTGCTTATATCATCATTTTGTGCGTTTAATGTGACATAGACTTCATTAGTGACTCATGGTCTCTTTTCTTGTGCTGATGTCGCATTATGTGATTGATTTGTGGTTTGAAATGAGGGGAAGAAAGAGAAGGGCAGCCATGATAATGTTTGCTCTTGTATTATTTTGCTTGGACTCTCTCATTTTTATCATGGAGAACAAGAGAAAGAAAATGGCTCCTCTTCTTCTTCTTCTTTTAGCTCATAACCTCCATTAATGGCATCAACTCTAACCTCCATCCATATACTCTCATGTGATGAGAATCAATGGATACTTGAGACGAAGTGATCACACACATTCTCTACTTCACCTTAGGCACGTCGACTAGCAAACTTCATGCCCGAGTTGCTTCGGATGAAGCGGGAGCCTGTAAAAAGACTCGAAGATGTGGTGCCCTTTCCGACGAGGAGATCGAGACCGGAGATGCCGCAATGAGTTTGGGATGATGGCTAAAGACCGAAGGACATGGATCGATCGGTATAGCCTTTCCAACCCTTCTCTAGTTAGCTAATTATAGGTTAATGGTTCGATCCGGGAAAAAGTATACGATAGCGCCAGTTTCAAGTTTATGAAAAGTTTTCATTTCCGCATTTTGGCCTCGGACAGACGGCTGGGGAGCTACCGTAGACTTACAGGATATGCATGATTGGCATATCACTTACGTAGGCAATTGAGTCAGTCATGAGATGTCAAGTACCACACCATATTTTATTGTTGCACTAGATGCAATCAGTTTATATATTAATCCAATCATGGAGAAACGTTCGGAAGCAGTTTTAGAACATAAGTGGATGTTCTGGGGATATGGTAACGGTAGCCTCCATCGGGAGACGTTTATCATTCCAGACTTCCAAGGTGACTTGGATGACAGAGTGACTGTCAGAATTATAGTTTTCCCTCTTAACGAGGGGCAGTTGTTTGGACAGGTGATCTAAGAGGATACTGAGGAAGGCATGGCGCAGGATACTGATTAAATTCAGCTGAAGATACAGTCTAAGAAATTTACTTGATTTGGAGTTCATTTGTGAACTGGGTCCCATCAGATATCCAGACATATTCTTAGACAGGTATTGCTCATTTCGGGAGATGGCTTTCTCCGCGAACTTGAGATAAAGAGAGACATAGAAAGAAACATTGGAGCGTATCCACTCACTGAGGTTATTTCTCGAACGCAATAGTTTTACAAACGAGCTTTGTCAAACTGATTAGTAGAGAATTTTGGTTTCGGTATCACACGGGCTGTGAGTATGCGACACCGCTATAATTAGCCTTAAGTGCAAGTGGGAGATGTTGGTTATAGTGCCCTCAAGTCAATTATTCGATCACAGGCACGTGATTGCAATGATTAAGGCAGGACCTATATCGGTAGGACTGTCTTACTTGAGATGATAGTATGCTATCTAGTTTGTCTTCATCATCGTGTATATGCTTCAAATGACATTACAGATCACTATTACGTGTTGATAGAGCCCATACGATTCTTTCTTGACTACCAGCAGTATGATAGCGATCATATACGTGAGAGTTGGGTGGTATATAAGCACATCCTTAGCTAGTCGAGGGAGTTTCGAGACTGGGCATCGATACTCCAAGAGTAGACTAGTGTATACAGATCGAGTCCCCGACGAGGGGCCTTGGCCGATCTCATAAGCCATTGGCGTTAGTTAGTTCACCTAAGATGTATACAGGTGCTTATTGGGTTATGAGTACACCGAACGGACTTGCCGGGAACATGCTAGTTGGTATTATACCTATTGTCAGATAGCAGTTCCCTGGTGACATATGTACAGGTTAGTCTATCGACCTGAGATCGTAATTTGTCTCATGTGAGTTCCCACTGTACTTTAATTACTACCCTACCATGGCTCAAAGGAGTCGTGCAAAGAGGTTTTAGTTGGGTACAGTCCCGAGCCACATGGAGGCAGTGAGCGGATCGGCAGGGGTTTCGTTTCTCCCGGTATTGGGGTGAGATCGCGCTGTGTCTAGGAGAGCCATTACACGAAGTCCTTGGCCAAGGCAGGAGATTTACTGGTAGGTATTCCAGTAGCATCTCAGAGTGTTCTGGGCTACACTCCGACACGACTTGTACCGCTTTTGGGGGTCTGACTTTTACCAACCCCCTAGGCCCGCCATGCGATGCCCATAGACGAACGGACCGGACTGTACGGATATTGTCACTGACAGGCTCAGTAGGGTGTCAGGATGAGTTTGCTCATCGATCTCCCTTTTGGTCAATACCTGGTAGCCCGTTACGTATGGCTAGTACATCTGACGTGCTAGTGGTTAAATCCACAGCTAAAGTATTGACGAGTCTTTAGAGTCCCCCACAGACAGTTTCTCAAGTTTCGGGCGAAATGTTGTAGAGGCCGTATGATATATGGCAGGGTCCGATCATATACGTGTAGTAGTGCATGGATCATGATCGGGCGGATCATACTAGTAGGCTTTGGTTTAAGCCGGATCCTAGTATTAGATTTGTTGGATTACTTTAGTCTCATCACATTCGCATTCAGTCGGAGTGCGGATGTAGGTATGTATATACAGGTGAGGGGTATCCTTGTGATCCGTCATGATTTTACTTTAGATGTTGTCGTATCTTTTTATTGTTGTAAACATTTGGATTAAAATTTACAAATTGAAATTGTGTGCTTATATCATCATTTTGTGCGTTTAATGTGACATAGACTTCATTAGTGACTCATGGTCTCTTTTCTTGTGCTAATGTCGCATTATGTGATTGATTTGTGGTTTGAAATGAGGGGAAGAAAGGGAAGGGCAGCCATGATAATGTTTGCTCTTGTATTATTTTGCTTGGACTCTCTCATTTTTATCATGGAGAACAAAAGAAAGAAAATGGCTCCTCTTCTTCTTCTTCTTCTAGCTCACAACCTCCATTAATGGCATCAACTCTAACCTCCATCCATATACTCTCATGTGATGAGAATCAATGGATACTTGAGACGAAGTGATCACACACATTCTCTACTTCACCTTAGGCACGTCGACTAGCAAACTTCATGCCCGAGTTGCTTCGGATGAAGCGGGAGCCTGTAAAAAGACTCGAAGATGTGGTGCCCTTTCCGACGAGGAGATCGAGACCGGAGATGCCGCAATGAGTTTGGGATGATGGCTAAAGACCGAAGGACATGGATCGATCGGTATAGCCTTTCCAACCCTTCTCTAGTTAGCTAATTATAGGTTAATGGTTCGATCCGGGAAAAAGTATACGATAGCGCCAGTTTCAAGTTTATGAAAAGTTTTCATTTCCGCATTTTGGCCTCGGACAGACGGCTGGGGAGCTACCGTAGACTTACAGGATATGCATGATTGGCATATCACTTACGTAGGCAATTGAGTCAGTCATGAGATGTCAAGTACCACACCATATGTTATTGTTGCACTAGATGTAATCAGTTTATATATTAATCCAATCATGGAGAAACGTTCGGAAGCAGTTTTAGAACATAAGTGGATGTTCTGGGGATATGGTAACGGTAGCCTCCATCGGGAGACGTTTATCATTCCAGACTTCCAAGGTGACTTGGATGACAGAGTGACTGTCAGAATTATAGTTTTCCCACTTGACGAGGGGCAGTTGTTTGGATAGGTGATCTAAGAGGATACTGAGGAAGGCATGGCGCAGGATACTGATTAAATTCAGCTGAAGATACAGTCTAAGAAATTTACTTGATTTGGAGTTCATTTGTGAACTGGGTCCCATCAGATATCCAGACATATTCTTAGACAGGTATTGCTCATTTCGGGAGATGGCTTTCTCCGCGAACTTGAGATAAAGAGAGACATAGAAAGAAACATTGGAGCGTATCCACTCACTGAGGTTATTTCTCGAACGCAATAGTTTTACAAACGAGCTTTGTCAAACTGATTAGTAGAGAATTTTGGTTTCGGTATCACACGGGCTGTGAGTATGCGACACCGCTATAATTAGCCTTAAGTGCAAGTGGGAGATGTTGGTTATAGTGCCCTCAAGTCAATTATTGGATCACAGGCACGTGATTGCAATGATTGAGGCAGGACCTATATCGGTAGGACTGTCTTACTTAAGATGATAGTATGCTATCTAGTTTGTCTTCATCATCGTGTATATGCTTCAAATGACATTACAGATCACTATTACGTGTTGATAGAGCCCATACGATTCTTTCTTGACTACCAGCAGTATGATAGCGATCATATACGTGAGAGTTGGGTGGTATATAAGCACATCCTTAGCTAGTCGAGGGAGTTTCGAGACTGGGCATCGATACTCCAAGAGTAGACTAGTGTATACAGATCGAGTCCCCGACGAGGGGCCTTGGCCGATCTCATAAGCCATTGGCGTTAGTTAGTTCACCTAAGATGTATACAGGTGCTTATTGGGTTATGAGTACACCGAACGGACTTGCCGGGAACATGCTAGTTGGTATTATACCTATTGTCAGATAGCAGTTCCCTGGTGACATATGTACAGGTTAGTCTATCGACCTGAGATCGTAATTTGTCTCATGTGAGTTCCCACTGTACTTTAATTACTACCCTACCATGGCTCAAAGGAGTTGTGCAAAAAGGTTTTAGTTGGGTACAGTCCCGAGCCACATGGTGGCAGTGAGCGGATTGTTAGGGGATTCGTCTCTCCTGGTATTGGGGGTTGATGTCGCGGTGTGCACGGGTGGCCATCACCAGAAATCCTCGGCCGGGGTAGACTAGAATTACTGATCTAGGATCGGTAGTTTCTCAGTTGGTGATAGGTTTCATGCCGATACTAAATGTCAAGTTATTAGGGGTCTAACTTTATCCACCCCGCTAGACTCGATATACGATACTCATAGACGAACAGTCCGGACTGTACAGATATTGTCACTGTCAGGCTCCATAGGGTTTCTGGATGAGTTTGCTCGTCAGTCTCCCTTTCGCTCAATACCTGGGTAGCTGTTATGTACAGCTAGTGCCACTGACGTTCTTGTGGTTAAACCCACTACCAACGTATTTAGAGTCCCACACAGAGGGTTTACCTGATTCGGGCGAAACGTTATAGAGGCCGTATGGTTTTATGGCAGGGTTCGATCATATACGTGCACTTGTGCACGAATCATGATCGGACGGATAATACTAGCGGGCTTTGGTTTAAGCCAGATCCTAGTATTATATTGTTGGATTATTTTCATCTCGTTGTATTTGTATTCACTCGGAATACGGATGCTGGTATGTATATACGGATGAGGGGTATTCTTGTAATTCGTTACAAGTTTACTTTAGAAGTTGCATGTTTCTTGTTTTGGCTTTAATCATTTAGTTTAATGTTTATTGTGGAAAGTGTGAGTCATGAAATTTTGGCTAATTCTTTGTGCAGGTAATTCGTGAGGCTTGGTTTGTGTCTTGGTGTGAGTAATGGGTGTGCATTAACTCTTGGTGCATGCACTTGGTGACTCATATGGTGAGTAATGATGCATTGATGGTTCTTAGTAAGTTGTGAGATATTTTGTGAGGGATGGGCTGCTGAAATTGTGGCAGAGGATTTTCTTTAGTTGAGCTAACACAAAATACCTCACAACTCAACTCAAGAAAAGGTAGAGACTTTTTCTTCACTTGGTAAAATATTCTTGAGCTCACATTTTTCTTCACTTGGCAACTTCTTCAACCTCCACCCAATCCTTCTCATGAGTTGAGAATCCTTGGGTGTTTTAAGACAAAGTGTTCATACACAATCTCAACTTCATCTTGGCTATCTAGGCTGGCAAACTAGATACCCGAGTTGCTTCGATTTTGAGGCGGGAGCCCGTATTACTAATCCTCGACGTGGATCATCTTCGATGAGGGAGATCGGAGATCGAACTTGATAGAGGCAACCGCGAGGAGCTTGGGACAGAGGTTGAAGACCGAAGGACACGAATAGCTTGGTATAACCTCTCTAAACTCTTTTAATAGAAATAGTATAGGGTTAATGGTACGATCCGTCGGTTAGGATTCCGTTAGCGCCGGTTTTTTTAAAGTTTTTGTTCCGCGTTTGGCCACGAATTGATCGCCAAGGCGCTGCCGTAACCCTACACTTTCATCTGTTATTGTTCATACACACCTTTCATTATCGTGCAAAACGTCTTTATAAATATAAATCTTCATATCTCTGCGGAAAAAAACTGTTTACAATAGAAAACTTGTCTTCACCAAGATTATTCTCCCACAAAGAACGGTGCGGAGTTTTAACTCGGAGACAATACTTGCTTAGCTTGTTTTATTTGGCGATTGGAAACTGAGCGGGCTTTGGGTTAATGACTCCTAAACCAGATGGTTTTAGGGCATTAGGTGTGGAGACACCCCAAGGACTTAATTACCCAAGTTACCAAAGCCACAAAACAAAAGAATCATCTTTTTAAAAAATATTCTGAAAGCAATGCAAACGGAGATATATCCAGCTTTTCTTTTTAATCCCGAAGACGTGTTCATGTGGATAAGGTGTGTAATGACTCCAATAAGGTTCCAGATGTGTTATTTTTCAGATTTTTAGCTTCTATTAAAACCTCAATAATATCCATCATATTCACTTCCCCTTGTGAACTATTCTTGATATTTTTTAATTCAGAACGAACCTGTTTGATCCAAAAGATATTTATCAATTTTCAAAAAGTTTGAGACATCTCAGACATTTCATCTAATTCTCGAGAACTCATGACACGTGTAAAATGATATATAAAAGACGTATATTAGCTACGGTTAAACTCAAAGGAAGGCTATCTTTCGGGTTTTTAATCTCTCTAAAGTGATTTAGTTATTTCTATCTTATCAACCAAACCTTCAGACTTCGAGTCTAAGTTCCCCCGCTAGCTAACAACACGAAAAAAGTTTTTATGTTTTTAAAGAAATTTTTCAATTTTTATAGGTTTTTAAATTATTTATTATTATTATTTTTTTGTATGCAATGCAGAATATATGAATGAATGCGAAAGATAGAAATGTGTAACGATCACACCCCCAAACTTGAACCGGACAGTGCCCTCGCTGTCATTGTACATTAAGAAGGCAAAATTGTTGAAGGGTCAAAATCGTCGGTTCCCTTTTTTTTCTTTTAATGAACAATGACTGAGCATCACAAGACAAGATTGCTCGTCAAAAAGAAAAATGGATATGCACAGGACAAGAATATCAACATATATATACCAAAAATAGTATACATACCCCCCCATGTTAGTTATATGTATGCCCTAGAGGCCATTACTGTACATACGATGTATATTGTAGTGGATGCTTGGACATATATAGGGAGGACTTTCTTGCTCGACATGATAGCACACTATCTGGTTGCTCTTTATCTTAACATGTACTCTGATTGTCTCTATATTACATGTTGATAAAGCCCTTAGGATATGTACTCGACTACTGGGACTATGATGAGATCATACTAGTGGGGCCACGGTAGTCGATGAGTACATCCGATAACTGTTCCTAGTCGAGAGTGTATCGAGGCAGGGCATCGATACACTAGAGTAGACTAGCGTATACGCATCTTGACCCATATGATGGGCGATGGATGGTCCCATATCCATCGGTGTTTGACATCAAGGATGGTGTACGGGTGCTTAGTAGAGACTGGGAACACTGGACGGACTCGCTGAGAACTCCCAGATGGTATTGTACCTCACGTCAGATGGCAGTTCTCTGGTGACACTGGTACAGGTTATTCTGTAGACCCGAGATCGTCATAGAGACTTGTGTGATTCCTACTGTGCTTTGATTTCCATCATACCACGTCCAAGAGGGCGTGCAAAAAGGTGGCTTTTGGGTACAGTCCCGAATCACATGGAGGTAATGAGCGATAGGAGGGGATTCGTCTCTCCCGGTATAGGGAGTTGATGTTGCGCTGTGTTCGATTAGCTATAACTGGAAATCCCTAGCCAGGGTTGTTGAGATTTACTGGTAAGTGTTATCAGTAGTTTCTCGAACTGTTATAGACCTTATATCGACACGACTTATCAAGCTACTGGGGTCTGACGTTTACCACCCCTAGGCGAGATATGCGACATATCGGACGAAGAGACCGGATTGTATGGGAGTGTTACTGATTGGATTCGCAGGAGAATGTACAGGCTTGCTTGTTCATCTTCTGATCGCTCAATACCTTGGTGGCTGTTACGTTTAGCTGACCGCTTGCAACTTGTGGGTGTTTGATATGATCATCACCTACTGCCGGCGTATTGACGATTCTTTAGAGTCCTACACTGAGGTTTCTTGGCTCAGGTAAAACGGAGTAGGAGCACATATATGATATGTGCTGGACCGAGAACAATACGTGTATGTGATACTGTATTAGATTCTCACGATATGAGATATTGGCCGGGTATATGAGATATAGCCGGGTCATCGGATCAAGTGTTGATTCGATGAACTGATACAGATTATATTAGGCGGTTATTTGTGAAATAGCCGGATTATCGGATCAAGTGTTGATTCGATAATTTAATGTATAATTATATATTTGACATATTAAATTACATTAACTAATATAAGCTCACTAAAAGATTCTTTTTCTCACTCGGGTAATACATTGATATATATGCGATATATGTTAATTGTATTATTTTATTTTGTTACAATAAATATTGTATATGTGATATATAATATTGTAACATGTTAGGGTTATTAATGCAACATATTTAGTGGAGATTAAACATGGTTAGGGTTTTATTTGGGTTAAGCTTTTCTAGAAGTTTCTAGAAGCTTTGCTTTTTGTTTTTGCAAAGATATTTTCTAAAGATATTTAGTTATGATATTTGTTAACCCAACTCAACCCTTGACCGTGGTTCATTCTCTACATGGGTTAAGTTATCATACTTAACCCATGGTTGCATTTCTAACCTCACAACAATTTCATTATTCATCACAAAAGAAATGGTTCTTCTTCTTCCTTGGCTTTTTCAATGGTAAAGCTTTCTAGCTTTTTCATTAATGATGATTTTGAGTGAGATTAAGAAAATAAAGGAGAGCTAAAATCCTACTTCATCATCCTAATCTATCCTAGCCATTTAGATTAGGGTGTTCACTTCATTTGTGAGTGAGAGCTTGTGTTAAAGAAACTTCAAGGTAGATCATCTTAGTTATCGAAGATCGGAAGCAAGTTTGCATCATTCTCTTCGTGGACCCTCTCTAGAGTCCGGGTACATGATGATCGCAGCGAAGGGACCTCAACACGGAGCTTATGAAGCGAAGGACCAGACTACAAGGGTTGTAATCCCAAACTCTTATATGTTAAAGTGTTTAACATGCTTTGTTTCACCTAATCTCTAGTTTAAAGATCTTGGTTAGGGTTGTTCGGCACGTCTAAATTTTGAATCGGGCATGGTTGGTGCCTTATAGACCCTTGTGAGAGTGCCTAGTAACCCTACAGTGGTATCAGAGCGAAGCTAGAGCTTTAGGAGAAGTCTAGACGAAGTTTAAAGTCCGATCGAACTCCGAATACCCGTAAAACCCTAGTTTCTGGAAATTTTTCAAAAAGTTGATATTTTTCATATTAAAAATGCTCAGAAAATTAAGCAGGTAATTTTATGATGAACTGTGAAAAACGACCCCCTAAATCAATTAATGCGCCGCGGAACCGCGGCCAAACCATGGTATTGGCGGCGGTTCCGTGGCAAGTACTGTAGATTGAGGGATAGTTTTTAGACAGTAACATCCGTAGGTACTTTTGCCTGTTTCTGTGAATTTTTATTTTACTCAAGTGTTGAGTTTTCTGTGTTGTATTGGGAGCTCGTTGATTCGATCGGGAAGTATAACTTCGTTTAGTTTGTCCGGTTAATTTTTAGAACGTGTTAAAAAGTTCGACCGGATATCAATAACTCACTTTTTCCCCTGCCGGAAAATTTTCAAGTGTTGGATTTTTTCCGTAGTTTAAGAACGTTCTAAGTCGTGGAAGTAACGCGGTGGACCATCTAGAAGACAACAAACATTAACTCAATTATGTGACCGTCTGAACCGCCTCTAAAGGTTAGGGTTTGTGGCAGTACGGCGTTGCCACATGTAAGGCGTTGGCTTGACCCTTCTACGGCTGGACCATTGGTACTGTGGCATGTGATGGATGTTTTTAAACTAATTTCAAGTGTTGAGAATCATTTGGGAAAACTTGGGTGTTTGATTATTCGATCGGAAAGTTTAACATATTCTATTTATCTGGAATGTGATACAATATTTGAAATCCACATGTAGTTATGAGATAACTAATTTGAATGTTATAAATCTAGCACTTTAGTCTCGGATGATCGGTTGCCACGGGATTTTGATGCGATCAAAAGCCCATCGCAATCACGTAGTGTACGCGGATACTCGCCAAGAAACTTAATAGACAGCCACGCCCCAAAACCCCGACCAAGTGACTGTAGGAGAACCCCGTCGCCAAAAGCATCCGTTCGGGTGCTCGCGGCAGCGGTGTTCCGCCTTAGTGCACTTCGTCGACGGCATCCGGGAGTGCGGCCGTCTACTAAAGTTTGCGACGAGCATTCGATCAGGATGTCGGGAATCTTGTTGAATTGCCCGACTAGATATTGAAAAGTGTTTTCGATAATGAGACTAAAATGCAGGGTTTATAATTGTTAGGCATGAGATGTCTTAGGAATTCATTTGGTTAGGCATGCGATGTCTAAGGTGGTTGCGGATTCCAAATGTTGTAGTTTTACACTTTCTTTTCTGCGACCGTATGTGTAGTATGTAGTTGTATCGCCGGTTTTCGTTGCTATACATCAACGATAATCGGTGTATGCATACTTACTTACGTTGATGATATGAGATATTATGTGTTGCTATGATATGTTATATTGGATCGTCGTGTTCTGAATAGCCGGGGGTTTTATGTGAGATGAGAGTTTTTTATTTTCATTCATGTAAAATTCATTTGTATATAATATTCTTTTATTGGGGCACTTCCGGGCTGAGGATGATGTCACCATTGTATATTATTTACTTTTCCGCATTAGGTAGACCCAAGGCAGGGAGCACAAGTAACCGGGTTCTAGGGTCCAGTGGGAGACCATCTCGAGGAGTCGAGACCGTCTCCTAACCCTAGAATTGGCAGTGTTGCTTGCCGCTCTCGTAGGGGTTTAGGGATGTGGGTTTGGTTATTCATCGCGACTGTGTAATCCGTGTTTTATACAGGCTTGTATTAAAAACACAGACCTTCTAATATATCAAATATTTCATATATGTTCTTCTGCTGCAATGTTCTGTAATGAGATCATATTACTGCCTGAGACGAATGTTTATATTATATATATGAGATATATATTATATATTGTTGATTTCGTTTCATATCTGATACTTGTGAAGCATATTAAAATAGGACTTCATTAATGAGATTAATGAAATAGAAGAAACGTAAAGATGTTGTAGAAACTTGTTTAAAAACTGGTAGCTCTAGTTCTTACTTTGCATAGCGGTGTTCCTTGTAGAACATCCAGCACCTTATTCGATAAGGAAAGAGCCGAGATCCCTTCACCGGGAGTGACCTCTTTAGAGAAACTAGAAGATGCTGCATACTCGGTTTATCTTTTGATTGCTTCTATAGTTTTTGCTTTGCACAGCGGTATTTGTGAAATATCCTGCACCTTACTCGATGAGGAAAGAGCCGACGATCCCTTCACCGGGAGTGACCTCTTTAGCGAAACAAGAAAAGCCTAAAAAACACTATATTTAAAATCACTCGAATCTACAACGATATCAAGTTCATTACGCAAAGGGTTTTCTTAAAAACCTGTCGTAGCCCTCCGTCATTTCATATCAGATAAGTAATAGTTAGTATTCGTGCTGCATTTGTTGGCCTCCGTCAAGGCGTAGTGTGCGGTAGCTGACTAGTATTTATCTGCTTATGCATATGATGCAGATTGGATTAGGGTATTCGTGCGGCCTGGTTGACCTCCGTCAAAGGTCGTGCGGGTGGGTTTAATTCAATCAGGAAATGACGGGTTGAACTTGACTAGTAGCCTATGGTTTGTTGAACTCCGTCAAGGCCATAGGAAGCTAGGGGTAAAATATTATTGGGAATTTCAAGTGTTAAAATTTGCAATGACATTGCATACCTTCTATGAGATAGTTCGATCCCGATACCCGCTGCGAGTAAGAGTTACTTTTGGGAGAGTTTTACACATTACAATTAGCCGGTCAATTAGGTGTCTAGAAAGGTGTTAACGGGGTTACGCCCCTGGAAAAACGAGATTTACTTTAATTAGGTCCGTGCGAAAGCACGGGGAACCTCCCTCAAAGTACCGACACTGGCCTGGCCGAACGATTAGCGAACTTGCAGGGTGTAATTAATCCCGGCTAGTCTTTCCTTTTAGGGTATGAAGGAAGATTTGACTAAAACAGTGGGAGACATCCTGATTAGATATATTAATAACCAATCTAAATCTTGCAAGAGCATACGCTGAGTGTTTTCTTCTCTCTCTCTCTCTCCAGGTAGCGACCAAGTCACGCCTTAATCAAGGTAATAATACAGATGTATTGACCGAACCCGCTTGTTATACTTAGCTGGGGAACGTTGGTCCCGCTCCAACTTATAACTGTTATAAGACAGAGCAGGAAATTAGGGATTACCAGAATTCCCGTGCCGCCCAAATGAAGAAAGTGTATGTTGATGCATCGGGTGTGTTCATTACAAAGAATTGTTTCTTAGTATCCTTTTCGTCCTGGGTATGAGATACCGGATCAGGATCCTACATATGTAATTTGTTACATGGGCTACAGATAGATAGAGAACTGAGAACGGGTGATAAATTTCATGAGATAGAAACGGTGCAAGTGTTGCATCCATGACTGTTGATAGTTATCACCCTATATTAACAAATACATTGATTCTGAACGAATGTTATTAGATACCGAACCTGATATACAACATCATATCAGTCTCTTTATTAGTAAAGAAAGATATAATTTTGTATTGTTGGATAATGTTTTGAACATTTCCTATATCAAGAGTTGATCGGTTCAGGCACATTATCTAAAAACATAGATGTTCTAAATCAAACCACAGTTCTTAGTGTGCAGAACATACACAAGAGGAAGAGTTCAGAAATGAACAAATCTTTCTTGAGGTATTGTAGACTAGGTCATATCAATGCGACCCGACTAGCTGAAGTTACATTTAGATGCATATTTAAATTAGTTTGAATTTACATCTTGTGAAACTTGCCGGTCATGTCGCTAAGATAAAATGACCAGAGCTCTGTTTATTGGAAATAGAGAAAGAGTTAGTGAACTCTTGGGATTGATACATGATGATGTATGTAAGGTCCCCTATATACACATGTCAGGACCGGTTCTTTGTACTTCATTATATTCACTGATGATCTCTCAAGATTCAGACATATGTTTCTGTTGAAACACAAGTCTGAAGCTTTTGAGATATTCACAGAATATAAGTTAGAAGTAGAGAACCAAAAACGGGTATAAGTATTATGTCCTTTGATGAGATCAAGGAGGAGAATACTTGAGCACGGAATTCCTGGACTATTCTAAAGGAGAATGAGATTCTCTCTCAGCATTACTCCTCCGTATACACCATAGCACGATGGTATATCGGGACAGAGCAATAGCACCCTATGTGATATGGTGTGCTCTATGATGAGTACAACTGAGTTTCCTATTTCCTTTTGAGAGTTATGACTTTGAAGCTGCATACCTATCGAATAGGGTTCAAATCAAATTAGTTGCCTACCATTTCATATGTGATATGGAAAGGGAGAGCCCATATCTTAAGTTTGTTAAGATTTGGGGTTGTCCAGCCTATGTCTAAAAGCATAATCCGGACAAGCTCGAGGCAAAGTCAGTTCTGTAGAAGTTTGTTGGATATCCCAAGCATTTGCAAGGGAATATCTTCTACCTAATCGAGGAACAAAATATGTTTTGTTTCTCAACATACCACCTTTGTGAAAGGGAATTTCTTGTGAAGAAATTAATGGTCATGAGGTAGAACTGGAAACAGTTCCAGCTATACAAACTGCTGCTGATGATTTAGTAGAACCGAAGGATTCAATAGTTTCTAACGAACCTCAGCCTCTCCGACGATCTAGTAGGGTTCCTCACCCACCTGAGAGATATTTCGGTTTCTCTATGACAGTAGGAGCGAGGATTGCATGATGAGATGATGACCCAACTTATTTCGAGCAGGCCATCAGGAGTGGGACTCTGCAAGAATGGCTGGATGCTTATCGATCTGAGATGGAATTCTTATACACCAACAAAGTATGGACTTTGGTTGCTTTATCTGAAGGGTTAAATCCCCATCATGAGCAAGTATATCTTGAGAAGATTACTTGGTATACATGGAAAAGTTGAGACTTTCAAACCTATGCTTAAGTTCATCCAGATCCTACTTGCCACGGCTACATACCACGACTACGATATCTGGCGGTTAGGTGTCATGACTGCTTTTCTAAATGATGTTTTAGAAGAAAGCATCTATAAGTACACAGCCAGAGGGCTTCGTAGACAGTGGGAACAGCGGAAATGTGTGCAAGTTGTTTTATGCGATAAAACAAGCATCGGGGAGTTGGAACATCTGTTTTTATGTGGTAGTCAAAGAGTTTGACTTCATCAAAATAGTAGATGAACCTTGTATATACAAAAAGATAGTAGAGAGTATGGTGGTGATCCTCGTAGAGTACGTGGATGACATACTCTTGATAGGGAAGGAGTTTCCTATGATACGCTCGGTCAATCTCTGCTTATCACAAGGATTCTCCATATAGGATCAAAATGATACCTCCTAAATCCTGGGTTTTGATTTATGAGATAGATCTAATTGGATGTTAGGATTCTCACTAGTTGTAGTGAGATGGTATCAATCGATCCTGGAGAGAATCACTGGAATGGTTCCAGGGTGGTAAGGTCGACTGAATGTCAGTCGCTGGCATTGTCTTTACCCTTAGTGGAGGGACGATATATTGGAAGAGTTCCAAGCTAGATACCGTGACATACTAGACGATTAAAGGCAAGATACATTGTTACCAAAGAGGCAGTCTGGATAGATATAAGTTCATGAGATGAACTTTGTTCCTACCATTGTGAGACAATGGAGTTTTGGCTTTTGCCAAGGAAACCCCCGTCCCATCAGAAATCCAGATATAATTATTAGGCAGTATCACCTGATCATGGAGATAGTTGATCTTCAGGGAGATCGAGATTAGGAGAGTAGACACAGAGGACAACAGCGCGGATTCAATTACAAAGGCCTTTTTCCCAATAGAGATTTTTATGGGATGGTTGAGTATGAGATACTTCAACCACAGCTAATTGTTGGGTATGCGATATCACAACAGATGGCCCTAGTGCAAGTGGGAGATTGTTAGTTATATGTATGCCCTAGAGGCCATTACTGTACATAAGATGTATATTGTAGACATATACAGGGAGGACTTTCTTGCTCGACATGATAGTACGCTATCGGGTTGCTCTTTATCTTAACATGTACTCTGATTGTCTCTATGTCACATGTTGATAAAGCCCTTACGATATATGCTCGACTACTGGGACTATGATGAGATCATACTAGTGGGGCCACGATAGTCGACGAGTACATCCTATAACTGTTCCTAGTCGAGGGTGTATCGAGACAGGGCATCGATACACCAGAGTAGACTAGCGTATACGTATCTTGACCCATATGATGGGCGATGGATGATCCCATATCCATCGGTGTTTGACATCAAGGATGGTGTACGGGTGCTCAGTAGAGACGGGGTACACTGGACGGACTCGCCGAGAACTTCCAGATGGTATTATATCTCACGTCAGATGGCAGTTCTCTGGTGACACTAGTAGAGGTTAGTCTGTAGACCCGAGATCGTCATAGAGTCTTGTGTGATTCCCACTGTGCTTTGATTTCCATCATACCACGTCCAAGTGGGCGTGCAAAAAGGTGGCTTTCGGGTACAGTCCCGAATCATATGGAGGCAATGAGAGATAGGAGGGGATTCGTCTCTCCCGGTAAAGGAAGTTGATGTTGCGTTGTGTTCGATTGGCTATAACTGGAAATCCCTAGCCAGGGTTGCTGAGATTTACTGGTAAGTGTTATCAGTAGTTTCTCGAACTGTTATAGACCTCATATTGACACGACTTATCAAGCTACTGGGGTCTGACGTTTACCACCTATAAGCGAGATATGCGACATATCAGACGAAGAGACCGGACTGTACGGGAGTGTTACTGATTGGATTCGCAGGAGAATGTACAGGCTTGCTTGTTGATCTTCTGATCGCTCAATACCTGGGTGGCTGTTACGTTTAGCTGACTGCTTGCAGCTTGTGGGTGTTTGATATGATCACCACCTACTGCTGGCGTATTGACGATTCTTTAGAGTCCTACACAGAGTTTTCTTGGCTCAGGAAAAACGGAGTAGGAGCACATATATGACATGTACAGGGCCGAGAACAATACGTGTATGTGATACCGTATTAGATTCTCATGATATGAGATATCGGCCAGGTATATGAGATATAGCCCGGTCATCGGATCAAGTATTGATACGATGAACTGATACAGATTATATTAGTCGGTTATTTGTGAAATAGCTGGATTATCGGATCAAGTGTTGATTCGATAATTTAATGTATAATTATTTATTTGATATATTGAATTACATTAACTAATATAAGCTCACTAAAAGATTCTTTTCTCCCTCGGGTAATACATTGATATATATGCGATATATGTTAATTGTATTATTTTATTTTATTACAATAAATATTATATATATGATATATAATATTGTAACATATTAGGCTTATTAATGCAACATGTTTAGTGGAGATTGAACATGGTTAGGGTTTGATTTAGGTTAGCTTTTCTAGAAGTTTCTAGAAGCATTGCTTTTTGTTTTTGCAAAGATATTTTCTAAAGATATTTAGTTATGATATTTGTTAACCCAACTCAACCCTTGACCATGGTTCATTCTCTACATGGGTTAAGTTATCATATTTAATCCATGGTTGCATTTCTAACCTCACAACAATTTCATTATTCATCACAAAAGAAATGGTTCTTCTTCTTCCTTCTCTTTTTCAATGGAAAAGCTTTCTAGCTTTTTCATTAGTGATGATTTTGAGTGAGATTAAGAAAATAAACGAAAGCTAAAATCCTACTTCATCATCCTAATCTACCCTAGCCATTTAGATTAGGGTGTTCACTTCATTTGTGAGTGAGAGCTTGTGTTAAAGAAACTTCACGGTAGATCATCTTAGTTATCGAAGATCGGAAGCAAGTTTGCATCATTCTCTTCGTGGAGCCTCTCTAGAGTCCGGGTACATGATGATCGCAGCGAAGGGACCTCAACACGGAGCTTATGAAGCGAAGGATCGGACTATAAAGGTTGTAATCGCAAACTCTTAGATGTTAAAGTGTTTAACAAGTTTTGTTTCACCTAATCTCAGTTTAAAGATCTTGGTTAGGGTTGTTCGGCACGTCTAAATTTTGAATCGGGCATGGTTGATGCCTTATAGACCCTTGTGAGAGTGCCTAGTAACCCTACACCCCAAACATATTTAAACAGTGTGTCCACGGTTTATTGCTGGATAACCGAAGTTTGGTGGTAAAAAGAGGAAGATTATGTAGGGTAAACCGGCTCCTGCAATATCAGGAGCTCCTCTGATGGTTCTGCACTGAGGAATGGTTTCAATATGTGCACGTTCACTTTGAAGAATGAACCGTCCTTTGGATTCTCTAAATCCACCGTGTCGTGCGAGTACACATACCGCACAAGAAAAGGTCCCTTCCAGCGAGATCGAAATTTACCGGGATGGAAATGGAGTCGGGAGTCATAAAGAAGTATTTATTGTCGAGGAGTGAATGTTTTTCACGTAAGGTGCTTATTATGAAACACCTTCATTCGGTTCTTTATAACAACCGCGTTTTCGTAAGCCTCATCCCGAAGCTCATTCAGTTCGCTAAGTTGCAGCTTCCGATAGCTGCCCGCTTCTTCAAGATTTAAATTCAGCTCTTTGATCGCCCGAATAGCACTATGTTTGATTTCCACACGGAGGTGGCAAGCCTTTTCGTACACAAGACGATAAGGAGACATGCCAAGATCAGTCTTATATGCAGTCCGAAATGCCCAAAGGGTATCGGTTAATTTTACACACCAATCTTTACGGTTCCTTGAAACCGTTTTCTCCAATATCTGCTTGATCTGCCGATTTGAAACTTCGGCTTGCCCACATGTTTGGGGGTGGTAGGATGTGGATAGCTTATGATTAATCGCATATTTCCGCATCAAGGCCTCGAAAGACCTATTGCAGAAATGTGTCCCATTGTCACTAATGATAGCGTGAGGGTGCCCAAACCGAGAAAAGATGTATTTTTTCAGGAATTTAATGACAAACTTGTTGTCATTCGTCCGGCTTGGCACTGCCTCAACCCATCTGGAGACATAATCAACGGCTAATGGAATGTACAGGTTCCCAAAAGAGTTTGGAAACGGGCCCATGAAATCTATCCCTCATACATCGAACATCTCAACAACCAAGATTGGTTATAGAGGCATCTCATTTCGCCTGGAAATCCGTCCCAAATGTTAGCACCGGGAGCAAGTCTTGCAGTACTCATGTGCATCTTTAAAAAGTTTTGGCCAGTAAAAGCCACATTGCAAGACTTTCCCAGCTATCTTTCTTGGGCCAATGTTCCCGCCACACGCTTGATCGTTGCAAAAAGACAACAAACACTTGAATTCGTTTTCCAGAACACACCGGCGGATGATTTGGTCTAGACAATACTTGAATAGGTAGGGTCCGTCCTAGTAAAAGTGTTTTACTTAGGATAAAAATCTAAGTCTGTCCCAACTCGACCAATTGTTAGGTATGAGTCTAGTCGCCAAGGAGTTCACAATATCTGCGAACCAGGGTTTGCAAGATATTTCTAAGAGTTGTTCATCAGGGAAAGTATCGTTGATTGGGAGAGGGAGCGTTGGCAAAGAAGGAAGTCATGAAAGATGATCGGCTACTACGTTTTCACATCCTCTTTTGTCCTTAATGATGTGGTCAAACTCTTGAAGTAAGAGGATCCAACGTATTATCCGAGATTTTACATCATTTTTCGCAAAAAGATGTCTTAGAGCGGAATGATCTGTGTAGACAATGATTGGGGAGCCGATCAGATAGGTCCTGAATTTCTCTAAAGCAAACACAACAGCCAAGAACTTTTTCTCGGTTGTTGTGTAATTCATTTGGACGTCATTCAGGGTCCGGCTAACGAAGTAGATTACGTGTGGCATCTTATCGATGTGCTGTCCTAAGACCACACCGATTGCAATGTCGGATGCATCGCACATAATCTCGAAAGAATGCGTCCAGTCAGGTGAAGAAAGAATGGGAGCAGTGGATAGTGAGCTTCTCAAGGATTCGAAAGCAGTCAAACAACTTGAGTCAAAGTTGAACGTGGTTTCCTTGGCCAGAAGAAGAGTCAAGTGTCTATTAATCTTGCTAAAGTCCTTGAATAACCGTCTATAAAAACCGGCATAGCCAAGGAAGGATCGGATATCTTTGACGCATTTGGGTGGAGGGAGGCTGGAAATGACATCAATCTTTGCTTAGTCAACCGCGATTCCATTTCGCGAAATGATATGTCCTAAGACAATACCTTCGCGCACCATGAAGTGGCATTTTTCCCAGTTTAAAGTGAGATTTTTATCCTTATATCGAGTCAGGACAGCATCAAGATGTTGCAGACACTCGTCAAAAGAATCGCCAAAGATGGAGAAATCATCCATGAATATCTCCAAAAATTTCTCAACCATGTCAGAGAAAATTCCCATCATACACCGCTGGAAGATAGCAGGAGCATTGCATAATCCAAAGGACATGCGACGATATGCGAACGAGCCGAATAGACAGGTGAAAGTGGTTTTTTCCTGGTCTTTCTCAGCGATGGGAATCTGTTTGTAGCCTGAGTAACCGTCCAGAAAACAGTAATACTCATGTATATCTAATCGTTCAAGCATTTGGTCAATGAAAGGTAGCGGAAAATGATCTTTCCGCATTGCGGTGTTGAGTTTCCGATAATCAATGCGCACTCGCCACCCGGTTTGGGTGCAAGTAGGGATCAACTCATTCGCCTCGTTTATGATGACCGTAATGCCCAACTTCTTAGGGACAACGTGTATAGGACAGACCCATTGGCTGTCTGAAATAGGGTAAATGATACCACTTTCCAGACATTTGACGATCTCCTTTTTCACAGCCTCCTTCATGACTGGATTTAATTGCCTTTGTGGATCCCTATCTGGTTTGGCATCATCCATCTGGTGAATGTGATGTTCAACAATCGGGGGACTAATCCCCTTGATGTCCGCCATCATCCAGCCGAATGCTTGCCGATTGGATTGCAAGACCGTGAGAAGGGCTTTCACTTGCTCTAGAGCTAGAGAAGACGGGATGATGACTGGGAGGGCCTCGTTTTCACCTAAGTAAGAATACTTGATGTGAGACGGCAGAGGCTTCAGTTCGAGCATAGGAGGTGAAATGACTGAAGGCAAGATTGGAGAAAATGTCTCGAACTCAAAAGATTCCAACAGGGGCTCAAAGTGAGTGTATGCGACCGAGTCGGATGGTACAACTAACACATCTGAAAATTCAAAATATTCAAACTCGGGCGGTGACTGGTGAAGATCATTTGAAAATGTGAAGCACTCGTAATCGTTGTTGGAAGCGAAAGCAGCAGGTTCAAAGAGGAATGCAGTTGTGGCGTCAAGATTACTGTGATCAAACAAGAATTCCTCAAATTCACAGTCCTCAGGGGCGATCTCCTGAATGGAACAAACATCCTGTATACGAGCGTTCGGTTCGAATGGCTGATTCCCTAACCTAAAAATGTTGACTTCAATTGTCATGTTGCCAAAAGATAGGTTCATGGAACCATTTCGACAATTGATCACAACATTTGAAGTTGCAAGGAATGGGCAACCGAGAATCACCAGAATTTTATTCCGGTGGTTATTTCTAGGTTTTGTATCTAAAACAATGAAGTCAACGGGGAATATGAAGTCCCCAACCTTAATTAACATATCCTATAGCTCATCTCTAGGATGGGTGATAAATCGGTCAGCTATTTAAAAAGTACAATGTGTAGGTTTCAGTTCTCCTACACCGATTTACTCATTTACTGAATAAGGAAGAAGGTTAACACTGGCACCAAGATCGAAAAGAGTGCGGTTGATGTTCTTATCCCCAATGGTTATTGAAATCGTAGGACATCCAGGGTCCTTCCGTTTTTGTTGTAAATTTTGTGTAAGGGCATCACTCACGTTACTAGCCAAGAAAACTTTCTTTGGTACTTGAAATTTCCTCTTCTTAGTGCACAAGTCTTTCAAGATTTTTGCGTAAGACGGGACTTGCTGAATTGCATCTAAGAGGGGAATGTTGATGTTAACCTATTTGAACAACTCCAGACTATTCTCCATTTATGGATTTTGTTTATTGGACCTCAACCGGCTTGGAAATAGAACAGGAGGAGATTATGGAGTCGGAACGGAACCTAAAACTGGAGTTTTAGTGGAGTGAGATGTGGATCCGTTCGGAGCAGCGGTTGAAGAAGAAGAGCCTTTTGAAGAATGAAGAATAGGCTCAGAAGAAGAAGTAGGAGTAGAAGAAACGACCGTGGTGTCATCATCATCAATTTGTGTGTCGATGTTGTTGTTCAGCATTCTTCCAGATCTCAATGTAGTCACGACACTCATATTATGGTTCTGTTGTTCAAGTGCAACATGTACATTATGTGGGTGATAAGGATTTGGGAGTGGTTAAGATGGAAGACTTCCTTTCTCTAGCTCGCTTAAAGCCGCGATCAGCTGTGCAATCTGGGCTACGATGTCTTGATGCTTTGCCCATGTGCAGCGGTGTGTTGCACCAAAGACTGAATAGAAGACTGGGTGTTGGCGATAGATTGAGTCGATTGCCTTACAAAAGCTTCTAGACTCCATTCTGTTGGGTTACGGCAGCGTCCCGGCCATCAATACGTGAACAAATGCGGAACAAAAATTTATAAAACTTGGCGCATCACAACCAATTACCCGGATCTACCCATAAGCCCTAGATAACAAAACATCCAACGGAGTTAGAATGGTTATACCGAATAGATTCGTATCCTTCTGTCTTCAACCATCATCCCAAGCTCCTAGGAGCTTCCTTGATCAAGCTAGATCTCCGGTCTCCCTCCATCGAAGATGATCCACCTGAGAGTTTATGCAACGAGCTCCAAACTCATATCCGATGCAACTAGAGCACCTAGATCGCTACTCTAGATACTGTTAGTGTATATGCCCTAGGGGCCATTATTGTATCATACTTGTATGTATATTACTTAATGGAAGCTTGGGATATTCACAGTTGTATATACAGTCTTGCTAAGAATGGTGGTATGCTACTTGGTTTGTGTCTACTTTAATATGTGCATATGTTTCTTGTAACGTATCACTTATACATATTAGTAGAGCCCATAGGATCTTTGCTTGATTACCAGCGTTGTGATGGCAGTCACACTAGTGGGGGCTGGGTAGTCTGTAAGCAACATCCTATACAGGTCCCTAGTCGTTGGATTATCGAGATAGGGCATCGATATTCCAGAGTAGACTAGTGTGTACGCTTCTCATCCCAGTTGGGGAGATGGTCTGTCCCATAGCCATCAGTACGTCATACTGGAGATAGTATACAGGTGCTCGTTAGGTTACGGGTACACCGGACAGGACTCGCAGGGGAACTGATTGGTTGGTATTATACCCGTCGTCAGTTAACAGTTCCCAGATGACATGAGTACAGCATAGTCCGCAGACTTGACACTGCTACTTCGCCTCTAGTGTGTCCCACTGTTCTTAGATTGCTACCCTACCTCGGCTCAAAGGAGTCGTGCAAATAGGTAGCAGTTGGGTGCAGTCCCAAGCACTTAGGGGCGGTAGTGGTTAGATAGGATTCGTCTCTCCCGGTATTGGGAGATGATATCGCGCTGTGTCAGAGAGACATTACGCAAAGTCCCTGGCCAGGGCAAGCGAGATATACTGGTAGGTTCCAGTAGCTTCTCAGGGTGTAATGGGCTTCGCTCCGACACGACTTATACAGCTATTAGGGGACTGACGCTTGCCGCCCCCTAGGCTTGATATGCGATAGTCTTAGACGAACAGACCGGACTGTACGGAGATTGTCACATCAGGCTCAGTGGGAGTTCGGATGATTTTCTTCATCGGCCTTCTTATCGACATCTGCCTGGGGACCGTTACGTACAGCTAGTGCCGCTTGCGGTCTGTGGTTAAACCCACTGCCAGCGTAGTGTTGAGTCTTTAGAGTCCCACACAGAGAGTTTCCCTGCTCCAGGCGAAACGATATAGAGGTCGTATGGTTTTAAGACAAGGGTTCGGACGCATACGTGTGTTTACGCACGTACGACTTTTTCGGATAGTTTTTACTAGTCGGCTTTGGTTTAAGCCAGATTCTAGTATCGGGTTACTGGATTTATACAGTCTAAAGTTTTTCCATGTTTTCACGGATTGGAGGGGCGTTCTCGTAATTTGTCGGGAAACTTCTAGAAGAGTGGTGACTAAGGGGTTAAGGTGGCATTGCATTAAATGAGATTAGTGACTCATTTGTGTGATTCATCCAAGTCGTTAATGCATCATAAATGCTTAATGACTCATGGAGATGAATCACTCATAGATATTTATGAAGCATGGTTGTTAATTCTATTATTTGATTTTTGGATAAATAATAATGCTTCATATATATTATGATAACATCATTATCTCATTTCATTCTCATCTTCACCTTCTCTCTCCTCAAGCTCACTCTCTCTTCAAACCTTAACCCTAACCTCTCATGTGTTGAGATCAAGGGTTAGCTAGACTAATACATCCATAACCTCACTCTATATCCCCTAGGTAGCTTAGATTAGCACTTTAAGCAATCTAGTTATCTCAAGTTTGAGATTAAGCTTGGCGTAGGAGCTTTCGGGTGGATCGTCTTTGATTCGAGGAGGCCGTTGAGGTGCCGATGTTCCAAGGAGCCTACGAGGAGTGGAGGACCGCGATGAAGACCCGAAGGACTAGTATTGTGAGGTATAATTCGTATCCGAGTAGTTAAATCTCTAGTTAATAGTTAGCAATGGTTTAGAAACGATTCATGCGCTCAAGTCCGTGTTACGAAACTTTGATAATCGTTTTTCATATATTCCACCTCCCCGCAAGTTCGTGGGGTGCGTGATATAGACTTACAGTGGTATCAGAGCCAGGTTAAACCATTACTAGCTTGTTAGTAACTAATTACAAGTTCGATCGACGGAAAACACGAAAACGAAACCTCAAGATCCCTAAGTTTCTGTTAATTTTAAACATGTCTGAAAAATTATTTGATATGCCTTAAAATTCACAGCAGGGAAATATAAGAATACTGGGAAAATACGAGCCCCTTACTCGGCAAGACGGCCGCGTATCCCGGCAAGAAGGAGCTTTCGGCCGCGGATCCGCAGCCGAGTCAATGCCGAGTTGACTCGGATTTTCTCTGTTATTCATAATTTCTGGTTTTTTGTTTTCCTGTATGTTCTTTTTCTATCCAGGTTACTTCAGTATAGGTTTGCTTTTGGGGTAGACACGGAATATGGTAATCGATCGATATTCTAAGATATTTGCTAATTGGGTTTTTATCTGTAATGTTTAATGTGTTTGTAAACCTCCCCTAACTGCTAGTATGTCGGTTGGCAGGGGGTTGCACATTTCTGAAATGTTTACTGTTTGTGTATATGAACTGTGTTGGACTGTTGTGATGATTAGCCGGGGTTTGAGATGTGTTTAATATTCATTCATTCAATGTAAATGTAATTTGATGTAATATTCTATTGCCGGGCACATCCAGGTTGCGGTTGTAGCCACCGTTGTATTATTTCTTTTTATTGTTTTTGCTCCTAGGATAGACCCAAGGTGGGGTACACAAACTACTGGGTACGTTAAAGTGTTTAGTGGCCTACTCACGTTGTTGAGGGAGACCGCTTCACTTCGGGTACTTGACGGGTAGTTTGCCGTACCCGTAGGGGTCTAGGGTGGGGTAATGGCTATTCATCACAACTATGTAATCCGTCTTTTATTGCAGGCTCAAAGCAAATGCGGATTGCTAGTAAATCCAATAAAGTTCATCTGTGATCTGGAATGCTTATTATTGCGTCTGACGAATGTACAATATCTATATATGATAGCTATTAGACGTCACTTATGTTTTACACCCGCGCTAGCCCAGCCCCCGCTCTGTCGTTAGTTAAGTAACCTAACGGGTGTTGACGGGACCCAGTGGCCAATGCGGATGGCATAAGAGGACGTGGTATTTTCGTTGTTTTCTGCAATGATAGGATAAAAGATGGGACGCATTATTATAATGCAAAGAAAATAAACCAAAGTTTAATCGTTGGAACAAATTTAAAAGAAACTACTCGGTTAATTTAAAAGATCAGAATTTTTTAAATTGCGGAGGTTTAACCACTCCTTTTAAAAAGTATCAGGTTCCTTCGATTATATCAAGTTCACTACATTCACGGTTTTGCCAAAACCATTCGTAGCCCTCCGTCATTTCATTTGGGTATTCAATAGTATTCAAGCTGTGTTTGTTTGGCCAAAGTCAAGGCACAGTGTTTGGTAGCTGTTGGATAGTCATATGTAGCGTAGATAGATGCGTTGGTTTGGGACAGTCGTACTACCTTGTTTGGCCAAAGTCAAGGGTATGTACAGGTGGGTTCAAATTAACCTGGACAATGACGGGTAGAACTTGACATGTGACTTATGATTTGTTTGGCCAAAGTCAAGGTCATAAGAGCAAGGGGCAAAAATCCACATCGGGAATTTCTAAAGAATCTGAAATTTGCAGAGAGATGCATACCATTTTGGAGTTTGATGAATGTTGGTAGGATTCCTTCAACATTATCATACGATGATATTTTGGATCCCGATCCTACTGTGAGTATAAACTACTTATCAGGAGATTCGTCACTTAACGATCAATGCTATAAACCAAGTAGGTGCCTAGAAAGGTGTCAGCGGGGTTACGCCCCCAGAGAAAAGAGGTTATTTAATTAAGGAACATCGCGAAAGCGTTGGAAAACCTCCCTCGAAGTATCGACACTGGCCTGGCTGAACGGTTAAGCAAGTATTGTACGGTGAGAATAGTCCTGGCTAGTTCTTCCTTTTTGGTTTGAGGAGGGATTCGAGAAGCAGTGGGAGCCATCCTGTTTAGATAAACATAAAACCAATCTAAACTTGCAACAGCATCATGCTAAAACGTTTTCTTCTCTCTCACTTAATTGCAGCGACCTTGTGACCACACATAGGTTACATCTAGATAACAATTTGACTGAATCTGACTTATATGACTGGCAGAGGTCTGTCCAGATGTCCATTGCCTATGACAAGCTGGACTACCCTATTACTACTAAAGATCCCGCCGTCCCAGGTCCAGTTTCCACCATCACGGATATGGATATCCGCCAGACAAGGGAAAAGGATAAAGCTAAAGCCAAATGCCTCGTGTTACCTTCAGTTGATGGTGTATACCAGAAGCAACACGAGAAGATGGACTTAGTTTCCATCTTTCTCCATAACAAAGATTTATATGGAGAGCAATCTCATATCACTAGATATGAAAGCTCGAACGAATTAATTCAAGCGAGGTTGGCTGACGGGTCATCTGTAGGGGACAACGTCCTTACAATGACTAGCTGTATTGATGAGCTCCACGACCTGGAGACCGCGTTGGGAAACGAGTCAGATACTGACTTGATTCTACAGTCTCTGCCTCCTACCCTGAAGGAAACCAGGGATGTAGAAGGAAAGAGAAGGGCAAAAGTTTCGGAACTTAATGCAGTAAAAAAGGATAGTTCCTATTATTATGGGATTGGGCATAGGCAGAATGATTGCAGGGCTTTGGGAGCCAGTAGCCAAGATACAAAGCATGTTGTGGCTTCAGCCTCAAGTGTGTTTGTTATTGAGAACTGTTTGTCAATTGACTCTACTTCCTGGGTATTAGATACCGGAGCTGGATCTTATATCTGTAATTCATTCCATGCTTTGAGAAACCGTAAAGTTATAAAGGTGGGTGATTGGTCTCTCAAAGTTGCAAACAGAATGATAGTGAATGCTGAATCCGTGGGAGAATATCGCCTAGGTTTGACAAGTGGGCATATATTGATTTTACGTAGCTGTTTATATATACCTAGTATGACTTGTAATATCATATCAGTGTCCTCACTTTCGAGAGAGGGATATGATTTTACATTCGTAAGTGATGTAGTTAACATCCACCTAAATCAAGTTTTGATTGGGTCAGGTACATTAGATAACGGCATATACGTATTAAGTCAAGCTCAGTTTTCAATGTCCAGAATACACTTAAAAGAAAGTCTCCAGAATTAAATCAGGCTTTCTTATGGCATTGTAGACTAGGTCACATCAATGAGAGAAGGTTGACTAAGTTACATAGAGAAGGATATTTGAATCCGTTTGAATATCAATCTTATGCTACTTGTGAATCTTGTCTCATGGGAAAGATGACAAAGACTTCATTTTCTGGACACGGAGTAAGAGCAAGCGAGATCTTGGGACTCATACATAGTGACATATGCGGTCCAATGTCTACACATGCGCGAGGTGGTTATTCCTACTTCATTACTTTTATGGATGATTTCTCTAGGTATGGATATATCTTCTTATTGAAGCATAAATCTGAGGCCTTTGAGAAATTCCAAGAATACAAGAATGAAGTGGAAAAACAAACCGCCAAAAGTATCAAGACACTGAGATCTTATCATGGTGGTGAATACTTAAGTGCCGAGTTTCTAGGTTACTTAAAAGAGAATGGAATTCTCTCTCAGCTTACTCCTCCATACACACCACAACATAACGGTGTATCCGAAAGAAGGAATCGATCCCTATTGGATATGGTTCGTTCCGTGATAAGTAAGGCTGAGTTACCACGATCATTCTGGGGATATGCACTAGAATCAGCTGCATACCTTTTGAACCGAGTTCCAACTAAGACTGCGCCTACTTCACCATATCAGATGTGGTGTGGGAAGAAACCCTATCTTAAGCACATTAAGATATGGGGATGTCCAGCTTTTGTAAAGAAGCAGTTTGCGGACAAGCTCGAGGCACGATCAGTACAGTGTAAGTTTGTGGGATATCCAAAGAACTCCAAGGGATATTATTTCTATTACGCAGAGGAACAAAAGATTTTTGTTTCTCATAATGCTCGCTTCTTGGAAACTGAGTTTTTAGAAAATCAGATAAGTGGGGGCGCAATAGAACTGGAAGAAATTCCAGAACCACAAACTATTACTGAAACCTTAGTAGAACAAGAAGGTTCAGGAGAACGGGACATCCCGACGCCACTCCGTAGGAGTAGTAGGAAATCTCATCCGCCCGAGAGATATTACGGTTTTCTCATAAACGGGGATAGAGAGGATTGCACTATTGACTATGATGAGCCTACTAGCTTCCAGCAAGCTATTCAGAGCGGTGACTCAGTAAAATGGCTGGATGCAATGCGTACCGTAATGGAGTCCATGTACACTAACAAAGTATGGATTTTGGACGTTGCTCCAGATGGGGTAAAACCCGTAGGATGCAAATGGATCTTCAAAAAGAAGATTGGTGTAGATAGACAGATTGAAACCTATAAGGCTAGACTTGTTGCAAAGGGTTTCCGTCAAAGACCTGGTTTGGACTATCACGAAACCTTTTCTCCAGTGGCTATGCTTAAATCTATTCGGGTCCTTCTTGCTATTGCTACCTTCCACGATTATGAAATCTGGTAGATGGACGTAAAGACGGCCTTTCTAAATGGTAATTTGGAAGAGAGCGTCTATATGGATCAGCCAGAAGGATTCATTCAGAGTGGGAGCCGCGGTAAAGTATGCAAGCTGCTTAAGTCCATTTATGGACTAAAGCAGGCATCATGGAGTTGGAACATCTGTTTTGATGATGCTGTCAAAGAATTTGACTTTATCAAAAATCCAGATGAACCATGCATATACAGTAAGATTGTAGGGAGGGCTGTAGTATTCCTCGTCTTGTACGTGGATGACATTCTCCTAATAGGAAATGATATTCCTATGTTACAGTCAGTCAAAAGATTCTTGTCACATAAATTATCCATGAAAGACCTGGGTGATGCCACCTACATTCTAGGGATCCGGATCTATCGTGATAGATCAAAGAGGATATTGGGACTTTCGCAGTCCAGGTACATAGACACCATAGTGAAGAGATTCAGTATGGATGATTCTAAGCGCGGTAACCTACCAGCTTGTCACGGAATCACCCTCTCTAAAGAGATGTCTCCCAAGACTGATTTGGAAAGGGATCGCATGGCGATTATACCCTATGCTTCTGCGGTAGGCTCTATAATGTATGCAATGTTATGTACCAGACCAGATGCAGCATACGCATTGAGCGTTGTAAGCCGGTATCAGGCAAACCCAGGGGAGAAGAACTGGATAGCAGTAAAGAACATTCTCAAGTACCTGAGAAGGACTAAGGAGATGTTCGTGGTATATGGCGGAAAAGCCCTCCAGATGGAGGCCTTTGCCGACTCCGGCTTCCAGAGTGACAAGGATGACTCCAAATCCATATCGGGTTATGTCTTTACCCTCAATGGAAGGGCGGTCTGTTGGAAGAGTTCCCAGCAGGAGACCGTTGCTGACTCAACGATGGAAGCGGAGTACATAGCTGCTTGCGATGCCGCAAAAGAAGCTGTCTGTATGAAGAAGTTCCTCACAGAACTTCAGGAGGTTCCTTCCAGTGTTGGTCCAATACCTCTGTATTGTGACAACAACGACGCTATAGCTTTAGCGAAGGAACCCAAGTCCCATCAGAAATCCAAACACATCTTAAGGCGGTATCACCTGATCAGGGAGATCGTAGATCGCCGGGAGATCGAGGTGAAAAGAGTAGAGACAGAGAATAACATTGCTGATCCATTCACAAAGGCCCTTCCTCAAACGCAGTTCGAGAGGCTATTCGAGATGATAGGTCTACGATATGCCAGCTCATGGCCCTAGTGCAAGTGGGAGATTGTTAGTGTATATGCCCTAGGGGCCATTATTGTATCATACTTGTATGTATATTACTTAATGGAAGCTTGGGATATTCACAGTTGTATATACAGTCTTGCTAAGAATGGTAGTATGCTACTTGGTTTGTGTCTACTCTAATATGTGCATATGTTTCTTGTAATGTATTACTTATACATATTAGTAGAGCCCATAGGATCATTGCTTGATTACCAGCGTTGTGATGGCAGTCACACTAGTGGGGGCTGGGTAGTCTATAAGCAACATCTTATACAGGTCCCTAGTCGTTGGATTATCGAGATAGGGCATCGATATTCCAGAGTAGACTAGTGTGTACGCTTCTCATCCCAGTTGGGGAGATGGTCTGTCCCATAGCCATCAGTACGCCGTACTGGAGATAGTATACAGGTGCTCGTTAGGTTACGGGTTCACCGGACAGGACTCGCAGGGGAACTGATTGGTTGGTATTATACCCGTCGTCAGTTAACAGTTCCCAGATGACATGAGTACAGCATATTCCGCAGACTTGACACTGCTACTTCGCCTCAAGTGTGTCCCACTGTTCTTAGATTGCTACCCTAACATGGCTCAAAGGAGTCGTGCAAACAGGTAGCAGTTGGGTGCAGTCCCGAGCACTTGGAGGCAGTAGTGGTTAGATAGGATTCATCTCTCCCGGTATTGGGAGATGATATCGCGCTGTGTCAGAGAGCCATTACGCAAAGTCCCTGGCCAGGGCAAGCGAGATATACTGGTAGGTTCCAGCAGCTTCTCAGGGTGTAATGGGCTTCGCTCCGACACGACTTATACAGCTATTAGGGACTGACGCTTGCCGCCCCCTAGGCTTGATATGCGATAGTCTTAGACGAACAGACCGGACTGTACGGAGATTGTCACATCAGGCTCAGTGGGAGTTCGGATGATTTTCCTCATCGGCCTTCTTATCGACATCTACCTGGGGACCGTTACGTACAGCTAGTGCCGCTTGCGGTCTGTGGTTAAACCCACTACCAGCATAGTTTCGAGTCTTTAGAGTCCCACACAAAGAGTTTCCCTGCTCCAGGCGAAACGATATACAGGTCGTATGGTTTTACGACAAGGGTTCGGACGCATACGTGTGTTTACGCACGTACGACTTTTTCGGACAGTTTTTACTAGTCGGCTTTGGTTTAAGCCAGATTCTAGTATCGGGTTACTGGATTTATACAGTCTAAAGTTTTTCCGTGTTTTCACGGATTGGAGGGGCGTTCTCGTAATTTGTCGGGAAGCTTCTAGAAGAGTGGTGACTAAGGGGTTAATGTGGCATTGCATTAAATGAGATTAGTGACTCATTTGTGTGATTCATCCAAGTCATTAATGCATCATAAATGCTTAATGACTCATGGAGATGAATCACTCATAGATATTTATGAAGCATGGTTGTTAATTCTATTATTTGATTTTTGGATAAATAATAATGCTTCATATATATTATGATAACATCATTATCTCATTTCATTCTCATCTTCACCTTCTCTCTCCTCAAGCTCACTCTCTCTTCAAACCCTAATCCTAACCTCTCATGTGTTGAGATCACGGGTTAGCTAGACTAATACATCCATAACCTCACTCAATATCCCCTAGGTAGCTTAGATTAGCACTTTAAGCAACCTAGTTATCTCAAGTTTGAGATTAAGCTTGGCGTAGGAGCTTTCGGGTGGATCGTCTTTGATTCGAGGAGGCCGTTGAGGTGCCGATATTCTAAGGAGCCTACGAGGAGTGGAGGACCGCGATGAAGACCCGAAGGACTAGTATTGTGAGGTATAACTTCGTATCCGAGTAGTTAAACCTCTAGTTGATAGTTAGCAATGGTTTAGAAACAATTCATGCGCTCAAGTCCGTGTTACGAAGCTTTGATAATCTTTTTTCATATATTCCGCCTCCCCGCAAGTTCGTGGGGTGCGTGACATGGACTTACAGATACCATAGATGAAGTAGAGAGTGATGAAGGATTAATTTGTCTCAAGACATCCAAGGATTCTTAACTTATGAGAGGGTTTGGGTGGAGTTAGAGGAAGAAGAAGATGCCATGAGAATGAGGTGTTGAGAGCAACTCAAGAAAGAGAAAAAGAAATGAATAATGGCTTGTGTTTTTTTTTGTTGTGAGAGTGTCATAAGAAATAATGGAGCCATCACATAAATGTCCATGTCTCAAAAATATCTTAGCCAACAAAAAATATCTCAAGTCAACATAATCTCACAACAAACAAAAACCCTAAGCATGCTAGAATGGTAACCATGGGTCATTAATTAGCCATGCCACAAAAATGCAATAAACACCTCATCCTACACTTCAATAACCTTTTAATCCAAAAAGGTCTAAACCATGATAAGGTGTAATCTTCTAAAACCAATCTTGTAATAAATTACAGGAATACCCATCAACCATATATACATACCCGCATCCGTATTCCGAAGATTACAAATACAAAGAAACGAAAATAATCCAACAAATATAATATTAGGATCCGGCTTAAACCAAAGCCCACTAGTATTATCCGCCCGAACATCATCCGTTTGTTAGTTATATGTATGCCCTAGAGGCCATTACTATACATAGGATGTATATTGTAGTGGATGCTTGGACATATATAGGGAGGACTTTCTTGCTCGACATGATAGTATGCTATCTGGTTGCTCTTTACCTTAACGTGTACACTGATTGTCTCTCTGTTACATGTTGGTAAAGCCCTTAGGATGTGTACTTGACTATCTGGACTATGATGCAGATCATACTAGTGGGGACATGGTAGTGCATAAGTACATCCTTCAAAGTCCTTAGTTGTGGGTGTATCGAGACGAGGCATCGATATACCAGAGTAGACTAGCGTGTAGCTTCTCGACCCTTATAGATGGGCGATGGATGATCCCATATCCATTGGTGTTTGACATTAGAGATGATATACGGGTGCTCAGTGGAGACTGGGTACACTAGACGGACTCGCCGAGAACTCCCAGATGGAATTATACCTTACGTCAGATGGTAGTTCTCTGGTGACACTGGTACAGGTTAGTCTGTAGACCCGAGATCGTCATAGAGTCTTTTGTGATTCCCACTGTGCTTTGATTTCCATCATACCACGTCCAAGAGGGCGTGCAAAAAGGTGGCTTTTGGGTACAGTCCCGAATCACATGGAGGCAATGAGCGATAGGAGGGGTTTCGTCTCTCCCGGTATAGGGAGTTGATGTTGCGCTGTGTTCGATTGGCTATAACAGGAAGTCCTTGGCCAAGGCTGCTTTAGGGATTTACTGGTAAGTGTTACCAGTAGTTTCTCGACCCGTTATGAGCCTCATATCGACACGACTTATCGAGTTATTGGGGTCTGACGTTTACCACCCCTAGACAAGATATGCAACATATCAGACGAACAGACCGGACTGTACGGTAGTGTTACTCGTTGGATTCACAGGAGTGTGAGCGGGCTTGCTCGTTGATCTTCTGATCGCTCAATACCCGGGTGGCCGTTACGTTTAGCAGACCGCTTGCGACTTGTGGGTGTTTGATATGATCATCACCTACTGCCGGCGTATTGATGAGTCTTTAGAGTCTTACACAGAGGTTTCCTGGCTCAAGCGAAAAGAAATAGGAGCGCATATGAGATATGTGCGGGACCGAGAATAATACCAGTATGTGATACTGTATTGTATTCTCGCGATTTGTAACATTTATCGGTTATATGCGATATAGCCGGGTTATCGGATCAAGTGTTGATTCGATAAGTTGTTACTATTGATATTAGTCGGTTATATGCAGTATGACCGGATCATTAAATCAAGTGTTGATTTAATGATTTAATGTATAATTATATATTTGATATATTGCTTTACATTAACTAGTATTGGTTCACTTAAGATTATTTAACATTGTTTATTAAGTTTTTCCGGATAATTTTAGAACATGTTAAAAAGTTTGACCGGATATAAATACCCACTTTTTCCCCTGTCGGGAAATTTCCAAGTGTTGGATTTTTCCGTCATTTAAGAACGTTCTAAGTAGTGCAAGTAATGCGATGGGCCCTCTAGAAGACAACAAACCTTAACTCGATTATGTGACCGTCTTGAACTGCCCTTTGAACCTTAGGGTTTGGGGCAGTACGGCGTGCCACATGTGAGGCGTTGGCTTAACCCTTCTACGGCTGGACCGTTGGTACTGTGGCATGAAGTGAATGTTTTTAAACTTATTTCAAGTGTTGAGCTGTTTCGGGAAAACTTGGGTGTTTGATTGTTCGATCGGAAAGTTTAACATTTTTCTATTTATCTGGAATGTGATACAATATTTGGAATCCACAAGTAGTTATGAGATAACTGATTTGGATGTTATAAACATAGCACTTTAGTCTCACTTGATCGATTGCCACAGAATTTTGATGTGATCAAAAGTCCGTCGCAATCACGTAGCGTACGCGAATACTCGCTGGGTAAACTTAATAGACAGCCATGCCCCATAGCCCCGACAAAGTGACTGTAGGAGAACCCCGTCGCCGAAAGCATCCGTCCAGGTGCTCGCGGCAGCGGTGTTCCGCCGTAGTGCACTTCGTCGACGGCATCGGGGGTGCGGCTGCCTACTAAAGTTTGCGACGAGCATTCGATCAAAATGCCGGGAATCTTGTTGAATTGCCCGACTTGATATTGAAAAGTGTTTTCGATAATGAGACTAAAATGCGGGGTTTATAATTGTTAGGCATGTGATGTCTAATGAATTCAGATGGTTAGGCATGCGATGTCTAAGGAGGTTGCGGATTCCAACTGTTGTAGTTTTACACTTTCTTTTCTGTGACCGTAAGTGTAATATGTGATATCGCCGGTTTCGTTGCTATATGTCAACGACAATTGGGATGCACATATTTACTTACGTTGATGACATGTGATGTTATGTGTTGCTGGATATGTTATATTGGATCGTCGCGTTTTGAATAGCCGGGGGTTTTATGTGAGATGAGAGTTTTTATTTTCATTCATGTAAAATTTATTGTATGTAATATTCTTTTATTGGGGCACTTCCTGGTTGCGGAAGATGTCACCGTTGATGTATTTTATTTATTTTTCCGCACTAGGATAGACCCAAAGAGGAGGGCACAAGTAACCGGGTTCTGGAGTCCAGTGGGAGACCAACTCGAGGAGTCGAGTCCGGGTCTCCTAACTCTAGAATTGGTAGGGTTGCTTGCCGCTCTCGTATGGGTCTAGGGGTGTGGGTTTGGCTATTCATCGCGAGCATGGAATCCGTGTTTTATACTGGCTCGTATTGAAAACACGGACGTCCTAGTATATCCAATATTTTATATGATTCTTCTGCTGCGATATCTGTGATGTGATCATTTGATGTTCTGTGGAAAATACTGTATATAGTATGTATGATATATTATACAGATGTTACTTATGTTTTACACCCGCGCTAGCCCTGCCCCGCTCTGTCGTTAGTTACCTAACCTAACGGTGCACGAGGGGACATCGAGGCGAATGCGGATGGCATAAGTGTACGTCGTATTTATCTGTGATGTTTAGGTAACATAAATGATGGGACTTCATTAATGTGATTAATGAAAGAAAATAAACCTAAGATGTTGTGGAATCGAATTTTCAAAAACAGGTAGCTACAGTTCTTGCTTTGCATCGCGGTGTTCCTTGTAGAACATCCTGCACCTTATTCGATAAGGAAAGGACCGAGATCCCTTCACCGGGAGTGACTCCTTTAGCAATAACTGGCAGATGCTACAACCCTCGGTTTGTCCTTTAATTGCTTCTATAGTTTCTGCTTTCCACAGTGATATATATGATATATCCCGCACCTCATTCGACGAGGAAAGGGCTGATGATCCCTTCACCGGGAGTGACCCCTTTAGCAAAACTAGAAAAGCCTAAAAAACACTCCATTTTAAAATCATTTGATTCTACAACGATATCAAGTTCATTACGCAATAGGTTTTCAGAAAAACCTGTCGTACCCCTCCGTCATTTCAGGTAAGTACTAGTTAGTATTCGTGCTACGTTTGTTGACTATGTTAAGGCGTAGTGTGCGGTAGCTGATTAGTGCTTATCAGTATAAGCATATGATGCGATTGGATTAGGGTAGTCGTGCGACTTTGTTGACTATGTTAAGGGTCGTGCGGGTGGGTTTAATTCAATCGGGAAATGACGGGTTGAACTTGACTAGCACTTATGATTTGTTGACTATGTTAAGGTCATATAGCTGCTAGGGGAAAAATTATCGGGAATTTCAAGTGTTGAAATTTGCAATGAGATTGCATACCTTCTATGAGATAGTTGGATCCCGATACCCGCTGCGAGTAAGAGTTACTCCTGGGAGAGTTTTACACATTACAATTAGCCGATCAAGTAGGTGTCTAGAAAGGTGTTAACGGGGATACGCCTCTGGGAAAACGAGGTTTACATTAATTAGGTTCGTGCGAAATCACGGGGGACCTCCCTTAAAGCACCGACACTGGCCTGGCTGAAAGTTGGCGAACTTGTAGCATGTAATTAATCCCGGCTAGTCTTTCGTTTTAGGGTTTGAAGGAAGATTTGATAAAAACAGTGGGAGCCATCCTGATTAGATAAAATAATAATCAATCTGATCTTGCAAGAGCGCACGCAGAGTGTTTTCTTCTCTCTCTCTCCTGGTAGCGACCATGTCACGCCTTAATCAAGATAATAAAACGGATGTATTGACCGAACCCGCTTGTTATACTGAGCTGGGGAACGTTGGTCCCGCTCCAATTTATAAATGTTATACGACAGAGCAGGAAATTGGGGATTACCAGAATTCCCGTGCCGCCCAAACGAAGAGAGTGCATGTTGATGCATCATCTTCGGGTGTGTTCATTACAGAGAACTGTTTCTCAGTATCCTTTATATCCTGGGTATGTGATACCAGATCAGGATCCCGCATATGTAATCTGTTACATGGGCTACAGAAAGATAGAGAACTGAGAACGGGTGATAAGTTTCATGAGGCAGAAAACGGTGCAAGTGTTGCAGCCAAGTCTGTTGGTCACTGTCACCCTGTATTATAAGAATACATTGATTCTGAACAAATGTTATTAGATACCAAACCTGATATACAAAATCACATCATTCTCTTTATTTATTAAAGAATGATACAATTTTGTATTGTTGGATAATGTTTTGAACATTTCCTAAATCAAGAGTTGATCGGTTCAGGCACGTTATCTAAAAGCATTAACATTCTAAATCAAACTACAGTTCTTAGTATACGGAACACACACAAAAGGAAGAGTTCAGAAATGAACGGATCCTTCTTGAGGTATTGTAGACTAGGTCATATCAATGCGACCCGACTAGCTAAGTTGCACATAGATGCATATTTAAATCTGTTTGAATTTACATCTTGTGAAACTTGCCAGTCATGTCACAGAGATAAGATAACCATAGCTCTGTTTATTGGAAACAGAGAAAGAGTTAGTGAACTCTTGGGATGATACATATTGATGTATGTAGGTCCTCTGTCTACACACGCCAAGACCGGTTCTTTGTACTTCATTACATTCTCTGATGATCTCTTTAGATTCAGTCATATGTTCCTGTTGAAACACAAGTCCGAAACTTTTGAGATATTCACAGAATATAAGTTAGAAGTAGAGAACCAAAATACGGGTATAAGTATTATGTCCTTTGAAGTGATCAAGGAGGAGAATACTTGAGCACGAAATTCCTGGATTATTCTAAAGGAGAATGAGATTCTCTCTCAGCATTACTCCTCCGTATACACCATAGCACGATGGTATATCGGGGCGGAGCAATCACACCCTATATGATATGGTGCGCTCTATGATGTGTACTACTGAGTTTCCTATTTCCTTTTAGTGAGTTATGCACTTATGAAGTTGCATACCTATTGAATAGGGTTCCGATCAAATCAGATGCCTACCATTTCATATGAGATATGGAAATGGAAGAGCCCATCTCTTAAGTCAGTTAAGATTGGGGTTGTCCGGCCTATATCTAAAAAGCAAAATCCGGACAAGCTCGAGGCAAAGCAAGATCTGTGGAAGTTTGTTGGATATCCCAAGCATACGCAAGGGAATATCTTCTACCTAACCAAGGAACAAAAATGTTTTGTTTCTCAGCATGCCACCTTTGTGAAAGGGAATTTCTTATGAAGAAATTATTGGTTATGAGGTAGAACTGGAAACAGTTCCAGCTATACAAACTGCAGCTGATGATTTGGTAGAACCAAAAGATTCAATAGCAACCAACGAACCTCAGCCTCTCCGCCGATCTAGTAGGGTTCCTCACCCACCTGAGAGATACTTCGGTTTCTCTATGACAGTGGTAGCAAGGATTGCATCATGAGATGATGACCCAACTAGTTTCAGGCTGGCCATCAGGAGTAGGACTCTGTAAGAATGGCTGGATGCTTAGCGATCTGAGATGGAATCCTTATACACCAATAAGGTATGGACTTTAGTTGCTTTATCTGAAGGGTTAAATCCCCATCAGGAGCAAGTATATCTTGAGAAGATTACTTGGTGTACATGGAAAAGTTGAGACCTTCAAAGCTAGACTTGTTAAAGGTTTGCATCATTGACCAGTTATGGATTATAATGAAACCTTTTCTAAGCAGCTATGCTTAAGTCCATCCAGATCCTACTTGCCACGACTACATACCATGACTACAATATCTGGCGGTTGGGTGTCTTGACTGCTTTTCTAAATGATGTTTTAGAAGAAATCGTCTATAAGTACACAGCCAGAGGGCTTCGTAGACAGTGGGAGCAGCGGAAACGTGAGCAAGATGTTTTATATGATAAAGCAGGCATCGCGGAGTTGGAACATCTGTTTTGATGAGTTAGTCAAAGAGTTTGACATCATCAAAATGGTAGATGAACCTTGTATATACAAAAAGGTAGTAAGGAGTATGGTGGTGATCCTCGTAGAGTACGTGGATGACATACTCTTGATAGGGAAGGAGTTTCCTATGCTACGCTCGGTCAATCTCCGCTTATCACAAGGATTCTCCATATAGAATCAAAGTGATACCTACTAAATCCTGAGTTTTGGATCTATGAGATAGATCTAATTGGATGTTAGGATACTCACTAGTTGTAGTGAGATGGTATCAATTGATCCTGGGGAGAATCACTGGAAAGGTTCCAGGGTGATAAGGACGACTGAATGTCAGTCATAGGCATTGTCTTTACCCTCAGTAAAGGGACGGTATGTTGGAAGAGTTCCAAGCTAAATACCGTGGCATACTAGACGATAAAGGCTGGATACATCGCTACCAAAAATGCTACCAAAGAGGAATTTCTGGTATATATATATATATATATATATTAGTTCATGAGATGAACTTCGTTCCTCCCATTGTGTGATAATGGAGTTGTGGCTTCTGCCAAGGAACGCCCGTCACATCAGTGATCCAGACATATTCTTAGGCAGTATCACCTGATCGTGGAGATGGTTGATCTCCAGGGGATCGAGGTTAGAAGAGTAGACTCAGAGGACAACACGGCGGATCCACTCACAAAGGCCTTTTCCCAAAGAGAGACTTTTATGGGATGGTTGAGTATGAGATACTACAACCACTGCTATCAGATGGCCCTAGTGCAAGTGGGAGATTGTTAGTTATATGTATACCCTAGAGGCCATTACTATACATAGGATGTATATTGTAGTGGATGCTTGGACATATATAGGGAGGACTTTCTTTCTCGACATGATAGTATGCTATCTGGTTCCTCTTTACCTTAAAGTGTACACTGATTGTCTCTCTGTTACATGTTGGTAAAGCCCTTAGGATGTGTACTTGACTACCTGGACTATGATGCGGATCATACTAGTGGGGACATGGTAGTCCATAAGTACATCCTTCAAAGTCCCTAGTCATGGGTGTATCGAGATGGGGCAGCGATATTCCAGAGTAGACTAGCGTGTAGCTTCTCGACCCATATAGATGGGCGATGGATGATCCCATATCCATTGGTGTTTAACATCAGAGATGATATACGGGTGCTCAGTGGAGACTGGGTACACTGGACGGACTCGCCGAGAACTCCCAGATGGTATTATACCTTACGTCAGATAGCAGTTCTCTGGTGACACTGGTACAGGTTAGTCTGTAGACCCGAGATCGTCATAGAGTCTTGTGTGATTCCCACTGTGCTTTGATTTCTGTTCCCCACCGAATGGCGGCCACGACATGGACGTCTTGCCTGAAATTCGCGGCAGATGCTAATTGGTGCTATCCGTCCACCTCTCCGAAGATACCAAGTTGATTTATGGCACCGTGTATCGAAGGTTTAAACGGATGCGTCCGATGTAGCAGACTTCGTCAGATTCCCCCTCGCTTGAGGGGTTTTTGATTATGGGGACGCTCTTCCCTGCAGGCGCAAGCCCCTGCAGTTAATTACGCAACCGCATTGCGGTAACAACTTTCTCCTTCTCCAGATGATCACTTCGTGTCATGGGTGTTTGTTTTGTGTTCGGTTGCCCGTGGATTGTATACGGAGACTGAGTTATGTTGTCGTCCGTAGGACGTGGATTAGTCCAAATCCGTATTTTCTTAGATTTGGGTTTGGGGTTATGGTCTGAGGATACGTTAGCCATATTTGAGGCTATGATCAACTCAAACGTTTGTTAAGGATTCGTTAGTCCAATTTGAGACTAAGATCAACTTAACGGGATCATTTAGATCCGACAAAAGAGCAATTGGCTCTATTGTTCCAGTTTAGGGACATAGTTGTCCATTTAACATATGGCCATCGGGACCCGTCACCTCTCTGACGACGTTGAAGGATTACAACGACAGGTGTCAGAGGAGTTCAGAGATGTACCCTTGAACCAAAGTTGATTGGGGGATTTATAGTCCAATTTGGGACTAAAGTCTGTTTGAAGGTTTAAGGATACGTTAGCCATATTTGAGGCTAAGATCAACTTAAAAGGTTGTTAAGGATATGTTAGTCCAGTTTGGGACTAAGATCGACTTAACGGGATCGTTTAGATCCGACAAAAAAGCATTTGGGGGCTCTATTGTTCCAGTTTAGGGACATGGTGGTCCATTGCCAGTTTAGGGACATGATGGTCCAAGTTCCAGTTTAGGGACGTGGTGGTCCATCTCCAGTTTAGGGACATGGTGGTCCATCTCCAGTTTAGGGACATGGTGGTCCATTGGTAGTTTAAGAACGCATATGTCCATGGGTTTAAGGACCCCACAGTCCGTGTTGATGTGTGGTTGTCGGGACCCGTCACCTCTCTGAAGACGTTGAAGGATTACAACGACAAATATCAGAGGAGTTCAGAGATGTACCCTTGAACCAATGAGTTGGTTGAAAGAGCAGATGCGCTCAGTTCAAGATGATTTGAGGAATTATGGCCAGTTTGGGCTAAGTCCAATTATGTTTGAAATATTGGCCCTCTGTTGGCTCATTGAAGGAGAGGCTTTGCCTCTAGAAACTTAGCCAATTGGGCTAAAACTAGTGTTAAACACTAGAGACCAACAGTGTTGAACACTGGGAATAAGATTACCAAATTAGCGTTAAACACTAAAAGATAATCAGTGTTAGCAACAGGGCTTACAAATTAGTGTTAAACACTGGTAGTAGAGATTTCAAACTATTGTTAAACACTAAAGCAAATCAGTGTTAAACACCGGGAACAGAGTTTTCCAATTAGTGTTAATCACTAAGAAAATCAGTGTAAAACACTGCAAATAGTGTTTTCCAAATTAGTGTTAAACACTAAAGAAATCAGTGTTAAACACTGCAAATAGAGTCTTCCAATTAGTGTTAAACACTAAGGAGGAAGGGGTCACGTGCGGACACATGAGAGCGCCCTGATTTCCCTTATTTTATTCTGCAGATCAGTGTTTAACACTTTTAATTTCCTGGCCATCACGTGTGGGCATGTGATGGAGGCCCCCGCTCTGGTCTGTTAGAATGCTCATTAGGCGTCACGTGGTGGCACGTGAGGGCGCCTTAAATGTGGAGCCAGATCTCCTTTTGGTTTATCCTCAAATCTGCGAATAAGTGTTAAACACTTTTGTTTTTATTTTAGAGCATCACGTATTGGCACGTGATGGGGATCTATGCGCCAATTGTTAAAGCATTTGCTGAGGGGTCACGTGATAACACGTGAGAGCGCCCAAAGCTTTCATTTCCTTTGCTTTTTCTTTCTGCGTTTTGGGAGTTACTTGGGAGCACGTGAGGTGATGCTTCAAAGTTCTTTGCAGGGGATCTTTTCAAGGGTCACGTGGCCCTAGTTCTTTTCATGAACAGAGATCTTTTAAGAATTGAATTCTTTGTAGGGTTAAACCCTAATCATGATTTTTGAGGAATTAAATTCCTATTGTGAAAGAATTAAATTCTTATTTAGGATAAAACCCTGATTTCTTCTTAAAGGAATTAAATTCCCAGATATGTAAAAGAATTAAATTCTTGATTAGGGTTAAACCCTAGTTTTGTTTTAGGAGGAATTAAATTCCTGAAAGTTTGGGAGAATTAAATTATCAAAACTCAATTCATCCTCTGTGTTTTAGATCTGCATGGCAGGATCTCAACCCAATGAGAATTAATTCTCAATTCATGGGGAGATGTGCACTTTGCAGATCCTCAACCAGAGAAAGAACTAAGTTCTTTTCTTTATGTAAGAGTTAAACTCTTTTGAGAATTAAATTCTCTTTTGAAGCCTCTTTTTTCTTAGCTAGGGTTTTTCTTTTGCAGAGAATTAAATTCTCCTCTCTCTGTTTTTCTCTCCAAAAAAGTAGATCCCTCCCTCTCTTCTCTTCTTGGCTCCTATTTATAGGAGAAGGAAGAGAATCAATTTGTTTAGCAAATCTCTCATTGAAAGATTTGATTTGTATTCGTTAGAGATTTGATTTGCGTCCATCATTCATCTGGACCTTTGGATTATTAGGTGAATTTTATTCACCATTGGATTTTAAATCCAAAGATATCCATTTGTTTTCTCGGTTAGATTTAGGAGGGGAAATCTTTCCAAGTCCAACATTTTTCCATAAATTGGTGATATTAAATCACCCTTGGATCTTTAATCCAACGGTCCCCATAATCCTTTTCCATTTGGAAATATTTGGAAGCTTTTAGAATTTAATTCTATTAACTGTAAGGCTTTCGAAGCCAGTCACGTGCTGATACGTGACCCTTGGTCACGTGTGAGCACGTGACCCCCAATTGGTTCTTTTCTCAGTGTTTACATATGCTTCAATTGTAACCGTCACGTGTCAACACGTGACCATTGGTCACGTGTGAGCACGTGACACCTCATTAAGGTAATCCCTCCAGCCATTTGTTATTTTATTTCTGTTTTAACTATCACGTGTCAACACGTGACCATTGGTCATGTGTGAGCACGTGACCCCTAATTGGGTCCTTCTTGAGCCATTTGTTTTATTTTGTTGTTTTACCCATCACGTGTCAACACGTGACCATTGGTCACGTGTAATCACGTGATACCTCGTTGAGGTATTTTCTGACTTTTAGAATTAAATTCTATTCATTATTTTAGAGGCTTTAAAAGCCCATCACGTGTCTGCACGTGACCCATGGTCACGTGTGAGCATGTGATGCCCCATTGGGGTCTTTTTTGAGTTTTTATTATATCTTTTAGCTCCTCCAGCGGGTTCTTAAAGGTCCATCACGTGTGGACACGTGATGCCTCATAACTTTTGATCCCGGATGAATTATGAGGCCCATAATATATCAAATTGAAGGGTTTTTCGAGATGCTTCCAATACCATCAGAATTTATCTGTTTCTCATTCGGGAGTTTGTCAAAAAAACAACCCGGAAGATACTGGTTCGCATTTTCTTAAGCGTATCACTGCCATTTGATACCTTGGGCTTATTCGCGCAGAAATTTTTTGCGGGAACAAATGCCCCCCACTACTTTGCCCACGTAAGTATTTACATGGGTGAAGTAGTGCTAAGTAATGCATAGCGTATGACCAGTTTCGGGTTGGTATATTACTTTCAGAATCTTGATTTGAGAAGATAACGAGCGGACACAAGCGTCGTCATTTATCATTGACTCAGATCTCGACTCTTAAGAGATATAGTTCTAAACCCTTAACTCCATGAGCCGCACCCCTCTATCTCTTCCTATCTTACTCTGGCGTGATGGAGTTTATATGCTCATGAGTAGCTTTTCCGTTTCAGTGGCATGTAGCTTTGGCGAGTCTTGCTCATAGATGGTCCATCTTGACCTCTTTGCAGGGCGGTGATAGCTTAGGAGACAGGGTTAGGATCTGCCATCTAAGACTTTTCAACTTTATGAGACGTGAGGGTCTCATAAAGACTTTTCTCCCTACGAGTCGAGAGGATCCCGCAGGTGTATTTTCTCCTTAGGGGTCATGAGGACTCCTAAGTGTGTTTTCTCTTGAAAGTCGTAAGGATCTCACAAGAGAATTTTCCCGCTTATAAGTCGAGAGGACTCATAAGTGGTTGTTTCCCTCCTTGTCGAGATTCGAATTTGGAGAGTGTAACCCGTGGATAGTATGCAAGAGACCGTTTTGGGCCGATTTGCTGGGTCCCAGTGCTTAGGAAACAGGTTTTTTTTAAACCCTACTGCCTAAGGCTTTATCTCACGAGTCGAGACGAATCGAGAAGTTCTCGCAAAGACATCAATTTCCTGACGATTCAAAACGAATCGAGCAGATCTCGCAAGAATATCCTAACGTCACAGTTAACCTCTGATCTTTACGACAGAAGTCCGTTAGGGTCTATGGTACTTAGGGTTTTGGCCGACGTACCGTCGCATTGGCTGATGTATCCCTCGATAGCCAATAGTGCTGTTCGAGTAGCCCTGCGACTGCCGTGTCTCTGATCCTTTCGGGGGCTGGACAAGACGTCTTCAAGCAATCCTCCTAGGCAGTTTGACCGTCGGAAGAGCAAGCGTTAGGAATTTTCCATGCCGCTTTTTACTTGAGGTTAGGCTCATTTTGGAGAGCCCCGATGAGTCATAACCACTCCGCGCTGGTGTAGGATGATCTCCGATAGTCTTTCAGGCTTTATATGACTTGCCGTTAAGACCCTTAAGCTAGGAATTTGGCATTTGCTTCGTTTGCTGGCATCGCGTCTGCTGTATCGAGACGAATGTCGGGGTTGTCTCTAGGATGCTGGAGAACCGTTGAGGTTTGGAACCCGGGATTTTGCCGTGACTCCTTTTGGTGATGTTGCGTCTGCTGTGTCGAGACGAACGTCGAGGTGATGACAGCTCCGCGCTGGTGCGAGATGATTCCCGATTGTCTTTCAGGCTTTATATGACTTGCCGTCAAGACCCTGAAGCTAGGAATTTAGCCTTTGCTTCATTTGCTTTGGCGCGTCCGAATCCTGCAGGGGGAAGAACGCTGGGGTGACATTTCATCTGCTGTATCGAGACGATCGTCGAGGTGGTGACAACTCTGTGCTGGTGCGAGATGATCTCCAATTGTCTTTCAGGCTTTATATGACTTGCCGTCAAGACCTTGAAGCTAAGAATTTGGCCTTTTGCTTCATTTACTTGTACTGCGTCTTCTGTATCGAGACGAATGTCGCGGTGGTGATCACTCCATGTTGGTGTGAGGACCAGGATCCGCTCTGGATGTTTCCCATGGGGTCGAAAAGTGACGTTATCCGCGTTCCATGTGACCAGGAATTTTGCTCTAGAGGCTTCACACGGGTTCACTGCCGTGTTAGGCAAGGACTAGGCTCTGCTCTGGATGCTTTGCATGGGTTCACTGCCATGCTCTGCGAGGACCAGGATCCGATCTGGACGTTTTCCACGGGGTCAAAGAGTGACGTTATCTGCGTTCAACGTGACCAGGAATTTTGCACTAGATGCTTCATACGGGTTCACTGCCGCGTTAGGCGAGGACGAGGCTCCGCTCTGGATGCTTCACACGGGTTCACTGCCGTGCTCTGCGAGGACCAGGATCCGCTCTGGACGTTTTCCACGGGGTCAAAGAGTGACGTTATCCGCGTTCCACGTGACCAGGAATTTTGCTCTAGATGCTTCACACGGGTTCACTGCCGTGTTAGGCGAGGACTAGGCTCCGCTCTGGATGCTTCACACGGGTTCACTGCCGTGCTCTGCGAGGACCAGGATCTGCTCTGGACGTTTTCCATGGGGTCAAAGAGTGACGTTATCCGCGTTCCACGTGACCAGGAATTTTGTTGATTATATCCGCATTTCACGGAGTTGGGATTTGACTCTCTGTGGGAGTACATCATCGAGTCATGGAACTGGGAGTTGCCGCTGTTCCGCTTTGCTTGATGATGTGTCCGCTGTGACGAGACGAGTGCTGAGGTGGAGCTGGGATTTTGCCATCACTCCGCTTTGCTGACCATGGGGTCTTTTATTAACTTTGCATGTACATCCTGCTGGACTGCGAAGGAACGCCGTTGTTAACATTGCGTCTGCTGTAACGAGACGAATGCTAAGGTGGAGTTAGGATTTTTCCATCGCTCCGCTTGATGGTCTAACATCTTTGTCCTGCTGGAATGAGGAGGCACACCGTTGTTGGTCTCCAGGCTGCAAATGTGGCCGTTGAGATTTAGGACTAGGAACTTTGCCATGGTTCCGTTTCGTTATGATTCTGAGGTTGGTTGTTGACGTCATGTCTGCATCTAGTTGGAGTGAGGAGAAACACAGTTGGTGATCTCTAAGTTGTCGATGTTGACGTCGAGACCCTAAAGCTAGGGATTTTCCTTTACTTCATTTGTTGGCATTGTGTCTGCAATATTGCGACAGATGTCGTGATTGTCTCTAGGTTATCTATGAACCGTCGAGATTTGGCATCGCTTTCTGGTGGAGCCTGTTGGGAAGGTATGGTTCCCTCTTTGTTTGTGCCCCTGGATTGTATGCAGGGATCGATGTGATCTTACCTGTAGGGCAAAAAGTTTCATTCTTTCATCATTTTTTTTTATTTCCGCGATGCTCTATCCTTTCAGCTTTTATATCACGGAGGTCGCGATTGCCCAATCATTTCGGCTATTTTTCACGGTGCCCAATCATTTCGGCTATTTTTCTTTTTACTCGCTGCTTTTTATTGCGAGTTGCCCAATCATTTCGGCTGTTTTTGTATGCATACATTTTTACTTGCTGATTTTGTTGCAAGTTGCCCCATCATTTCGGCTGTTTCATGTGCATTTTTTTTTGGCTCGCTGATTTTTTTCTCACGAGTAGGGGATTTCGGATCTAATACCAATTTTGGCATCAGCATCGCTACGACTGGAATATTTCCAGGAGCGAATCATCATTTGTCGTAACAGGACTTGGAATTTGATACGGGTTTAGGAATCAGCATCGCTACAACTGGGATATTGCTAGGAGCGAATCATCATTTGCCTCTGTCGATGTCGAACAAAGGTGGCTTAGTAAACAGGGTTAGGATCCCGTCGACTAAGGCTTTTGACTTCATGAGCCGTAAGGGTCTCATAAAGGTGTTTCTCCCTACGAGTCGTGAGGATCTCGTAGGTGCGTTTTCTCCTTAGGAATCGTGAGGACTCCTAAGTGTATGTTCTCTTATAAGTCGTAAGGATCTTACAAGAGTGTTATCTCTTTATGAGTCGAGAGGACTCACAAGGGTTGTTCACCGTGCGAACATATCCCTAGCAACGGGTGGGACTTGGTTAGGGAAATGTTTATTCGCGCCCGTGGATTGTATACAAGGGTCAGTATTGAGCCGCTTGTAGGGCCATAGCGGAGGTTGTGGGGGTTGCTTAAGAACAGGTTCAGGTCTCTGTAACTTAAGACTTTCAAATCTTATGAGCCGTGAGGGTCCTATAAGAGAGTTCTCCTTACGAGTCGTGAGGATCTCGCAAGTGTAATTTCTCCTTAGGAATCGTGAGGATCCCTAAGCGTGTTGCTCCCTTGTGAGTCGTAAGGATCTCACGCAGGTGGTTTCTCCTTACAAGGTCGAGAGGATCCTGTAAGTGTCTTTTAACGAGATTGCGCCCTTTCGGGTTTTCACAAACACTCGCCGGTAGCCCTGCTGTTTTTACCCACGGAGCCCTTTCGGGTTTTCATCCGTGCCCATTTTGCTTGTGGACATACCGTTTTTTTTATTCTTTTTTTATTACTTTTTTTTATCTTTTTTCTCTGTTTTTATCTTTTTTTATCTTTTTTTAAACGAGGTCGCGCCCTTTCGGGTTTTCAAGAACACTCGCCGGTAGCTCTGCTGTTTTTACCCACGGAGCCCTTTCGGGTTTTCATCCGTGCCCATTTTGCTTGTGGACGTACCGCTTTTTTTTTTGGCACGTCAGCCTTAAGATGCTGCGGGTTGGGAGTAGTTTAACGACATTTCGGTCATTTGCAAGTTTTAGGACATTGTGATCCGCCGTTAGTTTAAGGACGTTTCGGTCCGCCGTCGCCGTATTTAAGACGCATCTCTAGTTTACTGACTTTTCGGTCTATAGGGCTTTCCCTAAGAATGAGCATGATGCCCCCGGCATATCCATATTTTTCGGAGCATGTTGTTGTGGCGGGTTCACCTTCCACTTTTCGGGCAGCGCGAACTTGCCCTGTTTGTATTAGTCTTCAACCCAGTTTTTGAAGACATATCAATTTTCGAGTGGGTGACCCATTACTCTGTGGTAGGGACAATAGTTAGGATTGTTAACGTCACCTGGTTGCAATGGATGTTTTGGATCTGGCAGAGTGATGAGTCCGCTGAGCACTGCTAGCTCGAACAATCTCTTTGTTTTATCTTTGGGAAACGAGTAAGGACGTTTCAACTTCTCATTGTGGTATTGCGGCTTGTTGTTTTGACGACAAAACGGTCTCGGGTTACTCGACCGTTGTTGAGTGTTGGCAACAAAGGCCGTTTTTTCCTTTTCCTTTCTCATTTTGTTTGCTCCGTCGTTTGCGGGTACGAGATTCTTTGCGGGTAGCGTGAGATTGTACGGCTGAACGTTCTCGCAACTCTCCAATTCTTTTGTTTTAGAAATGAATTCCTTGAAGAGAGGGTCGAGGGCGGTTTCTTCGTCAGAATCGCTTCCAAAGGTAAGAACTCGTGATCCCCCGAGCTCATCCGTATGACAATTGCCGGCAACTCTTTTATGCTCATCTGTCGTATTTTTGCGCAGTCTACGAGCTTCCCGCTTTATTCTATTGACGTGTTGTCTATGAGCGACATATCCTTGCCACCAACACTTAAAAGAGTTGCAGTCTTAAGTGGGATGTGCGATCCTCTGATGATATAAGCAGAAGTTAGGGTGTACGTCCGTTTCATCAAAATGTATACCACCAGGAGAATTTTCTCTGAAAGAGGGCGGCCTCATCACCATTGATATGGCTTTGGCGAATCGTTTTCTTGTCTTGATCCTGCTTTCATTTGCAGCGGATGTACTTTGATCTGGTGGGACTGTTTCTGTTAGTTATATGTATGCCCTAGAGGCCATTACTATACATAGGATGTATATTGTAGTGGATGCTGGGACATATATAGGGAGGACTTTCTTGCTCGACATGATAGTATGCTATCTGGTTGAACTTTACCTTAACGTGTATGCTGATTGTCTCTCTGTTACATGTTGGTAAAGCCCTTAGGATCTGTACTTGACTACCTGGACTATGATGCGGATCATACTAGTGGGGACATGGTAGTCTATAAGTACATCCTTCAAAGTCCCTAGTCGTGGGTGTATCGAGATGGGGCACGCTAGTCTACTCTGGTATTATCGATGCCCCATCTCGATACACCCACGACTAGGGACTTTGAAGGATGTACTTATAGACTACCATGTCCCCACTAGTATGATCCGCATCATAGTCCAGGTAGTCAAGTACAGATCCTAAGGGCTTTACCAACATGTAACAGAGAGACAATCAGCATACACGTTAAGGTAAAGTTCAACCAGATAGCATACTATCATGTCGAGCAAGAAAGTCCTCCCTATATATGTCCCAGCATCCACTACAATATACATCCTATGTATAGTAATGGCCTCTAGGGCATACATATAACTAACAATCTCCCACTTGCACTAGGGCCATCTGTAGCAGTGGTTTGAAGTATCTCATACTCAACCATCCCATAAAAGTCTCTCTCTGGGAACAGGCCTTTGTGAGTGGATCAGCTGAGTTGTCCTCTGAGTCTACTCTCCTTACCTCGATCTCCCTGGAGATCAACTATCTCCATGATCAAGTGATACTGCCTTAGAATATGTCTGGATCACTGATGGGACCGGCGTTCCTCGGCATAAGCCACAACTCCATTGTCTCACAATGGTAGGAACGTAGTTCATCTCATGAACCAATATACACCCAAACAGCTTCTAGGGTAGCATCTTAAGTAGCGATGTATCCAGCCTTTATCGTCTAGTATGTCACGGTATCTAGCTTCGAACTCTTCCAACATACCGTCCCTTTACTGAGGGTAAAGACAATGCCTGCGACTGACACTCAGTCGTCTTTATCACCCTGGAACCCTTCCAGTGATTCTCCCCAGGATCATGTGATACCAACTCACTTCGATAAGTGAGAATCCTAACATCCATTTAGATCTATCTCATAGATCCAAAATCCAGGAGTTAGTAGGTATCAATATGATCCTATATGGAGAATCATAGTGATAAGCGGAGATTGATCGAGCGTAGCATAGGAAACTCCTTCCCTATCAAGAGTATGTCATCCACGTACTCTACGAGGATCGTCACCATACTTCCTACTACCTTTTTGTTTGTACAAGGTTCATCTACCATTTTGATGATGTCAAACTCTTTGACTACTTCATCAAAACAGACGTTCCAACTCCGCGATGCCTGCTTTATCTTATAAAGCATCTTGCACACGTTTCCGCTGCTCCCACTGTCTACGAAGCCCTCTGGCTGTGTACTTATAGACGCTCTCTTCTAAATCATCATTTAGAAAAGCAGTCAAGACACCCAACCACCAGATATCGCAGTCATGGTATGTAGCCGTGGCAAGTGGGATCTGGATGGACTTAAGCATAGCTACTTGAAAAGGTATCATCATGATCCACGCCTGGTCTTTGACGAAAACCTTTAACAAGTCTAGCTTTGAAAGTCTCAACTTTTCCATTTACACCAAGTAATCTTCTCAAGATATACTTGCTCCTGATGGGGATTTAACCCTTCAGATCTTGCAGCTAAAGTCCATACTTTGCTGGTGTATAAGGATTCCATCTCAGATCACTAAGCATCCAGCCATTCTTACAGAGTCTTACTCTCGATGGCCAGCTCGAAACTAGTTGAGTCATCATCTCATGATGCAATCCTCGCTCCCACTGTCATAGAGAAACCGAAGTATCTCTCAGGTGGGTGAGGAACCCTACTAGATCGGCGGAGAGGCTGAGGTTCGTTGGTATCTACTGAATCCCTTGGTTCTATCAAATCATCTGCTGTAGTTCGTATAGCTGGAACACTTCCAGTTCTACATAACAGACCATGCCTTGAGCTTGTCCGGATTCTGCTTTTAGACATAGGCCGGACGACCCCAAATCTTAACTATCTTAAGAGATGGGCTCTTCCCTTTCCATATCACATATGAAGCGGTAGGCAACTGATTTGATTGGAACCCTATTCAATAGGTATGCAGCTTCTCAAGTGCATAACACCCAAAAGGAAATAGGTAACTCAGTATTACTCATCATAGAGCACACCTTATCACATAGGGTGTAATTGCTCCACCCCGATATACCATCGTGCTATGGTGTATTCGGAGGAGTAATGCTGAGAGAGAATCTCATTCTCCTTTAGAAAAGTCTAGGATTTCCGTGCTCAAGTATTCTCCTCCTCGATCACATCAAAGGACATAATACTTATACCCTCATTTTGGTTCTCTACTTCTAATTTATATTCCGTGAATATCTCAAAAGGTTCGGACTTGTGTTTCAACAGGAACATAGGTCTGAAACTCGAAAGAGATCATCAGAGAATGTAATGAAGTACAAAGAACCGGTCTTGGCATGTGTAGACAGGGGACCTACATACATCAACATGTATCATCCCAAGAGTTTACTAACTCTTTCTCTGTTTCCTATAAACAGAGCTGGTGTCATTATAACTTTGTGACATGACTGGCGAGTTTCACAAGATGTAAATTCAAACTGATTTAAATATACATCTATATGTAACTCTAGCTAGTCGGGTCACATTGATCTGACCTAGTCTACAATGCCTCAAGAAGGATTCGTTCATTTCTGAACTCTTCCTCTTGTGTATGTTCTGTATACTAAAGAACTGTAGTTTGATTTAGAACATCAATGCTTTTAGATAACGTGCCTGAACCGATCAACTTTTGATATAGGAAATGTTCAAAACATTATCCAACAATACAAAATTATATCGTTTCTTTACTAATAAAGAGACAGATATGATTTTGTATATCAGGTTCGGTATCTAATATCATTCGTTCAGAATCAATGTATTGTAATACAGGATGACAGTGACCGACAGACTTGGCTGCAACTCTTGCCCCGTTTTCTGCATCATGAAACTTATCACCCGTTCTCAGTTCTCTACCTTTCTGTAGCCCTATGTAACAGATTACATATCTGGGATCCTGATCTGGTATCACATACCCAGGACGTAGAGGTTACAGAGAAACAGTTCTGTATAATGAACAAACCCGAAGATGATGCATCAGCATGCACTCTCTTCGTTTGGGCGGCACGGGAATTCTGGTATTCCCCAATTTCCTGCTCTGTCTTATAACAATTATAAGTTGGAGCGGGACCAACGTTCCCCAGCTCAGTATAACAAGCGGGTTCGGTCAATAATCCGTATTATTATCTTGATAAAGGCGTGATATGGTCGCTACCAGGAGAGAGAGAGAAGAAAACACTCAGCGTGCGCTCTGTCAAGAATAGATTGGTTATTATTTTATCTAATCAGGATGGCTCCCACTGCTTTTTATCAAATCTTCCTTCAAACCCTAAAAGGAAAGACTAGCCGGGATTAATTACACACTACAAGTTCGCCAATCTTTCAGCCAGGCCAGTGTCGGTACTTTGAGGGAGGTCCCCCGTGCTTTCGCACGAACCTAATTAATGTAAACCTCGTTTTCCCAGAGGCGTAACCCCGTTGACACCTTTCTAGACACCTACTTGATCGGCTAATTGTAATGTATAAAACTCTCCCAGGAGTAACACTTACTCGCAGCGGGTATCGGGATCCAACTATCTCATAGAAGGTATGCAATCTCATTGCAAATTTCAACACTTGAAATTCCCGATAATATTTTGCCCCTAGCTCGCTATGACCTTGACGCATGCCAAACAACCCATAGTCTGCTAGTCAAGTTCAACCCGTCATTTCCTGATTGAATTAAACCCACCCGCACGACCCTTGACGCATGCCAAACAACGCCGTACGAATACCCTAATCCAATCGCATCATATGCTGGCAGATAAGCACTAGTTAGCTACCGTACACTACGCCTTGACGCATGCCAAACAACCGCAGCACGAATACTAACTAATACTTATCTGAAATGACGGAGGGCTACGACAGGTTTTTCTGAAAACCTATTGCGTAATGAACTTGATATCGTTGTAGGATCGAATGAATTTTGAAATGGAGTGCTTTTGAGGCTTTTCTAGTTTTGCTAAAGGAGTCACTCCCGGTGAAGGGATCGTCGGTCCTTTCCTCGTCGAATGAGGTGGGGGATATATCATATATATCACTGTGCAAAGCAAAACACTTAAAAGCAATCAAAAGACAAACCGAGTGTGTAGCATCTGCCAGTTATTGCTAAAGGAGTCACTCCCGGTGAAGGGATCTCGGTCCTTTCCTCGTCGGATGAGGTGCAGGATATATCACATATACCGCTGTGCAAAGCAAGAACTGTAGCTACCTGTTTTATTTTGAAATTCGATTCTACAACATCTTAGGTTTCTTTTATTTCATTAATCACATTAATGAAGTCCCATCATTTAAGTACCTAAACATCACAGATAGATATGACGTACACTTATGCCATCCGCATTCGCCTCGATGTCCCCTCGTGCACCGTTAGGTTAGGTAACTAACGGCAGAGCAGGGCAGGGCTAGCGCGGGTGTAAAACATAAGTAACGTCTATATAATATATCATATATACTATATACTATATCCATCACAGAAACATCACATGATCTCATCACAGATATCGCAGCAGAAGAATCATATGAAATATTGGATATACTAGGACGTCCGTGTTTTCAATACGAGCCAGTATAAAACACGGATTCCACGGTCGTTATGAATAGCCAAACCCACACCCCTAGACCCCTACGAGAGCGGCAAGCAACCCTACCAATTCTGGAGTTAGGAGACCCGGACTCGACTCCTCGAGTTGGTCTCCCACTGGACTCCAAAACCCGGTTACTTGTGCCCTCCTCCTTGGGTCTATCCTAGTGCGGAAAAGTAAATAATATACAACAGGTGACAACTCCCGCAGCCTGGAAGCGCCCCAATAAAAGAATATTACATACAAGTTTTTACATGAATGAAAATGAAAAACACTCATCTCACATAAAAAACCCCGGCTATTCAAACACGACGATCCAATATAACATATCCAGCAACACATAACATCACATGTCATCAACGTAAGTAAATATGTCCATCCCAATTGTCGTTGACGTATAGCAACGAAACCGGCGATATCACATATTACACTTACGGTCACAGAAAAAAAAGTATAAAACTACAACAGTTGGAATCCGCAATCACCTCAGACATCGCATGCCTGACCAAATGAATTTCTTAGACATCGCATGCCTAACAATTATAAACCCCGCATTTTAGTCCCATCATCGAAAACACTTTTCAATATCAAGTCGGGCAATTCAACAAGATTCCCGACAGCCTGATCGAATGCTCGTTGCAAACTTCAGTAGACGGCCGCACCCCCGATACCGTCGACGAAGTGCACCAAGGCGGAACACCGCTACCGCGAGCACCCGAACGGATGCTTTCGGCGACGGGGTTCTCCTACAGTCACTTGGTCGGGGCTATGGAGTGAGGCTGTCTATTAAGTTTACCCGGCGAGTATCCGCGTACGCTACGTGATTGCGACGGACTTTTGATCACATCAAAATTCCGTGGCAACCGATCAAGTGAGACTAAATTGCTACGTTTATAACATTCATTCAGTTATCATATAACTTATTGTGAATTCCAATTGTTGTATCCCATTCCAGATAAACAGAAAATGTTAAACTTTTCGATCGAACAATCGAACACCCAAGTTTTCCCGATACTGATCAACACATGAAACAAGTATAACAACATTCCGTTCGTGCCTCAGTACCAACGGTCCAGCCGTAGAAGGGTCAAGCCAACGCCTCACATGTGGCACGCCGTACTGCCCCAAACCCGAAGGTTCAAAGGGCAGTTCAAGACGGTCACATAATCGAGTTAAGGTTTGTGTCTTCTAGAGGGACCATCGCGTTACTTGCACTACTTAGAACGTCGTTAAACTACGGAAAAATCCAACACTTGGAAATTTCCCGACAGGGGAAAAATCGGGTATTTATATCCGGTCGAACTTTCTAACATATTCTAAAATTTATCCGGAAAACACATGGACAGAATTAGACTTTCCGATCGAAACAATGATTCCCAAAACAACTCAGAACAACTCAACTCTTTAGTTCAGTTTAAATATTCCAGGAAAATGAGCATTGAATTTTACGAGTTACTGTGAAATTTGACACGTGTCGGCTTCTTATTGGCGGCTCTTCCGCCGCGCAAACCCCCTTTGTGCGGCGCTTCCGCCGCGATTTTGTGGAATTAGGGTACCAAATTTCACAGTAATTCTTAAAAAAGCCTGCTTGTTTTTCTGGATATTTTTAATTGCCAAAAATCAACAATTTTGAAAAAAGTACAGAGAGCAATTTTGCAATGGGATTTTGGTTCGATCGGGTTTCTAATTCCGTCCGGGGATCGCCTAAGGCTCTAGCTAGGCTCTGATACCACTGCAGGGTTCCTAGGCACTCTAGTGAGTTCTCCCAAGCCATCAACCATGGCCATTTCAAAAATTATAGTGCCTACAAACCCTAAAGTACGGATCGTTTGCTAGATATCTAGGCGAACAAGAACTAGTTAACAGTTAACTAAAGAGATACGGAAATTACAACCTTTGTAGATCCGGATATCCACCTCCACGGCTCCGCAACGAGGTTCTCTCCGCTGTCCAAATCGAATCTGGGCTCTAGGATCGGCTTCGTCGGAGAATGGGCAAGCTAGGTCGTCGATGTCCATGCCGAAGATGATCTACGTCGAAGCATCGATGAATCAAGCTCCACCTTCACCAAACCCTAAAATCTTGTGAAGGAAACACACTCTACTACTTGGCAAGAGGTAGAGGATGAAGAAATAGGAGGTGGGTTAACTTTAGAATTGGATTTCTCACTCTTTCCATCAATCACCATTGATGGACTTCAAGCTTCTTCACTTGAAGAATGAAGAAGAAGAAGGAAAAAGGTTATGATAAGTTAAAAGAAAAATGAATAAGTAAATCAATACTTATCATATCTTCAACCCTAGTTAAGTGTAGAGAAAAGACCATGGTTAATTGAATGGTTAGGGTTAAGGATAAGAACAAAATGGTCACTAGGTCAAAGTCTTCAAGAAGTTTCAAAATGAAACAAAAATAGCCACCATTTTCTTCTTATTCCTTTTCTTTATTTCCAAAATAAATAAATAGATAAATAAATAAGAAAAGGAAATAAAACCCTAATCATATAAATAACCATGGTTTATTCTTAACTTACACTTAAACAATCATGTATCATCAAACATGATACAAGCAAATGTACAAATGTATATCACATATACAATATGCACATAACAAGTGAGAAAATCCATATAAAGTGAACCAATACTAGTTAACGCAAAGTAATATATCAAATTCTCGACCCATACAGATGGGCGATGGATGATCCCATATCCATCGGTGTTTGACATCAGAGATGATATACGGGTGCTCAGTAGAGACTGGGTACACTGGACGGACTCGCCGAGAACTCCCAGATGGTATTATACCTCACGTCAGATGGCAGTTCTCTGGTGACACTGGTACAGAGTAGTCTGTTGACCCGAGATCGTCATAGAGTCTTGTGTGGTTCCCACTGTGCTTTGATTTCCATCTTACCACGTCCAAGAGGGCGTGCAAAACGGTGGTTTTTGGGTACAGTCCCGAGTCACATGGAGGCAATGAGCGATAGGAGGGGATTCGTCTCTCCCGGTATATGGGGGTTGATGTTGCACTGTGTTCGATCGGCTATAACAGGAAGTCCCTGGCCAGGGCTGCTCAGAGAATTGCTGGTAAGTGTTACCAGTAGTTTCTCGACCCGTTATGAGCCTCATATCGACACGACTTATTGAGCTACTGGGGTCTGACGTTTACCACCCCTAGGCGAGATATGCGACATATCAGACGATCAGACCGGACTGTACGGTAGTGTTACTGGTCGGATTCATTGGAGTGTGAGCGGGCTTGCTCGTCGATCTTCAGATCGCTCAATACCCGGGTGGCCGTTACGTTTAGCAGACCGCTTGCGGCTTGTGGATGTTTGATATGATCATCATCCGCTGCCGGCGTATTGACGAGTCTTTAGAGTCCTACACAGAGGTTTCCTGGCTCAAGCGAAACGAAATAGGAGCGCATATGAGATATGTGCGGGACCGAGAATAATGCGTGTATGTGATGCCGTATTCTATTCTCGCGATAAATATATCGAATGGTTGTATGCGATATAACCTAGTTATCGATTCAAGCGATGATTCGATTAGCCGATATATTGTATACTAGTCGGTTGTGTGCGACATAACCGGGTCATTGAATCAAGTGTTGATTTAATGATTTAATGCATATTTATATATTTGATATATTACTTTGCGTTAACTAGTATTGGTTCACTTTATATGGATTTTCTCACTTGTTATGTGCATATTGTATATGTGATATACATTTGTACATTTGCTTGTATCATGTTTGATGATACATGATTGTTTAAGTGTAAGTTAAGAATAAACCATGGTTATTTATATGATTAGGGTTTTATTTCCTTTTCTTATTTATTTATCTATTTATTTATTTTGGAAATAAAGAAAAGGAATAAGAAGAAAATGGTGGCTATTTTTGTTTCATTTTGAAACTTCTTGAAGACTTTGACCTAGTGACCATTTTGTTCTTATCCTTAACCCTAACCATTCAATTAACCATGGTCTTTTCTCTACACTTAACTAGGGTTGAAGATATGATAAGTATTGATTTACTTATTCATTTTTCTTTTAACTTATCATAACCTTTTTCCTTCTTCTTCTTCATTCTTCAAGTGAAGAAGCTTGAAGTCCATCAATGGTGATTGATGGAAAGAGTGAGAAATCCAATTCTAAAGTTAACCCACCTCCTATTTCTTCATCCTCTACCTCTTGCCAAGTAGTAGAGTGTGTTTCCTTCACAAGATTTTAGGGTTTGGTGAAGGTGGAGCTTGATTCATCGATGCTTCGACGTAGATCATCTTCGGCATGGACATCGACGACCTAGCTTGCCCATTCTCCGACGAAGCCGATCCTAGAGCCCAGATTCGATTTGGACAGCGGAGAGAACCTCGTTGCGGAGCCGTGGAGGTGGATATCCGGATCTACAAAGGTTGTAATTTCCGTATCTCTTTAGTTAACTGTTAACTAGTTCTTGTTCGCCTAGATATCTAGCAAACGATCCGTACTTTAGGGTTTGTAGGCACTATAATTTTTGAAATGGCCATGGTTGATGGCTTGGGAGAACTCACTAGAGTGCCTAGGAACCCTGCAGTTTCGACCCTTTTGTCCAGTCGCCGGCGTTTGGCCTTTTCAAATATGGCCATCTCGCGCTCCCGATCAGCTTTACTTTTTAGACGAATCTCATCTAGAAAAGCGTCGATCATTTCGTATGACGGCCACACGAATTTCGGCACAAGCTCTGCCCCCAGTTTCTCAGTGCAAGGAGTTTTTTCATCATCCGTAAATGAGTGGGAGATCACATGATAAGTTGCCCCCGGTGCGTCCGTCTTCTTTGGAGTGTGCGGCTGTGGTGGGTTTACTTTCCACTTTTCAGACAGCGCGAACTTTCCTTGTAGGTACTGATCCTCGATCCACCCCTTAAAGACGAAACAATCCTTGATCGGGTGACTTACCATTTGGTGGTAAGGGCAATAATTGGGATCGTTGACATCGCCTGGTTGCAATGGAAGTTTTGGACTCGGCAGATTGATGAGTCTGTTGCGCACTGCCAGCTCGAACAGTCTTCTCATTTTATCCTGAGGAAATGAGTAAGGACGTCCCAGTCTCTCCTCGAGGGATGGGCATGGACGCATATTGTTTTGACGGACAACCGGCTTTAAGTTGCTCGACTGTTGTTGAGTCTTAGCGACAAAAGTTGCTTTCCCTTTCCCCTTTTCATTCCGAGGGTCCATCTTTGAAGGAGATGCTCTATGATCCATCTGATCCATTTGGGCCAACTTGTCAATCAAGGCCTGGAAAGTAGTTGGCTTAAAGAACATCATGAATTGGGAGATGGTCGCTTGAGGGTCGAGAGTACCCACGAACATGCCCACGGCAAGAGCTTCTTCGATGCGCTGCTCGTACTTTGACCATAGATTACGCCACCGTATCGCATACTGGACCCAAGTTTCTGCAGGTTTCACCCTGGCATTGATCAATGGCGTGATTGGGGTGCGTTCGCTAGCACTTGCAAAACGCTAGGTGAATAGCAACGCCATCTCTGCGAATGTCTTGACAGAGTCATTTGGGAGTTCAGAGTACCACTCGAACGTCGTCTCCGATAAGCTGCCGACGAATTGGCGAAGCAAGAGTTTATCATCGCCGCCAGTGTTGCCGCATAAGGCTCTGAATTGAGCGACGTGCTGATGCGGATTTCCCGTCCCCTTGTATACATGGAACTGAGGGATCGTATATCCCGGCGGATAACTGATTTGGTCATACCAGCTCGGGTATGGTCGCCCAGTTTTGACAACTTGGCTGGCCGCTTCATTCGCCTGATGAGCTCATATTTGCTGAGCTATATAGTCATCTAGTGCAGCTTTGGAAATGGTTTCCTCCTTGGCTGTTGAAAGAGCCGGAGGAGGATTCGATGTCTCTCCCCTGTCATCTTCAAGGACGATCGGAGGATCTTCAGCAGGAGGATCTTGCTGGATCAACATACCCACCATGTCCTGGAAAAGAAGGGCCATTCGCTTTATATTGGCTGCTTGTTCCGTAGCTTCTTTATCCTTCTTTTCCAGTATCCTCCGAATGAATTCAGCGCCAGTTTCCTGTTCCTGGCGTTGATCCGAGGATGCTTCGGGGCTTTCTTTTGGCCCGGTGAGTGCGGCAATTGCATTCATCATCTCCTGAAGCTTCTGTTGCTGCTCTTGGGCTTTCGTCACGGATCGGGTGAGCGGTCGGTGACCCGTCGAAGCACGGCTTTCCTCCTTTCCAGAAGCCATATAAACAGTGTGCACCACCATGCCCCCAGATTTGGGGTGTTTGTGCTCAGCGTGCTTACGGTTCGCCATGTTCACAGGGGCTTTTTGCGGCCTCCTTTTCTTTTGAGTTGATTAAGTTGAGGGGGCCGTTGTAGTGGGCACCCAAGTAGCCGTTGCTTTTTATGGCTTGACAGGGGGATTTTCTTCCTGCCGAACCTTCATTTTTTTCTGTCGGCGGAAACAGTCTTGATCCATCACGGAGTTTTGGACTTGACGCCAGACCTTGTAAATTTGAGAGGATAACCGTTGAGGAGGTTGCTCCGGCATCTTCTCTGTAGCATTCTTCACAGGTGAAGGAATTCTCTTCAGCACTGCAGTAGGAGAGTTTCTGCACACCCTTCTTAGCGGTTCAAAGCTATTCCTGGTCGGAACAGCGGCATTGATTTCCACCATCGGAGCTGGCGGAGTTATCCCAGAGGGGGAGTTGCCCCCAGCCTTCCTTACCCGGCGCCAGTGACGACGGCGAGCATGTCGAGCGGACGGTGTTGGTTCAGCAATGGGGATGGCTTTGTCTTGCCCCCTGTCCAGATGAAGCGCTGCTGGTGTCAGTCTCTTAAAGACTGACGTCTTTTGAGTAGCGGTATCCAATCTGTCAAAGAAAAACCTTCGAGCTGGAATGGGAGCCGAAATAGTCAGTCTTGTGAAGACCGACCCATTGGCAAGAGAAGCCGCCTTGGCGACTTCAGGAGCAGGGATGGCTATCCTCTTCGGAACAACCTTTTCTGGTATTGCAGGCTTCTTCATGGGCCCACATGAGTTTTGGCCATGTTTGCTAAAAGCTGAGGCATTAGGCTTGGGCGACCCGTTGAGAGGGGCCGCGATAGTTGTAAGCCGATCAAAGATCGACTTCTTCGGAGCTTCTTGCGATGGCAATGGGGCATTGAAGCTCATTGGTGGGATCATGGTCCCGAAGAATAGCCAAGTGGTGGCCAGAGTCACCATTTCCATCGGCCTAGCGAAGATGGAGGCCGTTTGGGGCCCATAAGTCACGCCTCCAGCAAGGACGAAGCGAGAGTTGCAGCTGCAGGTAGTGCAGTTTGAAACCATTGATCTTCTGTTTTCTGCACGAAACAAGACACCAAATCTTAGTACCTCGAATCCACAGGCAACCACAGCAAACCGCGATTCGTTCGCGAACACGACACACGAAGTGTGGAGTGGAAAGAGGAAGAGGTCCCACCGGGCGTGCCAGAATCTGTTCCCCTCCGAATGGCGGCCACGACATGGACGTCTTGCTTGAGATTCGGGGCAGATGCTAATTGGTACTATCCGTCCACCTCTCCGAAGATGCCAAGTTGATTTATGGCACCGTGTATCAAAGGTTTAAATGGATGCGTCCGATGTAGCAGACTTCGTCAGATTCCCCCTTGCTTGAGGGGTTTTTGATTGTGGGGACGCAATTCCCTGCAGGCGCAAGCCCCTGCAGTTAATTACGCAACCGCATTGCGGTAACAACTTTCTCCTTCTCCAGATGATCACTTCGTGTCGTGGGTGTTTGTTTTGTGTTCGGTTGCCCATGGATTGTATACGGAGACTGAGTTATGTCGTCGCCCGTAGGACGTGGATTAGTCCAAATCCGTATTTTCTTAGATTTGGGTTTGGGGTTTTGGTCTGAGGATACGTTAGCCATATTTGAGGCTATGATCAACTCAAACGTTTGTTAAGGATTCGTTAGTCCAATTTGAGACTAAGATCAACTTAACGGGATCGTTTAGATCTGACAAAAGAGCAATTGGCTCTATTATTCCAGTTTAGGGACATAGTGGTCCATTTAACATATGGCCGTCGGGACCTGTCACCTCTCTGACGACGTTGAAGGGTTACAATGACAGGTGTCAGAGGAGTTCAGAGATGTACCCTTGAACCAAAGTTGATTGGGGGATCTATAGTCCAATTTGGGACTAAAGTCTGTTTGAAGGTTTAAGGATACGTTAGCCATATTTGAGGCTAAGATCAACTTAAACGGTTCTTAAGGATATATTAGTCCAGTTTGGGACTAAGATCGACTTAACGGGATCGTTTAGATCCGACAAAAGAGCATTTGGGGGTTCTATTGTTCCAGTTTAGGGACATGGTGGTCCATTGCCAGTTTAGGGACATGGTGGTCCAAGTTCCAATTTAGGGACGTGGTGGTCCATCTCCAGTTTAAGGACATGGTGGTCCATCGCCAGTTTAGGGACATGGTGGTCCATCTCCAGTTTAGGGACATGGTGGTCCATCTCCAGTTTAGGGATATGGTGGTCCATCTCCAGTTTAAGGACGCATAAGTCCAGGGGTTTAAGGACCCCACAGTCCGTGTTGATGTGTGGTTGTCGGGACCCGTCACCTCTCTAAAGATGTTGAAGGATTACAACGACAAATATCAGAGGAGTTCGGAGATGTACCCTTGAACCAATGAGTTGGTTGAAAGAGCAGATGCGCTCAGTTCAAGATGATTTGAGGACTTATGGCCAGTTTGGATAAGTCCAATTATGTTTGAAATATTGGCCCTCTGTTGGCTCATTGAAGGAGAGGCTTTGCCTCTAGAAACTTAGCCAATTGGGTTAAAGCTTGTATTAAACACTAGAGACCAACAGTGTTGAACACTGGGAATAAGATTAGCAAATTAGCGTGAAACACTAAAAGATAATCAGTGTTAGCAACAGGGCTTTCAAATTAGTGTTAACACAAAAGCAAATCAGTGTTAAACACTGGTAGCAGAGATTTCAAACTAGTGTTAAACACTAAAGCAAATCAGTGTTAAATACCGGGAACAGAGTTTTCCAATTAGTGTTAATCACTAAGAAAATCAATGTTAAAGACTGCAAATAGAGTTTTCCAAATTAGTGTTAAACACTAAGAAAATCAGTGTTAAACACTGCAAATAGAGTTTTCCAATTAGTGTTAAACACTAAGGAGGGAGGGGTCACGTGTGGACACGTGAGAGCGCCCTGATTTCCCTTATTTTATTCTGCAGATCAGTGTTTAACACTTTTAATTTCCTGGCCATCACGTGTGGGCACGTGATGGAGGCCCCCGCTCTCGTCTGTTAGAATGCTCATTAGGGGTCACGTGGTGGCACGTGAGGGCGCCCTAAATGTGGAGCCAGATCTCCTTTTTGTTTATCCTCAAATCTGCGAATAAGTGTTAAACACTTTTGTTTTTATTTTAGAGCATCACGGGTTGGCACGTGATGAGGATCTGTGCGCTAATTGCTAAAGCATTTGCTGAGGGGTCACGTGATAACACGTGAGAGCGCCCAAAGCTTTCATTTCCTTTGCTTTTTCTTTCTGCGTTTTGGGAGTCACTTGGGAGCATGTGAGGTGATGCTTCAATGTTCTTTGCAGGGGATCTTTTCAAGGGTCACGTGACCCTAGTTCTTTTCATGAACAGAGATCTTTTAAGAATTGAATTCTTTGTAGGGTTAAACCCTAATCATGATTTTTGAGGAATTAAATTCCTATTTTGAAAGAATTAAATTCTTATTTAGGATAAAACCCTGATTTCTTTTTAAAGGAATTAAATTCCCAGATATGTAAAAGAATTAAATTCTTGATTAGGGTTAAACCCTAGTTTTGTTTTAGGAGGAATTAAATTCCTGAAAGTTTGGGAGAATTAAATTCTCAAAACTCAATTCCTCCTCTGTGTTTCAGATCTGCATGGCAGGATCTCAACCCAATGAGAATTAATTCTCAATTCATGGGGAGATGTGCACTTTGGAGATCCTCAACCAGAGAAAGAACTAAGTTCTTTTCTTTACGTAAGAGTTAAACTCTTTTGAGAATTAAATTCTCTTTTGAAGCCTCTTTTTTCTTACCCAGGGTTTTTCTTTTGCAGAGAACTAAATTCTCCTCTCTCTGTTTTTCTCTCCAAAAAAGTAGATCCCTCCCTCTCTTCTCTTCTTGGCTCCTATTTATAGGAGAAGGAAGAGAATCAATTTGTTTAGCAAATCTCTCATTGAAAGATTTGATTTGTATTCGTTAGAGATTTGATTTGCATCCATCATTCATCTGGACCTTTGGATTATTAGGTGAATTTTATTCACCAATGGATTTTAAATCCAAAGATATCCATTTGTTATCTCGGTTAGATTTAGGGGGGGAATCTTTCCAAGTCCAAGATTTTTCCATAAATTGGTGATATTTAATCACCCTTGGATCTTTAATCCAACGGTCCCCATAATCCTTTTCCATTTGCAAAGATTTGGAAGCTTTTAGAATTTAATTCTATTAACTGTAAGGCTTTCGAAGCCAGTCACGTGCTGATACGTGACCCTTGGTCACGTGTGAGCACGTGACCCACAATTAGTTCTTTTCTCAGTGTTTACATATGCTTCAATTGTAACCATCATGTGTGAACACGTGACCATTGGTCACGTGTGAGCACGCGACACCTCATTAAGGTAATCCCTCCAGCCATTTGTTATTTTATTTCTGTTTTAACTATCACGTGTCAACACGTGACCATTGGTCATGTGTGAGCACGTGACCCCTAATTGGGTCCTTCTTCAGCCATTTGTTTTATTTTGTTGTTTTAGCCATCACGTGTCAACATGTGACCATTGGTCACGTGTCAACACGTGACCATTGGTCACGTGTAAGCACGTGATAACTCGTTGGGGTATTTTCTGACTTTTAGAATTAAATTATATTCATTATTTTAGTGGCTTTAAAAGCCCATCACGTGTCTGCACGTGACCCATGGTCACGTGTGAGCACGTGATGCCCCATTGGGGTCTTTTCTGAGTTTTTATTATATCTTTTAGCTCCTCCAGCGGGTTCTTAAAGGTCCATCACGTGTGGACACGTGATGCCTCATAACTTTTGATCCCGGATGAATTATGAGGCCCATAATATATCAAATTGAAGGGTTTTTCGAGATGCTTCCAATACCATCAGAATTTATCTGTTTCTCATACGGGAGTTTGTCAAAAAAACATCCCGGAAGATACTGGTTCACATTTTCTTAAGCGCATCACTGCCGTTTGATACCTTGGACTCTTTCGCGCAGAAAATTTTGGCGGGAAAAATTTCCAACATACCACGTCCAAGAGGGCGTGCAAAAAGGTGGCTTTTGGGTACAGTCCTGAATCACATGGAGGCAATGAGCGATAGGAGAGATTTCGTCTCTCCCGGTATAGAGAGTTGTTGTTGCGCTGTGTTCGATTGGCTATAACAGGAAGTCCTTGGCCAAGGATGCTTTAGGGATTTACTGGTAAGTGTTACCAGTAGTTTCTCGACCTGTTATGAGCCTCATATCGACACTACTTATCGAGTTATTGGGGTCTGACGTTTACCACCCCTAGACATGATATGCGACATATCAGACGAACAGACCGGACTGTACGGTAGTGTTACTCGTTGGATTCACAGGAGTGTGAGCGGGCTTGCTCGTTGATCTTCTGATCGCTCAATACCCGGGTGGCCGTTACGTTTAGCAGACTGCTTGCGGCTTGTGGGTGTTTGATATGATCATCACCTACTGCCGGCGTATTGACGAGTCTTTAGAGTCCTACACAGAGGTTTCCTAGCTCAAGCGAAACGAAATAGGAGCGCATATGAGATATATGCGGGACCGAGAATAATACCAGTATGTGATACTGTATTTGATTCTCGCGATTTGTGACATTGATCGGTTATATGCGATATAGCCGGGTTATCGGATCAAGTGTTGATTCGATAAGTTGTTACTATTGATATTAGTCGGTTATATGCAGTATGACCGGATCATTAAATCAAGTGTTGATTTAATGATTTAATGTATAATTATATATTTGATATATTGCTTTACATTAACTAGTATTGGTTCACTTAAGATTATTTTCTCACTTGAATGTGCACATTGTATATATGATATAGTTTTGTGCACTAGTTTGTATCATGTTTGATGATACATGCAAACATGGGTGTGTTTGCTTTAAACCATGTTTAGTTAATGGTTAGGGTTTAGGGTTTTATTTTCAATTTTCAATTTGTAAAGAAACAAAATGGTGCTTTTCCTTATTTTTCTTGCTTGAAGCTTCTTGAAGCTTCAAAGCATCTTTGAATAAGTCCACCATTTTGTTTTACCCTTAACCTAACCATTACCTAAACTAGGGTTTGCTCTCTACATGAGTTAGCCTCACCCATGGTTGCATTATGATAACCATCACTTCATTTTTCTTTTTGGATTTTTAATTCATTATTCTTTTTCTTCTTCTTCATCTTCTTTTTCAAGTGAAGAAAAGAAAAGCTCTCTTGAAAAATGTCAAGTGATGATTCCAAGTGAGAAATCCAAATCCAAAGTGAACCCACTTCCTATTTCTTCATCCTCTACCACTTGCCAAGTAGTATAGGGTGTTTTATTCACAAGTTTCATGACTTGGTGAATTTGGAGCTTGATTTTGAGTTGCCTCGACATAGATCATCTTCGGCATCGAAGTCGACGACCTAGCCCGATCATTTCTTCGACGAAACCATCGCTAGAGTCCGTGATCCGATGATCGCAGTGGAGGGACATCATCACGGAGCTAAGGAAGTAGAGGACCGGATCTACAAAGGCTGTAGTCTCTTTCACTTAGCAGTAAAGTTGTTTACTACTTGCATGTTTCGCCTAATCTCTAGTTAACGATCTAGTTTAGGCTTTCTCGGCACAGGAAATTTTTTTTTTGGCATGGTTGATGCCTTGTGGAACCTCTTGAGTGTGCCTAGGAACCCTACACCGTGCACAAGTACGCGTATGTGATCGAACCCTGCCGTAAAACCATACAGCCTCTACATCGTTTCGTTCGAAGCAGGGAAACCCTCTGTGTGGGACTCTAAAGACTCATCAATACGCTGACAGTGGGTTCAACCACAAGCACGTCAGCGGCACTAGCGGTACGTAACGGTTACCCATTTATTGAGAGAAAGGGAGGCCGACAAGCAAACTCATCCTGAAACCCCTGCTGAGCCTGACAGTGACAATATCCGTACAGTCCGGTCCGTTCGTCTATGAGTATCGCATATTGAGTCTAGGGGGTGGATAAAGTCAGACCCCTAATAACGCGACATTTAGTGTCGGTATGAAACCTATCACCACCTAAGAAACTACCGATCCTAGATAAGTAATTCTGAACTACCTTAGCCAAGGATTTCTCCACCCGTGCACACCGTGACATCAACCCCCAATACCGAGAGAGGTGAATCCCCTGACGATCCTCTTACTGCCTTTTTGTGGCTCGGGACTGTACCCTACTAAAACCTGTTTGCATGCCTCCTTTGAGCCGTGGTAGGGTAGTAATCAAAGCACTGTAGGAACTCACACAAGAAAAATGACGATTTTAGGTCGATAGACTAACCTGTACACATGTCACCAGGGAACTGCTATCTGACAATAGGTATAATACCAACTAGCAGGTTCCCGGCGAGTCCGTCTGGTGTACTCATAACCTAATGAGCACCTGTATACATCTTAGATGAACAAACTAACACCGATGGCTTGTGAGACCGGCCGCCGCCCTTTGTCGGGGTCTCGATCAGTATACACTAGTATACTCTGGAGTATCCATGCCCCGTCTCGAAAGTCCTACGACTAGGGTCATTTAAGGATGTGCCTATAGACTATCCCGCTCCCACGTATATGATCGCTATCATACTTCTGGCAGTCAAGCAAGAATCCTATGGGCTCTATCAACATGTAATAGTGATCTATAGTGCCACCTAATGTTGTACATGATGATAAAGACAAACCAGATAGCATATTATCATCTCGAGTAAGACTGTTCTACCGATATAGGTCCTCCCTCAATCATCATAATCACCTACCTGCGACTATGATAATTGCCTTGAAGGCACTATAGCCAACAATCTCCCACTTGCACTTAAGGCTAATTATTACGGTGTCGCATACTCACAGCCCTTGTGATACAAAACACCCAACTCCACTACTAATCAGTCTCGCAAATCTCGTTTGCGAAACTATTGTGTTTGAGAAATAGCCTCAGTGAGTGGATCCACTCCAATGTTTCTTTCTGTATCTCTCTATATCTCAACTTCGCGGAGAAAGCTATCTCCCGAAATGAGCAAAACCAGTCTTAGAATATGTCTGGATATCTGATGGGACCCGGTTCACAAATGAACTCCAAATCCAGCAAAGTTCTTATACTATATTGTACACTAAATTTAATCACTATCATGCACCATGACTTCCTCATTATCCGCTTGGACTACCTGTCCAAACTACTGTCCCTCAAAAGAGGGAAAACTAAAACTCTGACAGTCGCTCTGTCATCCAGGTCACCTTGGAAGCCTGGAATGATAGCCGTCTCCCGAAGGAGGCTGCTGTTACCATATCCCATGAATATCCACTTATGTTCATATACTGCTTCCTAATGTTTCTCCAGGATTGGATCAATATAAACTTATTGCAGCTAGTGCAAAAACTGTTAGTTATATGTATGCCCTAGAGGCCATTACTGTACATACGATGTATATTGCAAGGGATGCTTGGACATATATAGGGAGGACTTTCTTGCTCGACATGATAGTATGCTATCTGGTTGTACTTTATCTTAACATGTACTCTGATTGTCTCTATGTTACATGTTGATAAAGCCCTTAGAATATGTACTTGACTATTGGGACTATGATGAGATCATACTAGTGGGGCCACGGTAGTGGACGAGTAAATCCTATAACTGTTCCTAGTCGAAGGTGTATCGAGACAGGGCATCGATGCACCAGAGTAGACTAGCGTATACGCATCTTGACCTATATGATGGGCGATGGATGATCCCATATCCATCGGTGTTTGGCATCAAGGATGGTGTACGGGTGCTCAGTGGAGACTGGGTACACTGGACGGACTTGCCGAGAACTCCCAGATGGTATTATACCTCACGTCAGATGGCAGTTCTCCGGTGACACTGGTACAGAGTAGTCTGTTGACCCAAGATCGTCATAGAGTCTTGTGTGATTCCCACTGTGCTTTTATTTCCATCATACCATGTCCAAGATGGCGTGCAAAAAGGTGGCTTTTGGGTACAGTCCCGAATCACATCGAGGCAATGAGCGATAGGAGGGGATTCGTCTCTCCTGGTATAGGGAGTTGATGTTGCGCTGTGTTTGATTGGTTGTAACCGGAAATCCCTGACCAGGGTTGCTGAGATTTACTGGTAAGTGTTATCAGTAGTTTCTCGAACTGTTATAGACCTCATATCGACACGACTTATCAAGCTACTGGGGTCTGACATTTACCACCCCTAGACGAGATATGCGACATATCAGACGACGAGACCGGACTGTACGGGAGTGTTACTGTTTGGATTCACAGGAGAATGTACAGACTTTCTTGTTGATCTTCTGAGCGCTCAATACTTGGGTGGCCGTTACGTTTAGCTGATCGCTTGCAGCTTGTGGGTGTTTGATATGATCATCACCTACTGCCGGCGTATTGACGATTCTTCAGAGTCCTACACAGAGGTTTCTTGGCTCAGGCGAAACGGAGTAGGGGCACATATGTGATATGTGCAGGACCGAGGATAATGCGATATGAGATACCATATTCTATTCTCGCGATATATGATATCAGCCGGGTCAGCGGATCAAGTGTTGATTCGATGAATCGGTACGGATAAATATTTGTCGGTTATATGCGATATAGCCAGATTGTCGGATCAAGTGTTGATTTGATAATTTAATGTATAATAATATATATGATATATTAAATTACATTAACTAATGTTAGCTCACTAAAAGATTCGTTTTCTCACTCGGATAATACATTGATATATATGCTATATATGTTAAATGTATTATTTTATTTTGTTACGATAAATTTTATATATGTGATATATAATATTGTAACATGATATGATAACTAATGCAGCATGTTTAGTGGAGTTTAAACATGATTAGGGTTTGGATTAGGGTTAAGACTTCTAGTAGATTCTAGAAGGTTTCTTTTTGTCACGATAAAGATATTTGTATTGATATTTATCTATGACTCATACTTAACCCAACCCAAACCCTAGCCCTTGGTTAATTCTCTACAATGGTTTAGTCAACCATGGTTGCATTATTCATTATATTAATCCTTTCATTATTCATCACAAAAGAGATGGATCACTATTCTTCTTCTTCTTCCTCCTTTTGCAAAGCTTTCTTGCCTTTTATTTGTGATGAAAAATGAGTGAGTAAATGAAAATAAAAGAGAGCAATAATCCTACTTCATCATCCTCATCTATCCTTTCCATTTAGATGAGGGTGTTCACTTCATATTATGAGTGTTAGCTTGTGTTAATGAAACTTCAAGGTAGATCATCTATGTTATCGAAGATCGAAAGCAAGACTGCATCTTTCTCTTCGTGAAGCCTCTCGAGAGTCCGGATCACGATGATCGTAGCGAAGGGACCTCAACACGGAGCTTAAGAAGTTAAGGACCGGATCTACAAAGGTTGTAATCCCTCTCACTTAGTGTTAAAGTGTTTAACATGTTCGTTTTCGCCTAAACTCTAGTTTAAAGATCCGGCTTTGGGTTGTTCGGCACGGCTAAAATTTTAATCGGGCATGGTTGATGCCTCGTGGAACCCTGTGCGCATGTCTAGCAACCCTACAGTGGTATCAGCGCCAAGCTAGAGTTTTAGGCGAAGTCTAGATGAAGTTTAAAGTCCGATCGAACCCGAGAACCCCGATAAAACCCCTTCTCTGTACATTTTTCAAAAATGTAGTTTTTTCAGAATTAAAAATGCTCAGAAAAACAAGCAGGGAAAACGAAGAATTACTGTGAAGTACGGTCCTCTATGTCAATTATTTGACCGCGGAACCGCGGCCAAACCAAAGGTTCCGCGGCGGTTCCGCGGCCCAAATTGTGACTTAGTCCCTGGAATTTCATGTAATTATTCTTAGGTCCTTTCTTGTTATTTTTTTATGGGAGTTTTTTAATTCCACTCAAGTGTTGAGTTTTCTAGGGTTTTATTGGGGACTCGTTGATTCGATCAGATAATTTAACTTTGTTTAGTTTGTTCCGGTAAATTTTAGAAACTGTTAAAAAGTTCGAACGGATATCAATAACTCACTTTTTCCCCTGTCGGAAATTTTTTCAAAAGTTGGATTTTTTTTCGAGTTTAAGAACGTTCTAAGTCGTGCAAGTAACGCGGTGGACTCTCTAGAAGACAACAAACCTTAACTCGATTATGTGACCGTCTTGAACTGCCTATAAACCTTAGGGTTTGGGGCAGTACGACGTGTCACATGTGAGGCGTTGGCTTGACCCTTCTATGGCTGGACCATTGGTACTGTGGCATGTGATGGATGTTTTTAAACTGATTTCAAGTGTTGAGATATATTGGGGAAATCTTGGGTGTTTGATTATTCGATCGGAAAGTTTAACATTGTCTATTTATCTGGATTGTGATACAATATTTGGAATCCACAAGAAGTTATGAGATAACTAATTTGAATATTATAAACATAGCAGTTTAGTCTCAAATGATCGGTTGCCACGAAGTTTTGATGCGATCAAAAATCCGTTGCAATCACTTAGCGTACGCGGATACTCGCTGGGTAAACTTAACAGACAGCCACGTTCCATAGCCCCGACAAAGTGACTGTAGGAGAACCCTGTCGCCAAAAGCATCCGTTCGGGTGCTTGCGGCAGCGGTGTTCCGCCTTAGTGCACTTCGTCGACGGCATCTTGGGGTGCGGCCATCTACTAAAGTTTGCGACGAGCATTCGATCAGGATGTCGGGAATCTTGTTGAATTGCCCGACTTGATATTGAAAAGAGTTTTCAATAATGAGATTAAAATGCCGGGTTTATAATTGTTAGGCATGTGATGTCTAAGGAATTCATTTGGTTAGGCATGCGATGTCTAAAAAGGTTGCGGATTCCAACTGTTGTAGTTTTACACTTTCTTTTCTGTGACCGTAAACGTAGTATGTGGTTTATCGCCGGCTTCGTTGCTATACATCAACGACAATCGGGATACGCATACTTGCTTACGTTGATGATATGAGATATTATGTGTTGCTGTGATATGTTATATTGGATCGTCGCGTTTTGAATAGCCGGGGGTTTTATGTGAGATGAGAGTTTTTCTTTTTCATTCATGTAAAATTCATTTGCATGTAATATTCTTTTATTGGGGCACTTCCAGGCTGAGGATGATGTCACCATTGTATATTATTTACTTTTCCGCATTAGGTAAACCCAAGGAGGGGAGCACAAGTAACCGGGTTCTAGGGTCCAGTGGAAGACCATCCCGAGGAGTCGAGACTGGGTCTCCTAACCCTAGAATTGGCAGTGTTGCTTACCGCTCTCGTAGGGGCCTAGGGATGTGGGTTTGGCTATTCATCGCGACCGTGGAATCCGTGTTTTATACAGGCTCGTATTAAAACACGGTCGTCCTAGTATATGCAATATTTCATAAATGTTCTTCTGCTGCAATGTTCTGTGATGAGATCATATTACTGCCTGAGACGAATGTTTATATTATATATATGAGATATATGTTATATTGCAGATTTCGTTTCAAAAGAGATGCTTGTGAAGCATAATAAAATGGGACTTCATTAATGAGATTAATGAAATAAAAGAAACCTAAAGATGTTGTAGAAACTTGTCTCAAAAACTGGTAGCTCTAGTTCTTGCTTTGCATAGCGGTGTTCCTTGTAGAACATCCAGCACCTTATTCGATAAGGAACTAGCCGAGATCCCTTCACCGGGAGTGACCTCTTTAGTGAAACTAGCAGATGCTACAAACTCGGTTTGTCTTTTGATTGCTTCTATAGTTCTTGCTTTTCACAGCGATATTTATGAAATATCCTGCACCTTATTCGATGAGGAAAGGGCCGACGATCCCTTCACCGGGAGTGACCCCTTTAGCAAAACTAGAAAAGCCTCAAAAACACTCCATTTAAAATCACTCGATTCTACAACGATATCAAGTTCATTACGCAAAGAGTTTTCTTAAAAACCTGTCGTAGCCCTCCGTCATTTCAGATAAGTACTAGTTAGTATTCGTGTTGCGGTTGTTTGGCCTCCGTCAAGGCGTAGTGTACGGTAGCTAACTAATGCTTATCTGCTAGCATATGATGCGATTGGATTAGGGTATTCGTACGGCGTAGTTTGGCCTCCGTCAAGGGTCGTGCGGATGGGTTTAATTCAATCAGGAAATGACGGGTTGAACTTGACTAGCGGACTATGGGTAGTTTGGCCTCCGTCAAGGTCATAGGACGCTAGGGGTAAAATATTATTGGGAATTTCAAATGTTGAAATTTGCAATGAGATTGCATACCTTCTATGAGATAGTTGGATCCCGATACCCGCTGCGAGTAAGAGTTACTCCTGGGAGAGTTTTACACATTACAACTAGCCGATCAAGTAGGTGTCTAGAAAGGTGTTAACGGGCTTACGCTCCTAGGAAAACGAGGTTTACTTTAATTAGGTTCGTGCGAAAGCACGGGGGACCTCCCTCAAAGTACCGACACTGGTCTGGCCGAAAGATTGGCGAACTTGTAGCGTGTAATTAATCCCGGCTAGTCTTTCCTTTTAGGGTTTTGAAGGAAAATTTGACAAAAACAGTGGGAGACATCCTGATTAGATACATTAGATAACCAATCTAATCTTGCAAGAGCATACGCAGAGTGTTTTCTTCTCTCTCTCTCTCCAGGTAGCGACCATATCACGCCTTAATCAAGATAATAATACGGAAGAATTGACCGAACCTGCTTGTTATACTGAGCTGGGGAACGTTTGTCCCGCTCCAACTTATAAATGTTATAAGACAGAGCAGGAAATAGAGGATTACCAGAATTCCCGTGCCGCCCAAACGAAGAAAGTGCATGTTGATGCATCTTCTTCGGGTGTGTTCATTACAGAGAACTGTTTCTCAGTATCCTTTACGTCCTGGGTATGAAATACCGGATCAGGATCCCGCATATGTAATTTGTTACATGGGCTACATATAGGTAGAGAACTGAGAACGGGTGATATGTTTCATGAGATAGAAACGGTGCAAATGTTGCAGCCAAGTCTGTTGGTCACTATCACCCTGTATTACCAGAATACATTGATTTTGAACGAATGTTATTAGATACCGAACCTGATATACAACATCATATCAGTCTCTTTATTAGTAAAGAAGGATATAATTTTGTATTGTTGGATAATGTTTTAAACATTTCCTATATCAAGAGTTGATCGGTTCAGGCACGTTATCTAAAAGCATTGACGTTCTAAATCAAACTATAGTTCTTAGTATACAGAATACACACAAGAGGAAGAGTTCAGAAATGAACGGATCCTTCTTGAGGCATTGTTGACTAGGTCATATCAATGCTGTTAGTGTATATGCCCTAGAGGCCATTACTGTATCATACTGGTTTGTATATTACTTAATGGATGCTTGGGATATTCACCTTGTATATACAATCTTGCTCAAAATAGTAGTATGCTACTTGGTTTGTTTCTACTTCAATGTGTACATGTGTTTATTTTTGTATATCGCCTATAAACATTAGTAGAGCCCTTAGGATCTTTGCTTGATTACCAGCGATGTGATGGCCGTCACACTAGTGGGGCTGGGTAATCTATAAGCACATCCTTATGCAGGTCCCTGGTTGCAGGACTATCGAGACAGGGCATCGATACTCCGGAGTAGACCAGCGCATGCGCTTCTCATCCCAGTGTGGGAGACGGTCTGTCCCACAGCCGTCAGTACGTCGTACTTGAGATAGTATGCGGGTGCTCGTTAGGTTACGGGTACACTGGACAGGACTCGTCGGGAACTGACTAGTTGGTATTATACCTATCGTCAGTTATCAGTTCCCAGGTGACATGAGTACAGCTTAGTCCGCTGACTTGACACTGTCACTTCGCCTCGAGTGTGTTCCCACTGTACTTTGATCACTACCCTACCACGGCTCAAAGGAGTCGTGCAAACAGGTAGTGGTTGGGTGCAGTCCCGAAGCACTTGGAGGCAGTGACGGTTAGACAGGATTCTTCTCTCCCGGTATTGGGGGTTGACATCGCGCTGTGTCTAGGAGAGCCATTACACGAGTAGTCCCTGGCCAGGGCAAACGAGATATACTGGTAGGTTTCCAGTGTTATCTCAGGGTGTTTTGGGCTTCGCTCCGGCACGACTTGTACCGCTATTGGGGGACTGACTTTTACCGCCCCCTAGGCCCGTCATGCGATGTATCAGACGAACAGACCGGACTGTACGGAGAATGTCACACTCAGGCTCAGTAGGAGTTCAGATGGGTTTCGCCTCGTCGGTCTTCTTGTCGGCATTACCTGGGGACCGTTACGCACAGCTAGTGCCGCTTGCGGTCTGTGGTTAAACCCACTGCCAGCGTAGTGTCGAGTCTTTAGAGTCCCACACAGAAAGCTTTTCGCCTTTAGGCAAAAGAGTAGAGGTCGCATGGTATTGCGACAGGTCGCATGGTTTTGCGACAGGGTTCGGTCACATCCGTGCACTTGTGCACGTACAGTTTCCGGACAGTATACACTAGCGGGCTTTGGTTTAAGCCAGATCCTAGTGTACCTTATGGGAATGGATTTATCCAGTTTGCATTCGTGTTCCTCGGAACGCGGATGCGGGTGTGTATACACAGTTGACAGGGAGGCAGAGACAGCGGATTCTCATTAGGGTTGTTGACAGTTGACCGTTGACTATTTGACTTTTTGCTCAACCCTAATGAGAATATGATATGTGATTAACTATTATACTAATTAAGTATTATGGTGACATGGTTGTTGACTTTTGTTGACTTTGTTGACTTGTTGACTTTTGTTGACTTGTTGACTTTGTTGACCGGTTGACTAGGCTTGACTAGTTGACCATCATGATAACCATAGCCATCATTTCATGGCAAAGACTTTTGTTTACTTGCTCATTTGTGTAAAATGAGTGCATGAAATGATATGGTTATGGTTGCTTCAACCATCACATAAGACTTTTGTTAGTATGATGAGTTATGATTGCTTTGGATTATGAGAGGGTGAAAGGAAAAAGAGAGCCTCATTCTTTCTTGCTCATTCTCTCTCTTGTTCTTGAGCTCTCCTTTTGCTCTCACCCTTTTGCTCTTGCTCCCTCTCTTTAATCTATGGTTCTCTTGTCTCATGAGTTGAGAATCAAGAACCATAGATAAAATCCCACACAAACTATTCTCTACTCATTCTAGTTCTCTAGGTTTAGCAAACCAAGTGAACTAGTTTCTTCAAAGAACGAAGAAGGAGCTAAAGGTTGGAGCTTTCAGGTGGATCTATCTTCGGCGTACGGAGACGACGAGAAGAAGCCAATCGGACCACCATCGGAGTTTGAAGACGAAGGAGTTCAAGACAAGCAAGGTATAACCCCCTAACCGAGTAGCTAGAAACTCATAGTTAGGTTGTTAGATAGATGTTTAACCAAGATCCGGGTTATAGGTCCATGTTACCACCTCCGAAAAAATTGTTTTTTACCAAATTCCGCATTCCCGAAAGTACTGGGAGAGGTAGCATGGACTTACAGTGGTATCAGAGACTAGTTAAACTCTATCTAACATGTTAGCAAGTAACTAGAAGATCGATCAAATAAAAGTCCCGAAAACGAACCCCAAGATTTTCAAGTTTCTGTCGATTTTAAAAGTGCTGGAAAACTTTTTTGAAATACACCTAAAATCAACTCAGGCTTTTTTAAAGAAACTGCAAAAAATTGGGCCCCTGACTCGATCAAAGCGCCGCGTTTCCGCGGCGGGAGCACGCTCCCGCCGCGGAACCGCGGCCGAGTTGACTCGGTCAAGGGTTTTCTTTTTTGCAGTTTACTTACTGGGGTATTTTGGGATTTTTAGTACATATATTTTCAACCCAGATTTTCCAGAACAAAAATTTTATTTTGGGGTCCCGAAAATCCGTATTTTTGATCGAACTTCTAAAAGACTTTAGCTAACGTTTTTTTTTTTTCTGTAATGTGATATTTGTATTGAACGTCTACTAATCGCTATATGTCGATTAGTGGGGGTTATACAAATCTGTGATCTGTAATGTTGCTGGAATGTGGATATGAATATGTTGGATTGTCGCGGGTGAATAGCCGGGGGTTGTGAGACGAGAGTTTTCTTTTCTTTCAATTCATGTAAATTTGTAAATTGATGTAATAATTATTTGTATGGCCGCACAACCGGGTCGGGGTTGTAGCCGTCATTGTATAATTTCTTTTTACTATTTTTGCTCCTAGGATAGACCCATGGAGGGGGTGCACAAACTACCGGGTATGCCGAAGTGTCGAGTGGCCTACTCATGGAGATGAGGGAGGTTGCTACGCTTCGGGTACTTGGCGGGTAGTTTGCCGCACCCGTAGGGGTCTTGGGTGGGGTTTTGGCTATTCACCGCGACCGTGTAATTTGTCTTTCGTTACAGGCTCGTACGAATTACAGATTCCTAGTATATCCAATGTATTCATCTGTGATCTGAAATGTTTATCATTGCAGTATATCTATATATGATATTATTTAGGCGTTGCTTATGTTTTACAGACGTGCTAGCCCAGCCCCCGCTCTGTCGTTAGTTAAGTAACCTAACGGGTAATGACGGGGCCCCGTGGCGAATGCGAATGGCATAAGCGTACGTCATATTTTGGTTGTTTTCTGCAATGGTAGGATTAAATGATGGGACGCATTAAAAGAACTAATGCAAGAATATCACGCATTAAAAGAACTAATGCAAGATAATAAACCAAGTTAAAGTCGTTGGAACACTTTCGAAAAACCACTCGGTTCTTTTCAAAACCAACTTTTAAATGCGGAGCTTGAGCCACTCCTTTTAAAAGCTATCTCGTTCCATCGACCAAATCAAGTTCACTACGTTCACGGTTTTGCCAAAGCCATTCGTAGCCCTCCGTCGTTTCGTATGAATATTCAATAGTATTCAAGCTGTGTTTGTTGACCTTTGTCAAGGCATAGTGATTGGTAGCTGTTGGGTATTCATATGTAGCATAGATAGATGCGTTGGTTTGGGACATTCGCATTACCTTGTTGACCTTCGTCAAGGGTATATACGAGTGGATTCAAATTAACCTGGATAATGACGGGCAGAACTTGACATGTGACTTATGATTTGTTGACCTTCGTCAAGGTCATAAGAGCATGGGGCAAAAATCCACATCGGGAGTTTCATAAGTACTGAAACTTGCTAGATTTGCATACCATTTGGAGTGTGATGATTCTGGTAGGATTCCTTCAGTTTCGTCACGCAATGATATTTGGATCCCGATCCTACTGTGAGTATATGCTACTCCTCGGGAAATTTCTCACTTAACGATCAATGCTATAAACCTAGTAGGTGCCTAGAAAGGTGTTAGCGGGGCTACGCCCCCAGGGAAAAGAGGTTCTTTAATTAAGGAACTTCGCGAAAGCGTTGGAAAACCTCCCTCGAAGTACCGACACCGGCCTGGCTGAACGGTTAAGCAAGTATTGTGCGGTGGGATTGATCCCGACTAATTCTTCCTTTATGGTTTCAGGAGGGATTCGAGAAACAGTGGGAGCCATCCTGTTTAGACAAACTAAAAACCACTCTAAACTTGCAAGAGCATCATGCTGAGTGTTTCTTCTTCTCTCTCCTAATTGCAGCGACCAAATCGACATGACTGGACTTAAGTTACTCCTAGATAAAAACAAACTGACAGGACCAAACTACAAAGATTGGCTCAGGAATGTCAAGATAGCAATCACTTATGACAAGCTGGGGTATCTTCTTACCACCAAAGCTCCCCCTGTCCCTGGTCCAACTTCAAGCGTCGCGGATAAGGAAATCCGCAAGACTTGGGAGATTGATAGCGCGAAGGCCAAATGCCTCCTGCTTGCCTCGATGGACAACGAACATCAGAGGAGGCACGAGAATATGGACATGGAGTCCATATTGCTTCATACAAAAGAACTGTATGGAGAGCAATCTCGTATCGAAAGATACGAAGCGTCGAAAAAGTTATTTTCGACAAGAATGGTCGTCGGATCATCAGTAGCCGAGCACGTGCTAAAGATGATCGGCTACATTGAGGAGCTCGCTGACCTAGGGATCACATTGGAGAGTGAGCTATATACGGATATAGTTCTCCAGTCCCTTCCTTCCACTTACGCCCAGTTTATACTGAACTTCAACTTACAAGAAAAAGAGGTTGAACTTTCAGAGCTCCTCAACATGCTGAGGAGCGCAGAGGGCACCCTACAGAAAGGTAGGGAAACATCCACTTTGTTTGTAGGAGGATCATCTTCTTCTAGGTCCAAGGCGAAAGCCAAAGGAAAGAAGAAGAAAGCCCCCGCCAAACCAAGGGGCGGTGTTAGTAAAGTGGATACGAAGGGAAAAGCAAAAGCAACAAAGATAGCGGGGAAGCTTGTGGATAAGGAAGAATGCTTCTATTGTCATAAGAAAGGACACTGGAAGAATGATTGCAGGGCCTGGAAGGCCAGAACACAGGAATTGAAGCAGGTTGCAGCTTCAGCTTCAGGTGTGTATGTTATTGAAAACTGTCTTTCAATAAACTCTACTTCCTGGGTATTGGATACCGGATCAGGATCTCATATCTGTAATTCTTTGCAGGCGTTGAGAAACCGTAGGGTTTTGAAGGCAGGTGACATGACCCTCAGAGTTGCGAACGGAGCTAGCATGGATGCTAAAGCCGTGGGGGACTATCACCTGGGAATGTCAGATGGACATGTTTTGGTTTTGCGTAATTGCTTTTTTGTACCCAACGCAACATGTAATATCATTTCTGTATCTTTAGTTTCTAAAGAAGGTTATGAATTTGCGTTTGTAAGTAATGTTGTATACATTCACCTTAATCAAGTTTTGATTGGGTCAGGTACATTGAGTAATGGTATATACGTCTTAAACCAACCACAGATTTTTAATGTCCAGAATACACACAAAAGAAAGTCTCCAGAAATAAATCAGACTTTCTTGTGGCATTGTAGACTGGGTCACATCAATGAGAGAAGGTTGACTAAGTTACATACAGAAGGGTATTTGAATGCGTTCAAATATCAATCGTATACCACTTGTCAATCCTGTCTCAAAGGAAAGATGACAAAGACTCCGTTTACTGGACGTGGAGTAAGAGCGAGCGAGCTCTTGGGACTCGTACACAGTGACGTGTGCGGTCCAATGTCTACACATGCCCGAAGCGGACATTCTTACTTCATTACTTTTACGGATGACTTCTCAAGGTACGGTTATGTCTTCTTAATGAAACATAAGTCCGAGGCCTTTGGAAAATTCCAGGAGTATAAGAATGAAGTAGAGAAACAGACCGGCAAAAGTATTAAGATTCTAAGATCGGATCGAGGTGGAGAATACTTAAGTGCCGAATTCCTGAATTACTTAAAAGAGAATGGTATTCTCTCTCAGCTTACTCCTCCATACACTCCGCAACATAACGGTGTATCGGAGAGACGGAACCGAACCCTATTGGATATGGTTCGGTCCATGATGAGTAACGCTGAGTTGCCGCGATCATTCTGGGGATATGCACTAGAAGCAGCTGTGTATCTCTTGAACAAGGCTCCCACCAAGACTGTGCCTACCACCCCATATGAGATGTGGACTGGGAAAAAACCCTGTCTTAAGTATCTTAAGGTATGGGGATGTCCAGCTTTTGTAAAGAAGCAGCATGAGGACAAGCTTGAGGCACGTTCAGTACAGTGTAAGTTTGTGGGATACCCAAAGAACTCCAGGGGGTATCTTTTCTATTCCGTTGAGGAACAAAAGGTTTTTGTTTCTCAGCATGCCCGCTTCTTGGAAACTGAGTTTTTGAAAACCCAGATAAGTGGGAGCACAATAGAACTTGAAGAAGTTCCAGAACCACAGACTGTTACTGAAAGCTTAGTGGAACCAGAGGGTTCAACAGAACAGGACATTCCTACGCCGCTCCGCAGAAGTAGTAGGCAGACTCATCCGCCCGAGAGATACTACGGTTTTCTCATAGACGGGGATAGAGAGGATTGCATCATAGAATATGATGAGCCTACTAGCTTCCAGCAGGCCGTTCAGAGCGTTGACTCAGTGAAATGGCTTGATGCAATGCGGTCCGAAATGGAGTCCATGTACACCAACAAGGTATGGACGTTGGACATTGCTCCAGACGGGGTAAAACCCGTAGGATGCAAGTGGATCTTCAAAAGGAAGATTGGTGTAGATGGACAGGTTGAGACCTATAAAGCTAGGCTGGTAGCAAAGGGTTTTCGTCAAAGACCTGGCTTGGACTATGACGAAACCTTTTCTCCAGTAGCCATGCTGAAATCCATTCGGATCCTTCTTGCCATTGCTGCCTTCCACGATTATGAGATCTGGCAAATGGACGTAAAGACCGCTTTTCTAAATGGAAATTTAGAGGAGTGTGTCTATATGGACCAGCCAGAGGGTTTCATTCAGAGTGGGAGCAGCGGAAAGGTGTGCAAGTTGCTTAAGTCCATCTATGGACTAAAGCAGGCATCGCGGAGTTGGAACATCTGCTTTGATGAGACGGTCAAAGAATTTGGCTTTATCAAAAATCCAGATGAACCATGCATCTATAGTAGATTTGTAGCGAGAACTGTAGTATTCCTCGTTTTATACGTGGATGACATTCTCTTAATAGGAAATGACATTCCTATGCTACAATCTGTCAAGGGGTTCTTGTCACACAGGTTCTGCATGAAAGACCTGGGTGATGCCTCGTACATTCTGGGTATCCGGATCTACCGTGACAGATCCAAGAGGATATTAGGACTTTCACAGTCCAGGTACATCGACACCATACTGAAGAGATTCAGTATGGAAGATTCCAAGCGCGGTAACCTACCGGCTTGTCACGGGATCACCCTCTCTAAAGAGATGTCTCCCAAGACTGATTTGGAGAGGGATCGCATGTCTATTATACCCTACGCTTCTGCGGTTGGCTCTATAATGTATGCGATGTTGTGTACCAGACCGGATGTAGCTTATGCACTTAGTGTGGTAAGCCGGTATCAGTCAAACCCTGGGAAGAAACACTGGATAGCGGTAAAGAACATTCTCAAGTACCTGAGAAGGACTAAGGAGATGTTCTTGGTGTATGGCGGAAAAGACCTCCAGATCGAGGCCTTTGCTGACTCCAGCTTCCAGAGTGACAAGGATGATTCCAAGTCCATGTCGGGTTTTGTCTTTACCCTCAATGGAGGGGCGGTGTGTTGGAAGAGTTCCAAACAGGAAACCGTTGCAGACTCGACGATGGAAGCGGAATACATCGCTGCATCTGATGCCGCAAAAGAAGCTGTCTGGATGAGGAAGTTCTTGAAAGAACTTCAGGTGGTTCCGTCCATTGTTGATCCAATACCTCTGTATTGCGACAACAACGGGGCTATAGCTTTAGCGAAGGAACCCAGGTCCCATCAGAGATCCAGGCACATCTTGAGGCGGTATCACCTGATCAGGGAGATCGTGGATCGCCAGGAGATCGAGGTTCGGAGAGTCGCTTCAGAAGATAACACTGCAGATCGATTCACCAAGGCCCTGCCCCAGACTCAGTTCGAGCGGCTGATCGAGATGATAGGTCTTCGATACGCCAGTACATGGCCTTAGTGCAAGTGGGAGATTGTTAGTGTATATGCCCTAGAGGCCATTACTGTATCATACTGGTTTGTATATTACTTAATGGATGCTTGGGATATTCACCTTGTATATACAATCTTGCTCAAAATAGTAGTATGCTACTTGGTTTGTTTCTACTTCAATGTGTACATGTGTTTATTTTTGTATATCGCCTATACACATTAGTAGAGCCCTTAGGATCTTTGCTTGATTACCAGCGATGTGATGGCCGTCACACTAGTGGGGCTGGGTAATCTATAAGCACATCCTTATGCAGGTCCCTGGTCGCAGGACTATCGAGACAGGGCATCGATACTCCGGAGTAGACCAGCGCATGCGCTTCTCATCCCAGTGTGGGAGACGGTCTGTCCCACAGCCGTCAGTACGTCGTACTTGAGATAGTATGTGGGTGCTCGTTAGGTTACGGGTACACTGGACAGGACTCGTCGGGAACTGACTAGTTGGTATTATACCTATCGTCAGTTATCAGTTCCCAGGTGACATGAGTACAGCTTAGTCCACTGACTTGACACTGTCACTTCGCCTCGAGTGTGTTCCCACTGTACTTTGATCACTACCCTACCACGGCTCAAAGGAGTCGTGCAAACAGGTAGTGGTTGGGTGCAGTCACGAAGCACTTGGAGGCAGTGACGGTTAGACAGGATTCGTCTCTCCCGGTATTGGGGGTTGACATCGCGCTGTGTCTAGGAGAGCCATTACACGAGTAGTCCCTGGCCAGGGCAAACGAGATATACTGGTAGGTTTTCAGTGTTATCTCAGGGTGTTTTGGGCTTCGCTCCGGCACGACTTGTACCGCTATTGGGGGACTGACGTTTACCGCCCCCTAGGCCCGCCATGCGATGTATCAGACGAACAGACCGGACTGTACGGAGAATGTCACACTCAGGCTCAGTAGGAGTTCAGATGGGTTTCGCCTCGTCGGTCTTCTTGTCGGCGTTACCTGGGGACCGTTACGCACAGCTAGTGCCGTTTGCGGTCTGTGGTTAAACCCACTGCCAGCGTAGTGTCGAGTCTTTAGAGTCCCACACAGAAAGCTTTTCGCCTTTAGGCAAAAGAGTAGAGGTCGCATGGTATTGCGACAGGTCGCATGGTTTTGCGACAGGGTTCGGTCACATCTGTGCACTTGTGCACGTACAGTGTCCGGACAGTATACACTAGCGGGCTTTGGTTTAAGCCAGATCCTAGTGTACCTTATGGGAATGGATTTATCCAGTTTGCATTCGTGTTCCTCGGAACGCGGATGCGGGTGTGTATGCACAGTTGACAGGGAGGCAGAGACAGCGGATTCTCATTAGGGTTGTTGACAGTTGACCGTTGACTATTTTACTTTTTGCTCAACCCTAATGAGAATATGATATGTGATTAACTATTATACTAATTAAGTATTATGGTGACAAGGTTGTTGACTTTTGTTGACTTTGTTGACTTGTTGACTTTTGTTGACTTGTTGACTTTGTTGACCGGTTGACTAGGCTTGACTAGTTGACCATCATGATAACCATAGCCATCATTTCATGGCAAAGACTTTTGTTTACTTGCTAATTTATGTAAAATGAGTGCATGAAATGATATGGTTATGGTTGCTTCAACCATCACATAAGACTTTTGTTAGTATGATGAGTTATGATTGCTTTGGATTATGAGAGGGTGAAAGGAAAAAGAGAGCCTCATTCTTTCTTGCTCATTCTCTCTCTTGTTCTTGAGCTCTCCTTTTGCTCTCACCCTTTTGCTCTTGCTCCCTCTCTTTAATCTATGGTTCTCTTGTCTCATGAGTTGAGAATCAAGAACCATAGATAAAATCCCACACAAACTATTCTCTACTCATTCTAGTTCACTAGGTTTAGCTAACCAAGTGAACTAGTTTCTTCAAAGAACGAAGAAGGAGCAAAAGGTTGGAGCTTTCAGGTGGATCTATCTTCGGCATACGGAGACGATGAGAAGAAGCCAATCGGACCACCATCGGAGTTTGAAGACGAAGGAGTTCAAGACAAGCAAGGTATAACCCCTAACCGAGTAGCTAGAAACTCATAGTTAGGTTGTTAGATAGATGTTTAACCAAGATCCGGGTTATAGGTCCATGTTACCACCTCCGAAAAAATTGTTTTTTACCAAATTCCGCATTCCCGAAAGTACCGGGAGAGGTAGCATGGACTTACAAATGCGACCCGACTAGCTGAAGTTACATTAAGATGCATATTTAAATTTGTTTGAATTTACATCTTGTGAAACTTGCCGGTCATTTCACAAAGATAAGATGACCATAGCTCTGTTTATTGGAAACAGAGAAAGAGTTAGTGAACTCTTGGGATTGATACATGCTGATGTATGAAAGTCCCCTGTCAATACATGCCAAGATCGGTTCTTTGTACTTCATTATATTCACTGATGATCTCTCAAGATTCAAACATATGTTCCTGTTGAAACACAAGTCCGAAAATTTTGAGATAATCACAGAATATAAGTTAGAAGTAGAGAACCAAAAACGAGTATAAGTATTATGTCCTTTGATGAGATCAAGGAGGAGAATACTTGAGCACGGAATTCCTGGACTATTCTAAAGGAGAATGAGATTCTCTCTCAGTATTACTCCTCCGTATACACCATAGCACGATGGTACATCGGGGCGGAGCAATAACACCCTATGTGATATCGTGTTCTCTATGATGAGTACTACTGAGTTTCCTATTTCCTTTTGGGAGTTATGCACTTGAGAAGATGCATACCTATTGAATAGGGTTCAAATCAAATCAGTTGCCTACCACTTCATATGTGATATGGAAAGGGAAGAGCCCACATCTTAAGTTTGTTAAGATTTGGGGTTGTCCGGCCTATGTCTAAAAGCAAAATCCGGACAAGCTCGAGGTAAGGTCAGCTCTGTAAAACTAGAAGTAGTTCCAGCTATACAAACTGCAGCTGATGATTTGGTAGAACCAAAGGACTCGGTAGTTTCCAACGAACCTCAGCCTCTCCGCCGATCTAGTAGGGTTCCTCACCCACCTGAGAGATACTTTGGTTTCTCTATGACAGTGGGAGCGAGGATTGCATCATGAGATGATGACCCAACTAGTTTCGAGCTGGCCATCAGGAGTGGGACTCTGTAAGAATGGCTGGATGCTTAGTGATCTGAGATGGAATCCTTATACACCAATAAAGTATAGACTTTGGTTGCTTTATCTGAAGGGTTAAATCCTTATCAGGAGCAAGTATATCTTGAGAAGATTACTTGGTGTACATGGAAAAGTTGAGACTTTCAAAGCTATGTTTAAGTCCATCCAGATCCTACTTGCCACTGCTACATACCATTACTACGATATCTGGTGGTTGGGTGTCATGACTGCTTTTCTAAATGATGTTTTAGAAGAGAGCGTCTATAAGTACACAGCCAGAGAGCTTCGTAGACAGTGGGGGCAGCGGAAACGTATGCAAGATGCTTTATAGGATAAAGCAGGTATCGCGGAGTTGGAACATCTGTTTTGATGTGGTAGTCAAAGAGTTTGACTTCATCAAAATGGTAGATGAACCTTGTATATACAAAAAGGTAGTAGGGAGTATGGTGGTGATCCTCGTAGAGTTCATGGATGACATACTCTTGATAGGGAAAGAGTTTCATATGCTACGCTCGGTCAATCTCCGCTTATCACAAGGATTCTCCATATAGGATTAAAGTGATACCTCCTAAATCCTGAGTTATGGATCTATGAGATAAATCTATTTGGATGTTAGGATTCTCACTAGGAGTAGTGAGATTGTATCAATCGATCCTGGGGAGAATCACTAGAAAGGTTCCAGAGTGATAAGGACGACTGAATGTCTGTCGCAGGCATTGTCTTTACCCTCAGTAGAGAGACGGTATGTTGGAAGAGTTCCAAGCTAGATACCGTGACTTATTAGACGATTAAAGGAAAGATATATCGTTTCCAAGGATACTACCAAAGAAGTGGTCTGGATATATATAAGTTCATAAGATGAAGTTCGTTCATATCATTGCGTGACAATGGAGTTGTGGCTTTTTCCTAGGAACCCCCGTCCCATAAAAAATCCAGATATAATTCTTAGGCAGTATCACCTGATCATGGAGATGGTTGATCTCCAGAGAGATCGAGGTTAGGAGAGTAGACACAGAGGACGACAGCGCGGATCCACTCACAAAGGCCTTTTTCCCAATAGAGACTTTTATGGGATGGTTGAGTATGAGATACTTCAACCGCAGCTAATTGTTGGGTATGTGATACCACAACAGATGGCCCTAGTGCAAGTGGAGATTGTTAGTTATATGTATGTCCTAGAGGCCATTACTGTATATACGATGTATATTGCAATGGATTCTTGGACATATATTGGGAGGACTTTCTTGCTCGACATGATAGTATGCTATCTGGTTGTACTTTATCTTAACATGTACTCTGATTGTCTCTATGTTACATGTTCATAAAGCCCTTAGGATATGTACTCGACTATTGGGACTATGATGAGATCATACTAGTGGGGCCACGGTAGTCGACGAGTACATCTTATAACTTTTCCTAATCGAGGGTGTATCGAGACAGGGCATCGATGCACCAGAGTAGACTAGCGTATACGCATCTTGACCCATATGATGGGCGATGGATGATCCCATATCCATCGGTGTTTGACATCAAGAATGGTGTACGGGTGCTCAGTGGAGACTGGGTACACTGGACGGACTCGCCGAGAACTCCCAGATGGTATTATACCTCACGTCAGATGGCAGTTCTCCGGTGACACTGGAACAGAGTAGTCTGTTGACCCGAGATCGTCATAGAGTCTTGTGTGATTCCCACCGTGCTTTGATTTCCATCATACCACGTCCAAGAGGGCGTGCAAAAAGGTGTCTTTTGGGTACAGTCCCGAATCACATCGAGGCAATGAGTGATAGGAGGGGATTCGTCTCTCCCGGTATAGGGAGTTGATGTTGCGCTGTGTTCGATTGGCTATAACCGGAAACCCTGGCCAGGGTTGCTGAGATTTACTGGTAAGTGTTATCGGTAGTTTCTCGAACTATATAGACCTCATATCGACACGACTTATCAAGCTACTGGGGACTGACGTTTACCATCCCTAGGCAAGATATGCGACATATCGGACGACGAGACCGGACTGTACGGGAGTGTTACTGTTGGGATTCACAGGAGAATGTACAGGCTTGCTTGTTGATCTTCTGAGCGCTCAATACCTGGGTGGCTGTTACGTTTAGCTGACCGCTTGCAGCTTGTGGGTGTTTGATATGATCATCACCTACTGCCGGCGTATTGACGATTCTTTAGAGTCCTACACAGAGGTTTCTTGGCTCAGGCGAAACGGAGTAGGGGCACATATGTCATATGTTCGGGACCGAGGATAATGCGATATGAGATACCATATTTTATTCTCGCGATATATGATATCAGCCGGGTCATCGGATCAAGTGTTGATTCGATGAATCGGTACGGATAAATATTAGTCGGTTATATGCGATATAGCCGGATTGTCGGATCAAGTGTTGATTCGATAATTTAATGTATAATAATATATATGATATATTAAATTACATTTACTAATATTTCACTAAAAGATTCTTTTTCTCACTCGGATAATACATTGATATATATGCGATATATGTTAAATGTATTATTTTATTTTGTTACGAAAAATATTATATATGTGATATATAATATTGTAACATGATATGATAACTAATGCAACATGTTTAGTGGAGTTTAAACATGATTAGGGTTTGTATTAGGATTAAGACTTCTAGAAGATTCTAGAAGGTTTCTTTTTGTCATGATAAAGTTATTTGTGTTGATATTTATTTATGACTCATACTTAACCCAACCCAAACCCTAGCCCTTGGTTAATTCTCTACAATGGTTTAGTCAACCATGGTTGCATTATTCATCATATTAATCCTTTCATTATTCATCACAAAAGAGATGGATCACTATTCTTCTTCTTCTTCTTCCTCCTTTTGCAAAGCTTTCTTGCCTTTTATTTGTGATGAAAAATGAGTGAGTAAATAAAAATAAAAGAGAGCAATAATCCTACTTCATCATCCTCATATATCCTTGCCATTAAAATGAGGGTGTTCACTTCATATTATGAGTGTTACCTTGTGTTAATGAAACTTCAAGGTAGATCATCTATGTTATCGAAGATCGGAAGCAAGACTGCATCTTTCTCTTCGTGAAGCCTCTCGAGAGTCCGGAACACGATGATCGCAGCGAAGGGACCTCAATACGGAGCTTAAGAAGTGAAGGACTGGATCTACAAAGGTTGTAATCCCTCTCACTTAGTGTTAAAGTGTTTAACATGTTCGTTTTCGCCTAAACTCTAGTTTAAAGATCCGGCTATGGGTTGTTCGGCACGGCTAAAATTTTAATCGGGCATGGCTGATGCCTCATGCAACCTTGTGCGCGTGTCTAGCAACCCTACAAAAACAACATCTGGTGTGGTACTTGACATCTCATGATTGACTCAATTGCCTAAGCAAGTGATATGCCAATCATGCACAACCCTTTCCCCTTTAGTCTGTAAGATAACTTTAGAGAGGGTGACTCCATTACCTGTAGGTACACCACCATGCCAGGAGTCGTCCATTCTAAAACACCGTTAGAATAGTGTCAAAGTACCCAGATTGGAAAACTACCCAAATCTAGATCTAAAACAATAAATCTAGTTACCAGAATGCCTGATATATTATCCATATCCAATGTGGAGTATCCACTGTGTGACAACCACAGTATAACCGATCGAAGTATAGGAATTTCACTTCCTATAAAGTGCATGTCATCCAAATATCAGGACATCACACTCTACTACCTACTTAACAGATCCATCTCCTATTCTTATGAAGTCAAAGCTTATGACTGTCACATCAAAAATAGTTGATCTTTCTCCGCTAAACCTGCTTTTGTCTATAAATAGACACAAGCTACTTATCCACTATGCTTCCGCTGCACCACTAACTATAACAACCTTCTGGTAGAGTCATATACATGTGTACTTCTAAAGCTAGTTTAGAACGACGCAATACTCATCCTCCTGCCGGGTCTTATAGTCTATAACAACAGTAATGGCAATTCTGGGTAAACAAGAACCTCCCTGTCACCGTCTTTGAGGATACCTGTCACGTCCCGAAAGTACGGAACATGACCGGCACTTAAACTACGAAACGTCTCGAGGCGTACGTAATCTAAGTAAACCGAAAACCCAGAAATCCAAACCAAGAAAAGTAGTAGAGTGAAGGAAAACCAATTTAAAACAAGTAGTTTTAATAGTATAAGCCGAATTATGCGGTTTTTAAGAACATCAAAATTTACTGAAAATTTCGGCAGAGTCTCCTTTGTAAATACTGGCCCCCAAACAGGATACAACATGAATAGTATACGAAATCAATAAAAAGGCATCCCCAAGCGGGAGCTAGCTCTTCGTCAATCGACGGTCACAACCACACAAGCAATATAATATACAACGCCAACGGCGAGGATCAAAATTCAAAAGGAAACTCAAAACCACAAGAAAACCACAGAAATATAACGCGCGACTCTAAGGTCGAAGGAATAACATCACTGGCCTCTATCTCAAATAAATACATGTTTTGGTTGATGGAACTTCTAGATACAACAGAATAACAATATACAATATATAATGATGGGTGCGATACAAATAAACCCACCTACTAGCAAATCACCCGGAAATGGAAAGAGTGCCAGCAAGCCGTAATGAGACCTGTACGGCGAAACCTGCAAGAACTGTGGCACAACGGGGATGAGTTGCCAACTCGTGAGTAGAAAATATCTAGGCACAGAAATCGCATAAATAACGCAACCTAGGTCAATAATCATAATATATCCTCAAATACAAGCATAACATGCAGCCTATAACAATGGCTAGGGTAAATATCTAACCTGAGTGTAATCTCATGTGCCTGTGTCAGTGTCTCAGGAAGCAATATATCATATGAATGAGGTATGAATGCATGAAAACCGAATACATGTAAATGAAGGAACTGTTTTCATAATTTAGTGAGATTTCCTTGTATTTTTAAAATGAGGTATCCTAATGAAATCAGCATAAAACAGTGCCTAGGATCGGCACAAAACGTAATCCCAAAGTCTCGATATCTCTATATCACAGTCTCTGTACCTCAATATCTCGAAATCTCAATGTCCCAATCACAATATCTAAGGCGCCGTCAGTCCAGACCGGCCCCTACCATCCCTCTCAAGACCACGACGGTATCCTCCGGATATCCGACGCGTCGGGTAAAATCACCGGTAGGTAGTGCTCCCCTGCCAGGCTCACATCGTCATCATCACGCGCTTCTTGCCCCGGGGTACCTTACCGGGTCCACCATGTACCCGAAACGGTTCATCCGTCTCCTCAAATCGGGTCTCGAAATCCATCAGCAAACTCATGGTGGACGACTCATACATCATGGGAAAAAACCGCACTTTTTATTTTAAAAGAGAGAAAAGGTTTATTTATGTTTTTGCGGTTTTCCTCCAAATCCAGAAAATCTCATGGAAATCCGTATCCAAAACCTCAATAACACGTAAAATAGTGAATATATGCATGAGAATCCATGAATGCGGCATAACAATGAATAACAGTATGCATGAAGTAGCAGGTAATAACTACAATGTCTAAACTAACATATAAGGCAAGTACGCTATGTCAAGCAATAATATTTTCTAAGGTGTACGTGACATGGCAATTACCGATGAAGATGTGTGTGAGCCGGCAAGTAAGTGTACGTGGTACATACGCATCATCGGTAATGGTGCTGGTGTCCTAACAATATGATATTAACATTGCAATAAGAAATTATAACATAAGTATGCGATGCGAAGCGAACCACAATAATACGCGGGAGCTGAATACTAGACGCAACTGTAACTAACCTGCATTAATCTAATATAAGTCCTACAAATGGTGCCTTTTGAAATAACACGAATCATGGGGTTTCGAAAATAGGGACTACGTTGTTTTTATGAAAAGATACGTCTTTTGAAATATCCGTAGGATCCCTTGGGCTGTCCTTTAAAATACCCACGATTCGTTAGTTGTTGAAATAGGTAAGAATCAAATCTAATCTAACAACTAAACTAAACTAAAGGGCTAAGCTAACAAGCTGGACTACAGGTAAGGAAACCGCCTAACATCTGAGTCGTTCCATATACATACCTGTATATATATTAGTCGGTGATCCCGCCTCAATAATATCATATCCGATACCATATCTACAATCAGACATCCCAAGTCAAGAGTGCGGATCGATCATCAAGATATAACTGGTACGTAAATCCGTCGTACGGCATCCCCAAATCTGGGTACGGGTCAAAATCATATTCATCACACTATTCATCCGGTATCCTCTTTATCAAAGATCATGGTCTAAGGTATAGACCTATGTCTAATACAATACTAATATCATCAATATAGTCATGATCTGACTACAGATCGACAATCTCGTACAAACCGATACCGTCAGCACATAGCATCATCAAGGGGTATACATCGCCCAAAGCAGCCTAGGATCAATATCCTAGCATATCATATCTTATATCACGATCACATGTCGACCATTTTATTTATAACACTATTCACCCGTATCGCCGCCCTAAGATCCACTATAACCCCAGGACGTACCTCAAGTACGAATCCTGCCATATCACTGATATCACATCCACAAACAAATCTCATCGACTCGGCTCAATCCCAATATCCTCCTCAAATCCGTATGTGAACACATAGTCGCATACCCATGTGAACACATAACTATAAAGAATCCCATGAGCACATATAAATAGGAATGTATGCAAGTATGTATGTGTGTATGTGTAGTGCAACACTACCCTAGGGTTCGCAACACTAAAATAATCCAGCACACCAATATCCATCCTAAACATCGTTATTAATTCCAAATAACATATAATAATTGTTGGTGTGTATACACATCCGTATACACCACCACGGACTGCGGGGGTGCTATACGCCATCCACCCGACTTCTCCCCGTAGATATAAATCTACTCACCTGGTGCTCGCTCGCCGGTACCGACGTCGCCACGCGCTTGCTTGTCGTCTCGAAGTCCACATGGGGTACCTACATATCATAACGCACCGTATCGCATTAAAATCTGACTCATGACCAAAACGACTCACGAATCCTACATAGGTCAAAACCTATGGTTCGCTCTCTCAAATCAACCCAAAACCCTCGACATCGGCGTACAAATGCCCAGTGATCGAGAAAAACACAAACGCGCCATTCGTGGTTTCACAACCCACAAAATATATATATAAAATAGGGTTTACTTCATCAAAACTTCAAATTCGCTTTAAAAGCTATTTTCCCGAAACTCTAGTAAGCAAAATTTAACCGTTTTAGTACAAAACTTGCTATTTAAACAAATCTAGCGGCCGCAATGTTCACTAATTAGCTTAATTAGGCTACATAAACTTTAACTAGATTTTATCACACTAAACTGTATTAAACCAAAATTTTTAGTTAGCACAACAACCCAATTTTAACCATTTCGAAGCAACAATCCACAAATCCATAACTAGACTAGGTTTTGCATGCTCTAAAATGTTGATCTACACATTATTTAGCTAATAATGTGATAAAAACTCTAACCATATTTTAATCTCATATTTTCGAATTAAATCTAAAAACCTAGTTTGCAACAATTAAGCAATTTGGACAATTTAGTTGTAACAATTCGAAATTTAGCAATTAGGTTAGGTTTTAGCATACTAAAGATGTGAAACCAAACATCACAACCAACCTCAAGTGATCAAACCCTAGCTCCAAATCAAAACTCTCACTTGAATTTCAAAACCCTCTCTTTAGATTTCAACTTTCAATTAAACCCATAATAAAACACCTAATTAGCTTGGATTACAACAATTATTAACAAGGTAAAATTAGAGTAAGATTGTACCTCATAAAACTAGAGAGCTAGCATGAAATCTTGGTCTCCAAAATGGCTTCTTTCTTCATGGATCCAAGCTAGATGGGTCAAGGAATAATGGGTAGGATTTAAATTAGGAGATTAATGAGGTTTTATATGGATTTTTGAGGCATTTAGTGATGAATTTTGTAGTGAAATGAGAAGGAGAAGATGAGGGGGGCTGCAGCCATAGGCTTGGCTGAAATGGGAGTGGGGATGGGTGAGGAGAGAGAGAGGATGGGGTTTTGTGGCAAAAGTCAAACAAAACCCATACCCAAAGTCAACACTTCTACACTTTATTCTTTATTCATTCTTCTCTTTTGTTGTTTGCTTGGACTTTTCTTTCACAAGTGGGGAATTGGGCAGCAAGGGTTCGGCTACAAAGGAAGTGGGGGTGGGTGAGTGTGGGTGTGGGTGTGTATGGGGTGATGGAAAATGATAAATACTATACCCCAAACATCCATTTACACTAAAAAAAGCCTTTTTTTCTTCAATAATTTCTAAACCGTTTTGGCAAACGATTTAGTTTCAAAAACCATATGATAAAATTTTATTTAATGTTTTATGATGCACAAAATTTGTTTCAACTCATTCCAATTTGTAATTTTCCCTAATTAAATATATTAGTGACGGCTTAAAATAATATTAAAATAATTAATTTCGGAAAATTTTTCAGAATATTTGAAATTTCACCAGTGGCTCAATAAACACCAAATACTAGCAATTAAATAGATAGAATATGTATATTTAATTTTATAATAAAGATATTTGCATTTTGACTTTCTACAGAAAACCCCCTTATTTTACCGTTTTTTCGAAATTTCATCGAAACGATTTTCAAAACGTTACAATACCGAAGTACCTCTCGGGCTCTTGAGATTACCCACCATATCTGCTGTGTGGCTAATGGAATGTCGAAACCGATTGAATCTTTAGGTTCTATTAAATTTTCAGTAATCGTTTGTGGTTCTGGAATCAGTTCCAGTTCTACCATACTCCCACTACTGTTTTCTGAAAAAGTCTATTTTGCTAAAATTATGGCGAGTCAAGAACAATATCACTATTGATCTTCCAGATGGTAGAAAGTTACCCCTCGTCATTGCCCGGGATAACCTACAAACTGCCATTACTGAAACGTGCTTTGAGTATGTCCAGAGTCTGGTTTTAAGCATAAGCCGAACAACTCCATATACCTTAACATCGTTAAGATATGAACCATTCTATATACAATTTAGAAACAGAGGCACTAATTTAATTGGAACCGGATTTAAATCATGCAGTTGTCTCCAGTGCATGTCAACTAAATGGAGAGAGGCCTATCAGCATTACTCAACAAGGAGAGCATCCAGATATGAGAAACCTGAAAGAGAAGCAAGTTCTCAAAACCATTACTATCAACTGAATACCAAACACAAGTATCTACATCTTCGATCATCTTGAAGAATCCCGATACTTGCAACACATGGTTCTGTACTTTATTCTTGTACCTGTAACTTCTCAAAACTTGGACCTTGTATTTCTACGAAATACTTGTCTAAAACTGGAGAAGTCATAAGTAAATAGAATATAGCACGAGCACCAACCCCTCTGTCCTAATGGACACTGGACAACATACAATACTTTGTATAAGTCCCATGAGTTCAATAACTCAAACCCTGTGCGTCGTAGGTTGAAAACTGTATTATGGTTAAAAAGAATTACACCGTTGCTGAATGCTCCATACCTAACCATCAAATGATATAAGTAAATGTCATAGACATAATTTCAAAAATTTATATCTCAATTTATAAAATAAACGTACAGATATATCAGTTCGAAACTGGTGCATAACTACGAATATTCAAAACCAAATATTTGCCGTCCAGCAAAAATCCAGGTGATTTACTCAAATATCACAAATTACAACGAATTCCGATTTAATGAGGATATAATCACTTAATTCCCAATCTCATACTCACACTCATTATCTATAATACCATACAGATGTGAGAATAAACCTGGTAAATACATACCATGGAGTAAGAATCTAATTGAGAAATCATTTTTCAATTAACAACTCACAGTGAAACTGAAACAAGAAAATATTTCGAAAGGGTATCCGGGTATTCCTAGTAATGCCACTTCCACTATCCAGATTCATGACTGTAACCGTATATTTCATTTCCATCACTCCAATCCCTTTATTTGTTTTTACATATTACCTTTTGTACACCGTACTTATGCTAAATGGTTTTCTTCCTTCCCTACCTTTTGGCACCAGCCTAAGATTTGGAAGAATACTATCCAATAAGCATAATAGGTGTACCCTCCTAATCCTAAGAGCCCTCGCAACCCGAGAGAAGGTAAAAGGAAAAAATACAAATGAATAATCCTTATTATATTTCTCCTGAACTAGAAACCATTCTCGAACTGAAACAAGTTCCTTCGAGTTCGTATGTAAATATACGATGGTGTATCCAATAAATGTGGATCATCGTAGTGATACGGAATGTTCCGGAGAAATGCAAAGGTGAAGTAGGAGTGGCGATGATATACGCGGTTTCATCGTGAATGATAGCAGTCGCATTTTACTTTGCCCTCTTTCTAATCCTTTTATTTGACTTTACTTATTACCTTCTGTAACGCACAGTTAGGCTAATTGGTTTTCTTTCTTCCCCATCCTTCGGCACCTTCCTATGGTTTGGAAGAAGGCTATCCAATAAGCGCAATAAGTTTACCCTCCCCTAATCCTATGAGCCCTCACAACCTGAGAGAAGGTAAAAGAAAAAGACAACTGAATAGTCCTATTCAATTTCTCCAGAACCGGAAACTATTCTTGAATCTGAAACAAGTTTCTTCGAGTTCGTATGTAACTATACGATGGTCAAAACCAATAAATCTGGATCTTCATAGTTATACGGAATATTCCGGAGAAAAGCAAAAGGTAAAAGTATGAGTGGCAATGAAGTATGCAACTCTGACAATCCAAAAGCCAGTGTGTTTTAAGAAGGTTCGGTTAACTTGGTTTATGAGTTCTAGTCTAGAGTCGGGTCATGGTCGCTGCCAAAGAGAGAGAGAGAGAGAGAAAAGAAACACTCAGCGTGCACTCTAACCTAGTTCAGAATGGTTAATCACTTTATCTAATCAGAATGTCTCCCACTGTATCCTCAAATTCTTATCCAAACCCAAAAGAAGAATTTGTCGGGATCATCTAAAATAACCAGAGGAGTAAACTAACTCATCAGTGGGAATCGGGATCCAACTATCATCGCATGATAACCTGATGGAATCCACTCAAGTAATCACACTCCAGAATGTATGCGCATGCCTGGCAAGTTTCCTGTATTTTTGAAACACCCGATGTGATTTCTGCCCCATGCTCTTATGAGCTTGACGAAGGACAACATATCATAAGTCGCAGTCAAGTTCTACCGGTTATTGTCCAGCTTAATTTGAACCCACCCGTACATACCCTTGATGAAGGCTAACATAGTAGTACGACTGTCCCAAACCAACGCATCTACCTATGCAACAGAAAAGTAACAAATAGCTACTATACACTATCCCTTGACGAAGGCCAACATACATAGCATGAATACTAAGTGCTACCCGTCTGAAATGACAAAGGGCTACGAATGATTTTTGGTGAAAACCCTTTAACGTAATGAATTCGATATCGTTGAAGGAGACGGATGCTTTACAAATATATAGTGGCAAAAACCTTTGCTAAAGAGGTCACTCCCCGTGAAAGGATCTCGGCTCTTTTCTCGTCGAATGAGGTGCAGGATTGTAACTCCTTAGGATTCGATTAGTGTTAGTTCAGACGGTAATGCGGATTTTTTGTAAAAGATTTACCAATTTGGGTTCCTCACATTTCATAACATTTAATTAATAATTTATTATTATTTGTTATGACATGCACACACATGTGCATGTTTATGTGAGGGTGTGTTTTTGTAATCTCGATCAGTGACCATGACAACTTAACCTAATCTAATCCTTGCTTTAACCCTTAACATAAACCCCTAGATATTTTTGGTTGTGAGAAGATATTTTCATTTGCATTTTGGATGTTAGAAGAAGTGGCTCATGAGTCATGCTAGCATTTATGTGAGAGTTAATGCTTGGTGCACTCACCTTAACCTCACCTCTTTCTCTCTTTTCTTCACACACTCTCTCCCTTTCTCTCTCATTTCATCTCTTATCATTTTCTTCACCTCCCTCATTTCCTCAACTGAACACTTATCTTTCCCTTATCATTCTCTTCACTAATCCATCACAAACTTCACAAAATCTTACCAAAATCACTTCTTTTGCCTTGATTTGCCTCTTGGATACCTTGGAGCTTGGAAAGCAAGGATCTTTGAGCTTGTGGGAGTAGGTATTGATCTTTTTCTATTAAGTAGGAGTTTTTTATATAGTGTAGCTTATAAGTTTCAATTTAGATCACGTTATGTATCGTTTCGTGCAAATATCATATTTTTTAAGTGTAGTTTTGGGTCTCGGATGATCTGCTATCAAACCAGGTATTTCTTGCAAAAGTTCCCATCACAGTGACTTAGTGTAGTGACCTAGAACCTACCCTCAAAATACGAGCCCATTTCCTCAAGTTCTGGCCGCAGTTTTATTTCTTCTGGCCGCAATTTGCGGCCAAAGTTGGGTGGTTGGTGGTGTGTTTTGGTGTAGGGTCTCTGGGGATGTATGTGGTCTCGTGGTATTTGTAACTTATACAAATTGTTGGTATAGCAAAATCTGGGATCACTTGCTTGTTTTATTGTGTGTCGTTTCACGCGTTACGTTATCCGATACGGTCCGTGTTCTGTGTTGCTGTTGCTCTGAGTTGGTATTGTTGCGTCTCTATGCACGTTAGCCACAATACGAACACTTGAGAGTATGTTTTGTGTTGTCGCATCGGTCTAACGTAGTTTGTACGTGTTATTGGTCGTTTGCTAATATATACATATTATATTGTTTTATATTTTAGGATCGCAGGTGGGGACTTCGGGTGCTGCGCAGAAGGGAAAGAGAGTTGTTGGCTTTACATTACCAGATTGTTGGTGAGTAGATTTAACATCTACAGGGGGATCGCCCGCATGGTGTTATGCGTCTGGGCTAGATAAAATGACATGAGTATTAGTTTGAAGTATACGGATATTGATTGTGAATGTATACCTTTGTTGCTTATCTCATTTCCTTATGTATGGACTTAGTATTAATGAGACACAACACCATTATTGACGGTTCATGATTCACGGGCACTAATTGTATGCTACACACACACCGTCAATAATTGCCGTGACGCGCACAACACCTACACATATGTGATATTGTATTGTTTAGGGACATTGAGACATGATCCCTATTTCGTTTTTTGCATATGACATATAGCATACCTGTATACCTACATGCTTACACATATGCCTTGACATGCTTACATGCTAGTTACCTCTATACCTATATAGTATTGTACCATTAGTGATAGGTATATACACATATGAGACATAGCTACATGTACATCTCGCATACATACTTACACTTATACCTGGAGGGTGTTACATCATTACTGATAGGTAGATACATATACCTACATGTTTATACATATATCTTGCTATAGCTACGTGTTCACCTTTATTTGATGTTATATGGACTTAGAGAAATTAGGAACCGCATGATATACATATTAACTTGTTGCAGTTAAATAGTGGCTTTTCCTATATATGCCCACATTACAGTTTTATGTTGCATATATTATATTCATGGATTTTCGCATCGAGATATGGATTTTTCATGATGTTTTCTGGATTTGAGGACCGTGGTAGTTTCATGAAATTATGCATTATTTGAAAAACCCGATTTCTCTTGATATGATATTTCAGTATCCACAATGAGATTTATCGGTTCTGATATATATACCCCATACGAGGAACGGAGGGAGCCGTGTGCGGTAACATCGTGGGGCCCGAAGGTACCCCGGGGCAAGAATTTCGTGGAGTAGACGATGAGTTAGTGGGGGAACCATACCTACCGGTGACAGTATCTATGACTCGGTGGTTATCGTGGGGATACCGATCAGAGTCATGTATGTATAGATACGTCGAAAGGCGGGGGCCGAAGCTGGGCACTCGGGTTTTCGAGATAGCGTATGATACTACCTATCAGGGGCCAGTCGTGGTCACAGCACTTGATAGATCAGTATTTATGTGTCGATGCTTGACACTTGTTTTCATGATATTTTCACTCCTAAGTATATATAATAGTGGAATGGGACACTGTTATATATATATATATATATATATATATATATATATATTAGTAGAATGGGACGCTAATATATATGTATACATATCTAATTTATATACATCATCATAATGATTCATGCAAATATAATTATTAATTTTATGAGATTTACTTGATATTGGATACATGATATATGGGATTTACTTGATATTGGATACAGGATATACGAGGTTTACTTGATATTGGACACTCAGGATATATGAGACTTACAGGATATGAAGGCCAATTTGGGGGATGATTTGTGGAAATTTGGGATTTAGATTGTCTTGATGGACTTTGGTCCTGCCACGAGGTCAGGATTCAATGGGAATGACATGTTTTATCCCATACTCCGCATTTATTGTATTTGCATTGCTTCATGTATTGGTAGTACCTGATAAAGTACATTTCATGACTGTTGCATTTACATACTGCTATTTTAGATGCATTTATTGTTCATGTATTAGTAGTACCTGATAGAGTACCTTACATGACTGTTGCATACATATTGGCCTTTATTGTTTCATGTATTAGTAGGACCTGATAGAGTACCTTTCATTCTGTTGCACATATATTGGCATTTATTGTTATCAGGTTGCATGCATTAGATTCGCGCTGTACGTCCATACTTACGATTGCCTGCATATGCTATTTACTATTCACGAGTTGGCAACTCACCCCCGTTGTGCCACAGGGTTTCCAGGTTGTTCCTCAGAGTAGTCGAGGCAGGGTTTCCGCCTATCTTATCATCTTTTGAAGCAGATACCACTTCAGCTGACTGTGTGCAGTTTTGTTTATGTGGATTTTGCGGTTATCCGTTGTTGTCTATTGTATATTCGTTGTATCCTGTAATCTCCTTCTACCACTTTCTTGTATGATTTAGAGACTTGATGCGAGGGCGATATTGTATATTATTTTGTGACTTGGATGTCTTTTATGCAGTATTATTTAAATCGTCTTTTATTTCTTCGCTACGGCGTCGTATATCTGTTGTGGTGGTTGTTTTCCGCTGTTGGGCGTGGTTTTGCTCCCGTTTGGGGATGCTTTACTTATATTTATGTTGTACCCATTTTTAGGGTTAGTTTTTACAAAGGAGGTGCTGCCGAAATTTTAAAGGAAATAAAGTTTGGCTTTAAAGAATTTGGTTTGAGATTTCAAAAGTTTTGAAAAAGCTATTATCACTTACTACTTTTGATGGTTTAGAATGCTGGGTTTACGTCTTACTTAAATTTCTTTATGCCTGTAGACATTGCGTAGTTTAAGGGCCGTTACATGCCAAATTTCGGGTCGTGACAAAGTTGGTATCAGAGCGCTAGGTTTTACCTTTCGGAGTGTAGAATGACCTTGGTATGATGGAGTAGGTAGCTTAAGCAGTGTAACGTAGTGTGTGTATGTCCACGGCATACTCACGATCACGATACTCCGCCTAAAGTGACCTAAGTACTAATTGCTTGAAATTCCTTCCTTGATAATATATCCTTGTGATTCGATTTCCGTGTTCTTATCGAATCCTTTTTCCACGTATAGCCTTTGCCGCCGATGACTATGAGGACTCAGAGTGATGCAGCGAGGGCCAAGGTCAAAGTTGACTCGGGTGGGACGAGGACTGACCAGGATGGCACGCTCGTTGCACTGGAGCAGATGGATCCACCTTCTACAGATCGTATCGCTAGGCTTGAGGCAGAGATGCAGGACTTGCGCCAGACGATGAGGTCATTGCTTGAGGTCAATCGAGCGCAGCGACAGGAGGTTGTCACCCCAGTTACACAGTTGTTCCTTGCGATCGGCACACAACATAGTGTTACGTATACAGCACCAGTGGACGCAGCCCTATTCGATGAGGAGCGTCTTTCCGAGACTTTGGGAGTTCGAGGACAGAGGAGGACTCGCACAGGTGTACCAGCCTAAGGACAGAGGTTCAGTCGCCGTGATATGTTTCATGCACGTCGTGGGAGTAGCAGAAGCTTGGGACGAGGATAATCGCTCAGCTCTCATCCCCAGGAGGGTCAGCAGTAATCGCGTGGATGTTTCTGATGCGGGAGCCTTCATCACCTCATCTGGAATTGTTCCTTAGCACTGCGTCAGAATCGTATTCAGAAAGGTCATAGTCGCGGAGGATTCGCTCATAGGGGACAGGTTGGCAGAGGAGGAGTTCAGCCAGTTGCGGGTAGAGGGCAAACACGAGAGTTTGGATCTACTCTCGGGACGTGCGGGCGTCCAATGCAGAGTTTTCAGGTATTCTTAATTCATATGTTCTTTTGATGCACTTGTTTGCTTTACACACTTTATGCCGTGGTTGGGCCGAGAGTCATGTTAACTAGATCAGCCGTTTGTTGTGTTAACTTCTGTCAGCGATTCTTTTATTGCACGGCCCGTGTTTCGGTCGTGTGCCAATCGGATAGGAGATAGAGATTCGTCCGTCGTTTTGATCCTTCTAGAGATGCTGGATTTGACGTTCTCCTGGGCACAGGCTAGTTAGCTACGTGCTAGGAATTTGTAGACTGCCGTGAGGAAACAATCAGGATTTTGTTTCCCGGCGAGTCAGTTCTTGTTGTGCAGAGGGATAGTGGTGCCGCCCATCACAGCTTGAATTCAGCCTTTTTCGCTTGTCGGCTTTTAAGGATTCTTGGCTTTCATTCGGGATACCGGAGCTACAGTGAGTTTGTTGGACCAGCTTCCTATCGTGCGAGAGTTTTCCGACGTTGTTCCAGATGAGCCGGCGGAGCTTCGGGAGCTTAAGGATCAGCTGCAGAGTTGCTAGTTAGGGGGACTTGTACGTCCAAGTGTTTCGCTTTGGGGAGCTCCTATTCTGTCGTCGGGGAGAAAGACGGCAGTTTGAGGTTGTGTGTTGATTGATCATCAATTGAACCGTGTTACGGTGCGGATAGGTATCCTTTACCTCGCATTGACGATTTGTTCGACTTGCTCCAAAGTGCGAGACATTTTCTAAGTTTGTTTGGGATCAGGTCATTAATGGTTGCGGGTTCGGAGTGATGACATTCCGAAGACTGCTTTGTGTGCGATACAGGCAACATGAGTTTTTTGTGGTGTCGTGGACTCACCAATGCCCTAGCAGCATTCCTGGATGTGATAAACCAGATTTCTTCAGGCCGTTCCTTGACCGGTTGATTATTTTATTATTGATGACATTCCGGTTTATTCCAAGAGTAGTGAGGAACGTGAGCAGCACTTAAGGATTAGTTTTGCAGACATTAGGAGGACACCAGCTGTTTGCTAAATCCTCTGGGTGTTCATTCAGGCTTGATTGTGTTGACTCCTAGGTCTTGTAGTTACGGGAGACGGTTTTCATATGGTCCCGAGGAAGATTGAGGCCGTACAGCTTTAGCTCAGACTTGTGTACGGGACGAAGGTCCGCAAATTTTTGGGCTTAGCTGGTTTTTACCTCCATTTCTTGCAGGATTGCTAGTGTATCACTGCACCGTTGCCTGAACTGACCGGAAAAGAGGTTCCTTTTCTTTGGACCGTGGCATGCGTGCGGAGTTTTTAGCAGTTGAAGACTGGTTGACAACTGCACCAGTTCTATCTTTGCTTTCTGGTTCGGGCAAGTTTGTTTATTAAATGTGATGTTTTGCAAGTGGGGCACGATTGTGTACTGATGTAACACTATAGAGTTATCGCTTTTTCTTCCCGAAAGTTGGGGAAATTACGAGCAGGATATCCCACTCATGATCTGGAGATGGCCGCGGTGGTCGTGCGTTGAAGATTTGGGACACTACTTGTGTGGAGAGTCGTGTCAGATTTTCACGGACAACCAGAGCTTAATGTATATCTTCCTGCAGTGGGTTTTGATTGTTGAGACAGCGCCGTTTGATGGAGCTTGTGGAGGATTGTGTTTGTGAGATCCTCGTTACCCGTGGCAAAGCGATTGTGGTAGCTGATGCTGGAGTCGTAGGCCCGGGGTTAGCTTGTTCCAGTAGTGCACAGTTCTGAGACAGTCTTCTGCAGATTTACAGTTCTTGTGCGATCGTTGAGTACAGCTTAAGTTCGCTTATACTGAGGGGACAGCTTACTCCTGTCCGCGCCCGTCCAATTTTACTTAATCGTTTTTGTGAGGCACAGCCCACCGATGCTTGTTGTCTGTGATACTTGAGCATGTTCGGCAGGGTAATGATTCGGAGTCCTTGATTTGTGACTAGGGTGTGCTACGTTTAGGGACGCGTTTGTATGTACCTGACACTAATGGGTAGAGGCGCGAAATCCTAGAGCAGGCACATCAGTTAGCTTTCTATGTTCATTCAAGTTCACCAATATGTAACGTGACTTGTGAGATATTTACGGGTGGGCAGGGATGAAGAGTGAAGTTTTGGATTTCGTTTCGAGGTGTCTGTCTTGTTGTGAGCTAAGGTTGAGCATCTGAGACCGGCTGGAGAGTTGCAATATTTAACCATTCTGGAGTGGGATTGGGAGCAGATCTCTAAGAATTTCGTTGTGGTGTCTACCCAGGTTTAGGCAGGGTATGACTCCATTTAGGTGTTTGTTGTCCGGTTATGCTCAGTTTGCTCAGTTGTTCTTCGTTAAGTTATGCGTTGCACGGAGTTCCTTCATGTGTTGTATCCAATGGAGGCACCCTATTCGCTTGCCGTCTTGGGCAGAAGCTTCAGGAAGCCTTGGGTACTGATTGAGCTTTAGCTCCGCTTTTTCCATCCGCAGGAGGACGGTTTATGAGAGCGGGCTATACAGACTCTTGAGGATATTCTTGTGCGTACGTACTAATTGTTGTCGGCAGTTAGGATCGTCACTTGCCATTGTTAGGGTTCTCTTTCGATAGCTGTTATCAGGAGACATTCCAATGGGCAACCTTTAGGTTTTGTTTGGTAGGTCGTGTCGATCGCCAGTCTATTTTTCTAACTCCGCGTGAGTAGGATTTTTGGACTCCAGCTAGTCAAGAGGCTTCGGAGAAGATCCAGTTAGTTCAGGTCAGGATGAGAATAGCCCAGTGCAGGCAGAGGTCTTATGCCGACCGTGGTGGTCGCGGACTTGAGTTCGCAGTGGGAGATCATGTATTCCTATGGATTTTCCGATGATTGACGTGTTGAGTTTAGGGAATCTTATCTCAGGATTGTAGTTCCTTTTGATATCCTCAAGCGAGTTGTTCCGTTGCCTATAATTTGGTACTTCCGCCCAGATTATTGAGTATTCACCCCGTATTCTTTGTGTCGATACTTCGCAAATACCTTCATGACCTTTCTCACATGATTCAACACCAGACCATTTAGCTTGGACGCGATCTTTTTTCACCGGCAGCCAATTGTGTTAGTGGTTCGGTAGGTGGACAAATTTCGTGTAACGTTTTAAAAACCGTTTAAGTAAAATTTCGGAGAATCGGTAAAATAAAGGATGTTTTCCGTAAAATTCAAGATATAATTATCTTTCATCATAAAATCGAATATACTTATTCTAGCTATGTAATTGCTAGTATTTGGTGTTTATTGAGTCACTTGCAAATTTTCTAGTTGACTGAAAAAATTTCCGAAATTAATTATTTTAATATTATTTTAAGCCATCACTAATAAATTAATTAGTGATAATTAGAAATCAGAATGGGTTAATACAAGTTTTGTGCATCATGACACATTTAAACTAGAATGTAACATGTGGCTTTTATAAAAAAAATTGTTGTCAAACGGTTTTAGAAAATATGATAGAAAAGGCTTATTTTGCGAAAATTAAGTTAAATAGATGTGAGATGGGCTTTCATTACTTGGAAAATTTTCCACAAACACACACAGACCCATCTCCTAACTTGCTCGGCCGAGCCTATGCTGCCCCTACCTCACACTCCATTTTGGGAATAATATGAAAAGTTAAAAAAAAGGCAATAAAGAAATAATGTATGGAATTAGATAATTATGGTATGGAATTGTGTTGACTTTGAAACCCACATCTTTCCCTCTCCCTTTCCCTCTCTTGGCCGACCCCCCTTCCAACAGCAGCCCCCAAAATTCCCAACTCATTTCCTCTCCAAAATCCATCATATTTGCATCAAAAATCCCACAAACTCCAAATTAAAGCCCTACCCATTTTTCCTTAGCCTAATCTAACATGAATCTTGGAGAAAAGTTGCCATTTTGGAGGCTATGATTTTCATGTTTGATCTCTTGGTCATGAGGTATAAGCTTCATCCCAATTTGTTACTTGTTAATTGTATGTTTGAATCTAGTTTTAATTAAATGTTGTTATAGCCTTAATTACAAAATGGAAGTTTAAAGAGAATGGGGTTTGAATTCAAGTTAGGGTTTTGAGTAATCAGATTATGGTTGTGAGTTGTATTTAACATGTTAATACTTTGCTAAAACTAATCTAGTTGCTAATTTACTAATTGTTGCTTGTAAATTGTTAAAATTGGATTTTTAGCAAACTAGGTTTTTGAAATTAATTCAAAATGTGAGATTAAAATATGGTTACGGTTTTCATCACATCATTAACAATATAATGGGTGGTTTGACATTTAAAGACATGTAAAATGTAAGCTACTTTCTAGTTTGCCAATTGTTATTTTAAAAATTGTCCAAATCATATATTTTGTAAACTAGATTTTTAGAATTTTGAAAATTAGTGGGATTAAAAATATAGTAATGGTTTGGGTGGCTTAGTTAAGATATTTAGTGAGTATTGTAGCCACTAAAATCGTTAAAACATTTAGTTTTGTACTAAAATGGAAAAGTTTGCTTAATAGGTTTTCGGAAAAATAGCTTTTAAAGTGAGTTTAAGGTTTTAGTGAATTACAACCTATTTCATATAATAATTAGTGTTTTGTGAATGTGAAAATGGGTACTTTGGGGTTTTTCTCGATCAATCGGCGTTTTTACGCCGATGTCGAGGGTTATTTGGTTCTTTTGCATGAGCGGGCCATAGGTTTTGACCTATGTGAGATTCGTGCGTCATTGGGTCATGAGTCGGATTTTAATGCGATACGATGTATTATGACATGTAGGTACCCTCACGAGGACTTCGATACGACAAGCAAGCGCGTGGCGACATCGTCATTGCCATGCGAAGATCAAGGTGAGTAGATATATATCTACGGGGAGAAGTCGGGTGGATGGCGTATAGCACCCCGCAATGTCGTAAGAAAAGATATGTTGTGATATAGATATACTTAAATGTGATATTAAGGGATATGAACACTTAGCATGAAAAGCTTTAGAAGGTCACGAGTTAGTTTTAGCGAGAATTGAGGAAAGTGATTTAGTTGGTTTCATAGTCGCAAAACCTAGAGTAAGGTTGTTACACATACACATTGTAGGGTTACTAGGCACAATCACAATGGTCTATAAGGCATCAACCATACCCGATTTAAATTTTACATGTGCCGAACAACCCTAACCAAGATCTTAGACTAGAGATTAGGCGAAAACAATAACAAGTACACAACTTTACTTCTAAGAGTTAGGGATTACAACCTTTGTAGTCCGGTCCTTCACTTCATAAGCTCCATGTTGTGGTCCCTTCGCTGCGATCATCAAGTTCCCGGATTCTAGAGAGGCTCCATGAAGAGAAAGATGCAAGCTTACTTCCAATCTTCGATAACAAAGATGATCTACCTTAAAGAAACTCAAACCCAAGCTCTTGATTTGCTAATCAAGTATTAGCAAAGCAAACACCCTAATCTAAGTGGCTAGAATAGATGAGGAAGATGAAGTAGGAATTTAGCTCTCATTTGTTTTCAATTTCTCTCTCATTTTCATTACTAATGAAAAAGCTAGAAAGCTTTTCACCAAGGAAGAAGAAGAAGAAGATCAAAATCCTTTTGTGATGAATAATGAAAACTCAAGTGAGGTTAGAAATGCAACCATGGGTTAAGTATGAAGACTTAACCCATGTAGAGAAACAACTATGGTTAAAGGGTTGGGTTGGGTTAAGGAAATCTCTATGCAAAATATCAAGGTCAAAGTCAAAGCTTCAAGAAGCTTCTTGAAAGCCTCATGAAAGCTTAACCCTAATCCAAACCCTAACCAAATTTATTCTCCACAAAACATGTTGTATTATAACCCTAACATGTTACAATATTATATATCACATATACAATATTTATTGTAACAAAATAAAATAATACAATTAACATATACCACATATATATCAATGTATTACCTGAGTGAGAAAAAGAATCTTTAACTGAGCTTATATTAGTTAACGCAATTTAATATATCAAATATATAATTATACATTAAATTATCGAATAAACACTTGATCCGATAATCCGGCTATTTCATAAATAACCGACTAATATAATCTGTATCAGTTCATCGAATCAACACTTGATCCGATGACCCGGCTATATCACATATACCCGGCCGATATCACATATCGCGAGAATCTAATACGGTATCACATACACGTATTGTTCTCGATCCCGCATATATCATATATGTGCTCCTACTCCGGTTTGCCTGAGCCAGGAAACCTCTGTGTAGGACTTTAAAGAATCGTCAATACGCCGGCAGTAGGTGATGACCATATCAAACACCCACAAGCTGCAAGCGGTCAGCTAAACGTAACAGCCACCCAGGTATTGAGCGATTAGAAGATCAACAAGCAAGCCTGCACATTCTCCTGCGAATCCAATCAGTAACACTTCCGTACAGTCCGGTCTCTTCGTCTGATATGTCGCATATCTCGCCTAGGGGTGGTAAACGTCAGACCCCAGTAGCTTGATAAGTCGTGTCGATATGAGGTCCATAACAGTTCAAGAAACTACTGATAACACTTACCAGTAAATCTCAGCAACCCTGGCCAGGGATTTCAAGTTATAGCCAATCGAACACAGCGCAACATCAACTCCCTATACCGGGAGAGACGAAACCCCTCCTATCGCTCATTGCCTCCATGTGATTCGGGACTGTACCCAAAAGCAACCTTTTTGCATGCCCTCTTGGACGTAGTATGATGGAAATCAAAGCACAGTGGGATCTCACAAGACTCTATGACGATCTCGGGTCTACAGACTAACCTGTACCAGTGTCACCAGAGAACTGCCGTCTGACATGAAGTATAATACCATCTGGGAGTTCTCGGTGAGTCCGTCCAGTGTACCCAGTCTCCACTGAGCACCCGTATACCTTCTCTGATGTCAAACACCAATGGATATGGGATCATCCATCGCCCATCATATGGGTCAAGAAGCGTGTACGCTAGTCTACTCTGGTATATCGATGCCCTATCTCGATACACCTACGACTAGGTACATTTGGAGGATGTACTTGGTGACTACTCTGTCCCCACTAGTATGATCCGCATCATAGTCCTGGTAGTCAAGTACTCATCCTTAGGGCTTTATCAACATGTAACATAGAGACAATCAGAGTACATGTTAAGATAAAGAGCAACCAGATAGCGCACTATCATGTCGAGCAAGAAAGCCCTCCCTATATATGTCTAAGCATCTACTACAATATACATCGTATGTACAGTAATGGCCTCTAGGGCATATGTATAACTAACAATCTCCCACTTTCTCTAGAGCCATCTGTTGTGGTATCGCATACCCAACCATCAGCTGTGGGAAATAGGCCTTTGTGAGTGGATCCGCGCTGTTGTCCTCTGTGTCTACTCTCCTAACCTCGATCTCCCTGGAGATCAACCATCTCCATGATCAGGTGGTACTGCCTAAGAATTATATCTGGATTTCTGATGGGATGGGGGTTCCTAGGCCAAAGCCATAACTCCATTGTCACACAATGGTTGGAACGAAGTTCATCTCGTGAACTTATATATATATCCAGACTGCCTCTTTGGTAGCATCCTTGGTAACGATGTATCTTGCCTTTAATCATCTAGTAAGTCACGGTATCTAGCTTGGAACTCTTCCAACAAACCGTCCCTCCACTGATGGTAAAGACAATGCCCGTGACTGACGTTCAGTCGTCCTTATCATCCTAGAACCTTTTCCAGTGATTCTCCCCAGGATCGATTGATACCATCTCACTACAATTAGTGAGAATCCTAACATCTATTTAGATCTATCTCATAGATATAAAACCTAGGATTTAAGAGTTATCACTTTGATCTTATATGGAGAATCCTTGTGATAAGCGGAGATTGACCGAGCTTAGCATAGGAAACTCCTTCCCTATCAAGAGTATGTCATTCACATACAATACGAGGATCACCACCATACTTTCTACTACCTTTTTGTATATACAAGGTTCATCTACCATTTTGATGAAGTCAAACTCTTTGACTACCACATCAAAACAGACGTTCCAACTCCGCGATGCCTGTTTTATCGCATAAAACAACTTGCACACGTTTCCGCTGCTCCCACTGTCTACGAAGCCCTTTGGCTGTGTACTTATAGACACTCTCTTTTAAATCACTATTTAGAAAAGTAGTCCTGACACCCAACCGCCAGATATCGTAGTCATGGTATGTAGCAATTGCAAGTAGGATCTGGATGGACTTAAGCATAGCTTTGAAAGTCTCAACTTTTCCATGTACACCAAGTAATCTTCTCAAGATATACTTGCTCCTGATGGGGATTTAACCCTTCAGATGAAGCAACCAAACTCCATACTTTGTTGGTGTATAAGGATTCCATCTCAGATCGCTAAGCATCCATCCATTCTTACAGAGTCCCGCTCCTGATGGCCTGCTCGAAACTAGTTAGGTCATCATCTCATGATGCAATCCTCGCTCCCACTGTCATAGAGAAACCGAAGTATCTCTCAGCTGGGTGAGGAACCCTACTAGATCGGCGGAGAGGCTGAGGTTCATTAGAAACTATTGAATCCTTCGGGTTTACCAAATCATTAGCTGTAGTTTGTATAGCTGGAACTCCTTCCAGCTCTATAAAACTGACCTTGCCTCGAGCTTTGTCCGAATTTTGTTTTTAGACATAGACTGGACAACCCCAAATCTTAAAATACTTAAGATATGGGCTCTTCCCATTCCATATCACATATGGAGTGGTAGGCTTCTGATTTGATTGGAACCCTATTCAATAGGTATGCAGCTTCACAAGTGCATAACTCCCTAAAGGAAATAGGAAACTCATTAGTACTCAACATAGAGCGCACCATATCTAATAGGGTGAGATTGCTCCGCCCCGATACACCGACGTGCTATTGTCTATATGGAGGAGTAACGCTGAGAGAGAATCTCATTTTCCTTTACAATAGTCCAGGAATTACGTGCTCAAGTATTCTCCTTCCTGATCACATCAAAGGACATAATACTTATACCCGTTTTGGTTCTCTACTTCTAACTAATATTCATTGAATTTTTCAAAAGGTTCAAACTTTTGTTTCAACAGGAACACATGTGCGAATCTTGAGAGATCATCAGTGAATATAATAAAGTACAAAGAACCAGTCCTGGCATGTGTAGACAGGGGACTCACATACAACATCATGTATCAATCCCAACAGTTCACTAACTCTTTCTTTATTTCCAATAAACAGAGCTGTGGTCATCTTATCTTTGGGACATGACCGACAAGTTTCACAAGATGTAAATTCAAACTAATTTAAATATGCATCTGAATGTAACTTCAGCTAGTCGGGTCACATTGATATGACCTAGTCTAAAATGCCTCAAGAAGGATTCGTTCATTTCTGAACTCTTCCTCTTGTGTGTGTTCTATATACTAAGAACTGTAATTTGATTTAGAACGTATATGTAGGGTTCCTAGGCACACTCAAGAGGTTCCACAATGCATCAACCATGCCAAATTCAAATTTTCCATGTGCCAAAGAACCCTAATGCTAGATCGTTAACTAGAGATTAGGCGAAACTACAAGTAAGCAAACTACTTTGCTAATAAGTGAAAGGGACTACAACCTTTGTAGATCCGGTTCTCCACTTCTTTAGCTCCGTGATGACGTCCCTCCGCTGCGATCATCGGGATCCCGGACTCTAGCGATGGTTTCGTCGGAGAAATGATCGGGCTAGGTCGTAGACTTCGATGCCGAAGATGATCTACGTCGAGGCGACTCAAACTCAAGCTCCATCTTCACTTGGTGATGAACCTTGTGAAGAAAACACCCTATACAACATGCCAAGTGGTAGAGGATGAAGAAATAGGAAGTGGGTTCACTTTGGATTTGGATTTCTCACTTGATTTCATCACTTAGAATTTTCTAGCAAGCTTTTCTTTTCTTCATGAAGAAGAAGAAGAAGAAAGAAAAAGAATTATCTCTAAAAGAAAATTCAAGTGAATCTTATCATAATGCAACCATGGGTGAAGTTAACACATGTAGAGAATAAACTAGGGTTTAGGCTAATGGTTAGGTTAATGAACAAAACAAAATGGTAAGACTTTTTCAAAGATGCTGTGAAGCATCATGAAACTTCAAGCATGTAAAAAGAAAAAGCCACCATTTAGTTTTAACAAAATAAATAAATAAGTAAAACCCTAACCATTAACTTAAACATGGTTTAAAGCATACACACACCCAAGTTTGCATGTATCATCAAACATGATACAAACTAGTGCACAAAAATATATCACATATGCAACTTGTGCACATCGAGTGAGAAAATCAATCTTAAGTGAACAATACTAGTTAATGTAAAGTAATATATCTAATATATAATTATACATTAAATCATTAAATCAACACTTGATTTAATGATCCGGTCATATCGCATATAACCGACTAATATCAAGTGTATCAATGTATCGAATCAACACTTGATTCGGTAACCCGGCTATATCTAATATAACCATCCAATGATACAAATCGCGAGAATAGAATTCAGTATCACATACTGGTATTATTTTCGGTCCCGTACATATCTCATATGCGCTCCTATTTCGTTTCGCTTGAGCAGGAAATCTCTGTGTAGGACTCTAAAGACTCGTCAATACGCCGGTAGTAGGCGATGATTATATCAAACACCCATAAACCGCAAGCGGTCTGCTAAACGTAACGGCCACCAGGGTATTGAGCGATCATAAGATCAACGAGCAAGCCCGCTCACACTCCTGTGAATCCAACCAGTAACACTTACCGTACAGTCCGGTCTCGTCGTCTGATATGTCGCATATCTCGCCTAGGGGTGGTAAATGTCAGACCCCAGTAACTCGATAAGTCGTGTCGATATGAGGTCTATAACAGTTTGAGAAACTACTGAAAACACTTACCAGTAAATCTCAGCAGCCCTGGCCAGGGATTTCCGGTTATAGCCAATCGAACACAGCACAACATCAACTCACTATACCGGGAGAGATGAATCCCCTCCTATCGCTCATTGCCTCTATGTGAATCGGGACTGTACCTAAAAACCACCGTTTTGCACGCCCTCTTGGATGTGGTAAGGTGGAAATCAAAACACAGTGGGAATCACACAAGACTCTATGATGATCTCGGGTCTACAGACTAAGCTGTACCAGTGTCACCAGAGAACTGCCATCTGACGTAAGGTATAATACCATCTGGGAGTTCTCGGCGAGTCCGTCCAGTGTACCCAGTCTCCACTGAGCTCCCGTATATCATCTCTAATGTCAAACACCAATGGATATGGGATCATCCATCGCCCATCTGTATGGGTCGAGAAGGTATACGCTAGTCTACTCTGGTATATCGATGCCCCATCTCGATACACCCACGACTAGGGACCTTGAAGGATGTACTTATAGACTACCATGTCCCCACTAGTATGATCCGCATCATAGTCTAGGTAGTCAAGTACACATCCTAAGGGCTTTACCAACATGTAACAGAGAGACAATCAGTGTACATGTTAAGGTAATGAGCAACCAGATAGCATACTATCATGTCGAGCAAGAAAGTCCTACCTATATATGTCCAAGCATCCACTACAATATACATCCTATGTATAGTAATAGCCTCTAGGGCATACATATAACTAACAATCTCCCACTTGCACTAGGGCCATCTGATAGCAGTGGTTGTAGTATCTCATACTCAACCATCCCATAAAAGTCTCTCTCTGGGAAAAGGGCCTTTGTGAGTGGATCCGCGCTGTTGTCCTCTGTGTCTGCTCTCCTAACCTCGATCTCCCTGGAGATCAACCATCTCCATGATCAGGTGATGCTGCCTCAGAATATGTCTGGGTCACTGATAGGACCAGGGTGCCTGGGCCAAAGCCACACTTCCATTTTCACACAATGGTAGGAACCTAGTTCATCTTATGAACTAATATATACCCAGACAGCCGCTTTGGTAGCATCTTAAGTAGCGAAGTATCCAGCCTTTATCGTCTAGTATGCCACGGTATCTAGCTTGGAACTCTTCCAACATACTGTCCCTTTACTGAGGGTAAAGACAATGCCTGTGACTGACTTTCAGTCGTCCTTATCACCCTGGAACCTTTCCAGTGATTCTCCCCAGGATCGATTGATACCAACTCACTACATCTAGTGAGTATCCTGACATCCAATTAGATCTATCTCATAGATCCAAAACCTAGGATTTAGTAGGTATCACATTGATCCTATATGGAGAATCATTGTGATAAGCGGAGATTGACCGAGCGTAGCATAAGAAACTCTTTCCCTAACTAGAGTATGTCATCCACGTACTCTACGAGGATCACCACCATACTCCCTACCACCTTTTTGTATATACAAGGTTCATCTACCATTTTGATGAAGTCAAACTCTTTGACTACCTCATCAAAACAGATGTTCCAACTCCGCGATGCTTGCTTTATCACATAAAATATCTTGCACACGTTTCCGCTGCTCCCACTGTCTACGAAGCCCTCTGGCTGTGTACTTATAGACGCTCTCTTCTAAAACATCATTTAGAAAAGCAGTCATGACACCCAACCGCCAGATATCGTAGTCATGGTATGTAGCCGTGGCAAGTAGGATCTGGATGGACTTAAGCATAGGCCTCAAAAAAGGTTTCATCATTAGCCATATCTGGTCTATGATGCAAACCTTTAACAAGTCTAGCTTTGAAAGTCTCAACTTTTCCATGTACACCAAGTAATCTTCTCAAGATGTAATTGATCCTGATGGGGATTTAACCCTTCAGATAAAACAACCAAAGTCCATACTTTGTTGGTGTATAAGGATTCCATCTCAGATCACTAAGCATCCTGCCATTCTTACAGAGTCCCCACTCTTGATGGCCTGCTCGAAACTAGTTGGGTCATCATCTCATGATGCAATCCTCGCTCCCACTGTCATCGAGAAACCGAAGTATCTCTTAGGCGGATGAGGAACCCTGCTAGATCGGCGGAGAGGCTGAGGTTTGTCGGAATCTGTTGAATCCTTTGGTTCTACCGAACCATCAGCTGCAGTTTGTATAGCTGGAACCATTCCTGTTCTACATAACAGACCTTGCCTCGAGCTTGTCCGGATTTTTCTTTTAGACATAGGCCGGACAACCCTAAATTTTAACAATATTTAAGATATGGGCTCTTTCCTTTCTATATCACATATGAAGTGGTAGGAAACTGATTTGATCGGAACCCTATTCAATAGATATGCAACTTCATAAGTGCATAACTCCCAAAAGGAAATAGGAAACTCAGAAGTACTTATCATAGAGCACACCATATCATATAGGGTGCTATTGCTCCACCCCGATATACCATCGTGTTATGGTGTAAACGGAGGAGTAATGCTGAGAGAGAATCTCATTCTCCTTTAGAATTGTCCAAGAATTCCATGCACAAGTATTCTCCTCCCTGATCCCATCATAGGACATAATACTTATACCTTTATTTTGGTTCTCTACTTCTAACTTATATTCTGTGATTATCTCAAAAGTTTCGGACTTGTGTTTCAACAGAAACATATGTCTGAATCTTGAGAGATCATAAGAGAATGTAATGAAGTACAAAGGACCGGTCTTGGCATGTGTAGACAGGGGACCTACATACATCAACATGTATCATCCCAAGAGTTCACTAACTCTTTCTCTGTTTCCAATAAACAGAGCTAAGGTCATCTTATCTTTATGACATGACCGGCAAGTTTCATAAGATGTAAATTCAAACTAATTTAAATATGCATCTAAATGTAACTTTAGCTAGCCGGGTCGCATTGATATGACCTAGTCTGCAATGCCTCAAGAAGAAGTCGTTCATTTCTGAACTCTTCCTCTTGTGTGTGTTCTGTATACTAAGAACTGTAGTTTAATTTAGAACGTCAATGCTTTTAGATAACGTGCCTGAACTGATCAACTCTTGATATAGGAAATGTTCAAAATATTATCCAACAATACAAAATTATATCCTTTCTTTATGAATAAAGAGACTGATATGATTTTGTATATCAGGTTCGGTATCTAATAACATTTTTTCAGAATCAATGTATTCTGGTAATACTGGGTGATAGTGACCAACAGACTTGGTTACAACACTTGCACCGTTTTCTGTCTCATGAAACTTATCACCCGTTCTCAGTTCTCTACCTTTCTGTAGCCCATGTAACAAATTACATATGCTGGATCCTGATCCGGTTTCAAATACCCAGGACGTAAAAGATACTGAGAAACGGTCCTTTGTAATGAACACACCCGAAGATGATGCATCAGTATGCACTTTCTTCGTTTGGGCGGCACGGGAAATCTGATATTCCCCAAATTTCCTGCTCGGTCTTATAACATTTATAAGTTGGAGCGGGACCAACGTTCCCCAGCTCAGTATAACAAGCGGGTTCGGTCAATACATCCGTATTATTATCTTGATTAAGGCGTGATATGGTCTCTACCTGGAGAGAGAGAGAAGAAAACACTCAGCGTATGCTCTTGCAAGATCAGATTGATTATTATTTTATCTAATCAGGATGGCTCCCACTGTTTTTATCAAATCTTCCTTCAAACCCTAAAAGGAAAGACTAGCCGGGATTAATTACACGCTACAAGTTCGCCAATCTTTCAGCCAGGCCAGTGTCGGTACTTTGAGGGAGGTTCCCGATGCTTTCGCACGAACCAAATTAAAGTAAACCTCGTTTTCCCAAAGGCGTAACCCCGTTGACACATTTTTAGACACCTACTTGATCGGCTAATTGTAATGTGTAAAACTCTCCCAGGAGTAACAATTACTCGTAGCCGGTATCGGGATCCAACTATCTCATAGAAGGTATGCAATCTCATTGCAAATTTCAACACTTGAAATTCCCGATAATTTTGCCCCTAGCGTCCTATGACCTTGACAAAGGCTAACAAACCATAGGCTGCTAGTTTGGTTCAACCCGTCATTTCTTGATTGAATTAAACCCACCCGCACGGCCCTTGACAAAGGCCAACAAGGTCGCACGACTACCCTAATCCAATCAGCATCATATGCATAAGCAGATAAGTATTATTCAGCTACCGCACACTACGCCTTGACAAAGGCTAACAAACGCAGCACGAATACTAAACAGTCCTTATCTGAAATGACGGAGGGCTACGACAGGTTTTTCTGAAAACTTATTGCGTAATGAACTTGATATCGTTGTAGAATCAAATGATTTTAAAATGGAGTGTTTTTTAGGCTTTTCTAATTTTGCTAAAGGGGTCACTCCCGGTGAAGGGATCGTCGGCCTTTTCCTCGTCGAATGAGGAGCGGGATATATCTTATATATCACTGTGCAAAGCAAAAACTATAGAAGCAATCAAAAACAAACCGAGGGTTGTAGCATCTGCCAGTTGTTGCTAAAGGGGTCACTCCCGGTGGAGGGATCTCGGCCCTTTCCTCATCGAATAAGGTGCAGGATATTCTACAAGGAACACCACGATGCAAAGCAAGAACTGTAGCTACCTGTTTTTGAAAATTCGATTCCACAACATCTTTTAGGTTTCATTTCTTTCATTAATCACATTAATGAAGTCCCACCATTTAAGTACCTAAACATCACAGATAAATACGACGTACACTTATGCCATTCGCATTCGCCTCGATGTCCCCTCATGCACCGTTAGGTTAGGTAACTAACGGTAGAGCGGGGCAGGGCTAGCGCGGGTGTAAAACATAAGAAATGTCTGTATAATATATCATATATACTATATACAGTATCTATCACAGAACATCAAATGATCACATCACAGATATCGCAGCAGAAGATATCATATGAAATATTGGATATACTAGGACGTCCGTGTTTTATTTTGAGCCTCTATAAAACACGGATTCCACGGTCGCGATGAATAGCCAAACCCACACCCCTAGACCTCTACGAGAGCGGCAAGCAACCCTACCAATTCTAGAGTTAGGAGACCCGGACTCGACTCCTCGAGTTGGTCTCCCACTGGACTCTAGAACCCGGTTACTTGTGCTCTCCTACTTGGGTCTATCCTAATGCGGAAAAGTAAATAATATACAAATGGTGACATCATCCGCAACCTGGAAGTGCCCCAATAAAAGAATATTACATACAAGTTTTTACATGAATGAAAATGAAAAACACTCATCTCACATAAAAAAAAAACCTGGTTATTCATATCGCGACGATCCAATATAACATATCCAGCAACACATAACATCACATGTCATCAACGTAAGTAAATATGCCCATCCCAATTATCGTTGACATATAGCAACGAAACCGGCGATATCACATATTACACTTACGGTCACAGAAAAGAAAGTGTAAAACTACAACAGTTGGAATCCGCAACCTCCTTAGACATCGCATGCCTAATCAAATGAATTCCTTAGACATCGCATGCCTAACAATTATAAACCCCGCATTTTAGTCTCATTATTGAAAACTCTTTTCAATATCAAGTCGGGCAATTCAACAAGATTCCCGACATGTGATCGAATGCTCGTCGGAAACTTCAGTAGACGGCCACACCCCCGATACCGTCGACGAAGTGCAATAAGGCGGAACACCGCTACCGCGAGCACCCGAACGGATGCTTTTGGCGACGGGGTTCTCCTACAGTCACTTGGTCATGGCTATGGGGCGTGGCTGTCTATTAAGTTTACCCGGCGAGTATCCGCGTACGCTACGTAATTGTGACGGACTTTTGATCGCATCAAAATTCCGTGGCAACCGATCATTTGAGACTAAAGTGCTATGTTTATAACATTCATATTAGTTATCTCATAACTACTTGTGAATTCCAAATATTGTATCACATTCCAGATAAGTAGAAAATGATAAACTTTTCGATCGAACAATCAAACACCCAAGTTTTCCCGAAACAGCTCAACACATGAAATAAGTCTAAAAACATCCATTTCATGCCACAGTACCAACGGTCCAGCCGTAGAAGGGTCAAGCCAACGCCTCACATGTGGCACGCCGTACTGCCCAAACCCTAAGGTTCAAAGGACAGTTCAAGACGGTCACATAATCGAGTTAAGGTTTGTTGTCTTCTAGAGGGTCTATCACGTTACTTGCACTACTTAGACGTCTTTAAACTACGGAAAAATCCAACATCTGGAAATTTCCCGGCAGGGGAAAAATTGGGTATTTATATCCGGTCGAACCTTTTAACATGTTCTAAAATACCCGGAAAATCAAAAACAAAGTTAAACAATCCGATCGAAACATCGAGTCCCCAAAACAACCCAGAAAACTCAACTCTTGAGAATAATTTAAAAATTCCCAGAAAACACAGGAAATTCAGATTAACATTACTGTGCAAACCGTGACAAATAAGGCTACAGTATGGCCGCGGAACAGCCGCGTAAGCCATGGTGTCGCCGCGGTTCCGCGGCTCATTGATGGAGTTACGGTCACGTGCTTCACAGTAATACCAATAAAACCCTGCTGTTTTTTTTGGATATTTTTAATTTGGAAAAATCCACTGTTTTCAAAAATGTACAGAGAGGGGTTGCGATTAGGGTTTCGGGGTTCGATCGGGTTTCTAACTTCGTCTACACTTCGCCTAAAGCTCTACCTTGGCTCTGATACCACTGTAGGGTTCCTAAGCACACTCAAGAGGTTCCACAATGCATCAACCATGCCAAATTCAAATTTTCCATGTGCCAAAGAACCCTAATGCTAGATCGTTAACTAGAGATTAGGCGAAACTACAAGTAAGAAAACTACTTTGCTACTAAGTGAAAGAGACTACAACCTTTGTAGATCCGGTTCTCCACTTCTTTAGCTCCGTGATGACGTCCCTCCGCTGCGATCATCGGGATCCCGGACTCTAGCGATGGTTTCGTCGGAGAAATGATCGGGCTAGGTCGTAGACTTCGATGCCGAAGATGATCTACGTCGAGACGACTCAAACTCAAGCTCCATTTTCACTTGGTGATGAACCTTGTGAAGAAAACACCCTATACAACATGGCAAGTAGTAGAGGATGAAGAAATAGGAAGTGGGTTCACTTTGGATTTAGATTTCTCACTTGATTTCATCACTTAGAATTTTCAAGCAAGCTTTTCTTTTCTTCATGAAGAAGAAGAAGAAGAAGAAAGAAAAAGAATTATCTCTAAAAGAAAATTCAAGTGAATCTTATCATAATGCAACCATGGGTGAAGTTAACACATGTAGAGAATAAACTAGGGTTTAGGCTAATGGTTAGGTTAATGAACAAAACAAAACGGTAAGACTTTTTCAAAGATGCTGTGAAGCATCATGAAGCTTCTAGCATGTAAAAAGAAAAAGCCACCATTTAGTTTTAACAAAATAAATAAATAAGTAAAACCCTAACCATTAACCTAAACATGGTTTGAAGTATATACACACCCAAGTTTGCATGTATCATCAAACATGATAAAAACTAGTGCACAAAAATATATCACATATGCAACTTGTGCACATCAAGTGAGAAAATCAATCTTAAGTGAACAATACTAGTCAATGTAAAGTAATATATCTAATATATAATTATACATTAAATCATTAAATCAACACTTGATTTAATGATCCGGTCATATCGCATATAACCGACTAATATCAAGTGTATCAATATATCGAATCAACACTTGATTCGGTAACTCGGCTATATCTCATATAACGGTCCAATGATACAAATCACGAGAATAGAATTCAGTATCACATACTGGTATTATTCTTGGTCCCGCACATATCTCATATGAGCTCCTATTTCGTTTCGCTTGAGCCAGGAAACCTCTGTGTAGGACTCTAAAGACTCGTCAATACGCCGGCAGTAGGCGATGATCATATCAAACACCCACAAGCCGCAAGCGGTCAGCTAAACGTAACGGCCACCCGGGTATTGAGCGATCAGAAAATCAACGAGCAAGCCCGCTCACACTCCTGTGAATCCAACCAGTAATACTTACCGTACAGTCCGGTCTCGTCGTCTTATATGTCGCATATCTCGCCTAGGGGTGGTAAATGTCAGACCCCAGTAGCTCGATAAATCGTGTCGATATGAGGTCTATAACAGTTCGAGAAACTACTAATAACACTTACCAGTAAATCTCAGCAACCCTGGCCAGGGATTTCCGGTTATAGCCAATCGAACACAGCACAACATCAACTCTCTATACCGGGAGAGACGAATCCCCTCCTATCGCTCATTGCCTCTATGTGAATCGGGACTGTACCCAAAAACCACCGTTTTGCACGCCCTCTTGGATGTGGTAAGGTGGAAATCAAAGCACAGTGGGAATTACATAAGACTCTATGATGATTTCGGGTCTACAGACCAAGCTGTACAGTATCACCAGAGAACTGCCATCTGACGTAAGGTATAATACCATCTGGGAGTTCTCGGCGAGTCCGTCCAGTGTCCCCAGTCTCCGCTGAGCATCCGTATATCATCTCTGATGTCAAACACCAATGGATATGGGATCATCCATCGCCCATCGGTATGGGTCGAGAAGGTATATGCTAGTCTACTCTGGTATATCGATGCCCCGTCTCGATACACCCACTACTAGGGACCTTGAAGGATGTACTTATGGACTACCATGTCCCCACTAGTATGATCCACATCATAGTACACATCCTAAGGGCTTTACCAACATGTAACAGAGAGACAATCAGTGTACACATTAAGGTAAAGAGCAACCGGATAGCATACTATCATGCCGAACAAGAAAGTCCTCCCTATATATGTCCAAGCATCCACTACAATATACATCCTATGTATAGTAATGGCCTCTAGGGCATACATATAACTAACAGTATATACTTTTAGATAACGTACTTGAACCGATCAACTCTTGATATAGGAAATGTTCAAAACATTATCCAACAATACAAAATTATATCCTTCTTTACTAATAAAGAGACTGATATGATGTTGTATATCAGGTTCGTTATCTAATAACATTCGTTCAGAATCAATGTATTCTGGTAATATAGGGTGAGAACTGCCAACAGACTTGCTGCAACACTTTCACCGTTTCCAACTCTTGAAACTTATCACCCGTTCTCAGTTCTCTAACTATCAGTAGCCCGTGTAACAGATTACATATGCAGGATCCTGATCCGGTATCTCATACTTAGGACGTAAAGGATACTGAGAAATAGTTCTCTGTAATGAACATATCTGAAGAAGATGCATCTGCATGCACTTTCTTCGTTTGGGCGGCACGGGAATTCGGGTAATCCCCTATTTCCTGCTCTATCTTATAACATTTATAAGTTGGAGCGGTACTAACGTTCCTTAGCGCAGTATAACAAGCGGGTTCGGTCAATACATCCGTATTATTATCCTGATTAAGGCGTGATATGGTCGCTACCTGGAGAGAGAGAGAAGAAAACACTCTGTGTATGCTCTTTCAAGATTAGATTGGTTATTAATATACCTAATCAGGATGTCTCCCACTGTTTTAGTCAAATCTTCCTTTAAACCCTAAAAGGAAAGACTAGCCGGGATTAATTACACCTTACAAGTTCGCCAATCATTCATGCAGGCCAGTGCTGGTACTTTGAGGGAGGTTCTCCGTGCTTTCGCACGGACCTAATTAAAATAAAGCTCATTTTCCCAGGGGCGTAACCCCGTTAACACCTTTCTAGACACCTACTTGATCGGCTAATTGTAATGTGTAAAACTCTCCCAGGTGAAACTCTTACTCGCAGCGGTTATCGGGATCCAACTATCTCATAGAAGATATGCAATCTCATTGCAAATTTCAACACTTGAAATTCCCAATAATATTTTCCCCCAAGCATCCTATGACCTTGACAGAGGTCAACAAACCATAGGCAGCTAGTCAAGTTCAACCCGTCATTTTCTGATTGAAGTAAACCTACCCGCACGACCCTTGACAGAGGTCAATAAGGTCGCACGACTATCCTAAATCAATCGCATCATATGCTTATACAGATAAGTAGTAATCAGCTACCGCACACTACGCCTTGACAGAGATCAACAAACGCAGCACGAATACGAACTATTACTTGTCTGAAATGACGGAGGGCTACGACAGGTTTTTAAGAAAACCCTTTGCGTAATCAACTCGATATCGTTGTAAAATCGAGTGATTTTAAATGGAATGTTTTTTAGGCCTTTTCTAGTTTTGCCAAAGAGGTCACTCTCGGTGAAGGGATCGTCGGCTCTTTCCTTATCGAATAAGGTGCAGGATATTTCACAAATACCACTATGCAAAGCAAAAGCTATAGAAGCAATCAAAAGACAAACCTAGTGTGTAGCATCTGCTAGTTTCGCTAAAGAGGTCACTCCCGGTGAAGGGATCTCGGCTCTTTCCTTATCGAATAAGGTGCTGCATATTCTACAAGGAATACCGATATGCAAAGCAAGAACTAGAGCTACCAGTTTTAAACAAGTTTCTACAACATCTTTAGGTTTCTTCTATTTTCATTAATCTCATTAATGAAGTCCCATTTTATTATGCTTCACAAGCATCAGATATGAAACAAAATCAACAATATATAATATATATATCATATATATAATATAAACATTCGTCTCATGCAGTAATATGATCTCATCACAGAACATTGCAGCAGAAAAACATATATGAAATATTGGATATAATAGGAGGTCTGTGTTTTAATACGAGCCTGTATAAAATACGAATTCCACGGTCCCGATGGATAGCCAAACCCAGATCCCTGGACCCCTACGAGAGCGGCAATTAAGCCTGCAAATTCTAGAGTTAGGAGACCCGGTCTCGACTCCTTGAGATGGTCTCCCACTGGACCCTAAAACCCGGTTACTTGTGCTCCCCGCCTTGGGTGTAACATTTCAAAATAATAAAATATTATTTTTGGGAAATTTATAATTTAATATTATTTTATTGAATATTTTAATAATTCGGTATAATTAAATATAAATAAATGGGGGGAAATTTTGGAAAATTATGGAAAATTCTAAAATAGGGTAATTTAGAGAATTATCCCATTTCTAAGTTTTTTTTGATTAGTTATATGATAATTTAGTGCTAATCGAGATTAAAAAATCGCTAATCGGTTTTTTTTGGCATTTTGTGCAAAACATGCACATATCATCTTTTCTTACACTAGTGCATTTTTCCACCATATTCCTTTTGGGTTTACTATTTGAGTGAGATGGAATTTGAGGGAAAAGATAAGGAAAAGAAAAAGGAATGGAAAAGGATTATTATATGAGGTGTGGTGGAGAGAGAGAGGTATGGGCTTCTTTGACCAAAGACTTAGCCATTTCCTCTTCAACCTTCACTCATCTCTCTCCCTCTCCCTCTTGTTGCTGCTCCTGCTCCTGCTCCTCACCTCACCTCCCCTCTTCAAGCCCCAAATCACCACTAAAACTACACCAAAACCCCACTCTCATTTCACAAAAAGTGTGCATAAGCTCAAGATCTACACATTGGACCAAGGAAGCAAGGATTTTGGCCACTAGGGGCAACTCAAGAAAATTCTTGAGTTTCCAAATGAGGTATTTACTGAACCCTTAGCTTAGTTTTAGTATTACTTATACCCCATGTTTAGTTTAGAACCGATATTGTTTGATTTTGTGGACTTGAGGAAAACCTAGTTAGGGTTTGACGGAAATTTGAGTTATAATGTGAAATAGATCTCAGTGGAGGTTAGATAAACACCCTAGTGCATGAATTGAGACCCAAACCTTGTAGGGTTCCTAAGCACACTAATGAAGTCTCACAAGTGATCAAACATGCCCAATTAAAAATTTCATGTGCCTACAAACCCTAATACGGATCGTTAACTAGATGTATAGGCGATGCAAAACAAATAAACGAATTTATATGCTAAAGTAAAGGGGCTACAACCTTTGTAGATCTGGTCCTCCACCTCCATAGCTCCATGATGAAGTCTCCTCGCTGCGATCATCGGATCCCGGGCTCTAGCGTCGACTTCATCGGAGAAATGGGCGGGCTTGGTCGTCGGCTTCGATGCCGAAGATGATCTACGTCGAGGCATCACAAGATCAAGCTCCCACTTCACCAAGTCATGAAACTTGTGAAGAAAACACCCTATACTACTTGGCAAGAGGTAGAGGATGAAGAAATAGGAAGTGGGTTCACTTTAGAATTGGATTTCTCACTCATTTTGGCTAGTTGCCTTTGATGGAGGCAAGCTTTCTTCATGTTGAAGATGAAGAAGATGAAGATAATATGATAAGTTATTTTCTAATAGAAAATAATATGATAAGTATCATATTGCAACCATGGTTATGTGTAGAGAATAAACCAAGGTTAGGTGAATGGTTAGGTTAGGCAAAGAAACAAAAATGGTTGAACTTTTTCAAAGCTTCATGAAGCTTCAAGTAAATCCAAAAAGCAACCATTTCTTTTCTTGCCTTAAAAGGAAATAAACAAATAAATGAATAAATAAATAAACTAAATAATCAAGAGAAGATTATAAAACCCTAACCATTCACTTAAACATGATTTAAACTAAACATACACCCAAACTAGCATGTATCATCAAACATGATACAATCTTGTGCACAAAAGTATATCACATATACAACTTGTGTATTTCAAGTGAGAAAATCCTTTTAAAGTGAACCAATACTAGTTAATGCAAAGTAATATATCAAATATATAACTATACATTAAATCATTAAATCAATACTTGATTTAACGATCCGGTCATATCGCATATAACCGACTAGTATCCAATGTATCGACTTATCGAATCAATCTTCGATTCGATAACTAGGTTATATCGCATACAACCAATCGATACATTCATCGCGAGAATGTAATACGGTATCACATACACGCATTATTCTCGGTCCTGCACATATCTCATATGCGCTCCTATTTCGTTTCGCTTGAGCCAGGAAACCTCTGTGTAGGACTCTAAAGACTCGTCAATACGCCGGCAGCAGATGATGATCATATCAAACACCCACAAGCCGCAAGCGGTCTGCTAAACGTAACGGCCACCCAGGTATTGAGCGATCAGAAGATCGACGAGCAAGCCCGCTCACACTCCTGTGAATCCAACCGGTAACACTTACCGTACAGTCCGGTCTGTTCGTCTGATATGTAGCATATCTCTCCTAGGAGTGGTAAACGTCAGACCCAGTAGCTCGATAAGTCATGCCGACTTGAGGTCCATAACAATCGTGAAACTACTGATAACTCTTACCAGTATATCACTGCAACCCTGGCTAGGGATTTCCTGTTATGGCCAGTCATGCATAGCGCAACATCAACCCCCAATACCGGGAGAGATGAATCCCCTCCTATCGCTCATTGCCTCCATGTGAATCGGGACTGTATCCAAAAACCACCTGTTTGCACGACTCAGTAGAGCCGTGGTAGGGTGGAAATCAAAGCACAGTGGGAGACACACAAGACTCTATGACGATCTCGGGTCAACAGACTAAGCTGTACCAGTGTCATCAAAGAACTGCCATCTGACGTGAGGTATAATACCAGCTGGGAGTTCTCGGCGAGTCCGTTCAGTGTACCCAGTCTCCACTGAGCACCCGCATACCATCTCGGATGTCAAACACCAATGGATATGGGATCATCCATCGCCCATCACATGGGTCGAGAAGATATACGCTAGTCTACTCTGTAATATCGAGGCCCCGTCTCGATATTCCCACGACTAGGAACATTGAAGGATGTACTCATGGACTATCCAGGCCCCACTAGTATGATCTACATCATAGTCCTGGAAGTCGAGCACACATCCTGAGGGCTTTATCAACATGTAATCAGAGAGACAGAGAGTATACATGTTAAGATAAAGAGCAACCAGATAGCGTACTATCATGTCGAGCAAGAAAGTCCTACCTATATATGTCCCAGCATCCACTACAATATACATCAAATGTACAGTAATGGCCTCTAGGGCATACATATAACTAACAAACCTGAGACGTAAGGCACGGAATACGGATTTAGAAATCGATATCGGAAAGTTTGTGGAATCTGTGAAGGTTATTTGGGATCTGCTATCAACCCGAGACTCTTAAAATTATTTTAGTGGACAGTGAAGTGTGCAGGCACCCAGGAAGCTAACCGCAAGACCCTAGCCTCTAACTCCTTGACCCGGCCGCAGATTTATCCTGTTTGGCCGTAATTTGCGGCCAGACTTGCCCCATTTTGGTTCGTCTTGGTTTTGGTGTTTCCTCATCAGTAGATTAGGCCCCTGGTATGTGTAGATTTGTCTAGTTTGACCTAGGGTGAAATCTGGAGCCTATTTCCTTAGTTACAGTTTTCGATTCGTGTTTCCGTATTCCGTATTTTTAATTCTGCATTTGTGTATTGTGTTTTATCTCGACTATTTGGCATTTATACGACGATATCGAGGATTGATTAATGGTTTTAAAGGCGTGCCCATAAGTTCTAACCTATAGGCCCCTTATGGTATCGTTAGGGTTTCGTGTGCCGTTTTAGCTTTGATTTGGTTTTAATACGCATTACGATACTTTGACGTGTAGGTACGCCATGAAGACTTTGGGACGACAAGCAATGCGTGTGGTGACGTCGACAAATGAAGATGCAAGGTGAGTGGATTATATCTACTAGGGGAAGTCGTGTGGATGGCGTATAGCACCCCCGTTGTCCATAGTTGATACTATATATTATGTTTGATAGTTATAGTGTGTCATGGATATGGTGTTAGGTGTATTATGGATAGCTTAGGGTTAGAAGTAAACTAGTATAGTTCATAGTCGCGAACCCTAGAGTAGGTTTACACCCACACGCGCACCCTTGCATATTCACTATACTTACACTGTGTTGATGATGATATTGGATTACATTGGAGATGAGTCAATGATTTTGGGCATTGTACCGTGAGATCGGTGATGTGATGTGATTCATACTTACGATATGACATGTGATCTTAGCGGGCCGTTGGGCATGTGTTTTACCCCCGCTTCATACTTATATAGATGGTATTGATTTGTACTAGACTTAGATCTGTACCCCAGATTATGTGATATGATGATAATGATACTTGATATTTGATGAGAAGAATGTGATACTGACCCGTACCCAGCTATTGGGATGCCGTACGACGATTTACCGTACGAGCTTTATATTGATGATAGATCTGCACTCATGACTTGAGGATGTCATATGATATACTGTATCGTACGCGATACTATTGAGGCGGGATCACCGACTATTATATCTATATATCGACTCAGATTTAGGTGGTTTTCATACCCCTCCCGATTGACTTGATACTTAGATCTATAGTTTGCATAGTAGATGTTAGACTTGACCCGAGTCATACCTATTTCAAAATTACGAATCGGGAATATCTTAAAAACACTGTAGCCCTTATTTTTAGTAAAAATCCTGATTCGTCTTATTTCAAATGGCATAACTGCATGACATATACATATGGGTGTAGATTCTTTACTGTTGCGTTGATTATTCGATTTCCGTATATTCATGCTATTCACATTGCTTTGCATATGTTTATTGCTATATTACTATCATGTTGCTAGGGAACCAGCACCGTTATCGATGATGCGTATGTTCCACGTACACTTGCTTGCCGGCTCACACACTTCATCATCGATAATTGCCATGTCACTACACAGTAGCATTGTTGCATCAGGATATGACCTTGTATGTGCATACTATTAATTCCATGTTGCATGATATACTGTTATACTTGCATTTCATTTATATATCACATACATCATGCTTTATGATTATGCGCATTGAGATATGTTGTTTCCATGTTAATTCTGGATTTGGGGAACCGTGGATATTTCAAAAGAGAATAGTTAATTATTTAAAAATCCGGTTTCCCTTGATATGATATTTCAGTGCGTCCACCATGTGTTTTCTCGGTGCTAGAGTGATATATGTGAACCCAAATCGAGGAGTTGGATGAGGCCAATTACGGGTACATGGTGGACCCGGTATGGTACCCCGGGACGAGAACGGTTTCGCTGTGTAGTAGACGGTGAGCCTGGCAGAGGGACTACTACCTACCGGTGATTGGTTGGACCTGGCGATTATCCGAGGATACTGACCAGAGTCGATAGATCGATATGGGCGTACTGCCGGGGCCAAGGGCCGATTCCGCAGACATAGCCCGTGGGCTGATTCGGACTGACGGAGCCCGATAGATGAGGATTTACGTGTCGGTGCTAGGCACAGGTTTCATGATGATCTCCATGATTTTGATTATATCCTCATATTTGCATGTATGATGCTTATTGACATTGGGTGACAGGTGGACGGGATCCACGTATATATATACAGACATTGATTACATACAGACTTTGACTACATTGATCATACTTCATTTGTATATATAACAGGGTACGAGGGCGCTGTTATATATACCCTTACCCCAATATTAGTGGAATGGGACGCTAATATATGTGTATTGATATCCATTTGATACTTCATCATGTTTACTTCATGCAGACTTACCTTACATTTATGACATGTTATTATCTGAGGCATTGGCACGAGTACTTGGCACTACCTACATGGTTAGATGTTACACTGCCACATTTTCATGCTTCAGACTTACTCTTGAGGGTTATATTATATACTGATCGTATTGACCTAGGATTATGTCTTGCATTCGATTTCTGCTTGTAGATATTTTCTATTCACGAGTTGGCAACTCACCCCCGTTGTGCCACAGTTCTTGCAGGGTTTTGCCGTACAGGTTCCGTAGCGGCATTTCTGGCACACTGCTTCCATATGGGGGACTTGCTTGTGTAGGTGGGTTCTTTTGTATCAGGACCACCCTTGTTGATGTATTATTCTTTTGTATCTAGAAATTCCATCAACCAAAACTTGTATATTGTTTCAGACTCAGACACTAGTGATGTATTATTTCGACCTTAGAGTCGCGCTTAGTAGTGTTACAGTTTTCATGCTTATCTGGGTTTCTTTTAAATTTTGATCCTCGCCATTCGGCGTTGTATAGTATATTTCTTGTATGTTTATTTATCCTTAAAATGGTTTTAGATTTCTGGGCTTTTGGCTTACTTGGATCAGATGGAGTCCTATAGACTTCATATGGTTCAAGGGCCAGTCACGTGCTCTTTCGGGTCGTGACAAAGTTGGTATCAGAGCGCTAGGTTAACCTTGGTTCGAGTCTAAGTTTGACTATGTGGAGCCTAGGGCGTCTATATATACAGAACTTAGGCTTGACCTTACGGAACTGAGACTTAGTCGAGGGGGTATTAGACCCGAATTTTCGTCGCGTAGGATGACTCTTGGTTGATGGAATAGGTGACTAAAGTAGAGTGACGTACCGTGGGTATGTTCCGCGGCATGCTTACGACACGCCACTCCGCTTAAGGAACCTTAGGATGTACATATTTTCGAGATCAGTGATCCCCTTCATATCCATGATTATACATCCATTTGAGATCCTCGATTCTATTAGTTTCATGATCATACCTTCATTGATGCTGTTCATTCTTATGATCATGTATCCATTCTGGACCTGTTGTTTTCTTTCTATCCATTGATCTTCTCTCTTCGATACTCGATTGAGTTTCCTGTCGCCATGTTTGAGCGCAGTTTGGGCTGCTGCTAGGGTTACGGTCAGTGCGACCTCGTCTAGTACGAGGGCCGGCCATTGTGTTTTCTGGTGACATGGGAACGTCTCAAGTTAGTATTGGTGATTGTGACCTCTGGTGGAGGCAAGTGCTTGGTTTGGCACCGGATGATCGGGCCATTGTTAGAGCTGCCAGTTGAGAGAGGACTGTTGATGTACAGCATACCTCAGAGATTATGATGTCGCCTACCGTGCAGACAGATGGACCAGCTGTTGCTGAGATTGACAGGATGTCACTTCCGGAGCTTACGAGCTGAGATCGCCGGAGCTTCCAGGCGGATATGAGACAGATGATAGCTAGTCTACCCGATTTGAGAGACGAAGGTGATTCGTTCAATTTATGTGCCGGAGCAGGCCCAGTTGAGTTGAAGATTTCCAGTGCGGAGAGTCTTACTCAGATCTAGAGTAGACCGATTTAGAGATCACCGCCAATGTATTGCCTTTCCTGGAGGATTGAGGCGCTGTTCGGCGTACAGACGAATGAGCCAGTTGCTGCTGCAAATGATGAGATATCGCCCAGATGATTGGAGCTACTGCAACATGAGTATATACTCAGAAATATGATGGACGGTCGCTAGTCACCGAGGGTGGATGACTAGGGCGTGTGGTTCGTTCTCTTACCGATGCGAGGTCATCAGATAGGTTGCTTCCAGCTAGAGACGACTTCACGCGAAGACGTTAAGAGTCGACAGAGACGATCGAATGTCAGAAACCTGCTATTCCAAGTTTAAAGTACTCGGAAAGACATGCAGGAAATTCTATGGACCCTCTAGAAGAATGAAACCCTAACTCGACATTATGACCATGTGAAAGCCTTTGAACCTTAGGGTTTGCTGCAGTTCTGCGGCGCCATTAGTGAGGCTTGGGTTTGCCCTTCTACGGCTGGACCATTGATACTGTGTTATGTACTCGATGCTGTTAAACTGTACCCAAGATGTTGAGCTCTTGGGGGATTATGAGGTTTTGACGAATCGATCGAATGGTTCGACTTCCTTCGGATGCTAGGTGGTGAGATGCATTTCTTGGGAGACTCCAGATACGGGGATAACCGTTGGAGCGCAGTCCGTGCAGCCACGATGAGATGAGTCTGAATTAGTCGACATTGGAGCAGAGTGAAGTAAAGAGTTCGCAAGAGATTTCGACGAGATGACGTCCCACTCCGCTGACATCAGAGATGCGATGCGCACGTGGAGGCGTTGTATATGGACATATCTTCCAGAAAGAGGCGCAATAAGTATGCAGCCGTTCCGGAATAAGAATTAGCTTCAGCAATAGATGATGACTTCCGGGCAATTCGGCAGGAATGAGATTTGAGAGAGAGACCTCGACAGGACCTTTCTGGAATACTATACGAGAAGACCTAGACCCAGGAGTGGTCATATTGCGCATACCCAGCAGGCCAGAGTTCGGCATCGTCGACGAGGTAGTTGACCAGGTTCGGAAAAAGGACCTTACCCAGATGCGTTGCGAATTGATCAAGGACGGAAGAGTATTGAGTATTCCTCCGATGGTTGGGACGCGTTCCCGAGGACCTGTTCGGCCAGACATCTTCTATAGAATGGTGAAGCTACGGAGTACGTGATTTCGAGTCCGTGCGAGAGACTTCGGATTGACCGTGGCCGAGAACAGTGCAGTGCGTAGATAGCATGGCGTGACGTATAGTGGATGACGATAGAGATAAATAGAACCTGAGGTTCGTGCGAGACGCTGACGAGCTATCATTACTTCCCGTCGAGGCTAGAGACCTGATATGCTTACAGAGGCTTTAGATGCGACCAATTTCCGAAAAAAATGTTGTACCGAGGACACAGATGTCCATCGAGTGAGAAGAGATTATGCAAGAGAGCCAGCCTCCGTACAGTTCGGCATAGGCAAGATCAGAAAAGACCTTGAGCAGGATTCCTTTCAGGACATTGCTGCAATGATATTTGCACCCAGGATCAGATGTGTCACGGGCATTCAGAGAGCCAGAGGCCGACACCCGTGACATGCTGCTTTACGAGTGGTCGTGAGGATTGACCGAGAGATGACCAGAGAAGTGCCAGAACGGAATCGTCCCCGTTAGCACACCAGACAGGGCCGATGAGCCGATCGATTGTGAGATTGGTAATCCACAGAGAAGATAAGGACCCCGAGACAGAGGACGCCAGACCGTGAGCAAGAGACAAGTAAATATCTTGCACTGCTAGCATTGGATGCACCGACACCTTCTCGACTTTGAAGGAGGGACTACCGACGACGATATTTATGATTTATGATTTTGTGATTCGATTATCACGTATCCGACAACTTGGGTTGTTACTGAATGTTTTAGTACTTAGGGGTTTAAATTTAAATTCGGGGACCGAATTTATTTAAGGGGGGTAGATTGTAACATTTCAAAATAATAAAATATTATTTTTGGGAAATTTATAATTTAATATTATTTTATTGAATATTTTAATAATTCAGTATAATTAAATACAAATAAATGGGGGGAAATTTTGGAAAATTATGGAAAATTCTAAAATCGGTTAATTTAGAGAATTATCCCATTTCTAAGTTTTTTTTGATTAGTTATATGATAATTTAGTGCTAATCGCGATTAAAAAATCGCTAATCGGTTTTTTTTGGCATTTTGTGCAAAATATGCACATATCATCTTTTCTTACACTTGTGCATTTTTCCACCATGTTCCTTTTGGGTTTACAATTTGAGTGAGATGGAATTTGAGGGAAAAGATAAGGAAAAGAAAAAGGAAGAGAAAAGGATTATTATATGAGGTATGGTGGAGAGAGAGGTATGGGCTTCTTTGACCAAAGACTAAGCCATTTCCTCTTCAACCTTCACTCATTTCTCTCCCTCTCCCTCTTGTTGCTGCTTCTGCTCCTGCTCCTGCTCCTCACCTCACCTCCCCTCTTCAAGCCCCCAATCACCTCTAAAACTACACCAAAACCCCACTCTCATTTCACAAAAAGTGTGCATAAGCTCAAGATCTACACATTGGACCAAGGAAGCAAGGATTTTGGCCACTAGGGGCAACTCAAGAAAATTCTTGAGTTACCAAATGAGGTATTTACTGAACCCTTAGCTTAGTTTTAGTATTACTTATACCCCATGTTTAGTTTAGAACCGATATTGTTTGATTTTGTGGACTTGAGGAAAACCTAGTTAAGGTTTGAGGGAAATTTGAGTTATAATGTGAAATTGAGCTCAGTAGAGGTTAGATAAACACCCTAGTGCATGAATTAAGACCCAAACCTGAGACGTAAGTCCCAGAATACGGATTTAGAAACCGATATCGGAAAGTTTGTGTAATCTGTGAAGGTTATTTGGGATCTGCTATCAACCCGAGACTCTTAAAATTATTTTGAGTGGACAGTGAAGTGAGCAGGCATCCAGGAAGCTAACCCCAAGACCCTAGCCCCTAACTCCTTGACCCGGTCGCAGATTTATCCTGTTTGGCCGCAATTTGCGGCTAGACCTGCTCCATTTTGGTTCGTCTTGGTTTTGGTGTTTCCTCATCAGTAGATTAGGCCCCTGGTATGTGTAGATTTGTCTAGTTTGATCTAGGGTGAAATCTGGAGCCTATTTCCTTAGTTGTTGTTTTGGATTCGTGTTTCTGTATTCCGTATTTTTAATTCTGCATTTGTGTATTTTGTTTTACCTCGACTATTTGGCGTTTATACGACGATATCGAGGATTGATTAATGGTTTTGAAGGCATGCCCATAGGTTCTAACCTATAGGCCCCTTATCGTATCGTTTTGGGTTTCGTGTGCCGTTTTAGCTTTGATTTGGTTTTAATACGCATTACGATACTTTGACATGTAAGTACCCTATGAAGACTTCGGGACAACAAGCAATGCGTGTGGTGACGTCGACAAATGAAGATGCAAGGTGAGTAGATTATATCTACTGGGGGAAGTCGGGTGGATGGCGTATAGCACCCCCGCAGTCCGTAGTTATTACTATATATTATGTTTGATAGTTATAGTGTGTCATGGATATGGTGTTAGGTGTATTATGGATAGCTTAGGGTTAGAAGTAAACTAGTATAGTTCATAGTCGCAAACCCTAGAGTAGCTTTACACCCACACGCGCACCCTTGCATACTCACTATACTTACGTTGTGTTGATGATGATATTGGATAACATTGGAGATGAGTTGATGATTTTGGGCATTGTGCCGTGAGATCGGTGATGTGATGTGATTCGTACTTGTGATACGACATGTGATTTTAGCGGGCCGTTGGGCATGTGTTTTACCCCCGCTTCATACTTATATAGATGGTATTGATTTGTACTAGACTTAGATCTGTACCCCAGATTATGTGATATGATGATAATGATACTTGATATTTGATGAGAGGAATGTGATACTGACCCGTACCCAGCTATTAGGATGCTGTACGACGATTTACCGTACGAGCTTTATATTGATGATAGATCCGCACTCATGACTTGAGGATGTCATATGATATACTGTATCGTACACGATACTATTGAGGCGGGATCACCGACTATTATATCTATATATCGACTCAGATTTAGGTGGTTTCCATACCCCTCCCGATTGACTTGATACTTAGATCTGTAGTTTGCATAGTATATGTTAGACTAGACCCGAGTCATACCTATTTCAAAATTACGAATCGGGAATATCTTAAAAACACTGTAGCCATTATTTTTAGTAAAAATCCTGATTCGTCTTGTTTCAAATGGCATAACTGCATGACATATACATATAGGTGTAGATTCTTTGCTGTTGCGTTGATTATTCGATTTCCGCATATTCATGCTATTCACATTGCTTTGCATATGTTTATTGCTATATTACTATCATGTTGCAAGGGCACCAGCATCATTATCGATGATGCGTATGTTCTACATACACTTGCTTGCCGACTCACACACTTCATCATCGATAATTGCCATGTCACTACACAGTAGCATTGTTGCATCAGGATATGACCTTGTATGTGCATACTATTAATTCCTTGTTGCATGATATACTGTTATACTTGCATTTCATTTATATGTCATATACATCATGCTTTATGATTATGCGCATTGAGATATGCTGTTTCCATGTTAATTCTGGATTGGGGAACCGTGGATATTTCAAAAGAGAATAGTTAATTATGTAAAAACCCGGTTTCCCTTGATATGATATTTCGGTGCGTCCACCATGTGTTTTCTCAGTGCTATAGTGATATATGTGAACCCAAATCGAGGAGTTGGATGAGGCCGATTGCTGGTACATGGTGGACCCGGTATGGTATCCCGGGGCGAGAACGGTTTCGCTGTGTAGTAGACGGTGAGCCTGGCAGAGGGACTACTACCTACCGGTGATTGGTTGGACCTGGCGGTTATCCGGAGGACACTGACCAGAGTCGATAGATGGATATGGGCGTACTGCCGGGGCCGAGGGCCGATTCCGCAGACATAGCCCGTGGGCTGATCCGGACTGACGGAGCCCGATAGATGAGGATTTACGTGTGTTCATACCATAATATTGCATTATTATATTCCCCATTCTTATTCTTTTTATAAATAAACATATGCTTTTGACGCATGTCTGCTACATGTTACAGGTTACAGGTTCTTGGACAGAAAACAGTGAAAACGATGTAAAGACGATGAAAAAGTCGACTTTAACCAATGAATAGAAGATCTTGATGAAGCCTACATAAGAAACAGTTCACAAAGCAAGGTTCAAGATGTCAACACAAAGCAACGGTTAAAAAAATCCACTACAAATGTTCACTGAAGATCTGGAACCAATGTAGAAGCCCAATTGATAAAAAAACCAAAGAACCAGAAGCCCCAAAGAAACCTGAAGAAGCCCAAGAAAAATCATCAGAAAAGCTCACTAAAGGGCCGCGGAACCACGGCCCAAGCCCACCATTGCCGCGGTTCCGCGGCCAGAAGAACACAAAAGAAAAAGTTGTTTTTACCAGAACGTCGTGGCGGCTCTGAAAAGATTTCCTGGAGGTATTTTTGTAATTGTAGACATGCGGATAAAAATGTAACCTAAGGTTTCTATTTCCTATAAATAGAACTCTAAATCATTGTAAACTTTATGCCTCCTTTTAATAATAAATTTCAGAATTCTTTATGGAGAGCATCGGTGCCTCTTTCCATTCAGAAATTTAGATCTGACAATCCTGCGTTGATGATTGGAGGGATGCATCTGTAAGTAGATTTAATTTCTCGCCTTAGTTTAGATTTCAATTCTTTGCCCTAGGTAGATTTAATTCCTCGCCGTAGATAAATTGTTTAGAGTTAGCTTTGAGGAAAGATTTTGAGAGATGAGATCTCTCATCCTTTTCTTACCCATCAAATATTTACAATAGGACTCCATGCATACACACACATACCGCGCCCTACGGCATCCTACCCCTCGAGGTAGCAGTGACACCATAGTATAAAAGCCCGGTTGCGCGCGTTTTCCATGGAGGTTAGGGTAAGGATCTCTAAAGGAAGGACAAGAACCTAGAGGAAGGAACACCTTCACGAATGGATCTAATCCCCTTTATTGATAATTACCATAACTCCTCATAGATCTTCATTCGGGTATAGAAAGCGTTGAGATTTACTAGCATTTCCAAACCATCTCTAAACCTAACCCTAGCAAGACTAGGTCTAGATAATCTAAGATAGATAGATTTAGATTTTAGATTTAATAACCAATCCGAACACCATTCGGAATTAGCTCGTTTGCACGACTAGGAGATTCACAACATCCCTGTGGACCGACCCGTACTCACCGGCTAGCTGCAAAGCGACGCCGTTCTTGATTACGGTTTAGAAATAGTTTTTGAGATCAAATCAAATGGCGCCATTCCCGGGGATGGCGTAGAATTTTCCTTTTTGCAATTTCGGGTTAATCTAAATTTAAAAAATCATAAAAATCTTAAAAAAAATTCCATAAAAAATTATAAAAAATATATCATTTGTTATTTTTTTGGAAAGGGTACTTTTTTTTTGTGAATCTTTGCAGGATTGACGGATCTGGAAAAATTCGGAGTTCTAAAAAGAAAAAGATACATCAAAACAGAGAGGTATTGCAAGGACAGAACAACAGAAATTTTTTGGAGACCTAAAGCCTCCATCCCACCGCTAAACCGTGGCCTAAGCATGCTCCCGCCGCCTTTCCGCGGCCCTCTTGCATCATCATCGCGAAATTTTTGCATGGTTTGTTTCGTATTTCTTCCCTCTGCAAATCCCCATATATCTTTTGTCAAATCTTCTGCAGGATTCCTTGCACTTAAAAAAATCTTCCCTTCCATATAACAATCTTGTGCAGGATTTTTGCGATTTGTTTAAATTAGAAATTGATTGCAAGTAAATTTTCTGTTGCATATTTTTTCTCGAAAATCTTTTTACAACAAAATTTTTCCAAATAAAGATAAAATGAAAAAGGAAAATTTTTATTAGAAAACTTGCAAACCTTTGCCGCAAATAAATCCTTGCACCACCACCCAACTTGCTTTCTTTCACCCTTCCTTCCAACATGGGTACCCCACATAATAAATCACTTGCCGAACTTTGGTATCCCGAACCTAATTTTGCATCGTATGTCAATTTGTTCGGTCAATTTAAAGACGATCCCTCCTTGCAAAAAATATCGTTGAAAGATCAAATAGAGGCGTCTAGGAGAAACAGTTTGACTTTGCAACCCACTTTGTGTCAACCAAGTTAACTTTTACCACCTCTATATGTTGACACCACTTTTTCAAGTCTTTCTGTCACTCCTAAGCCGATGTCCATTGCTGAGCACATTGCTCAATCTCGCAGCCGATCTTTCACCCCTCTCCATTCATCTAGTTCTAGGGATCCACACGATTATTCACCTTTTTATCCACATGTTGACCCTACCCCTGCCCAACCACCCACTTCCTACCAGTCTTACCTGACCTTCCCACCTTCACTAGACACTATTTCTACACAGTCTGTTGGGAGTTCTGCATATCCACACAATTTCGAATCTTTTACCGAAACCCCCTTACCACCCAAGTCTAGTTTGGAAGAGTCGTTGGAGGCATATATCGCAACAAAAAACAAAATGACTAGGAATGTGGAAGCGTCCGTGGCCACCCTTATGCAACCTAGTGAAACGGTAGCTAGTTTCCCGCTAGCTTCAAATTTTTCAATGTATAAGGAGGCGGTTGGACAGAGTGAGAATGAGAGAGGATTTCCAAATCAAACCTACCCTTACCCAATTGAAGCCCACAACTCCAGTTTTCCATCGAATGTCCTAAATGATTAACAAGTTCAAAATAAAAACGAGTTGTGTGATTTTGTAGTGTTTGATTTGCCAAATTGTGAGGAACCCCTTTCGAGTGAAACCGCACCTAATCCTTTCGATCTTTACACCTCCCATCTAGAACCTAAATCGATAGATATCCATGCTTTTGATGAGGTGTCTAAGAAAATTGATTTTCACTTGATTAAGGATATAGACGCCGGGAATATTTCGGATGATGAACCTGTCGATTTAATTGAGATTTTATGTTCAAATCATCATCCCGAGTCATTAGATGTTTCTACCGAACTTCATATGCGTCTTGATGTTGAAGATAATGGCATGGATGAGTTAAATATTGAGGATAGTATTGAGGAGAGTTTTAAGGATAATATTGAGGTTGAATCATTTTTATTTGATGTGTCTGATTTTCCAATTCATCCTCCTGAACCTTTGACTGTTATATCACCCTCCCTCCTTTCCATCGTTCCGACCCCGCTTGAAGACTGTGAGCTTGAAAAATTTTCTTTTGAATCTGACACAGTTCTCACAGACGATAACACCTACGAGTGTTTCACTTTTTCGGACGATGTTGATGTCTCACCGCCCGAGTTTGAGTCCTTTACATTTTCAGATGAGTTAGTTGAACCATCAGACTCGGTTACTTACAGTAGTTTCGAACCATTGATGGAAACTTTCAAGTTCGAAACAGTTTACTACGGTGAGAATGAGACTATCCCTAATTCACACCCTTTCGTCTTTCCCACTGTTCCGACCGTACAAAAGACCGTTATGCTTTCATTTCCAATACCAAGTTCGGCGTACCCATGTTTTCTTGCGAATCTTGAGGGATTTGACCCCATTTCTCGACGGGTTGATAGGTTAGCGCAATCGCTTTTAACACATCGGTCATCACATATTGCGCTAATTTATTCACTCGATTTACACCCTCAAGATCGCGCGACCCTTCTTTCTCCTTTCCGCCCTTCTTCTCCCCCACCGAGACCATATTCGACCATTCTTCTTTCCACACGGTCTCGCGTGTTTCTCATTTCTTTCTTCTACACCTCATTCTTGCACCAACTATACCATTACCACGATAAGATTTTTGAATGGTTGGTGCTAACCTTTGGCTTGTGTAAGGCCAAGCTTAAGTTTGGGGGGAACCATTGTATATATGTATATATATTTTTGTTTTCTTTTTCTACAAAAAATAAAAAAAAATTCAAAACATTAAAAATATAAAAAAAAATTATAAATAAATAAACAGGGAAGTGCCGACATTTTGACCCTCTTGGTTTAGAATGACAGTGAGGACACTGTCAAGTTCAAGTTTGGGGGTATGCTCGGTACGTCTTCTTCCTTCGCATTCATTTGTACATATTTTTGCATTTGCATATTTATTTGAAAACCCATAAAAATTAAAAAATTCCAAAAATTATAAAAATTAATGTATTCAATTTTGGCTAATTGACTTGAGTTTAACAGATAGGTTAACTAGCTAGGAACAACTAGATCTTAGATTTAGTAAATTAAAAACCCTAAAAATAACCTTCCTTAAAGTTTAGCTGTAGAAAGTATATGTTTTTGTAGTTTATTTAGAAATAGGCTAATTTTGGGTTCACTTCTTGGGTTAAGTCGAAACAAAGGAAAAGTATTAATGTTCTTATTAGAGTATAAGTTTGAAAAATAGTTCCTAGCTTAAGTCTAGATTCTGAAAACGTTTACCCTACAATTTGCACAATCACGCACCTTGAAACTTGGAATAGTAGAAGAGACCTTGAAATGCTCTTATCTAAAGTCCTTAGTACGAAGAAAATAAAAGAAAAAAAATACAAGTGTGAATAAAGAATAAAAAAATGGACACTAGTTTTTGTGATTACTTAAGGCTGTAAAAATAGAAAAAATATTTAGCGAGGGTGCTTCATCACCTAGTGCCTTAGACCAACTGGTTTGGGAGTCACTGCTAAAGCCTTGGGTGTTGCAAAACTAGGAAGTACGCTTTAAAGTGCTAATGCATCTTGTAATCGGTCGTTGGTACCTCAAGAAGTATTAACGATCGCATGAAGGATGTGTAAGCAAAATTCAATTAAAAATTCACCTATTAATAAGTACTTTGGACAACGGACAAGGGCATGATTGCTTGATTTGAATTTCCAAGTGTAGGGGTGATTTATACACACGTGGGGATATGTGATTAGAGTTTAGATAAGAGAAAGGAATGAAGAATAGAACTTATATCTTTAGTAGAGTTGATAGAAATTCCTAAGTAGAGATGAAACCCTAGAAGAAAGACTTAAGAGATGTCGAAAGTTAAGTAGGTCTGCAGAACATATATAATCTTAAGTTAGATGATGAGGAAGTGTGAAGAATATGGGTGGATAATTTACAGGTATAAGATAATAGAATTCCTTGTTCGAAGACCTAATTGGAGAATTAAAGTCGAAAAGCCAAGTTGATAGGATTTTGTGGGTGCAATCCGCTGAAAACCCTCAGGAAACAACACTCCTCCTACTAGGGACACCTAGAGGTTTAACGGCTTGTTGCACGTGCTCAGAGCAATCGCGTTTCCCTGCGAAAGTGCGGTTAGGATTTTAGTGAATAAAAATAAGTTTGCTCGAGGACGAGCAAAAGATAAGTTTGGGGGAATTTGTTCATACCATAATATTGCATTATTATATTCCCCATTCTTATTCTTTTTATAAATAAACAGGTGCTTTTGATGCATGTCTGCTACATGTTACAGGTTACAGGTTCTTGGACAGAAAAAAGTGAAAACGATGTAAAGACGATGAAAAAGTGGACTTTAACCAATGAACAGAAGATCTTGATGAAGCCTACATAAGAAACAGTTCACAAAGAAAGGTTCAAGATGTCAACACAAAGTAACGGTTAAAAAAATCCACTACAAATGTTCACTGAAGATCTGGAACCAATGTAGAAGCCCAATTGATAAAAAAACCAAAGAACCAGAAGCCCCGAAGAAACCTAAAGAATCCCAAGAAAAATCATCAGAAGAGCTCACTAAAGGGCCGCGGAACCGCGGCCCAAGCCCACCATTGCCGTGGTTCCGCGGCCAGAAGAAGACAAAAGAAAAAGTTGTTTTTACCAGAACGTCATGGCGGCTCTGAAAAGATTTCCTGGGGGTATTTTTGTAATAGTAGACATGCGGATAAAAATGTAACCTAGGTTTTCTATTTCCTATAAATAGAACTCTAAATCATTGTAAACTTTATGCCTCCTTTTAATAATAAATTTCAGAATTCTTTATGGAGAGCATCGGTGCCTCTTTTCAATTCATGAATTCAGATCTGACAAACCTGCGTTGATGATTGGAGAGATGCATCTGTAAGTAGATTTAATTTCTTGCTCTAGTTTAGATTTCATTTCTTTGCCCTAGGTAGATTTAATTCCATGCCGTAGATAAATTGTTTAGAGTTAGCTTTGAGGAAGGATTTTGAGAGATGAGATCTCTCATCCCTTTCTTACCCATCAAATATTTTCAATAGGACTCCAAGCATACACGCACACACCACGCCCTACGGCACCCTATCCCTCGAGGTAGCGGGATACCGTAGTATAAAAGCCCGGTTGTGCGCGTTTTCCATGGAGGTTAGGGTAAGGATCTCTGAAGGAAGGACAAGAACCTAGAGGAAGGAACACCTTCCCGAATGGATCTAATCCCCTTTATTGATAATTACCATAACTCCTCATAAATCTTCATTCGGGTATAGAAAGCGTTGAGATTTACTAGCATTTCCAAACCATCCCTAAACCTAACCCTAGCAAGACTAGATCTAGATAATCTTAGATAAATAGATTTAGATTTTAGATTTAATAATCAATCCGAACACCCTTCGGAATTAGCTCGTTTGCGCGATTAGGAGATTCACAGCATCCCTGTGGACCGACCCGTATTCACCGGCTAGCTGCAAAGCGACGCCGTTCTTGATTGCGGTTAATAGAAATAGTTTTTGAGATCAAATCGATGCTAGGCACAGGTTTCATGATGATCTCCATGATTTTGATTATATCCTCATATTTGCATGTATGATGCTTATTGACATTGGGTGACAGGTGGACGGGATCCATGTATATATATACAGACATTGATTACATACAGGCTTTGACTACATTGATCATACTTCATTTGTATGTATAACAGGGTACGAGGGCGCTATTATATATACCCTTACACCAATATTAGTGGAATGGGACGCTAATATATATGTATTGATATCCATTTGATACTTCATCATGTTTACTTCATGCAGACATACCTTACATTTATGACATGTTATTATCTGAGGCACTGGCACGAGTACTTGGCACTAACTACATGATTAGATGTTACACTGCCATATTTTCATGCTTCAGACTTACTCTTGAGGGTTATATTATATACTGATCGTATTGACCTAGGATTATGTCTTGCATTCGATTTCTGCTTGTAGATATTTTCTATTCACGAGTTGGAAACTCACCCCCGTTGTGCCACAGTTCCTGCAGGGTTTTGCCGTACAGGTTCCGTAGCGGCATTTCTGGCACACTGCTTCCATATGGGGGACTTGCTTGGGTAGGTGGGTTCTTTTGTATCAGGACCACCTTTGTTGATGTATTATTCTTTTGTATCTAGAAATTCCATCAACCAAAACTTGTATATTGTTTCAGACTCAGACACTAATGATGTATTATTTCGACCTTAGAGTCGCGCTTAGTAGTGTTACAGTTTTCATGCTTATCTTCGTTTCTTTTAAATTTTGATCCTCGCCATTCGGCGTTGTATAGTTTATTGCTTGTATATTTATTTATCCCTAAAATGGTTTTAGATTTCTGGGCTTTTCGCTTACTTGGATCAGATGGAGTCCTATGGACTTCATATGGTTCAAGGGCCAGTCACGTGCTCTTTCGGGTCGTGACATTGGGTCTATCCTAATGCGGAAAAGTAAATAATATACAATGGTGACATCATCCTCAGCCCAGAAGTGCCCCAATAAAAGAATATTACATACAATGAATTTTACATGAATGAAAATGAAAAACTCTCATCTCACATAAAACCCCCGGCTATTCAAATACGACGATCCAATACAGCAACACATAATATCACATGTCATCAACGTAAGTAAATATGCGTATCCCAATTGTCGTTGATGTATAGCAACGAAACCGGCGATACAGCACATATTACACTTACGGTCGCAGAAAAGAAAGTGTAAAACCACAACAGTTGCAATCCGCAAACTCCTTAGACATCGCATGCCTAACCAAATGAATTCCTTAGACATCTCATGCCTAACAATTATAAACCCCGCATTTTAGTCCCAATATTGAAAACAATTTTCAATATCTGGTCGGGCAATTCAACAAGATTCCCGACATCCTGATCGAATGCTCGTCGAAAACTTTAGTAGACGGCCGCACCCCCGATGCCGTCGACGAAGTGCACTAAGGTGGAACACCGCTGCCGCGAGCACCCGAACGGATGCTTTTGGCGACGGGGTTCTCCTACAGTCACTTGGTCGGGGCTATGGGGCGTGGCTGTCTATTATGTTTAACCGGCGAGTATCGGCGTAGGCTACGTGATTGCAACGGACTTTTGATCGCATCAAAATCTCGTGGCAACCGATCATTTGAGACTGAATTGCTAGATTTATAACATTCAAATTAGTTATCTCATAACTATTTATGGATTCAAAATATTATATGACATTCCAGATAAATAGACAATGTTAAACATTCCGATCGAATAATCAAACACCCAAGTTTTCCCAAATAGCTTAATACTTGAGCGGAGTTCAAATATCCCAGAACATGTCACAGCCCTAATGAACCAGCCGTAGAAGGGTCAAACCAACGCCTCACATGTGGCAACGCTAAACTACCACAAACCGTTGGGTTCAAGTGGCAGTTTTGGCGGTCACATAATCGAGTTAAGGTTACGTTCTTCTAGAGGGTCCACAGATACGCTTGCATGATTTTCCAGAAGTTTCAAACTCGAGAAAAAATCCAACACTTGAAAATTTTCTGTCAGGGAAAAAAGTGAGTTATTAATATCCGTTCGAACTTTTTAACACGTTCTAAATTATCAGTAAAAAAGTTAAACGAAGTTAAACTTTCCGATCGAACCAACGAATACAAAAGATCTCCAGAAAGCTCAACACTTGAGTAATATTAAAAATTCCCAGAAACATGTAGAAATACCTATGGATGTTACTGTAGAAAACCCTAACCCTAATTCACCTGTACGGTCGCGGAACCGCCGCGCAAGGCAGGGTATTGCCGCGGTTCCGCGGCGCTTTAATGGGATTAGGGGCTCGGTTTTTATAGTAATCCTCAAAATTCCCTGCTTAATTTTTTGAGTATTTTTAATACGAAAAAATCAACATTTTTAAAAATTTCCACAGAAGGGGTAAATCGTGACGTTTCGGGGTTCGATCGGACTTTTGACTTCGTCTAAACAATGCCTAAAGCTGTAGCTTGGCTCTGATTCTACTGTAAGGTTACTAGGCACTGTCACAAGGGTCTATAAGGCATCAACCATGCCCGATTTAAATTTTACATGTGCCAAACAACCCTAACCAAGACCTTAGACTAGAGATTAAGTGAAAACAATAACAAGTAAACAGTTTTACTTCTAAGAGTTAGGGATTACAACCTTTGTAGTCCGGTCCTTCACTTCATAAGCTCTGTGTTATGGTCCCTTCACTATGATCATCATGTTCCCGGACTCTAGAGAGGCTCCATGAAGAGAAAGATGCAAGCTTGCTTCCAATCTTCGATAACAAAGATGATCTTCCTTGAAGATACTCAAACCCAAGTTCTTGCTTTGCTAATCAAGTATTAGCAAAGCAAAAACCCTAATCTAAGTGGCTAGAATAGATGAAGATGATGAAATAGAAATTTAGCTCTCATTTGTTTTCAATTTCTCACTCATTTTCATCACTAATGAAAAAGCTAGAAAGCTTTTCACCAAGGAAGAAGAAGAAGAAGATCAAAATCCTTTTGTGATGAATAATGAAAACTCAAGTGAGGTTAGAAATGCAACCATGGATTAAGTATGAAGACTTAACCCATGTAGAGAAACAACTATGGTTAAAGGGTTGGGTTGGGTTAAGGAAATATCTATGCAAAATATCAAGGTCAAAGTCATAGCTTCAAGAAGTTCATGAAAGCTTAACCCAAATCCAAACCCTAACCACATTTATTCTCCACAAAACATGTTGCATTTATAACCCTAACATGTTACAATATTATATATCACATATACAATATTTATTGTAACAAAATAAAATAATACAATTAACATATATCACATATATATCAATGTATTATCCGAGTGAGAAAAAGAATCTTTAACTAAGCTTATATTAGATAATGTAATTTAATATATCAAATATATAATTATACATTAAATTATTGATTCAACACTTAATCTGATAATCCGGCTATTTCATAAATAACCAACTAATATAATCTGTATCGGTTCATCAAATCAACACTTGATCAGATGACCCGGCTATGTCACATACACCCGGCCGATATCACATATCGCGAGAATCTAATACGGTATCACATACAAGTATTGTTCTCGGTCCCGCACGTATCACATATGTTCTCCTACTCCGTTTTTCCTGAGCCAGGAAAACTCTGTGTCGGATTCTAAAGAATCGTCAATACGCCGGCAGTAGGTGATGATCATATCAAACACCCACAAGCTGCAAGCGGTCAGCTAAACATAACAGCCTCCCAGGTATTGAGCGATCAGAAGATCAACAACCAAGCCTGTACATTCTCCTGCGAATCCAATCAGTAACACTCCCGTACAGTCTGGTCTCTTCGTCTGATATGTCGCATAACTCGCCTAGGGGTGATAAACGTCAGACCCCAGTAGCTTGATAAGTCGTGTCGATATGAGGTCTATAACAGTTCGAAAAACTACTGATAACACTTACCAGTAACTCTCAGCAACCCTGGCCAGGGATTTCCATTTATAGCTAATCGAACACAGCGCAACATCAACTCCCTATACCGGGAGAGACGAAACCCCTCCTATCGTTCATTGCCTCAATATGATTCGGGAATGTACCAAAAAGACACCTTTTTGCACGCCCTCTAGGACATGGTATGATGGAAATCAAAGAACAGTGGAATCACACAAGACTCTATGACGATCTCGGGTCTACAGACTAACCTGTACTAGTGTCACCAGAGAACTGCCATCTGACGTGAGGTATAATACCATCTGGGAGTTCTCGGCGAGTCCGTCCAGTATACCCAGTCTCCACTGAGCACCCGTATACCTTCTCTTATGTCAAACACCAATGGATATGTGATCATCTATCGCCCATCATATGGGTCAAGAAGCACATACGCTAGTCTACTCTGGTACATTGATGCCCTGTCTCGATACACCTACGACTAGGAATATTTGAAGGATGTACTTGGCGGCTACTCTGTCCACACTAGTATGATCCGCATCATAGTCCTGGTAGTCAAGTACTCATCCTAAGGACTTTATCAACATGTAATGTAGAGACAATCATAGTACATGTTAAGATAAAGAGCAACCAGATAGCATACTTGTTAGTTATACATATGCCCTGGAGGCCATTGTTGTACATATGATGTATATTATAATGGATGCTTGGATATATATAGAGAGGACTTTCTTGCTCTTCATGATAATATGCTATTTGATTTCCCTTTATCTTAACATGTTGACTTATATTAGTTTACCGTCTTACTCTCACATGTTGATAAAGCCCCTAGGATATGTACTCGACTACTGGGACTATGATGAGATCATACTAGTGGGGCCACGGTAGTCGATGAGTACATCCTTTAACTATTCCTAGTCGAGGGTGTATCGAGACAGGGCATCGATACACCAGAGTAGACTAACGTATACGCATCTTGACTCATATGATGGGCAATGGACGATCCCATATCCATCGGTGTTTGACATCAAGGATGGTGTACGGGTGCTCAGTAGAGACTGGGTTGTAAGTCCATGCTACCTCTCCCGGTACATACGGGTTGCGGAATTTGGTGAAAAACAATTTTCTAGAGGCGGTAACATGGACTCAAACGGATCTTTGTTAAACTTAGCTACCTAACAACCTAACTAAGAGTTGTTAACTACTCGGTTAGGAGGTTATACCTTTCTTTCTTGAACTCCTTCGTCTTCTACACTTGATGGTTGTCCGGATCGGCTTCACCCCGTCGTCTCCTTGCGCCGATGATCGATCCACCCGAAAGCTTCTACCTTTGGCTTCTTCTTCGAGCTTTGAAGAAACTAGCTCACTCGGTTTGCTAAACCTTGTGAACTAGAGTGAGTAGAGGAGAGTGTGTTGGGATTTTTCTCTATGGTTCTTGGTTCTCAACCCATGAGACAAGTGAACCATAGACTAAAGAGAGGGAGAGCAAGAGGAAGAGGATGAGAGCTCAAGAACAAGAGAGAGAATGAAAATGATAGAACGAGAAAGACTTTTCTCTCTTGGCTCTCATAATCTAAAGCCATCATAACAAATCATAGCAATCAAGTATTATGTGATGGTTTAAGCTACAATAGCCATATCATTTCATGCACTCATTTTTCACAAGAGAACAAGTAAGCAAAAAGTCTTTGCCATGAAATGATAGCCATTGTCATCATGATGGTCAACTAGTCCAACCTAGTCAACCGGTCAACAAAGTCAACAAGTCAACAAAGTCAACCCCTCAACAACCATGTCACCATAATACTTAATTAATATTATTGTTAATCATATATCATATTCTCATTAGGGTTTAGCAAGAAGTCAATGGTCAACAGTCAACAGTCAACAACCCTAATGAGAATCCTCTGCCTCTGTCTCTCCGTCAACTGTGCATACACACCCGCATCCGCGTTCCGAGGAACACGAATACATACTGGATAAAACCAATCCCAAAACGTACACTAGGATCTAGCTTAAACCAAAGCCCGCTAGTGTTAACTGTCCGGACAATAAACGTGCACAAGTGCACGGATGTGACCGAACCCTGTTGCAAAACCATGCGACCTGTCGCAAAACCATGCGACCTCTACTCTTTTGCCTAAAGGAGAATAGCTTTCTGTGTGGGACTCTAAAGACTCGACACTACGCTGGCAGTGGGTTTAACTACAGACCGCAAGTGGCACTAGCTGTGCGTAACGGTCCCCAGGTAGATGCCGACAAGAAGACTGACGAGGTGAAACCCATCTGAACTCCTACTGAGCCTGAATGTGACAGTCTCCATACAATCCGGTCTGTTCGTCTGATACATCGCATGGCGGGCCTAGGGGGCGGTAAACATCAGTCCCCTAATAGCGGTACAAGTCGTGTCGGAGTGAAGCCCAGAACACCCTGAGATAACACTGGAAACCTACCGGTATATCTCGCTTGCCCTGGCCAGGGACTACTCGTGTAATGGCTCTCCTAACACAGCGCGATGTCAACCCCCAATACCGGGAGAGACGAATCCTGTCTAATCGTCACTGCCTCCAAGTGCTTCGGGACTGCACCCAACTACCACCTGTTTACACGACTCCTTTGAGCCGTGGTAGGGTACTAATCTAAGTACAATAGGAACACACTCGAGGCGAAGTGACAGTGTCAAGTCAGCGGACTAAGCTGTACTCATGTCACCTGGGAACTGATAACTGACGATAGGTATAGTACCAACCAACAGTTCCCGACGAGTCCTGTCCAGTGTACTCGTAAACCAACGAGCACCCGCATACTATCTCCAGTACGACGTACTGATGGCTGTGGGACAGACCATCTCCCACACTGGGATGAGAAGCGCATACGCTAGTCTACTCCGGAGTATCGATGCCCTGTCTCGATAGTCCTGCGACTAGGGACCTGCATAAGGATGTGCTTATAGATTATCCAGCCCCCACTAGTGTGACTGCCATCACAACGCTGGTAATCAAGCAAAGATCCTAAGGGCTCCACTAATGTGTATAGGTGATATACTAAAATAAACACATGTACACATTGAAGTAGAAACAAACCAAGTAGCATACTATTATATTGAGCAAGATTGTTTATACAAGGTGAATATCCCAAGCTTCCATTAAGTAATATACAAACTAGTATGATACAGTAATGGCCTCTAGGGCATATACACTAACATGGGTACACAGGACGGACTCCCCGAGAACTCCCAGATGGTATTATTCCTCACGTCAGATGGCAGTTCTCTGGTGACATAGGTACAGGTTAGTCTGTAGACCCGAGATCGTCATGGAGTCTTGTGTGATTCCTACTGTGCTTTGATTTCCACCTTACCACGTCCAAGAGGGCATGCAAAACGGTGGCTTTTGGGTACAGTCCCGAATCACATGGAAGCAATGAGCGATAGAAGAGGATTCGTCTCTCCCGGTATAGGGAGTTGATGTTGTGCTGTGTTCGATTGGCTATAACTGGAAGTCCCTGGCCAGGGCTGATATAGAGATTTACTGGTAAGTGTTATCAGTAGTTTCTCGACCAGTTATGAGCCTCACATCGACACGACTTATCGGATTCTGGGGTCTGACGTATACCACCCCTAGACTAGATATGCAACATATCGGACGAAGAGATCGGACTGTACGGGTGTGTTACTGTTTGGATTCACAGGAGAATGTACAGGCTTGCTTGTTGACCATCTCCCATACTGGGATGACGTATACCACCCCTAGACTAGATATGCAACATATATCGATCAATACCTGGATGGCTGTTATATTTAGCTGACCGCTTGCAGCTTGTGGGTGTTTGATATGATCATCACCTGCTAACGGCGAATTGACGATTCTTTAGAGTCCTACACAGAGGTTTCTTGACTCAGGAAAAACGAAGTAGGGGGACATATGTGATATGTGCAGGACTGAGGATAATACGATATGAGATACCGTATTATATTCTCGCGATATTTTGATATGAGCCGGGTCATCGGATCAAGTGTTGATTTGACGAATCGGTACATGGTATATTAGTCGGTTATATTCGATATAACCGGATTGTCGGATCAAGTGCTGATTCGATAATTTAATGTATAATTATATATGTGATATATTACATTACATTATCTAATATTAGCTCGCTTTATTATTTCATTTTCTCACCGGATAATACATTGATATATATGCGATATATGTTAATTGTATTATTTTATTTTGTTACAAAATATATTATATATGTGATATATAATATTGTAACATATTATAATTACTAATGCAACATGATTAGTGGAGATTAAACATGGTTAGGGTTTGATTTGAGTTAGCTCTTTCATGATGCTTCTAGAAGGTTTTACTTTGTTTCTAGCAAAGATATTATGGTTGATATTTTGCTAGATATTTCTTTGACCCAAACCACACCCTTAACCCTAGTTAAGTCTCTACATTGGTTAGCCTTGTCCTCTTTGACCATGGTTGCATTTGTAATCATATAATCTTTTTCATTATTCATCACAAAAGGATTATTCATTCATCTTCTTCCTCTTCCTCCTTAAAAAGCTTTCTAGCTTTGAGATTTGTGATGAATTAGTGTGAGAATTTAATAATAAAAGAGAGCGTAAATCCTACTTCATCATCCTCATCTAATCTAGCCAATTAGATTAGGGTGTTCACCTCATTAGTGAGAAAGAGCTTGACTTAATGAAACTTCAAGTTAGATCATCTTTGAAAAGGAAGACTTCATGCAAGTATGGATAGTTCGGGTTGTGGAGCCTCTCTTGAGTCCGGAAGATCATGGATCGCGGCGAAGGGACTTCTACTCGGAGCTCATGAAGCGAAGGAGCATACTACAAAGGTTGTAATCCCTCTCTCTTAGTTGTAAAGATGTTTACTTGCATGTTTAACCCTAATAATCAAGCAAAGATCCTAGCTGTGGGTTGTTCGGCACGTCTAAATTTTAAATCGGGCAAGGTTGATATCTTATAGACCCCTGTAAGTGTGCCTAGGAACCCTTCAGTTGTATCAGAGCCTAGCTAAAGCATTAGGCGACGTGTATACGAAGTTAAGACTCCGATCGAACCCCGAAACATCGAACTTGACCCTTCTCTGGAAATTTTCTAAAAAGTTGGTTCTTTCTGCATTAAAAATAATCAAAAAAAATCAGCATGGAATTATACGGATAACCATGAAATACGATCCCCTAAATCTCTCAAAGTGCCGTGGAACCGCGGCAAGAACATGCTTGTCGCGGCGGTTCCGCAGCGATATGTGGGAATTAGGGACACGTGTTCAAAGGGTTTATCCGTAGGTATTTTTGCATGCTTCTGGGTATTTTTAATCTTACTCAAGTGTTGAGTTCTCTGGAGATCTTTTGGTACTTGTTGATTCGATCGGAAAGTTTAACTTCGTTCTGTTTTCCGGATAATTTAGAAAGTATTAAAATATTCGAACGGATATCATTAACTCACTTTTTCCCAACACGAAAAACTTTCAAGTGTTGAATTTTTCTTGAGTTTAAATCTTTCGGAAAAACGTGCAAGTAACGCGGTGGACCCTCTAGAAGAACAAACACCTTAACTCGATTATGTGACCGTCTGAACCGCCTCTAAACCTTAAGGTTTGGGGCAGTACGGCCTTTCCACATGTGAGGCGTTGGTTTGACCCTTCTACGGCTGGACCATTGCTACTGTGACATATTTTGGGATTTTTTGAACTCCGTTCAAGTGTTGAGCTATTTAGGAAATCTTGGGTATTTGATTATTCGATCGGAAAGTTTAATATTGTCTATTTATCTAGAATGTGATACAATATGTGGAATTCATATAGTTAGGCATGAAATGCGAAGTATGTGATATTTCGGATTTAAGATGTCTAAAGTGATTGTGGATTCCAAATGTTGTAGTTTTACACATTTTTTTCTGTGACCGTAAGTGTAGTATGTAGTTGTATCGCCGGTTTTCGTTACTATACATCAACGACAATCGGTGTATGCATACTTACTTACGTTGATGATATGAGATATTATGTGTTGCTGTGATATGTTATATTGGATCGTCGTGTTCTGAATAGCCGGGGGTTTTATGTGAGATGAGAGTTTTTATTTTCATTCATGTAAAATTCATTGTATGTAATATTCTTTTATTAGGACACTTCCGGGATAAGGATGATGTCACCTTTGTATATTGTTTACTTTTCCGCATTAGGTAGACCCAAGGAGGGGAGCACAAGTAACCGGGTTCTGGGGTCCAGTGGGAGGCCATCTCGAGGAGTCCAGACCGCGTCTCCTAACCCTAGAATTGGCAGTGTTGCTTGCCGCTCTCGTAGGGGTCTAAGGATGTGGGTTTGGCTATTCATCGCGACCGTGGAATCCGTGTTTTATACAAGCTCGTATTAAAACACGGACATCCTAGTATATCCAATATTTCATATGTTTTCTTCTGCTGCAATGTTCTCTGATGAGATCATAATGCTGCCTGAGACGAATGCTTATACTATATATATAAGCTGATATATAAATATTACTGCTTTCGTTTCTTCTGTGATGCTTAGGAAGCATAAGCTGATGGGATATATTAATGAGATTAATAAAAAGAAAAGAAACCTACAAGACGTTGTAGAATCAAAACTTTATAAAAAGGGTAGCTACAGTTCTGCTTTGCATAGCGGTATATATGATATACCCTTCACCTTATTTGATGAGGAAAGAGCCGAGATCCTTTGACCGAGAGTGACCTTTTTAGCTAAACTGGCAGATGCTACAAACTCGCGGTTTAGTTTTTGACATCTTCTATTGTTCTTGCTTTGCACAGCGGTATATATGATATACCTTGCACCTTATTCGATGGGGAAAGAGCCGAGATTCCTTCACCGGGAGTAACCTCTTTAGCGAAACTAAAAAAGCATCAAAAACACTCCTTTTCAAAATCACTTGATTCTAGGACGATATCAAGTTCATTACGCTCATTGTTTTCTTAAAAACCTACGTAGCCCTCCGTCATTCAGATAAGTAATATTTAGTATTCGTGCTGCGGTAGTTTGGCATGCGTCAAGGCATGGTGTACGGTAGCTGATTATTACTTATCTTTAGCATGAGATGCGATTGGATTAGGGTATTCGTACGGCGTTGTTCGGCATGCGTCAAGGGTCGTACGGGTGGGTTTAATTCAATCACGAAATGTACGGGTTGAACTTGACTAGCGGACTATGGGTTATTTGGCATACGTCAAGATCATAGCACACTAGGGGTAAAAGCTTTATCAGGAATTTCAAGTGTTGAAATTTGCAATGAGATTGCATACTTCCTATGAGATAGTTGTATCCCGATACCCACTGCGAATAGGAGTTACTCCTGGGAGAATTTTACACAGAACAATTAGCCGATCAAGTAGGTGTCTAGAAAAGTGTTAACGGGGTTATGCCTCTGGGAAAATGAGGTTTATTTTAATTAGGTCCGTGCGAAAGCACGGGGAACCTCCCTCAAGTACCAACACTGATCTGGCTGAAAGATTGACAAAATTGTAGGGTGTGATTAATCCCGGCTAATCTTACCTTTTAGGGTTTGAAGGAAGATTTGATAAAAACAGTGGGAGACATGCTGATTAGATAAGATAATAACCAATCTAATCTTGCAAGAGCATACGCTAAAGTGTTTTCTACTCTCTCTCTCCAGGTAGCGACCATGTCAGGCCATAATCAAGATAATGATATGGATGTATTGACTGAACCCGCTTATTATACTGAGCAAGGGAACGTTGGTCCCGTTCTTTCTTATAAGAGTTATAAGACTGAACAGGAAACAGGAGAATATCTGGATTCTCATACCGCCCAAACAAAGTACATGCATGCCGATACATCTTCTTCGGATGTGTTAGTTATTGAGAACTGTTTCTCAGTTCACCCTAAGTCCTGGGTATTAGATACCGGATCGGGATCCCACATATGTAAATTGTTACGTGGGCTACGTAAAGGTAGAGAACTGGGAAAATGTGATTATTCTGTACAAGTAAGGAATGGTGTAAGCATTGCAGCCAAAGCAGTTGGCAAATATCACCTTGTATTACCAAGTAGTAATACATTAATTCTGAATGGGTGCTATTATATACCGAACATGATGTGCAATATTATATCAGTTTCTTTATTAAGTAAAGAAGGATATAATTTTGTAGTACATGATAATGTTATGAACATATTCTTAGATCAAAAGTTGATTGGATCAGGCTCGTTACATAATGGCATATACGTTCTCAATCAAAATACAGTCCTTAATATACAAAACACACACGAGAGGAAAAGTTCAGAAATGAACGAATCCTTCTTATGGCATTGTAGACTTGGTCATATCAATGCGACACGGCTAGCTAACTTACATAAGGATGGATATTTGAATCCGTTCGAATTATCATCTTATGATACTAGCCATTCATGTCTCAAAGGAAAAATGACCAAAACTCCGTTTAGTGGACACGGAGAAAGAGTTACTAAACTCTTAGGACTGGTACAAAGTGATGTATGCAGTCCCATGTCTACACATGCCAGGAACGGTTCTTCTTACATCATTACATTCACTGACGATCTCTCATGATACGGACATGTGTTCCTGATGAAACATAAATCTGAAGCTTTTGAGAAATTCAGAGAATATAAGCACGAAGTAGAGAACCAAACGGGCAAAAGTATTAAGATCCTTCGATCTGATCGAGGAGGAGAATACTTGAACAATGAGTTCCTAGATTATCTAAAAGAGAATGGGATTCTCTCTCAGCTTACTCCTTCTTATAAACCACAGCACAACGGTGTATCAGAACGGAGGAACCGCACCCTATCAGATATGGTGCGCTCTATGATGAGCACTGCTGAGCTGCCTGTTTCCTTCTAGAGGTATGCGCTTGAGACAACCATAGACCTATTGAATAGGGTTCCCACCAAATCTGTGCCAACCACTCCATATGAGATATGGAAAGGAAAGAGACCACATCTTAATTATATTAAGATATGGGGTTGTCCGGCATATGTGAAAATACAAAATCCGGACAAGCTCGAGGCAATATCAGTTCTATGCAAGTTTATTGGATATCCCAAGCATTCGCAAGGGTATATCTTCTACCACTCTGAGGAATAAAAAGTGTTTGTTTCTCGACATGCCACCTTCTTAAAAAAGGGTTTTCTTATAAAACAAGATAGTGGCAATGAGGTAGAACTGGAAGAAGTTCCAGCAACACAAACTACGACAGATGATTTGGTGGAACCAGAGGATTCAGTAGTTCCAGACGAACCCCAGCCTCTCCGCCGATCTAGTAGGGTTTCTCACCCACCTGAGAGATACTACGGTTTTATCATTGATGGTGGGAGCAAGGATTGCATAATGGAAGATGATGACCCAACTAGTTTCGAGCATGCCATCACGAGTGGTGACTCTGTGAAATGGCTGGATGTAATGCGATCTGAGATGGAATCCATGTACACCAACAAAGTATGGACTTTGGAAGTTGCTCCTAAAGGGGTAAAACCCATTGGGAGCAAAAGGAATTTTAAAAGGAAAATTGGTGTAGATGGAAAAGTTGAGACTTTCAAAGCTAGACTTGTTGCAAAGTGTTTTTGTCAACGACTAGGTGTGGATTATGACGAAACCTTTTCTCCAGTGGCTATGCTTAAGTCCATCCGGATCTTACTTGCCATTGCTGCATACCATGACTACGAAATCTGGCAAATGGATGTTAAGACCGCCTTTCTAAACGGTGATTTAGAAGAGTGCGTGTACATGACTCAGCCAGAGGACTTCGTAGATAGTGGGAGCAGCGGAAAGGTGTGCAAACTGCTTATATCCATCTATGGGTTAAAGCATGCATCACGGAGTTGGAATATCTGCTTTGATGTTGTAGTCAAAGAGTTTGACTTCATCAAAAATGTAGATGAACCTTGTATATATAAAAAGGTTGCAGAGAGTAAGGTTGTCTTCCTCGTATTGTACGTCGATGATATACTCTTGATAGGAAATGATGTTCCTATGCTGCAGTCAGTCAAGCTCTTCTTATCATAAAGATTCTCAATGAAAGATCTAGGTGATGCCTCCTGTATATTAGGAATTATGATATATAGAGATAGATCTAAACGGATACTGGGATTGTCCCAATCCAGGTACATTGACACCATACTAAAGAGGTTTTGTATGGAAGAATCCAAGCGTGGGAACCAACCCACGATCTCTGGACTCACTCTCTCTAAAGAGATGTCTCCTAAGGCTGATTTGGAGAGAGCTCGCATGCAAGGCATACCCTATGCTTCGGCAGTAGGCTCTATCATCTATGCGATACTATGTACCAGACCTGATGTAGCATACTCACTAAGTGTAGTGAGTCAGTATCAAGCAGATCCTGGAGAGAGTCACTAGATAGCTGTGAAGAACATTCTCAAGTACTTGCGAAGGACTAAAGAGATGTTCTTGGTGTATGGTAACGGAGAACTCCAGGTGGAGTCCTTTACCAATTCCAGCTTCCAGAGTGATAAGGACGACTCTAAGTCGCACTCGGGATTTGTCTTTACCCTCAATGGAGGGGCGGTATGTTGGAAGAGTTCCAAACAGGATACCGTTGCAGACTCGACGATGGAGGCTGAATACATCGCTGCCAACGATGCTGCCAAAGAGGCTGTCTGTATAAAGAAGTTCATTAGTGAACTTGGTGTGGTTCCATCCATTGAGCATCCAATACCTCTGTATTGTGATAACAATGGAGCTGTGGTTTTGGCCAAAGAACCCAGGTCCCATCAGAAGTCCAGACATATTCTGAGGCGGTATCACCTGATCAGGGAGATAGTTGATCGCCGGGAGATCGAGGTCAGGAGAGTTGATACGAAGGATAACACTGCGGATTCACTCATGAAGGCCATTGCTCAGATACAGTTTGAGAGATTATTCGGGATGCTAGGTATGAGATACTATAACAGCTGGCCTTAGTGCAAGTGGGAGATTATTAGTTATATATATGCCCTAGAGGCCATTGTTGTACACATGATGTATATTATAATGGATGCTTGGATATATATAGAGAGGAATTTCTTGCTCTTCATGATAGTATGCTATTTGGTTTCCCTTTATCTTAACATGTTGACTTATATTAGTTTACTGTCTTACTCTCACATGTTGATAAAGCCCCTAGGATATGTACTCGACTACTGGGACTATGATGAGATCATACTAGTAGGGCCACGGTAGTCGACGAGTACATCCTATAACTGTTCCTAGTCAAGGGTGTATTGAGACAGGGCATCGATACACCAGAGTAAACTAGCGTATACGCATCTTGACCCATATGATGGGTGATGGATGATCCCATAACCATTGGTGTTTGACATCAAGGACAGTGTACGGGTGCTCAGTGGAGACTTGGTACACTGGACGGACTCGCCGAGAACTCCCAGATAGTATTATACCTCACGTCAGATGGCAGTTCTCTAGTGACACTAGTACAGGTTAGTCTGTAGAGCCGAGATCGTCATGGAGCCTTGTGTGATTCCTACTGTGCTTTTATTTCCACCTTACCACGTCCAAGAGGGTGTGCAAAACGGTGGCGTTTGGGTACAGTCCCGAATCACATGGAGGCAATGAGCGATAGGAGGGGATTCGTCTCTCTCGATATAGGGAGTAGATGTTGTTCTGTGTTCGATTGGCTATAACTGGAAGTCCCTGGCAGGGCTGATATAGAGATTTACTGGTAAGTGTTACCAGTAGTTTCTCGACCCGTTATGAGCCTCACATCGACACGACTTATCAGTTACTGGGGTTGATTCAATACGATTTCCGATTGTGTAGTTGTTGGAAAATAGTAAAGAGAAATCACAACCAAAAATTATTTGACCGTAATCAATAACGGTGTCGAATGTAGCGCGTTAGTAAGTGCGGATCGTCCATAGGGAAAGTGTAATCGTTCGTATTTCGAATTAGATGAGTTGAAAATTTAAGGAAAGAAAAGAAAACAATTCATGATTTGTAATTGAAGATAAAGAATAAGAAAAATCTAGATATAGAAGAAACATTAAAAACAAGAATTGAGATGTGTGATAATTTCCAACCAACAACCAAGATTAGAAGTATGGCTCGTAGGAGTAGATCGGATCGATAGATGTGATGAGATCTAATGATTACTCATTCTTATCCATTAACGAATTGATACTAGATCGATGCAAATTCATCGAGGTTTAAGTATCTTGCGAGGAAATTAGGGATTTCACAACTCATCCTTTGTCCTTTCGATGGATCGCATCCAAATTCTAGCTTCTAGTTAATCAAATGGTCAATAGTTGTTCCCTAGTTTCGAGTGAACACGATCAAGAAAGCATCATCTCGAAACTAGGTCATTAATCATTTGATTCACTAGAATTTCCAAACATTATAGGATTTAAGAATTGTAAAAATATCTAAATCATCATCATCTAAAGATCGTCACAATTCCTACACGAGCGGAGATTACTCAAACATCATGATCACAAACACAATCACAAATTGAGATCTAATCATTATGCTTGAATTAAAAGATAAGCAAGAATATAGAAAATTCACCTTTATTTATCGACAAATTTCGTTACAACTCTCTTGAATTTACAAAAGGAAGGAACTAGATCGTCGATTTTGGCTTCGCTCGGCTCCTTGAGTCGCGGATCGGCGTGGATCACTTGCTCTGCTGGAATCCGGCGTCGCTTCTAAAGGTTGAAGGCTCTCTTTCTTGAATTGCTCTCGGGATCTTGATCTTGATTTTGAATTGGGGTTTGACACAAGTCGTGTCACTCGACTTGTGGGTAGAAGATGATGGTGATTCTTGAACAACCTTCACCCTAGATCTAGGCTCTCTTATATAGACCTCAAAATTCTAGATCTAGGATTGAAATTTGAATTTTTCCTCCACAAGTTAGTTAGCACAAGATTTGAATTTCCCTCCAAAAGTTTGTTAAAAGATCCTTCTAGAAATAGTTTGTTAAGCCGAGACTTCTAGATGTGCCATGTTCATATCAGATTTTTGCATTTTCATACCGCCCAATTTTTATCACATTGCATATCGGTAGATACTCTTGAGCCGTGTTTGCTAGTCAATTGCAGGATACAGGTTCTCGGTTCTAAAACGGTGAAATTCATGGAAAACACGACAAAATCCGGGTTCCTACCAACCACAGAAAAAACACGGTCTCCGGTCTTCATCCGTATGTTGCCAGATACCAGTTTAGGAAGACAAAATGGCAAATCGATTGTCACCTTCATGCACAAGGCTCAATGGCAACAACAAGTTCCAAGAAATCTACGCGGAGCTCGAGGCAATCATGCCAAATCTTGACAAAAAGTCCACTTTTCCCTCAACAGAAATTCTGGAAAAATCGTGGAGCCAAATTGAGTAAATACATATACCAGAATAAAGGGGACAGAAGACCAGGGAAGCCCAAAAAACCAGAAAGCCCAACTCAACCATAAGGCCGCGGATCCGCGGCCAAAGGGGGGTCTAGGCCGCGGATCCGCGGCCGTCTAGGCGCCGCATGTGCACAGATTTTGGGGGTATTTTGGTCTTTTCGTTTTTGTTCTGGTGGTTGCCCTAGGTTTCCATTCTCCAGCCTATAAATAGCCCAGAACTTTGAGAAGGAAGGGGTCCATTCTTGTATTTTCTTTTTGCTAGGTTTTAGATTACATGTTCTTCTTCTTCTCATCTCTTCTCCATTAAACTTGAGTGAGCTTTGTGAGTGAAGAATGGTGAATAAAGAAGATCATTTTATTATCATGCTTGTATCTTTATCTTGTTAATTGTTGTAATTTTAATTTGTTAAGTAGTTGTTGTTATTTTCTTGTTGTTTCTTTCTTCTCTCTTTTTCTTTATCCTTAATACGACAATGATGCTTACGCTCGATCCTCGCCAAGGTGAGGTCGCAAATAGCTAGTCGTATTCTTCTAATCTCCTTCTTTCTATCTTCCTCTTTTGTTTTGTTTTATTTTTCCGTATCATGATGTGTGAGTAGTTCATACTTGTTAGGGTAGGATAAGGGAAGTTTGAGAGAAGGAAATCTCTCTCACTCTTTCCTTGCCCAACAGCTTAAATCGACTCCCGTTAATTGAACCACAATCCGCTCCTTACGGCACCCTATCCTACATGATAGCGGTGATTCCGTAGTGAGACCGGTTGTGGTTGAATTAACCGGAGGTTATGGCTAAGAGCCAAGAATGGACGGACAAGCACCAAAAGGAAGAACTTATGCGTTGGAAAGCCTAGCTTATACTCGCAAGTTCCTTCCTAGTCGTGCTAATCCCCGTTGTTGCCGATTACCGTAACACCGATATTAAGAGGGGCAACGAAAGATGTGGAGACTCCTAACTCAAACTAACCTAATCCTAACCCTAACAAGCTCTCTTTAAAACATCAACTTAACGCTTAGATAATCACAAACAACTCTGAACTCTCGGACTTAACTCGTTAAAACACATTGAAAAAGACTCCCATCTCCCTGCGGACGACCCGTACTCAACCGGCTAGCTACAAGCGAAACCGTCTTGATTGTGGTATTTAAACTAAAACTTGAACACGCACAACCTCTGACAATGAAATGGCGCCGTTGCCGGGGAGACGGTAGTTTATTTCCTTGTGTAATTTCGGGTTAATTTGTAAGTATAAATATAACCAAAAAACGAAAAAAATATATATACATTGTAAAAAACCATCTTGTTGTTTTTTGATTAGCTTTTGTGCAAGTGTGCAGGAAAATACGAAGTTCAAGATCGACGCCAAAGACGTCGGATAATACGGAGTTCAAGTGCAGTGCCAAAGACGTGGGAAGATAGACCCACATTTCGCGGCTACACCGCGACGGACAAAAACGAAGCATCCGGTCTACTGTAAAAATCTGGAGCAGATACAGTGAGCAAATCAGAATTCCACACATCCAGACAAGCAGAGGACACCAAACAGAGCCCATACCAGAAAAATGAAGCATCAACTCCTCTTTTCCGCCGCGGAACCGCGGCATTAGGGCTCTTTTGCCGCGGAACCGCGGCCACTTGGTGGGGTCAGTGTGCCATCTTCTCTGTTAGTGTTCCTCTCCTCTCTCCTACTCCTCTGGACTCCACTGAATTGTGTTTTCTGCAGCATTCTTTGCGCAAATTCTTCTCCCCCTTCCAATAAACTGTTCTTATGCAGGATTCTTTGCGCCGCAAAATAAAAAAATTGTTTGCAGTTGATTTGTTACTGCTTTGCATTTCTTTAATACGGACTTAAGGAGTTTGAAACCAATCCAGATTGGGTGGGGATTTCATCACCCTTCCCAGGACCCCAAAAATCACTAAAGCATATGCATTGTCCATTGTAAATTAAAAAATACTAGACTTCAGCCCTAAGGACTTCGCGCTCATTAGGAGAAGATAAATCGTGTTTAGAACCTCGCTTAACGGTATATTGTTTACGGGGTGTCTAAGAAAGTGTTAAAGGCGCAACCGCCGAAAGAGAAAGGGTTATTTAATTAAGGAACTTCGCGAAAGCGTTGGACAACCTCCCCTTATCTCTTTACTTACCTGGCCTCGTGATCAGTGTATTTTTAGGCCCGTTTCTCGGCACTGTTTAACTTCGACAATCAAGTTCAGGAGCAGGTCTAGTAGACCTAGGTTACCCTAGATCTAGGTGTGATTGTGCATATCTTGTTTGTGATTGCTTAAGCCGTATATCCGTACATATTTCTGTAAATCTCTTTCCAAAAAAAAAAAAGAAAAAAATCAAAAACTTTTATAAAAAAAAAACTTGCCCCTTTGTCGCCAAATCCATTTTTCACCCACCACCCATCGCCTTTCTCCATTGACGTTTTCTTACCCTCACCTTCTCCGCTTTGACTATACTAAACTCGTTTAGTGTATGTCCGCTTGGACTCGGGACACTAGCGCCCGTCTAGTCAGCGTTACGTTAGTCGCTACCGACTACGCGATCGACTCCGAAGTCGATACTCCATCCACTCCTCTTTCACCCCTTCCTTTGCCGGCCAACTCCGACGTTGACCGGAATTCTGTTCATACATCTTCACCTTCACCTTCACCAACCTCTTCTTCCGCGATGTCGGGATTTAATCCGAACATCTCTTTGACCACCCCTGGATTGGCTCCACCTCCTACGGAGACCAATATCCCACCACCACCGCCTGTTGTAGCGCCGCAGCGAATCGCGCTCCAGGATCGTTTCTATCCCACCCGTTCTGCACTTCCCACCTGCCTTTCTCTTCCTCCGGCCAATGGGGACAACTTTGAAATTAAGCCCCATTTCATCAACATGCTTCCACGTTTTCATGGGCTTGAATCTGAAGATTCCTATATCTTCATCAATAAATTTCAAAACGTCTGTGCCATGATGAAAACCACCCAGCTGTCGGACGATGCTATACGTCTACGGGTCATTCCGTTCACTTTATGCGATCTCGCTGAAAAATGGCTGTATAGCACCGCTTCCCACTCAATCACCAGCTGGGACGAGTTTGTTAAAGCGTTTCTAAAAAAATTCTATCCGAATCATAAGACCGCAAGGATTCGAAATGAAATCAACCAATTCTCCCAGCTTCCTTCTGAACCCTTCTGGAAGTGCTTTGACCGATACAAAGACCTTCTTGTTCAGTGTCCTCACCACGATATAGAGAAATGGCAGCTCTGCCAAACCTTATACGAGGGCCTGAACCCAGCAACGAAGCAGTTGTTGGAAACCATCTGTCAGGGCCACTTCCTATCGAAATCTGACGAGGAAGCGTGGCAGTTCTTTGACGACCTTGCGGAGCAAACGCTACAGTGGGAGAGCACCAGACTGACTTCTTCTTCTTCTACCTCCACTTCTACCAGTCAGTCTAGGGTAGCAATCCACCAACTTGATGTCTCTATTGCGATGAAAGCTGAAATGGCTGCAATAACAAGAAAGCTTGAAGCGATAGAGAGCAAATTTTCTGCTCCTACTCCTGCCCTGTTCTCCCCCTTCGTACCATTTGCGCTTGTTGTTCCGATCCTTCCTACTTGACCGAAGAGTGTCCTTACAATCCACCCTCGCAAGGACAGGATCAGGTCAATACTGCATTTCAGCAAAGACCGAGGAATGATCCATACTCTTCCACCTACAATCCCGGTTGGAGGAACCACCCCAATTTCGCCTGGAATCAAGATCAGAATCAATTCCAAGGCAACAATTTCCAAAGGGCCCCTCCGCCGCAACAACAAGCGCAACAACAAACTCAACATCAATATCAGCAGCCCTTCCAACCCCAACCTTTCCAAAATCAGACGAACAACTTTGCACCCAACAATTCTTTTCCACCAAACAACTTTGTTCCGTCAAACAACGATAAGGTTTCCTCGCTCGAACGAAGTCTGGAGGCGTTTGTTAAACAATCGACTCAATCCACCGCCAACATCCAGTCTTCCATTCAATCCTTAGTGCAACACACTGCCGCACACGGGCAAAGCATCAAGACCATTGAGGCCCAGATTGCACAGCTGAACGCGGCCTTAAGCGAGCAAGAGAAGGGGAAGCTCCCGTCCCAGCCACTTCCAAATCCCGGTCACCCACATAATGCACATGTTGCTCTTGAACAACAAAACCATAATGTGAGTGCCGTGACTACACTGAGATCGGGGAGGATGCTGCAAAACAACATTGGCAAACGGATCAATGATGACACCCCAGCCGCTTCTTCTTCTTCTTCTTCTTCTTCTTCTTCTTCTTCTTCGTCTTCTGTGCCTATTCTCCGTTCTTCCAAAGGCTCACCTTCCTCTTCTTCTGCTCTGAACGGACCCACTTCTCATTCCACGAAAACACCTATTCTGGGATCCGTTCCAACACCACAATCTCCTCCTCCAGCATTAGACTCAACCAATTTTCAAAATGTTCCATTTCCAAACCGGTTGAAGTCTAACAAACAAAATCCACAAATGGAGAAGATTCTGGAGTTATTCAAGCAGGTTAACATTAACATTCCTCTTTTAGATGATGTCCAACAAGTCCCGTCCTACGCGAAAATCTTAAAGGACTTGTGCACGAAAAAGAGGAAGTCTCTGGTACCCAAGAAAGTTTTCTTGGCTAGTGCTGTGAGTGATGCCCTTACCCAATCTATACCACAAAAACGGAAGGACCCTGGCTGTCCTACGATTTCAATTACTATTGGGGATAAGAACATCAACCGCGCACTATTAGATCTTGGTGCCAGTGTTAACCTGCTTCCATATTCAGTATACGAGCAATTAGGTGTCAGAGAGTTGAAACCCACGCACTGCACTCTCCAAATGGCCGACCGATCGATCACCCATCCTAGGGGTGAGCTAGAGGATGTGTTAATCAAAGTCGGGGACTTCATATTCCCCGTTGACTTCATTGTATTAGACACACAGCCTGTAGCTAACCCCCGGATTCAAATTCCAGTGATACTCGGTCGCCCATTTCTCGCAACCTCAAATGCTGTGATCAATTGTCGCAATGGTTCGATGAACCTCTCTTTTGGAAATATGACGATTGAACTCAACATTTTTAGGTTGGGGAATCAGCCCGCCGAACCTAATGCTCATATACTGGACGTCTGCTCGATCCAGGAGATCACCCCAGAAGAGTGTGAATTCGAGGAGTTTCTATTTCATCACGATAATCTTGACGCCACTAGTGCTTTTCTCTTCGAACCTGCTGCTGTTTCTGCGCCCGACAACGACTACGAGTGTTTCACGTTTTCAAACGATCTTAGCCGCGCACAACCCGAGTTTGAATCCTTCGACTTTCTGGATGAGTTACCTGAACCATCCAACTCGGTTGCCTACACTCGCTTTGAACCTTTGCTGGAGTCCTTTGAGTTCGAGACCTTTGCACCAATCTTGCCTTCCATCGTTTCTCCTCCAACGCTCGAACTCAAGCCTTTGCCGTCTCACCTTAAGTACGCTTACTTAGGTGAGAACGAGACCCTCCCTGTCATCATCTCAGCTTCTCTAGCTCCAGAGCAAGAGAAAGCCCTTCTCGCGGTCTTGCACAGCAACAGGCAAGCTTTTGGCTGGTCCATGGCGGACATCAAGGGGATTAGTCCCCTGATCGTTGAGCATCACATTCATCTGATGGATGATGTCAAACCAGCCCGGGATCCACAAAGACGTCTCAATCCAGTCATGAAAGAGGCTGTGAAGAAGGAGATCGTAAAATGTCTAGATAGTGGTATCATTTACCCTATCTCTGATAGCCAGTGGGTTAGCCCCATTCATGTTGTCCCCAAGAAGTCGGGCATCACGGTCATCACTAACGAGGCGAACGAGTTAATCCCTACTCGCACCCAAACTGGGTGGCGAGTTTGCATTGATTACAGAAAACTCAACGCCGCAACGCGGAAAGACCACTTTCCGCTACCTTTCATTGACCAGATGCTTGAACGATTGGCCGGACACGAGTACTACTGCTTTCTTGATGGCTACTCCGGCTATAATCAAATCCCCATCGCCGAAAAAGACCAGGACAAGACCACTTTCACTTGTCCTTTCGGCACGTTTGCATATCGTCCCATGCCCTTTGGGTTATACAATGCGCCCGCTACCTTCCAGCGGTGTATGATGGGAATTTTCTCAGACATGGTGGAAAAATTTTTGGAGATTTTCATGGATGACTTCTCCATCTTCGGCGATTCCTTCAACGAGTGTTTGCTGCATCTTGACGCTGTCCTTACCCGATGTAAGGACAAGAATCTCACTTTGAACTGGGAGAAATGCCACTTCATGGTGCGTGAGGGTATTGTCTTAGGACATATCATCTCGCAAAATGGCATAGAGGTTGACAAAGCAAAGATTGAGGTCATTTCCAATCTGCCTCCTCCCCGATGCGTCAAAGATATCCGAGCCTTACTTGGCCATGCCGGTTTTTATAGACAGTTTATCAAGGACTTTAGCAAGATTGCTAGGCCCTTGACTCTTTTGCTGGCCAAGGATACGCCTTTCGACTTCAACTCGAGCTGTGTGACTGCATTCGAGTCACTGAAACGTTCACTCACTTCTGCTCCCGTTCTTTCCTCACCTGACTGGACGCACCCATTTGAGATTATGTGCGATGCATCCGACTTTGCCATTGGTGCTGTCCTTGGACAACACATCAACAAGATGCCGCACGTAATCTATTACGCAAGCCGAACCCTGAACGACGCCCAACTCAATTATACAACAACTGAGAAGGAATTCTTAGCTGTTGTATTTGCTTTAGAAAAGTTCAGGCCCAACCTCATCGGCTCTCCAGTCATTGTCTACACGGACCATTCTGCCCTGCGCCATCTTTTTGCGAAGAAAGATGCAAAATCTCGGTTAATCCGTTGGATCCTCTTGCTTCAAGAGTTTGACCTTGTCATTAAGGACAAACGAGGATGTGAAAACGTGGTTGCCGACCATCTCTCACGACTTCCTTCTTCGCCTTCGCTTTCAATTCCGATCAACGACGTTTTCCCGGATGAACAGCTCTTGACAGTATCATGCGAACCCTGGTTCGCAGATATTGTGAACTATTTGGTCACAGGATTACTCCCGACTGAATGGTCGAGTCAGGACAGACTTCGCTTCTTATCCCAAGTAAAACACTTTTACTGGGACGAACCCTACTTGTTCAAGTACTGTCCCGACCAGATTATTTGTCGGTGTGTCCCTGACGAGGAATTCAAGAGTGTGCTGTCATTTTGCCACGATCAAGCGTGTGGCGGGCATTTTGGGCCCAGAAAGACAGCTGAGAAGATCTTGCAATGTGGTTTCTACTGGCCACAACTCTTCAAAGACGCTCATGACTATTGCAAGACTTGCTCCCGGTGCCAACACATGGGCCGGATATCCCGGAGGAACGAGATGCCGCTCCAACCGATCTTGGTTGTGGAGATTTTCGATGTTTGGGGGATAGATTTCATGGGGCCGTTTCCCAGCTCTTATGGGAACTTGTACATCCTTCTCGCTGTTGATTACGTCTCTAAATGGGTCGAGGCTGTGCCCAGCCGGACTAACGACAACAAGGTTGTCGTTAGGTTCCTTAAAGAAAACATTTTCTCCCGGTTTGGGCACCCCCGAGCGATCATTAGCGACAATGGAAGTCATTTATGCAATAAAACTTTCGAGGCCTTGATGCGGAAATACTCCATTAATCATAAGCTCTCTACGCCCTACCACCCCCAAACCTGCGGGCAGGCCGAAGTTTCAAATCGGCAAATCAAGCAGATACTGGAGAAGACGGTTTCCAAGAACCGTAAGGATTGGTCTCTGAAACTCACTGATGCCCTTTGGGCATTTCGAACCGCTTATATGACCGACCTTGGCATGTCTCCCTATCGGCTTGTGTACGGAAAAGCCTGCCACCTACCTGTCTAAATCGAGCATCGCGCATTTTGGGCGATAAAGGAGCTGAATCTGTCTCTTGAGGATGCGGGCAGCCATCGGAAGCTGCAGTTGAACGAACTAAGCGAGCTTAGGGATGAAGCTTACGATAACGCGGTTGTCGTTAAGAATCGAACGAAGGTGTTTCACGATAAACACCTTTTACGCAAAACCTTCGTACCTGGTCAGCAGGTATTGCTTTACGACACCCGACTTCATTTCCATCCTGGAAAGCTCAGATCTCGCTGGAAAGGGCCGTATTTTGTGCGGAATGTGTATCCGCAGGGCGCTGTGGATTTGGAGAATCCAAAGGACGGTTCATTTTTCAAAGTAAATGGACACCGATGCAAACCGTACCTTAGCGCCGAACCAACAGAGGAGCTCCTGTTCTTACAGGAGCCGGTTTACCCTGAATGATCTTCCTCTGCCTACCTCCAAACTTCGGTTATCCAGCCAAGAACAGTGGATACTGTTCCAAATAAGTTTGGGGGTATGTACAAACCATTTTGTATATATTTGTGTATATTCTTTTTCTTTTCTTTAAAAACAAAAAAAAAACCACATAAAAATTTGTGTATCGGTCACCGACAATTTTGACCCTTCAAATGATCTCTTCATGCACCGACAGTGAGGACACTGTCCAGTTTAAGTTTGGGGGTACGCTCGGTACGCATTTCTTACCTTCGCATTCATATGTATATTTTGCATCTGCATATTTAAATCCATAAAATCCATAAAAAACTGAAAATTTTCTAAAAATTATAAAAACTTTTTTTTGTCAAGTTAGCTTGTGGAAGAACTCTGATTCAACATTTCGACGGTTTTTGTTTGAAAAAAATAGGAATGACTAAATCTTATGTTTGGATTTTGAAAACCTGAAAGATAACTCTCCTTTGAAGTTAACTATAGCTGATATACGTCTTTACATCACACTACACGTGTCGTGAGTTTTTGGGAATTAGCTGACAAGTCTTTTATGTTGAAAAACTTTTAAACAGATAAATGATTTTCTGAGGATCAAATAGGTTTGTTCTGAAATAAGTAATGTCAAGAATAGTTTATGAGGTAAAGCGAATATGAAGGAATGTTATTGATGCCGTAATTGGAGCTAAGTCTGAAAAATAACCCATCTGAAACTTGATTGGAATGATTACACACCGAACCCACTAAACACGTCTTTTATCCAAAAAAAAAATAATTGAACAGCCGGATGTATCTCCGTTCGTATTAAATCATCTGATTTTCACGCCAAACTGTCTTTTGTTTGTGGACCTAGGTAACTTGAGTAATTAAGTTCGCTGGGGTGTTTCTACACCTAATGCCCTAAAACCAACTGGTTTGGGTGCATTGGCCCAAAACTCGCTAAGAAGCCTAGAAAGTCCAGTTTTAAAACAAAGTCAAGCAAGTGTTCTCTCCGAGTTAAAATTCCTAACGGTTCTTTGTGTCAGAATAATCTTGATAAAAGACAGGCTTTTATAAAAATATTTTTAACGGAGATATGAAGGTTTTATTCTGTGATAAAGACTATTGCACGTTCACAGAGGTGTGTATGAAATGAAAACAAGAAAATGGTGGAGTGAAGAATACGACTTAGTTTCCTGTTAAGGAAGATAGAAATTCTGAAGTTGAAACCTTACTGGAAAACGAAACTTGAAAAATGCTTAACTCTTTATAAAACTTATGTGATCCTTTTAAAATTGTTATCTGGGCTTTATTGTGCGACATGATGACTTTATTCGATCTTCCGGGAACTTAACGACACTATTTGCACTGCACGTAAAGACATATAAAATCTGTAGTTAAATAAGAAGCGAGGTGTGAAAAATAATGGTTCGATGGTCTAGACTTAGGATTATAGAATTATTATTTTCTAAAACAAAACTTTAGGGTTTGAATCTTAGTTATTTTACGAAACCAACTTGACCGGATTTTGTGGATAGTATCCGCTGAAAACCCTCAGGAGACAACACTCCTCCTACTAGGGACAGCTAGAGGTTTAACGGCTTGTTGCACATGCTCAGTGCAATCGCGTTTCCTGCGAAAGGGAGGTTAGGAAATTTTTTGAGAATAAATTGGTTTTGCTCGGGACGAGCAAATGATAAGTTTGGGGGTATTTGTTCATATCAGATTTTTGCATTTTCATACCGCCCAATTTTTATCACATTGCATATCGGTAGATACTCTTGAGCCGTGTTTGCTAGTCAATTGCAGGATACAGGTTCTCGGTTCTAAAACGGTGAAATTCATGGAAAACACGACAAAATCCGGGTTCCTACCAACCACAGATAAAACACGGTCTCCGCTCTTCATCCGTATGTTGCCAGATACCAGTTTAGGAAGACAAAATGGCAAATCGATTGTCACCTTCATGCACAAGGCTCAATGGCAACAACAAGTTCCAAGAAATCTACGCGGAGCTCGAGGCAATCATGCCAAATCTTGACAAAAAGTCCACCTTTCCCTCAACAGAAATTCTGGAAAAATCGTGGAGCCAAATTGAGAAAATACATATACCAGAATAAAGGGGACAGAAGACCAGGAAAGCCCAAAAAACCAGAAAGCCCAACTCAACCATAAGGCCGCGGATCCGCGGCCAAAGGGGGGTCTAGGCCGCGGATCCGCGGCCGTCTAGGCGCCGCATGTGCACAGATTTTGGGGGTATTTTGGTCTTTTCGTTTTTGTTCTGGTGGTTGCCCAAGGTTTCCATTCTCCAGCCTATAAATAGCCCAGAACTTTGAGAAGGAGGGGGTCCATTCTTGTATTTTCTTTTTGCTAGGTTTTAGATTACATGTTCTTCTTCTTCTCATCTCTTCTCCATTAAACTTGAGTGAGCTTTGTGAGTGAAGAATGGTGAATAAAGAAGATCATTTTATTATCATGCTTGTCTCTTTATCTTGTTAATTATTGTAATTTTAATTTGTTAAGTAGTTGTTGTTATTTTCTTGTTGTTTCTTTCTTCTCTCTTTTTCTTTATCCTTAATACGACAATGATGCTTACGCTCGATCTTCGCCAAGGTGAGGTCGTAAATAGCTAGTCGTATTCTTCTAATCTCATTCTTTTTATCTTCTTCTTTTGTTTTGTTTTATTTTTCCGTATCATGATGTGTGAGTAGTTCATACTTGTTAGGGTAGAATAAGGGAAGTTTGAGAGAAGGAAATCTCTCTCACTCTTTCCTTGCCCAACAGCTTAAATCGACTCCCGTTAATTGAACCACAATCCGCTCCTTACAGCACCCTATCCTACATGATAGCGGTGATTCCGTAGTGAGACCGGTTGTGGTTGAATTAACCGGAGGTTATGGCTAAGAGCCAAGAACGGACGGACAAGCACCAAAAGGAAGGACTTATGCGTTGGAAAGCCGAGCTTATACTCGAAAGTTCCTTCCTAGTCGTGCTAATCCCCGTTGTTGCCGATTACCGTAACACCGAAATTAAGAGGGGCAACGAAAGTTGTGGAGACTCCTAACTCAAACTAACCTAATCGTAACCCTAACAAGCTCTCTTTAAAACATCAACTTAACACTTAGATAATCACAAACAACTCTGAACTCTCGGACTTAACTCGTTAAATCACATTGAAAAAGACTCCCATCTCCCTGCGGACGACCCGCACTCAACCGGCTAGCTACAAGCGAAACCGTCTTGATTGCGGTTTTTAAACTAAAACTTGAACACGCACAACCTCTGACAATCATGCCACGTGGAGCTTCTGTGGACTTCCGGAAGCTTTGGCCGTTTGAGGTAAGCACGTGAGGAAATTTGGAGCTGTAATCACACCATAAGGCCGCGGATCCGCAGCTCCAAGGGGGTTTGGGCCGCGGATCCGCGGTCCATTAAGGGCCTTGATGCTTGGAATTTCTGGTAAATGGTTGGGCTGATATTTGGGCCTCTTTCTGATGTGTGGAATTTTATTTGGCCTTCTGTATTGCTACCAGATCTTTAGCCTTCGAGTTGGCGCATTTTATCAGCACTGTTTTCACAAATTTGTGCTTTGCATCTGGAATTTCGTGCATTAAACCCCAAGACAAGAGTTGCGCAATACAAGGGTGATGCAATGCCATGAAACACAGTCAATTTCCCTTAAAGTGCCGGTTTAAAAGTCTAACACATGCAATCTGGTATTTCAGAGATGATTTGGTAATATGTGCAATATGAATACCGAACACTTCTATATGAGTGCAAAATGATTGGGAAATTGCCGTGTTAAAAATGCAGTATTTTCGACTGATCAAATTTCTCCAAACTTATTTTCGATCGTCTCGATCGAACTGTTTTATTAAAAAGAGAAGGAGAAAATAATGAAAGAGAAAAACTAACTACCACACTTTCGTAGGCAACACGATTGCACTGAGCATGTGCAACAAGCCTTTAAACCTCTAGGTGTCCCTAGTAGGAGGAGTGTTGTCTCCTGAGGGTTTTCAGCGGATTGCACCCACAAAATCCAATAATAAAAGGAAGATCATGAACATTACATTTAAAGAAAAGAATTGTAAAAGAAAAGCCTTGAAAATTAAGGTTTCCAACTAAGCTATCTTTTCGGTTGTCATGAGCCCTATCTTAATGGTCTTGAAAAGATGTCAGAAATCACGTCCCCCTCAATAAAACATCATCTTATTCTTCATTTCTATCTTTCTTCCAAACATCGATCATATAACCCTGCGTGTGTGTAAAGGCATCCCTACACCCGGAGAATTCAATTCAAGCTATCATACTCTTGGCCATCAGCCTCAGTACTTTTTAATTAATGAATATTTAGATGTGCTCGCACACTTTCATGCGACCGTTAATACTTCTTGAGGTACTAACCGACCGATTACTCATGTGCTTGCTTATTTGGTGTATTTTCCTCGTCTTGCACCACCTAAGGCATAGCAGTGACTCCCAGACCAGTTGGCCTTAGGGCACTAGGTGAAGAAGCACCCTCGCTATATATTTTTTATTGCCCTTGGTGATAACAAAACCAGTGTCAATTTTTCTCACCATTTTATATTTTCTTCATTTTTTTATTTCCTTCATACATCGGCTTTAAGACAAGAGTATTTCAAGGTATCCTCTACTATCCCGGGCTTCAAGACGTGTGTAAGTGCGAATAGCAGGGTATCAACGTTCAAAATATTTGGCTTTCAGAATAGAAACTATTTTTCAGACTTATTTTTATCCTCAGATTAGTGACTTCCTTCATCTTACTAACCCTTAGGACAATGGTTCATAACTACTTATTACTAGTTCGTATAAGAAAACTTCTAATTTTCTTGGTTTTCTTAAATTTTTCTAATCTCATGGATGTAATTTTTCATTATCTAAACTTTTATTATCTTATTTATGTACGAAAAATATTTTTATCTTTTGAAATTTTTTAAATTTTTATAGGTTTTCAAAAATGTTTTGTGCTTATGCAAATGATATGCAAATGATGCAAAAATAAGCACAAACCTCCCCCAAACTTGTTTTCAACAGTGTCCTCACTGTTGCCTTCTGCTAAATCTCGAAAAACCTATAAGCTTGGGAGGAATTTATTAGTGGGGAAAAATATTTAAGTGAAGAACCTCCCCCAAACTTATTTTTGGCTCCAAATTTTGTAAAGATTTTCTTTTCAAGAGCCCGATTATACCCCCCCAAACTTGAGTTATGCAATGTTAATCTTTGAAAATCACATGAGGGGGTCAAAAATCATTGGTTGATGCCAAGCTTTGCAAAGACCGAAGGTTAACACCAACCATTCAAAAATTTTATCAATGCAGTGCTCTGGTTGGTGGAAAAAGAAGTTGGGAAAGGGTAAGTGGTGGAATAGAATGTGTGTGCGTCTGATTTTGGAGAGATGATGCAGTGTATGTGATGGATTGCTCGCATTCTTTTTACAGTTCAGAAGAAGGGGTGGAGGTTCAATTTCAATGATTGGGACATGATTCATCTCAACACCCGTTTTATTCAGAAATGCGAGTTCATCAGCGAAGATCTCCTCAAAAGTTCCATCAATACCCCGATGAATAATGTCATCACAAAGTGCGGCGTGATCTTCAGACTCTAAGAACAGTTCATAATCAGTGTCAGTTGGTGACTCGGACATCTCGGTGGAAGGGTCCGTATGTGTATGATACATAGTTGGGTCAAACAACAACGTATGAAAAGTGTTTAGATCGGTATCAAGAGGATCATCAAATTCGCTGCTGTCGACATCCATTAAGTCGACAGAACAGACCTGAGCAGTAGGTTCGGAGGGTACACTTCCCAATTTGTAAATGTTCAGCTCTATTGACCTATTCCCGAAGGATAGGGTCATAGAACCGTTACGACAGTTGATGATAGCATTGGAAGTGGCCAAAAAGGGGCGACCTAAAATCACCGGAATTTGATTCCGTGGGTTCGCTACAGGCTGTGTATCAATTACAATAAAATCTACCGGGAATATAAATTCTCCGATTTTTATTAACACATCCTCCAGTTCACCCCTAGGTTTGGTGATTGATCGGTCAGCCATCTGAAGAGTGCAATGGGTTGGCTTCAACTCTCCGATACCTAGTTGCTCATAAACCGAGTATGGAAGCAAGTTAACACTAGCACCAAGGTCTAGTAGAGCACGGTTAATGTGTTTTTCCCCAAAAGAAATGGAAATAGTAGGATATCCAGGATCCTTACGTTTCCTCGGTAATTGCTGGGGGAAAGCCGTGTCTACAGTCTTTGCCATGAAAATCTTCTTGGGCACTTGAGTCTTCCTCTTCCTAGTGCACAAGTTCTTAAGAGTTTTCGCATAGGACGGAACTTGTTGGATAGCATCTAGGCGAGGGATGTTGATGTTAACTTGCTTAAACATGTCCATAATCTTCTCCATATATGGACTCGATGTGTTAGCCCTTAACCGATTAGGATAAGGTGCTTTAGCAATAAGCGCTGGGTCCATCATAGGAGAAGGAAGTGTGTGTGGACCCGATCCCAAAATAGAAGTGGGGATCGTTTTCTGTGAACTAGAAGAGATGGGCTGAAGTGGCGAGCCTTGTGGGAAACGAAGAATAGGCTCGTAAGAAGGTGGTGGGGTAGAAGAACTAGGGTTACAATTAGAAGTAGAAGTGGAAGGAAAGGTCTCAGCCGGGGTATTATTGATTGATTTATCAGTGTCATCAATCTCTTCCCCAACGTGATTGTCAAGCGCTCTTCCAGATCTCAACGTGGTTGCATTCACAAGATGTGAATAGCCAGGATTGGGCAAAGGTTGAGCTGGAAGTTTCCCTTTCTCTCTTGCACTCATTTCGGCTTTTAGTTGTGCAATTTGTGCTTCCATCGATTTGATATTCTCATTTTGAGAGACAATGATCTTCATCACATTCTCGATGGAAGATTGCAAACTTGCCGTCCCTTGGATGGATTGTTTCATGAAAGTATCCAAGGTTTGTGCTAGTGCAGAGGTATTATCTGTACCGGTCAATTGCAAAGAGTTTTCAAGTGGTGCAAAAGTGTTGGCCGGATTTTGGAAGTTATGTGCTTGGAAGGGGTGCTGACTCAATTGAGGTGGTGGTTGCTGTTGTGGTGGAGGGACCCCTTAGAAATTGTGTTGGGTTGGAACCGTGTTTTGTGATTGTGATTGGTTCCAAGCAAAATTAGGGTGATTCCTCCAACCCTGATTATATGTGGAAGAAAATGGATCGTTTCTAGGTCTTTAAAATGCGCCATTGGTATGCTCTTGACCTTGAAACGGAGAATTTAGTGGACATTCTTCCGTCAAATGAGAAAGATCAGAACAGCATCCACATACAGTTTTGGAGAGTGACATTTGATTTAGGGCGGCGGCTAAAAATTTGTTTTCCATATTGTCGAATTTCTTGCGTAAAGCTGAAATTTCAGCTCTAACTCCTATGGAAATATCATTGCCATCCCTAGACGATTGACTCACACCCTCCCACTATAAAGATTTTTCAGCGAAATCTTCTAGAAATTTCCAGGCTTCCCCATCATCTTTGGTCATGAGGTTGCCTTGACACATGGATTCAAGGGTCTGTCTTGTGTTAGGATTAATGCCCTCATAAATGATTCGGCACAGTTCCCATCTCGGGATTCCGTGATGAGGACATTGGACTAACAGATCCTTGAAGCGTTCAAGACATTTTGAAAATGGTTCATTTGGAAGCTGGGTGAATTGATTGATTTCGCTACGGACTCGAGCTGTTTTTTGATGTGGGTAGAATTTCTTAAGGAATGCTTTGACGAATTCTCCCCAATTTGAAATGGAATGTGCGGTAGTGTTGTACAGCCACTTCTCGGCTATATCGCACAAGGTAAATGGGAGAAGACGTAGACGCATAGCATCCATAGAAAGCTGTGATGTACCCATCATTGCGCATACATTTTCAAATTTGGTGATAAAGGAGTATGCGTCTTCAGACTCGAGACCGTGAAATTTTGGTAAAAGGTTGATGTATTGGGGTTTTATTTGAAAATTTTCCCCGTTGGCTGGTGGAGTGGAAAGACAGGTGGAAAGGGGACCTCGTGAAGGATAGCACCTCTCCTGGAGAGAGATGCGGGGTGGATTCTGCGCACCAACGGACGGCGGCAGAGTAGTGGTAAAGAAATTTGATGGAGTCGGATCCATCGATGTGGGTGTGGTGGTGGGTAAAGAAAAGGTAAATGTAGAAATACCGACTTTTGGGTCGATAAAATGAACGCGGACTAAACGGGCACTAGAATCCCGTGTCCAGCCTATCTTGCACTAAAAAGGGTTAGTACAAGTGGCAGCATGACTTATAATTAGGGGAAAGAATGAATGTGATTTGTGTTTGTTTTGAAAAGTATACGGATTTTTGAAAAAATGATGCGATCACAACAAATGCAACAAGCAACCCTAAAATCTAGTGGTCACCTAGGTCAAAGCTCTAGACCGCTCCTAACTGCCAAAAGACAAGTCGCAGGATCAATCCTCCACTGCCTCTTTGTCTCTCCTGTGGCCAGGTAAGTGCCAGGTAAGTGGGAGGTTCTCCACTACGTAAGTAGTGGGCCTAATTAAGTAACCACTAGCCTTCGACACACTTGCCTTAGACACCACAAAAGAAACGCGGATAAGCAATGAATTACCCACGGCCTTCTTCTGTCCTAAGTGAGCGCGACGATCCTTAGAGTCATCTCTAGATATTTTTTAGTTAATGAGGGTAATGCGGATGCAAGTTTGTGATTTTTGGGGTTTAGGAAGGGTAATGAACTCCCCACCTAATCTAGATTTGGTCCTGCCCCATAAATTTTCGTATTAATATACAAACAACCAAAAATCAAAACACGCACAATTTTTATTGCTTTTGCGGCACTGCGAATTTTTGCAAAGAAACCTGCATCAAATTGTTATTTGGAGCAGATTTTAGAGGAGATAAGAAAGTTAAGAGAGTTACCAAAAATTTTGGAACAGTGATTCTACTGTAGCACCTCGGTTCCGCCGCGGTAGTCGCCTAATGCCGCGGTATGAACTGTTCACTGCATAATATTTTCCACAGATGCTCCTATTTACTTACACAACACTCTGGAATGCTCTGAAATTTTTTTCTCAAACTCCACAGATTCCAGATTTCCTCGCAACAAATCACAACAACACGTTTAGGGTTTGTGCGAATTTAGATCTAAAAATATAGATGGAATAAACTTTTCAACTCAAATTTCAAAATAACGAACAATTAGCGCACTATCCCCGGCAACGGCGCCATTTGATTGAAACGATAATTTCTCGTTGTGTATGGTTTTGAGAAAATTTGTATATAAAAATCATAACCAAAAATTATTTGACCGCAATCAATAACGGTGTCGAATGTAGCGCGTTAGTAAGTGCGGATCGTCTGCAGGGAAAGTGTAATCGTTCGTGTTTCGAATTAGATGAGTTGAAAATTTAAGGAAGGAAAAGAAAACAATTCATGATTTGTAATTGAAGATCAAGAATAAGAAAAATCTTGATATAGAAGAAACATTAAAAACAAGAATTGAGATGTGTGATAATTTCCAACCAACAATCAAGATTAGAAGTATGGCTCGTAGGAGTAGATCGGATCGATAGATGTGATGAGATCTAATGATTACTCATTCTTATCCATTAACGAATTGATACTAGATCGATGCAAATTCATCGAGGTTTAAGGATATTGCGAGGAAATTAGGGATTTCGCAACTCATCCTTTGTCCTTTCGATGGATCGCATTCAAATTCTAGTTTCTAGTTAATCAAATGGTCAATAGTTGTTCCCTAGTTTCGAGTGAACACGATCAAGAAAGCATCATCTCGAAACTAGGTCATTAATCATTTGATTCATTAGAATTTCTAAACATTATAGGATTTAAGAATTGTAAAAATATCTAAATCATCATCATCTAAAGATCGTCACAACTCCTACACGAGCGGAGATTACTCGAACATGATGATCACAAATTGAGATCTAATCATTATGCTTGAATTAAAAGATAAGCAAGAATATAGAAAATTCACCTTTATTTATTGACAAATTTCGTTACAACTCTCTTGAATTTACAAAAGGAAGGAACTAGATCGTCGATTTTGGCTTCGCTCGGCTCCTTGAGTCGCGGATCGGCGTGGATCTCTTGCTCCGTTGGAATCCGGCGTCGCTTCTAAAGGTTGAAGGCTCTCTTGCTTGAATTGCTCTCGGGATCTTGATCTTGATTTTGAATTAGGGTTTGACACAAGTCGTGTCACTCGACTTGTGGGTAGAAGATGATGGTGATTCTTAAACAACCTTCACCCTAGATCTAGGCTCTCTTATATAGACCTCAAAATTCTAGATCTAGGATTGAAATTTGAATTTTCCCTCCACAAGTTAGTTAGCACAAGATTTGAATTTCCCTCCAAAAGTTTGTTAAGAGATCCTTCTAGAAATAGTTTGTTAAGCCGAGCCTTCTAGATGTGCCACGTGGAGCTTCTGTGGACTTCTGGAAGCTTTGGCTGTTAGAGGTAAGCACGTGAGGAAATTTGGAGCTGTGATCACACCATAAGGTCGCGGATCCACGGCTCCAAGGGGGTTTGGGCCGTGGATCCGCGGTCCATTAAGGGCCTTGATGCTTGGAATTTCTGGTAAATGGTTGGGCTGATATTTGGGCCTCTTTCTGATGTGTGGAATTTTATTTAGCCTTCTGTATTGCTACCAGATCTTTAGCCTTCGAGTTGGCGCATTTTATCAGCACTGTTTTCACAAATTTAGGCTTTGCTTCTGGAATTTCCTGCATTAAACCCCAAGACAAGAGTTGCGCAATACAAGGGTGATGCAATGCCATGAAACACAGTCAATTTCCCTTAAAGTGCCGGTTTAAAAGTCTAACACATACAATCTGGTATTTCAGAGATGATTTGGTAATATGTGCAATATGAATACCGAACACTTCTATATGAGTGCAAAATGATAGGGAAATTGCCGTGTTAAAAATGCAGTATTTTCGACTGATCACTGACGTATACCACCCCTAGACTAGATATGCAACATATCAGACGAAGAGACCGGACTGTACGGGAGTGTTACTGTTTGGATTCACAGGAGAATGTACAGGCTTGCTTGTTGATCTTCTGATCGCTCAATACCTGGGTGGATGTTACGTTTAGCTGACCGCTTGTAGCTTGTGGGTGTTTGATATGATCATCACTTGCTACTGGCGTATTGATGATTATTGTAACATTTTCAAAAATATAAAATATTAATTTTGGGAATTTTTATAATTTAATATTATTTTATTGATTATTTTAATATTAAATGCAAATAAATAGGAAAAATGTTAGAAAAAATTATGAAAAATTATGGAAAATTCTAAAATAGGGTAAATTAGTGGATTATGGCATTTTTAAGTTTTTGTGATTAGTTTGACAATAATTTAGTGCTAATCGCGATTAAAATCGCTAATCGGGTTTTTTGGCAATTTTGTGCAAAACTTGCACATATCACTTTTTCTACACTTGTGCATTTTTCTAGCCATGGTTTTCTTTTGGGATTACTATTGATGTGAGAAGGTTTGGATTTTAAAAGAAAAGGAAAAGAAAGGAAAATATAATGATGAGGGTAGGTGAGAGAGAGAGGTGGACTTTGACTTAGCATACTTAGCCATTCTCCTCGTTTTCTGTGCACAGCCCCTGTTCCTCTAGTGTTGACCCAGGGTACTTCTAGTTTTGACAGATTCTATCTAGGGTGAAATCTGGGACATATATCCTAAGTTGCTATTTTGGATTCGTGTTTCCGTATTCCGTATTTTTGATTCTGAAATGGTGGAATGTGTTTTGCCTCGACTAATTGTCGTTTATACGACGATGTAGAGGATTTATTGATGGTTTTGAAGGCGTGCCATAGGTTCTCACCTATAGGCCCCTTATCGTATCGTTTTGGATTTCGTGCGCCGTTTTAGATTGGATTTGGTTTTAATGCGCATATACGATATTTTGATGTGTAGGTACCCATGAAGACTTCGGGACGACAAGCAAATACGTGGTGACGTCCGCAATTGGTGATGCAAGGTGAGTAGATTATATCTACAGGGGGAAGTCGGGTGGATGGCGTATAGCACCCCCGCAGTCCGTAGATAGATTACTATGTAGTTTATTGTGATATTAGGTGTATTGTGGATAATGTAGGGTTAGAAGTGACTAGTGTAGTTCATAGTCGCGAACCCTAGGGTAGAATTACACCTACACACACCCTTGCTTATCACTTGTACTTGCACTGTGATTGATGATATGTGATGACTTTGGAGATGAGTCGATGATGTGGGCTGGGTGCCCTGGGATCGGTGATTTTATACGATTCATATGTGGGATATGACTTGTGATTCTTGCGGGCTTGGGATATGTGTTTACCCCCGCATGCATACTTACTGAGGTTACCGTTTTGTACTAGACATAGAGTAGTACTCCAGACTATATGATCTGACGATGGTGATATCTGTTATGTGATGAGACAGTGAGATACTGACCCCTACCCAGCTATGGGGATGCCGTACGATGATTTACCGTACGAGCCGATATTGATGATAGATCCGCACTCATAACTCGAGGATATCTTATGATATGACATTGAGGCGAGATCACCGACTATATACTTTTATACATGTATCGACTCAGATTTAGGTGGTTTCCACACCTACCCCTCCTGATTGACCGGATACTTAGATGTAGTTTGCATAGTAGATACTTCACTGTGGTGTTGACTACTAGATATCTGCATTTTCCTGCTATTCGCATTGCTGGCATATGTTCATTGTTATATTATTATCATGCTGTTAGGACACCAGCACCATTATCGATGATGCGTATGTTTCACGTACACTATTTGCCGGCTCACACACTTCATCATCGATAATTGCCATGCCACTACACTGTAGTACTGTTGCATTCATGATATGATTACTGCTTGGCATATTGTACACATGTACCTGTACACAAACATAGATGATTCTGACTTGATTGAGATTGAGGACCGCAAGATATTCTTTAAACTGATTCATTCTAAAGGAGCGGTTCCTCCCGACATATGTACATTACTATTCCATGTTGCATGATTTCCGATATGATTATCTCTCTTTACATGTCGCATACATCATGGATTGATTGCATAGCACATTGCATTGGATTTACTTCTTGATGTGGATTTTCATGTGATTTCTGATTTTGAGGACCGTGGGATTATTTAAGAAAAGATGTTTTTTTATGAAAACCCGGTACCTCGTGATATGATATTTGGGTGCGTCCACCACGCGTTTTCTCGGTGCTGAGACGTGTGCTTGAAACCCGATTCGAGGAGTGATGATCCGTTTGCGGGTTCGTGGTGGGCCCGGTATGGTTCCCCTCGGCGAGATGATCGATGGGTTATGCCGATTGAGCCTGGAGGCGGGCGAGTACCTACCGGTGATTGTATTTGAGCTCGGCGGATATCCGGGGGATACCGCCTGGAGCCGAGAGATGGGCATACTGCCGGGGCCGACGGGCCGATATCCGCAGACGGAGCCCAGAGATGGACATGGGTTGACTCGTGCTGCCGGGGCCGAGGGCCGATACCGCAGACGGAGCCCCATATGGATGAGGATTTACGTGTCGATGCTTGGCACGGGTTTCATGATGTTTTCCATGATATTGTTTATATCCTCATACTTGCATACATGATGCTTACTGTCAGTGGGTGACAGGTGGACGGGTTCCACATATATACAGACATGGATCATATACAGACTGGATTTACACTTGTCATACTTCATTTGTATATATAACAGGGTATGAGGGCGCTGTTATATATACCCTTACACCAATATTAGTGGTATGGGACGCTAATATATGTGTATTGATATCATTGATATTTCATCATACTTACCTCATGCAGGCATACCTTACACTGATGACATGTTGTTACCTGAGTACCTGGCATTATATACATGATTAGATATTACCTTGCCACCTTATTACACTCAGATGTACTCTTGTGGATATTTTATTGATCGTTGACTTAGGATTATGTCTTGCATTCGATTTATCCTTGTAGATGTTTCTATTCACGAGTTGGCAACTCACCCCCGTTGTGCCACAGTTCTTGCAGGTTATGTCGTACAGGTTCTATTGCGGCATTTCTGGCACACTTCCTTCTTGCGGGTGATTTGCTTTTGGTAGGTGGATTCTTTTGCATCAAGAATCCCCAGTTTGTATTTATTTTATTCATTGTATCTAGAAATTGTCCATCAACCCAAAAACTTGTATATTCTTTCAGACTTAGAGACAGTGTGGTATTATTCGACCTTAGAGTCGCGCTTAGTAGTATTGCGGTTTTCTTGCTGCTTTTTGAGCTTTCCTTGATTTTGATCCTCGCCACTTGGCGTTGTATATTATCATATCATCGTGTGGTTGTGACCGTCGATTGACGAAGAGCTAGCTCCCGCTTGGGGATGCCTTTATCATTTTATATATTGTTATTCATGTTGTACCCCATTCGGGGCCAGTTTTACAAGAGAAACTCTGCCGAAAATTTTAGAAAAGACTGTACGGTTTTCAAATGCACATTCGGCTTAGTTATTTAAAAACCTTGATTTCAAACATGTTTTTCTACACTTCTTTAAACCAGTTTTCTTTACTTATTCTCAAAAATGGTTTTAGATTTCTGGGCTTTTGGCTTACTTGGATCAGATGGAGTCCTATAGACTTCATATGGTTCAAGGGCCAGTCACGTGCTCTTTCGGGTCGTGACAAAGTTGGTATCAGAGCGCTAGGTTGACCTTGGTTCGAGTCTAAGTTTGACTATGTGGAGCCTAGGGAGTTGTTTATATACGGAACTTAGGCTTGACCTTACGGAACTTAGACTTGGTCGAGGGGGTGTAAACCCGAACTTTTGTCGTTTTAGGATGACCCTTGGTTGATGGATTTGGTGACTAAAGTAGAGTGACGTACCGTTGGTATGTTCCGCGGCATACTTACGACACGCCACTCCGCTTAAGGAACCTTAGGATGTACATACTTTCGAGATCAGTGATTCTCTTTATATCCAGGATTATTCATCCATTTGAGATCCCCGATTCTATTAGTTTCATGATCATACCTTCATTGATACTGTTCCTTCCTATGATCATGTATCCACTTTGGATCTGTTGTTTCCCTTCTTGCCACTGATGTGCTCTCTTTGATACTCGATTGAGATTCCTGTCACCGTGTTTGAGCGCAGTTTGGGCTGCTGCTAGGGTTACGGCCGGTGTGAGCTCGTTTGGTACGAGGGCCGACCTTTGTGTTTTCTGGTGACATGGGAACGTCTCGAGTTAGTGTTGGTGATTGTGACCTCTAGTGGAGGCGAGTGCTTGGTCTTGCACCGGATGATCGGGCCTTTGTTAGAGTTGCCAGTTGAGAGAGGACTGTTGATGTACAGCATACCTCAGAGATGGTGATGTCGCCTACCGTGCAGACAGATGGACCAGCTGTCGCTGAGATTGACAGGGTGTTGCTTTCGGAGCTTACGAGCTGAGATTGCCGGAGCTTTCAGGCAGTTATGCGACAGATGATAGCTAGTCTACCCGATTTGAGAGACGAAGGTGATTCGTCCGATTTTGCGCCAGAGCGGGCCCAGTTGAGTTGAAGATTTCCAGTGTGGAGAGTCTTACTCAGATCTAGAGCAGGCTGATTCAGAGATGACCGTTTATGTATTGCCTTTCCTGGAGGATTGAGGCGTTGTTCGGCGTACAGGCATATGAGCCAGTTGTTGCTGCAAATGATGAGATATCGCCCAGATGATTGGAGCTACTGCAGCATGAGCATGTTCTTAGAGAGATGATAGCGAGTTGCTAGTCACCGAGGATGGATGACTAGGACGCGTGGTGAGCTCGCTTACCCCGATGCGAGGTCATCAGGTGGATTGATTCCAGCTAGAGACGACTTCACGCAGATTCGTTGAGAGTCGATTGAGACGATCGAATGTCAGGAGCCTATTTTCCAAGTTTAAAGTATACGGAAAGACATGCAGGTGATTCTATGGACCCTCTAGAAGAATGAAACCCTAACTCGACTTAATGACCGTGTGACAGCCTTGGAACCTTAGGGTTTACGGCGGTTCCGCGGCGCCATTAGTGAGGCTTGGGTTTGCCCTTCTACGGCTGGACCACCGACGCTGTGGCATGTACTCGATACTATTAAACTGTACCCGAGATGTGAGCTCTTGGGGGATTATGAGGATCTAACGAGTCGATCGGATGGTTCGACATCTTTCGGATATCGTGATGGGACACTGCTTGGGAGACTCCAGGTGCGAGCATAGCCGTCGGAGCGCAGTTCGTGCAGCCATGATGAGACGAGTCCGAATCAGTCGACACTGATGCAGAGTGAAGAAAAGATTTCGCAAGATATTTCGACGAGATGACGTCCCACTCCGCCGACATCAGAGATGTTATACGCACCCAGAGGCGTGGTATATGGATATACCTTCCAGAAAGAAGCGCGATAGGTATGCAGCCGTTCCGGAATAAGCTTTAGCTTCAGCATTGGATGATGACTTCCGGGCATTTCGGCAGGATTGAGATTTGAGAAAGGAACCTCGGCAGGACCTTTCTGGAGTACGATACGAGAAGACCTGGACCAGGAGTGGTCGTGTTGCGCACACCCAGCAGGCCAGAGTTCGGCATTGTCGACGAGGTAGTTGACCAAGTTCGGATAGAGGAGCTTAACCAGATGCGTTGCGAATTGATCAAGGATGGACGAGTGACGAGTATTCCTCCGATAGTTGGGACGTGTTTCCGAGGACCAGTTCGGCCTGACATATGCTACAGAGTGATGAAGCTACAGAATACGTGATTCGAGTCCGTGTGAGAGACTTCAGATTGACCGTGGCCGAGACAGTGCAGTGCATAGTAGCTTGGCGTGACGTCATAGTGGACGACGATGGAGACAAGTGGAACCAGAGGTTCGTGTGAGACACTGACGAGCTGTCATTGCTTCCCGTCGAAACTAGAGACCTGATATGCTTACAGAAACGTTGGGATGTGACCAATTTCCGAGAAATGTTGTGCTGAGGACACAGATGTCTTTCCAGCGAGAAGAGATAGTACAAGAGAGCCAGCCTCTGTACAGATCGGCATAGGCATGATTGGAAGAGACCTTGAGCAGGATTCCTTCCAGGACATTGCTGCAATGATGTTTGCACCCAGGATCAGATGTGTGACGTGCATTCAGATAGCCAGAGACCGACGTCAGTGATATGCTGCCTTACGAGTGGTCGTGAGGTTTGACCGAGAGGTGACCAGAAAAGTGCCAGAACGGAATCGTCCCCGTTAGCACACCTGACAGGGCCGATGAGCCGATTGACCGCGTGATAGGTAATCCGCAGAGAAGATAAGGACCTAGAGAGTCAGAAGACGCCAGACCGTGAGCAAGAGGCAGGTAGATATCCTGCGCTGCTAGCAGTGGATTACACTGACTCCTTCTCGACCTTGAAGGAGAAACTACCGAAGACGGTATTTATGATTTGTGATTTTGTGATTCGATTATCACGTATCCGTCATTTTGGATTTCGGTATTTTGGGCGTTCTATTTGCACGATCTAGTTTTGGTGACTGAGTTTCATGATATTGGTTTCATGCACCTGATTTATTTTGCTGTCAGGCACATACGATGCCCATGACAGATGCTTCGTGCACACCCGTTGCACTTGGATGTTGTTTTGTGCACCTGTTTAGCACATATATGGATTTTTTTTTGATTTCAGTGCGCACCAGACGCACAGGATGGTGTTATGTTTAGATTGGATGTCTACATGTGTAGTTCCGATCCATATCATATCGGTTTTGTATTGGATTTGACATTGTGTTTTTTTTTACATTGACTCCGATGATTGCAGGATGCTTGACGGAGTTTTGTTTTCGAGTTATCTGCTCAGTACCCTTGCGCATGCATTGCGCTGTGACGTTCTATGTGTTGATGATTTCGGAGCCCCGACGACTTTGGTTTATTACTGAGATGTTTTTGTATCTGGGGGTTTAAATTTAAAATTCGGGGACCGAATTTCTTTAAGGGGGGTAGATTGTAACATTTTCAAAAATATAAAATATTAATTTTGGGAATTTTTATAATTTAATATTATTTTATTGATTATTTTAATATTAAATGCAAATAAATAGGAAAAATGTTAGAAAAAATTATGAAAAATTATGGAAAATTCTAAAATAGGGTAAATTAGTGGATTATGGCATTTTTAAGTTTTTGTGATTAGTTTGACAATAATTTAGTGCTAATCGCGATTAAAATCGCTAATCGGGTTTTTTGGCAATTTTGTGCAAAACTTGCACATATCACTTTTTCTACACTTGTGCATTTTTCTAGCCATGGTTTTCTTTTGGGATTACTATTGATGTGAGAAGGTTTGGATTTTAAAAGAAAAGGAAAAGAAAGGAAAATATAATGATGAGGGTAGGTGAGAGAGAGAGGTGGACTTTGACTTAGCATACTTAGCCATTCTCCTCGTTTTCTGTGCACAGCCCCTGTTCCTCTAGTGTTGACCCAGGGTACTTCTAGTTTTGACAGATTCTATCTAGGGTGAAATCTGGGACATATATCCTAAGTTGCTATTTTGGATTCGTGTTTCCGTATTCCGTATTTTTGATTCTGAAATGGTGGAATGTGTTTTGCCTCGACTAATTGTCGTTTATACGACGATGTAGAGGATTTATTGATGGTTTTGAAGGCGTGCCATAGGTTCTCACCTATAGGCCCCTTATCGTATCGTTTTGGATTTCGTGCGCCGTTTTAGATTGGATTTGGTTTTAATGCGCATATACGATATTTTGATGTGTAGGTACCCATGAAGACTTCGGGACGACAAGCAAATACGTGGTGACGTCCGCAATTGGTGATGCAAGGTGAGTAGATTATATCTACAGGGGGAAGTCGGGTGGATGGCGTATAGCACCCCCGCAGTCCGTAGATAGATTACTATGTAGTTTATTGTGATATTAGGTGTATTGTGGATAATGTAGGGTTAGAAGTGACTAGTGTAGTTCATAGTCGCGAACCCTAGGGTAGAATTACACCTACACACACCCTTGCTTATCACTTGTACTTGCACTGTGATTGATGATATGTGATGACTTTGGAGATGAGTCGATGATGTGGGCTGGGTGCCCTGGGATCGGTGATTTTATACGATTCATATGTGGGATATGACTTGTGATTCTTGCGGGCTTGGGATATGTGTTTACCCCCGCATGCATACTTACTGAGGTTACCGTTTTGTACTAGACATAGAGTAGTACTCCAGACTATATGATCTGACGATGGTGATATCTGTTATGTGATGAGACAGTGAGATACTGACCCCTACCCAGCTATGGGGATGCCGTACGATGATTTACCGTACGAGCCGATATTGATGATAGATCCGCACTCATAACTCGAGGATATCTTATGATATGACATTGAGGCGAGATCACCGACTATATACTTTTATACATGTATCGACTCAGATTTAGGTGGTTTCCACACCTACCCCTCCTGATTGACCGGATACTTAGATGTAGTTTGCATAGTAGATACTTCACTGTGGTGTTGACTACTAGATATCTGCATTTTCCTGCTATTCGCATTGCTGGCATATGTTCATTGTTATATTATTATCATGCTGTTAGGACACCAGCACCATTATCGATGATGCGTATGTTTCACGTACACTATTTGCCGGCTCACACACTTCATCATCGATAATTGCCATGCCACTACACTGTAGTACTGTTGCATTCATGATATGATTACTGCTTGGCATATTGTACACATGTACCTGTACACAAACATAGATGATTCTGACTTGATTGAGATTGAGGACCGCAAGATATTCTTTAAACTGATTCATTCTAAAGGAGCGGTTCCTCCCGACATATGTACATTACTATTCCATGTTGCATGATTTCCGATATGATTATCTCTCTTTACATGTCGCATACATCATGGATTGATTGCATAGCACATTGCATTGGATTTACTTCTTGATGTGGATTTTCATGTGATTTCTGATTTTGAGGACCGTGGGATTATTTAAGAAAAGATGTTTTTTTATGAAAACCCGGTACCTCGTGATATGATATTTGGGTGCGTCCACCACGCGTTTTCTCGGTGCTGAGACGTGTGCTTGAAACCCGATTCGAGGAGTGATGATCCGTTTGCGGGTTCGTGGTGGGCCCGGTATGGTTCCCCTCGGCGAGATGATCGATGGGTTATGCCGATTGAGCCTGGAGGCGGGCGAGTACCTACCGGTGATTGTATTTGAGCTCGGCGGATATCCGGGGGATACCGCCTGGAGCCGAGAGATGGGCATACTGCCGGGGCCGACGGGCCGATATCCGCAGACGGAGCCCAGAGATGGACATGGGTTGACTCGTGCTGCCGGGGCCGAGGGCCGATACCGCAGACGGAGCCCCATATGGATGAGGATTTACGTGTCGATGCTTGGCACGGGTTTCATGATGTTTTCCATGATATTGTTTATATCCTCATACTTGCATACATGATGCTTACTGTCAGTGGGTGACAGGTGGACGGGTTCCACATATATACAGACATGGATCATATACAGACTGGATTTACACTTGTCATACTTCATTTGTATATATAACAGGGTATGAGGGCGCTGTTATATATACCCTTACACCAATATTAGTGGTATGGGACGCTAATATATGTGTATTGATATCATTGATATTTCATCATACTTACCTCATGCAGGCATACCTTACACTGATGACATGTTGTTACCTGAGTACCTGGCATTATATACATGATTAGATATTACCTTGCCACCTTATTACACTCAGATGTACTCTTGTGGATATTTTATTGATCGTTGACTTAGGATTATGTCTTGCATTCGATTTATCCTTGTAGATGTTTCTATTCACGAGTTGGCAACTCACCCCCGTTGTGCCACAGTTCTTGCAGGTTATGTCGTACAGGTTCTATTGCGGCATTTCTGGCACACTTCCTTCTTGCGGGTGATTTGCTTTTGGTAGGTGGATTCTTTTGCATCAAGAATCCCCAGTTTGTATTTATTTTATTCATTGTATCTAGAAATTGTCCATCAACCCAAAAACTTGTATATTCTTTCAGACTTAGAGACAGTGTGGTATTATTCGACCTTAGAGTCGCGCTTAGTAGTATTGCGGTTTTCTTGCTGCTTTTTGAGCTTTCCTTGATTTTGATCCTCGCCACTTGGCGTTGTATATTATCATATCATCGTGTGGTTGTGACCGTCGATTGACGAAGAGCTAGCTCCCGCTTGGGGATGCCTTTATCATTTTATATATTGTTATTCATGTTGTACCCCATTCGGGGCCAGTTTTACAAGAGAAACTCTGCCGAAAATTTTAGAAAAGACTGTACGGTTTTCAAATGCACATTCGGCTTAGTTATTTAAAAACCTTGATTTCAAACATGTTTTTCTACACTTCTTTAAACCAGTTTTCTTTACTTATTCTCAAAAATGGTTTTAGATTTCTGGGCTTTTGGCTTACTTGGATCAGATGGAGTCCTATAGACTTCATATGGTTCAAGGGCCAGTCACGTGCTCTTTCGGGTCGTGACAATTCTTTAGAGTCCTACACAGAGGTTTCTTGATTCGGGAAAAACGGAGTAGGGGCACATATGTGATATGTGCAGGACCGAGGATAATATGATATGAGATACCATATTATATTCTCGCGATATTTTGATATGAGCCGGGTCATCGGATCAAGTGTTGATTCGATGAATCGGTATATGATATATTAGTCGGTTATATTCGATATAACCGGATTGTCGGATCAAGTGTTGATTCGATAATTTAATGTATAATTATATATGTGATATATTACATTACATTATCTAATATTGGCTCGCTTTATTATTTCATTTTCTCACCGGATAATACTTTGATATATATGCGATATATGTTAATTGTGTTATTTTCTTTTGTTACAAAATATATTATATATGTGATATATAATATTGTAGCGTATTATAATTACTAATGCAACATGATTAGTAGAGATTAAACATGGTTAGGATTTGATTTGGGTTAGCACTTTCATGATGCTTCTAGAAGGTTTTACTTTGTTTCTAGCAAAGATATTATGGTTGATATTTTGCTAGATATTTCTTTGACCCAAACCACACTCTTAACCCTTGTTAAGTCTCTACATTGATTAACCTTGTCATCTTTGAGCATGGTTGCATTTATAATCATATAATCTTTTTCATTGTTCATCACAAAAGAATTATTCATTCATCTTCTTCCTCTTCCTCCTTAAAAAGCTTTCTAGCTTTGAGATTTGTGATGAATTAGTGTGAGAATTTGATAATAAAAGAGAGCATAAACCCTACTTCAACATTCTCATCTAATCTAGCCAATTAGATTAGGGTGTTCACCTTATTAGTGAGAAAGAGCTTGACTTAAAGAAACTTTAAGGTAGATCATCTTTGAAAAGGAAGACTTCAAACAAGCATAGATTGTTCGGGTTGTGGAGCCTCTCTTGAGTCCGGGAGATCATGGATCGCGGCGAAGGGACTTCTACTCGGAGCTTATGAAGCGAAAGGGCGGACTACAAAGTTTGTAATCCCTCTCTCTTAGTTGTAAAGATATTTACTTGCATGTTTAACCCTAATAATCTAGCAAAGATCCTAGGTTTGGGTTGTTCGGCACGTCTAAATTTTAAATCGGGCATAGATGATACCTTATAGACCCTTGTAAGAGTGCCTAGGAACCCTACAGTACTATCATATCGAGCATGAAAGTCCTCCCTATATATGTCCAAGTATCCACTACAATATACATCGTATGTACAGTAATGGCCTCTAGGGCATACATATAACTAACATGGGGGGTATGTATCTACTATTTTTGGTATATATATGTGGATATTCTTGTCCTGTGCATATCCATTTTTCTTTTTGACAATCAATCTTGTCTGGTGATGCTCAGTCATTGTTCATTAAAAGAAAAAAAGGGAACCGACGATTTTGACCCTTCAACAATTTTGCCCTCTTAATGTACAATGACAGTGAGGGCACTGTCCGGTTCAAGTTTGGGGGTGTGATCGTTACGCATGGGATATGGATTTGGGTGTATATGTATATGTATACAGATAGATGTGGATACGTGGTTTTATATATATATATATATATATATATACGTATACACGGATGATTGAGGATAGTATATGGTATTTGGAGATGAGTCGATGAAATTGGGTATGGTGCCATGAGATCGGTAATGTGATTTGGTTCGTATTAGGAGATACGACATGATGTTATAGCGGATCTTTAGGCGTTGTGTTTCACACACACACGTACATATATGTTAATGATATTAGTATTGTACTAGACTTAGATCAGTACGCCCATGTTCACAATATGTGATGATAAGGATATCAGATGAGTAATGAGATAAATATGATATTTGACCCGTACCCAGATTTGGGATTTACCGTACGAGATATAATTATGATGTTAGATCCGTACTATTGACTCGAGGATGTCATATGTATATATTGTATCGTACGTGATACTATTGAGGCGAGATCACCGACTACTATATATATATATATATGTCGACTTAGACCTAGGTGGATTTCCTTACCCTTTTGACTGGGCTCGAGTCATACTTGTTTTCAAATGCAGTGGAGAATCGTGAGTACTTTAAAATACCTAACTGTATGACTCGTATATTGGGTAGGTATATTCTTCAGTGTTGCTGTTACTACATCACTTTCTGTATATTCATGATGTTTCATCGCATTGCATGCTTGTACATATGTTATCGGTAATTATTATGAAACCCTGCTGTCAGGACACCAGCTCCGTTACCGAAGATGCGTATGTTCCACCTACGCCTGCTTGACGGCTCACACACACATCATCGGTAATTGCCATGTCACGTACACTTTAGAGACTACTGTTCATTGACATAGCTTGCTAGTTGATAGTTGCAATATGTTAGTATTATATAGATTTATGCCGGTATTCACTGTTTATTGATATCATGATTTTTATAATTTTGGATCCTTCTTGAGATTTCTGGATTTGGAAACCGCATGTGAAAGTTTTATAAACTGATGATGTGTTTTAAAGAGATAGATGCGGTTTTCCTTGATATGGTGAGTATTGTCCACCATGATGTTTTCTCGGTTCTGAGATGGTTTTTAAGACCCGATTCGAGGAGTTGGATGAACCGTCTGCGGGTACATGGTGGACCCGGTATGGTACCCTGGGGCAAGAAGCTCGAGTTGTAGACGATGAGCCCGGCAGGGGAAGACTGCTTACCGGTGATTGTTTGGCACGGCGGATATCCGGAGGATACTGTTCGTGGACGTGTGATTGATGATATGGGCCGATCCGTACTGTCGGAGCCCGAGGTATTGGGATATTGAGATTTGAGACAGTGAGATATTGAGATTTGATGATACATGCCAGTACGGATAGCTGGAGCCTGAGATATTGAGATATTGAGATTCATGTTTTGTGTCGATGCTTGACACTGATTTCTCTGTTGATTTCATTGATGGTATTCGATTTATATACATACAGGAATCTCATTAAATAAAGAAAACAGTTGTCTCACTCATGATGTATTCCGTTTCCATTCGTAATGCATTCATACATCATATATCTGATATGTTGTTACTTGAGGCACTGACACGAGTATTTATTATTACACTTAGGGATAGATGTTTACCCTTACCATTATATTATGCTTCAGGTCATATTATTATTTTGAGGATATTACTGATCGTATGACCTAGGATTGCGTTATACATGCGATTTCTGCTCTGTGATGTTTTCTATTCACGAGTTGGCAACTCACCCCTGTTATGCCACAGTTCCTTACAGATTTTGCCGTACAGGTTTCGTTGCGACTTTGCTGGCACACTGCTTCCTTTCCGGGTGATTTCTTTAGTAGGTGGGTTCACTCGCATCGTGACCACCCACGTTCATTTATTATTTTCAGTTGTATCTAGTAAATCCATCACCAAACAACTTGTATAATTATTTCAGACTAGAGACCTGTTGTTTATTCTTTCAACCTTAGAGTCGCGCATTTATTATTATGGTTTTTATGTTGACTTTGAGTTTTCTTTTCGAGTTTTGATCTTCGCCATTCGGCATTGTATATTATATTGCTTGCGTGGTTCTGTCCGCCTTTTGGCGAAGAGCTAACTACCGCTTAGGGATGCCTTTTTATCATTTCGTATACTATTCATGTTGTACCCCGTTTGGGGCCAGTGTTTAAAAAGGAAACACTGCCGAAATTTTCGGAAAAGACTTGATGTTTTAAAAATGTATACCTCGGCTTATTTTGTTAAACTTCTTGCTTTAAAAATTGGTTTTTTCTTCACTCTACTGCTTTAATTGGTTTTGATTTCTAGGTTTTGGCTTACTTAGATTACGTACGCCTCGAGACGTTTCGTAATTTAAGTGTCGGTCATGTTCCGTACTTTTCGGGTCGTGACAAAGTTGGTATCAAAGTGTTAGGTTTTACCTCCTGAGTGTCGGATGACCCTTGGTTGATGGAGTAGGCGACTTTAGTAGAATGACGTACCCTGTGTATGTTCCGCGGCATACTTACGATACGCTACTCCGCTTAAGAAGGTTTTGGATGTACATTTCCTTGCACAGTATTATATTCATTCCTATGATCTATCCCCTTCAGTACCAGCTTATGGTTTTGTTACCACGGTTGTACAGGAGTGGAGAGCTACGGCTAGAGTTACGGTCAGCACGAGCTCGTTACGGACGAGGACTGACCAGGGCGTGATTCCAGGGACATACGATTGCATAGAGGCGTCGTTTTATTGTGTTTTCACGCCATGAGCGTTTGATGGGTCGCTTTTACGAGATTACTCGGACGTGCAGATCAGCATCAGAGGATTGAGCCACTGATAGAGATCGGCCAGAATGTGATGACCATTGATATATCGCCTATTCATGATGATTGAGGCACTGTTCAGCGTGCAGAAGAATGAGCCAGTAGTTGTTGCGAACGACGAGATATCGCCCCAGATGTTAGAGCTATTGCAGTACGAGTTGTACTTAGAGGAATAACAGAAGATCGCTAGTCACCCGAGATTGAATGACTAGGATATGTGGTTCGTTCGCTGACCCCGATGCGAGATCATCAGATTAATTGATTCTAACTAGAGACGACTTCATGCAGGTATGTTGAGTGTCGATAGAGGCGATCGAATGTCAGAAACCTATATTCCAAGTTTAAAGTATTCGAAAAGACATGCAAACAATTCTGTGGACCCTCTAGATGAATGAAAACCCTAACTCGACATAATGACCATGTGAAAGCCTTTGAACCTTAGGGTTTGCGGCAGTTCCGCGGTGTAATATTCTGAAAATTTGGAAATAAATAAAGTTAATTAATTAAATAATAAAGTGTTAAATTAAAAAGTTATTAAAACCAAATAAGACAATTTCATAAGATATATGTAAAACAAATTAAATTTTAATTTTAGTTTGCAACATAAATAAATTATAAGGGTTTTAGTGATAAATTTAGCTTCATTTTAATAAAATGGTGATTATATAATAACATAAGTTGTGAGGAGTTTCTATGTAAACTTTAGGAATTTGTGCAAATGGGAATTGATTAAGGGTGTAAGTGAAAAAGAGGTAAATTAGGTTTTTGTTCAGAATTTTATCTTAAGATAAATTAAAATGGAAAGATAATGTTTTGCCACCACTTCCTCTCATGCACAACACACTCCCCACACCTCCTCCTTGCATGAGGATGGCACATCTAGGTCATTGACACCTCCTCCCACCACCTCCCTCTTCCCATCACCATATATAAACCTTGTTCAGATCATTTAGCTAATTAAAATCTGAAATTTTAAAGAAAGAAAAGAAACCAAGAACAAACAAAGAAGAACAAGAGAAGTGAAGAAGAAGAACTAGGTAAGGATTTCATCATCAAGCTAGGACTAGGAGCTTGTGCATCTTGGAGGGTGTTATTCTAACAAGTTAATTGTAGGTAAATCCTCAATCACGGTAGGGATTTAAATTCTGTATTCTGTTTAAATTAGAAACCAAAGTGTCTAGAATATCGTATCTTTATGCAAAATCGAGTCTGTTTGAATCTGCTTTAATTTAGAGAAAAATTAACTTAACTAAACATGATCTAAATGTTGTTTAATGAACCTAGAGCAATCCATAGGAGCACGAACCATAGGGATCGGATTTTGTCCGGCGACTAATAAGGAAATTCCGGCGTCGCCGGATTTGTAGGAAGCTAGGGAGTTTTGGCTTGTTGGGTAGGTTTCTGTATAGAATTTTAACCATTTTGGTATTATTTAAACAAATTAGTTTAACGGAATATAAAATATGAAAGCACATATCGGAAAGGTATCTAAAAAATCTAAAATACGACACGGTTAAAACGTATCGCGATCTGTTTTCTGTCGCGATGCAACGTTGGGTTAAAATCCAGCAAGTTTAAGTGTATGCTAGCTTGAAATAGTCTTATACAATATAACTAGTACGTAGGAACGTGTGTTTGCATATTCGCCGTGTCGGAATAACCATTTCCTTATACAAGTTGATTTTCGATGTTAGATTCAAATACGGGAACTTCGGAGGCTGCGAGGAAAGGAAAAGGATTGGCGATTCCTGAGTAGATACGACGTCTTTCCGGTGAGTAGATTTACATCTACGGGGGAAGTCGGGTGGATGGCGTATAGCACCCCCGTAACCTTATAGCTATTATTATGATATCTAGTTATGTTTAACTTTTCTTCAAAGTATTGATACATTATTGCATATTGTATGCCCCCTGTTTTCATAAAGTTTCATATGAAGCTTTTAAATGAGATATACGTGATATTGATCCGTATGATATGGTTATGATTTGGTGGGTTTGTACGTGGGATCATGCCGTACTTAAGATATTATGGATATAGTGATATGATGAGGTATAACATAAGGATTATACGTATCAGAAATGATGAACTTTGTATGCCGAATAACGGTCAATTTATTTTTTGACTCATAGAGATAGATTACGTTCTGTTTTAGGATGTAATACTGGTATGAGCTATATTATTTTAAAAACTAGGGTTCGTTGTCTTTTAAATAAACTACCAGGATGCGTGCCAATTTCTAAAACAAACATCTATTCTAAATCAAGGCAGCTTCCTTATTTCAAACTTAACGTTCCGATCATTTCTAAAGATAATGGTATAGCTCATAACAAGTAATTACAATAAGTATGTTTAGATTACTTTACAGGTTTGCATTATATTATCTATATTATATGTTTCTGCGTTACGCACACTCTGATAGAACACTGCACAAATACCAATGAGTACTATGCTGCACAAGCACGTAAATATGTGTTACACTATACCTCATTGGTACTGCCATGTCACTGTAGAATCGTTCTATTATATATATATTAATATATAGATTGTTACACCGTAGAACACTTGCACAAATACTAATGATTTCCATGTTGTATAAGCACAAACGCGTATGCAACACTACACATCATTAGTAGTGCCATGACACATTAGAATTGAAATCATTATGTTATGTGATATGATTACGTAGTCTTTTTCTATTCATGTTGTAGTACTATAAATGCTGTATATTGATTTTCTTGGGATTTCTGGGTATTTTACTCTTGATGATATATATATCGGTGGTATGTGACACTGTTATATATATATATATATATATATATATAGTATATCATCAATACAATCTATGCAACTATTCTTATTCCTTACTTGATATTTTCATATGATGAGAAAAACGTCCACCATGAGTTTTGTTATATATATATATATATATATATATATATATATATACATATATAGTATATCATCAATACAATCTATGCAACTATTCTTATTCCTTACTTGATATTTTCATATGATGAGAAAAACGTCCACCATGAGTTTTGTGTTTTCTGGTTTTATTCCGGACCGAGTGGGGGAGATACACGATCGCAGATTTTTACGTTATCCATACTGAGTGGGGGAGATATACAGTTGGATACATGGTAGACCCGGTCGAGACCGAGGGGTAGGATAGCCGCATTGAGGTGGGGGAGGCTAGCGAGGATACTCGATACCGGAGATAGAATTGAGCACGGCAAACATCCAGGGGATACTGATCGTAGCCAAAATATCAGGTGGCGATCATCTGTTGAGATGGTGTCGACGGTATATGTATTTACGTGTCGATGCTGGACACGAGAGATTTCGGATTTCGATGTCGATACTAGACATCTATATGTATATTGATATGATCATTATCATGAGGTGCACCGATAAATATTATTTATTGGATTCCACCAGGACTGATCTGGGGGACAATACCTGTATATATTTGTAAAGACAGTCATAAACAAAAAGGGGATTCCAATTCGGAATCTAGATTCATGATTTTGACTCATATGACATTGAGATAGTATACATGGCATTGCATGATAGTTAGTATTGCACTTATGCATATCATATAGTACATCGGTACAGTTTATGACACTGCTATTCTTATGACCTAAGGATCGTCTTGCATTTCGATTTCTAACTTCAGATGTACTTTTATTCACTGAGTTGGCAACTCATCCCCGTTGTGCCACAGTTTCTTACATGTTACCACTTGGATTATCAGCGGGTTGGGCACACATTCTTTTGGGGATTGATAGGTAAGTGAGTTGTTATTGTATCCTACTCACTCTTGATTATTTATATATTCTTGTATCTAGCGGAAACTCCATCAACTTAAAAGTGGTATATTATGGACTTAAAACCGAGGATTAGAGTTGTGTCTTGAGTGGTCAAACTCTCTGGAGTCGACTTCTGCTTTAGATTGATTGGTTGCTCCATCGTTTGGACGTGGAGACTAGCTTCCGTTGGGATGCTATTTCATTATGTTGTATCGGGTTTTTATAAAAATGCAAAGAAGTTGATGTCAGGTTTCAAAACGTCATAAATGTTTTTCAACATACTTAATTAAATTTAGATGTTAGTTTAACTTGATTTTATCGGATGATTATTTAAACCTCACCTCCAATATTTTTCAAAAAGGGTTTAGATTTCGGGTTTCGGCTTACTTAAATTACGTCGATGTCTTTAGATATACAGTTGGATATAAGGTGGACCCGGTCGAGACCGAGGGGCAGGATAGCCGAAAAGAGGCGGGGGAGCCTAGCAAGGATACTCGATACCGAAGAAAGAATTGAGCACGACAGATATCCATGGGATACTGATCGTAGCCAAAATATCGGGTGGCGATCATCTGTTGAGATGGTGTCGACGTTATCTGTATTTACGTGTTGATGCTGGACACGAGAGATTTCGGATTTCGATGTCGATGCTAAACATCTATATGTATATTGATACGATCATTATCATGTGGTGCACCGATAAATATTATTTATTGGATTCCACCAGGACTGATACGGGGGACAGTACCTGTATATATTTATACAGACAGTCATAAACAAAAAGGGGATTCCAATACGGAATCTAGATTCATGATTTTGGCTCATATGACATTGAGATAGTATACTTGGCATTGCATGATAGTTAGTATTGCACTTATGCATATCATATAGTACATCGGTACAATTTATGACACTGCTATTCTTATGACCTAGGGATCGTCATGCATTTCGATTCTACCTTTAGATATACTTTTATTCTCTGAGTTGGCAACTCATCCCCATTGTGCCACAGTTTCTTGCAGGTTACCGCTTGGATTATCTGCGGGTTGGGCACACAATTTTTTGGGGATTGATGGGTAAGTGAGTTGTTATTGTATCCTACTCACTTTTGATTATTTATATATTCTTATATCTAGCGGAAACTCCATCAACTTAGAAATTGTATATTATGGACTTAGAAGCGAGGATTAGAGTTGTGTCTTGAGTGGTCATACTCTTTAGAGTCAACTTCTGCTTTAGATTGATTGGTTGCTCCATCGTTTGGACGTGGAGACTATCTTCCGTTGGGATGCTATTTCATTATGTTGTATCGGGTTTTTATAAAAATGCAAAGGAGGTGATGTCAGGTTTCAAAATGTCATAAATGCTTTTCAACATACTTAATTAAATTTAGATATTAGTTTAACTTGATTTTATCGGATGATTATTTAAATCTCACTTTCCATATTTTTCAAAAAGGGTTTAGATTCCTGCTTTTGGCTTACTTAAATAACGTCGATGTCTTTAGATGTCACGTGTTTTAAGTGCCGGTCACATGTCATATTTGGATCGTGACAAAGTTGGTATCAAAGCCTTTGATTTAACCTTTTTTCGAGTCTAGGTTGACTATATGGAGTCTGGGTATATATTTTGTTACCTGGGCTTGACCTTATAGAATTTAGACTTGACTTTGGGGGTCTTATACCCGAACATTCATTATATAAGATGACTTTTGTTGATGGAGTAGGTAATAAGTAGAGTGACGTACCGTACATATGTTCCGCGGCATATTTACGATATGATACTCCACCTAAGATACCTTAGGATTTATATCTTGAGATCATCCTTCTATTCTTTCTGTTGATATATCTTCGTCAGTGCATGATTGGTTGTTCGATCATCATGTTATAAGGGCCGAGAGGGCTACAGTTAGAGATACGGTCATAGCAGACTTGTCTGGGCTAAGGACTGACCGAGGTGACTTTCCGAGGATATAGGGACACGTCGTTGATCGCGTTTTAACAGTCGAGCGAGTTTCTTCGGGATCCGCACCAGATGGAGGAGTCATTGTTAGAGATCAGACAGATTTGAGACGTGATGTTTTTTCTCCCCTCTGAAAATCGTGGTGTCGCGTACTATTTAGATAGCGGTTACAATCATTGCTGAGGTTATCGAGATGTTGCTTCCCGAGTTCATGAAGTTAAATGGTTGATGACGTTATCGGTATAGATGGATCAGCAGGATTTATAACCGTTCAGAGGTGAGATAGTTAGGATTTTAATCCGTTGTGGCGCTTCGATACGAGATCGGTGAAATTAATGTATTTCTTCCGATGGAATTTGTTCAGACCAGGTGCAAGTAGTTCATGAAGGAGATCGTATAGTAAGCTTTTCTCCGACAAATTGGGACGAGTCTTCGAGGGTGAGATTAGACAGATTTCTCTACAGGGTATCAGAAGTAACGGATTCGCTAAATTCTCCAAGTGTGCTTTCTGGCTGGATAGTGTAGATTTCTTAGGTCACGTAGTTGCAAGAGATTGGATACGTGTAAACCCAAAGAAGATAGAAGCGGTACAACATTGGCCCAAACCTGTGTTAGTTATTGAGGTTCGAAGTTTCTCGGGTCTTGCCGGTTATTACAGACATTTTGTGCAGGATTTTTCTCGGATCGCTGCACCATTGACCGGATTGGCTAGGAAGAAAGTTCCATTTCTTTGGACAGATGCATGTGAACAGAGTTTCCAGCAGTTAGAGACTCGATTGACGACTGCACCTGTCTTATCGTTACCTTCCGGTTTAGGTGGGTTCGTGGTTTTTTTTGTGATGCCTCTAGGGTGGGTTTAGGCTGTGTACTGATGCAGCACGGCTGGGTTTTAGCTTATGCTTCTCGATAGTTGAAGAAGCACGAGCAGAACTACCCCACTCATGATTTAGAGATGGCTGCTGTAGTATTCGCACTGAAGATTGGAGACATTACTTATATAGAGAGTGGTGCCAGATTCTCAAAGACCATAAGAACTTAAAGTATATTTTTTAGCAGAGGGATCTGAATTTGAGGTAGCGTAGATAGAGGGAACTCGTGAAGAATTACAATTGTGAGATCTTGTATCATCCAGGCAAAGCAAATGTTGTGGAAGATGCCTTAAGTCGGAGGCCTGGAGGTAACTTATCTCGTTTGCGCACCTTACAGAGGCAGTCTTCTACAGACTGGCAGATTTTATATGATAATCGTGTACAGTTCGAGTTCACACCAACAGGAGGACAGTTAGCACATGTTCGCACCGTCCTTAGTTATTGGATCGTATTCCAGAGACATAACCGCAGATGCTCGTATGACGGAGATCATGGATCAGGTTAGGCAGGGTAGAGAGTCGGAGTTCGTAATAGATGGCCGTGGAGTATTACGTTTTGGGACTCGTCATTGTGTGCCAGATTCGGATGGACTGACCATAGAGGAGTCCATAGATCAGCATACAGTATTCATCCTGATTCCACCAAGATGTATCATGACTTAAGGGTTGTTTATTGGTGGGAAGGAATGAAGAGGGACGTTGCGAGGTTAGTTTCGAGATACTTGATTTGTCAGCAAGTCAAGGCAGAGCACCAGAGGCCAGCTGGAGAATTGTAGCCCTTACCCATTCCAGAGTGGAAATGGGAACAGATTTCCATGGATTTCGTTGTGGGTCTACCTAGGACTAGCTGAGGGTATGATTCTATTTGGGTGATTGTAGATAGATTGACAAAGACAGCACATTTTCTTCCAGTGAAGGCGACGTATGGATTTGCACAGTATGCTAAGATTTATATCGATGAGATTATACGTTTACATAGAGTTCCAACGAGCATAGGGTAAGATAGAGGTACCCGGTTTACTAACGGGCTATGGCAGAAACTTCAAGAAACTCTCGGTACATGATTTAGTTTTAGTACAGCTTGACACCTACAGACAAATGGTCAGTCAGAGCGGACCATTAAGACTTTAGAGGATATGCTTCGGGCTTGTAGCCTTGATTTCGGTGGTAGTTGGGATTGTCACTTACCTTTAATAGAATTCTCATACAACAATAGTTTTCAGGAGACGATCCAGATGGCACCCTTTGAAGCTTTGTATGGGAGGAAATGTCGATCACCGTTTGTTGGACGGAACTGAGCGGGAGAAGCATCTTAGGACCGCAGATAGTACAGGAGACTATACGGAAGATTCAATTGATATGGGATAGAATGAGGGCGGCCCAATGCAGACTGAAATCATATGCAGATCGACGACATCGTAGACTCGAATTTCAGGTGGGAGATCATGGGTTCCTTCGAGTGTCTCCGATGAATGGTGTGATGCGTTTCGGGAAGAAAGGGAAGCTCAGCCCCAGATATGCCGGACCTTACGAGATTCTGGAGAGAGTGGGTGGTGTAGCTTATCGTTTAGAACTTCCACCGAGTTTTCCCATGTGCATTCGGTGTTTCACGTTTCGAGGCTTCGCAAGTATCTTCACGATCCTTCTCACGCAATCCAGCATCAGACCTTACAGTTTGAGTCGGATTTATCCTACACAGTACAGCCAGTCGCTATTCTAGACAGGCAGGTAAAGAAACTAAGATCAAGGGTACTTCCGTCTGTAAAGGTTCTTTGGCAAGGAAAGAATTGCGGGGAGATTACTTGGTAGACCGAGTATGTGATGCGAAAGAAATTTCCACATCTTTTTGAAGGTACGCTTAGTTAAGTTTTAAATTCGTGGACCGAATTTCTTAAGGGGGAATATTGTAATATTCTGAAAATTTGGAAATAAATAAAATTAATTAATTAAATAATAAAGTGTTAAATTAAAAAGTTATTAATACCAAATAAAACAATTTAATAAGATATATGTAAAACAAATTAAATTTTAATTTTAGTATGCAACATAAATAAATTATAAGGGTTTTAGTGATAAATTTAGCTTCATTTTAATAAAATGGTGATTATATAATAACATAAGTTGTGAAGAGTTTCTACGTAAAATTTAGGAATTTGTGCAAATGGGAATTGATTAAGGGTGTAAGTAAAAAAGAGGTAAATTAGGTTTTTGTTCAGAATTTTATCTTAAGATAAATTAAAATGGAAAGATAATGTTTTGCTACCACTTCCTCTCATGCACAACACACTCCCCACACCTCCTCCTTGCATGAGAATGGCACATCTAGGTCATTGACACCTCCTCCTACCACCTCCTTCTTCCCATCACCATATATAAACCTTGTTCAGATCATTTAGCTAATTAAAATCTAAAATTTTAAAGAAAGAAAAGAAACCAAGAACAAACATAGAAGAACAAGAGAAGTGAAGAAGAAGAACTAGGCAAGGATTTCATCATCAAGCCAGGACTAGGAGCTTGTGCATCTTGAAGGGTGTTATTCCAACAAGTTAATTGTAGACAAATCCTTAATCACAGTAGGGATTTAAATTCTGTATTTTGTTTAAATTAGAAATCAAAGTGTCTAGAATATCGTATCATTATGCAAAATCGAGTCTGTTTGAATCTGCTTTAATTTAAAGAAAAATTAACTTAACTAAACAGGATCTAAATGTTGTATAATGAACCTAGAGCAAACCATAGGAGCACGAACCATAGGGATCGGATTTTGGCCGGCGACCAATAAGGAAATTCCGGCGTCGCCGGATTTGTAGGAAGATAGGGAGTTTTGGCTTGTTGGTTAGGTTTCTGTGTAGAATTTTGGCCATTTTGGTATTATTTAAATAAGTTAGTTTAATTGAATATAAAATCTGAAATCTAATATCGGAAAAGGTATCTAAAAAATCTAAAATACGACACGGTTAAAACATATCGCGATCTGTTTTCTGTCGCGATGGAGCGTTGGGTTAAAATCCAGTAAGTTTAAGTGTATGATAGTTTGAAATAGTCGTATACAATATAACTAGTACGTAGGAACGCGTGTTTGCATATTCGCCATGTCCGAATAACCGTTTCCTTATACAAGTTAATTTTCGATGTTAGATTCAAATACGGAAACTTCGGAGGCTGCGAGGAAAGGAAAAGGATTGGCGATTCCTGAGTAGATACGACGTCTTTCCGGTGAGTAGATTTACATCTACGGGGGAAGTCGGGTGGATGGCTTATAGCATCCCCGCAACCTTATAATTAATATTATGATATCTAGTTATGTTTAGCTTTTCTTCAAAGTATTGATACAGTATTGCATCTTGTATGCCCCCTGTTTGCATAAAGTTTCATATGAAGTTTTTAAATGAGATATACGTGATATTGATCCGTATGATATGGTTACGATTTGATGGGTTTGTACGAGAGATCATACTGTACTTAAGATATTATTGATATAGTGATATGATGAGCTATAATACAAGGATTATACGTATCGGAAATGATGAACTTTGTATGCCGAATAACGGTAAATTTATTCTTTGACTCGTAGAGATAGATTACGTTCTGTTTTAGGATGTAATACTGGTATGAGCTATATTATTTTAAAAACCACGGTTCGTTGTCTTTTAAATAAACTACCAGGATGCGTGCCAGTTTCTGAAACAAACATCTATTTTAAATTTAAGGCACCTTCTTTATTTCAAACATAACGTTCCGATCATTTTTAAAGATAATGGTATAGCTCATAACAAGTAATTACAATAAGTATGTTTAGATTGCTTTACAGGTTTGCATTATATTATCTATATTATATGTTTCTGCGTTACGCAAACTTTGATAAAACACTGCACAAATACCAATGAGTACTATTGTGCACAAGCACGTAAATATATGTTACAATACACCTCATTGGTACTTCCATGTCACTGTAGAATCGTTCTGTTATATATTTGTTAATATTTAGATTGTCACACCGTAGAACACTTGCACAAATACTAATGATTTCCATGTTGCACAAGCACAGACATGTATGCTACACTACACATCATTAGTAGTGCCATGACATATTAGAATTGAAATCATTATGTTATGTGATATGATTACGTAGTCTTTTTCTATTCATGTTGTAGTGCTATAGATGCTGTATGTTGATTTTCTTAGGATTTTTGGGTATTTTACTCATGATGATAGATATATCGGTAGTATGCGATACTGTTATATATATATATACATATATAGTATATCATCAATACAATCTATGCAACTATTTTTATTCCTAACTTGTTATTTTGATATGATGAGAAAAACGTCCACCATGAGTTTTGTGTTTTCTGGTTTTATTCCGGACCGAGTGGGGGAGATATACGGTCGCGGATTTTTAAGTTATCCAGACTGAGTGGGGGAGATATACAGTTGGATACATGGTGTACCCGGTCAAGACCGAGGGGCAGGATAGCCACATTGAGGCGGGGGAGCCTAGCGAGGATACTCGATACCGGAGATAGAATTGAGCACGGCAGATTTCCAGGGGATACTGATCGTAGCCAAAATATCGGGTGGCGATTATCTGTTGATATGGTTTCGACGATATCTGTATTTACGTGTCGTTGCTGGACATGAGAGATTTCGGATTTCGATGTCGGTGCCAGACATCTATATATATATTGATACGATCATTATCATGAGGTGCACCGATAAATATTATATATTAGATTCCACCAAGACTGATCCGGGGGACATTACCTGTATATATTTGTATAGACAGTCACAAACAAAAAGGGGATTCCAATACGGAATCTAGATTCAAGATTTTGACTCATATGACATTGTGAAAGTATACTTGGCATTGCATGATAGTTAATATTGCACTTGTGCATATCATGTAGTACATCGGTACAGTTTATGACACTGCTATTCTTATGACCTAGGGATTGTCATGCATTTTGATTTCTACCTTTAGATGTACTTTTATTCACTGAGTTGGCAACTCATCCCCGTTGTGCCACACTTTCTTGCATGTTACCGCTTGGATTATCAGCGGGTTGGGCACACATTCATTTGGGGATTGATGGGTAAGTGAGTTGTTATTGTATCCTACTCACTATTGATTATTTATATATTCTTGTATCTAGCAGAAACTCCATCAACTTAGAAATGGTATATTATGGACTTAGACGCGAGGATTAGAGTTGTGTCTTGAGAGGTCATACTCTTTTGAGTCGACTTCTGCTTTAGATTGATTGATTGCTCCATTGTTTGGACGTGGAGACTAGCTTCCATTGGGGTGTTATTTGATTATGTTGTATTTGGTTTTTATAAAAATGCAAAGGAGGTGGTGTCAGGTTTCAAAATGTCATAAATGCTTTTCAACATATTTAATTAAATTTAGATGTTAGTTTAACTTGATTTTATCGGATGATTATTTAAACCTCACCTCCAATATTTTTCAAAAAGGGTTTAGATTCCGGGTTTCGGCTTACTTAAATTACGTCGATGTCTTTAGATGTCACGTGTCTTATGTGCCGGTCACGTATCATATTTGGATCGTGAAACGCGGTGCCATTAGTGAGGCTTGGGTTTTCCCTTCTACGGCTGGTCCACCGGTGCTGTGGTATGTACTCGATACTATTAAACTGTACTCAAGATGTTGAGCGCTTGTGGGATTATGGCACTGAGACGAATCGATCGAAAGGTTCGACTTCATTCGGATATCATGTGATGGGATGCATTGCTTGGGAGACTCCAAATACAAGTATAGCCATTTGTGCGCAATCCATGCAGCCACGAAGAGTCAAGTCCGAAACAGTCGACATTAGAGAAAAGTGGAGTAAGAGGTTCGTACGAGATCTTAATGAGATGACGTTCCACTCTGCCGACATCAGAGATGTGATATGCATGCAGAGGCGTTGTATATGGATATATCTTCCAGAAGGAGTCGCGATGAGTATGCAGCCGTTCCGGAACCAGAAACAGATATAGTAAAGGGTGATAACCTCCAGACAGTTCAGCAGAGACGAGATTTAGGAGAGAACTCGAAAGGACCTTTTTGGAATAATTTACGAGAAGATTTGGACCGAGGAGCGATCCTATTACGCAGACCCAGCAGGCCAAAGTTCGGCATCATCGACGAGACATGTTATGAGTGACCACGACAGTTGGCCAGAGACTCTTAGAGGATGTGGTTGAGCGGGACTATTCCGCCATACTTGATTTCGGTATTTTGGGCAATCTATTCGCATGATTGAGTTTTGATGACTGAGTTTCATGATATTTGTTTCCGTGCACCATGGCTGCACCTACTGAGTATTTACGTTTTGTGCTTGGTTATTACACTAGAGATATGCTTTATACACCGTTGTGTTGATTTATGATTTGTGCAGGTTTATTGCACTTGATTCAGTTTTGTGCCTTGGCTGCACATGTTTATGATTTCATGGATTGCATACAGCTAATTTGATTTTTGTGCAGGTGTTATGCACTCGATTTGGTTTTTGCACTCGGTATAGCTTACATGTGCTTGCAGTGCGTGGATACGTTTTTTATGCACGCAGTTGCACGTGTTTATGATTTTATACACCTTGGCACACTCGGTGTTGCTTTTTATACGCATTTGAGTTATTGATGCATTTCCGTGCACTTGTTGCACCCGATTTGTATTTTTTGCAGTTGTTGCACTAGATTTTTACGCTGTGCATTGTTGCACCATATTGTATTTCGTGCACTGGATGCAATGTATTTGGTATTTCGTGCACTGGATGCACTGTATTTGGTATTTCGTGCACTGGATGCACTGTATTTGGCATTTCGTTATATTTCGTGCACTGGATGCACTGGAGTTGGTATTTTGTGCACTTGATGCACCATATTTGTATTTTTGTGCGATTGTTGTACTGTATTGTATTTCGTGCACTGGGTGCACCGGATTCATATTTCGAGCATTTGTTGCACCAGCTAGGTATTTTGTGCATTGGTTGCACCGAAATTATACTCCGTACCTTGGTTGCACCCGATTTATGTCTTTGAGCATTTGTGTTACCAGATTTGTGTTTTGTGCGCGTCTGCACTTGATGTTCGTTTTCATGCATATTACTGCATTAGATACTTTTCACGGACTGATGCGCTTGGGTTGGATTTTTGCGCATATTAGGCGCTTAATATTGGATTTTGTGCGCATCGGATGCACTTGATTTAGATTTTATTCGTGCATGTTGGATGCACTTGATTTAGATTTATTTGTGCATGTTCGATGCCCTTGATTTAGCCTTCATGTTAGTTATATGTATGCCCTAGAGGCCATTACAGTACATACGATGTATATTGTAATGGATGCTTAGACATATATAGGGAGGACTTTCTTGCTCGACGTGATAGTACGCTATCTGGTTGCTCTTTATCTTAACATGTACTCTGATTGTCTCTATGTTACATGTTGATAAAGCCCTTAGGATATGTACTTGACTACTGGGACTATGATGAGATCATACTAGTGGGGCCACGGTAGCCGACGGGTACATTCTATAACTGTTCCTAGTCGAGGGTGTATCGAAACAGGGCATCGATACACCAGAGTAGACTAGCGTATACGCATCTTGACCCATATGATGGGCGATGGATGATCCCATATCCATCGGTGTTTGACATCAAGGATGGTGTACGGGTGCTCAGTGGAGACTGGGTACACTGGACGGACTCGCCGAGAACTCCCAGATGGTATTATACCTCACGTCATATGGTAGTTCTCCGGTGACACTGGTACAGAGTAGTCTGTTGACCCGAGATCGTCATAGAGTCTTGTGTGATTCCCAGTGTGCTTTGATTTCCATCATACCACGTCCAAGAGGGCGTGTAAAAAAATGGCTTTTGGGTACAGTCCCGAATCATATGGAGGCAATGAGCGATAGGAGGGGATTCGTCTCTCCCGGTATAGAGAGTTGATGTTGTGCTGTGTTCGATTGTCTATAACTGGAAATCCCTGGCCAAGGTTGCTGAGAATTACTGATAAGTGGTATCAATAGTTTCTCGAACTGTTATAGACCTCATATCGACACGACTTATCGAGCTACTGGGTCTGACGTTTACCAGCCCTAGGCGAGATATGTGACATATCAGACGACGAGACCGGACTGTATGAGAGTGTTACTGATTGGATTCATGGGAGAAAGTACAGGCTTGCTTGTTGATCTTTTGAGCGCTCAATACCTGGGTGGCAGTTACGTTTAGCTGACCACTTGCAGCTTGTGGGTATTTGATATGATCATCACCTACTGCCGGCGTATTGACAATTCTTTAGAGTCCTACAAAGAGGTTTCTTGACTCAGGCAAAACGGAGTAGGGACACATATGTGATATTTGCAGGACCGAGGATAATGTGATATGAGATACCGTATTCTATTCTCACGATATTTGATATCAACCGGGTCATCGGATCAAGTATTGATTCGATGAATCGGTAAATGATATATTAGTCGGTTATATGCGATATAGCCGGATTGTCGGATCAAGTGTTGATTCGATAATTTAATGTATAATAATATATATGATATATTAAATTACATTAACTAATATTAGTTCACTAAAAGATTCTTTTTCTCACTCGGGTAATACATTGATATATATGCGATATATGTTAATTCTATTATTTTATTTTGTTACAATAAATATTATATATGTGATATATAATATTGTAACATGATATGATTACTAATGCAACATGTTTGGTGGAGATTAAACAAGGTTAGGATTTGAATTGGGTTAGTTCTTTCATGAACATTCTAGAAGGTTTCTTTTTGTTTTGAGTTAAGATATTATCCTTGATATTTTGTGTGACTCATTCTTAACCCAACCTAAACCCTAACCCTAGTTAAATCTCTACATGAGTCATCCTTGACCATGGTTGCATGATTAATCATTGTTATCTTTTCATTATTCATCACAAAAGGATTACTATTCTTCTTCTTCATCTTTGAGCTTCATGAAAAGCTTTCTAGGTTTTCTTATGTGATGAAAATGGGTGAGAAATAGAAAACAAATGAGAGCTAAAATCCTACTTCATCATCCTCATCTACCCTTGCCCTTTAGATGAGAGTGTTCACCTCATTTATTGAGTGAGAGCTTGTGTTAATGAAAGTTCAAGGTAGATCATCTTTGTTATCGAAGATTGGAAGCAAGCTTGCATCTTTCTCTTCGTGGAGCCTCTCGAGAGTCCGGAACACGATGATCGCAGCGAAGGGACCTCAACACGGAGCTTAACAATTGAATGACCGGATCTACAAAGGTTGTAATCCCTCTCACTTAGTGTTAAAGTGTTTAACATACTTGTTTTCGCCTAATCTCTTGTATAAAGAACTTGGTTAGGGTTGTTCGGCACGGTTAAATTTTTAATCGGGCATGGTTGATGCCTCGTAGACCTTTGTGAGAGTGCCTAGTAACCCTACAGTGGTATCAGAGCGAAGCTAGAGGTTTAGGCGAAGTCTAGACGAAGTTTAAAGTCCGATCAAACCCGAAAACCCCGATTTATACCCTTCTCTGGATATTTTTTAAAAATGTGATTTTTTCTGCATTAAAAATACTCAAAAAATCAACAGGGAATTCTAAGTATTTGTGTAAAAAAAGACCCACTAATACGCTTAAAGCGCCGCGGAACCACGACCGTACCATGGCTTGCGCGGCGGTTCTGCGGCGCTACAGTGGCATTAAGGATTTAATTTTATACAGTGAAATCCATAGCTAATTCCTGATACTTCTGGGTATTTTTAATTTACTCAAGTGTTGCGTTTTCTGGGTTATATTGGGGACTCATTGATTCGATCGGATAATTTAACTTTGTTTAGTTTGTCAGGGTAATTTTTAGAACGTGTTAAAAAGTTCGAACGGATATCAATAACTCACTTTTTCCCCTGCCGGAAAATTTCCAAGCGTTGGATTTTTCCGTAGTTTAAGAACGTTCTAAGTCGTGCAAGTAACGCGGTGGACCATCTAGAAGACAATAAACCTTAACTCGATTATATGACCGTCTTGAACTGCCTCTAAATCTTAGGGTTTGTGGCAGTACGGCATGCCACAAGTGAGCCGTTAGCTTGACCCTTCTACGGCTGGACCATTGGTACTGTGGCATGTGATGGATGTTTTTAAACTAATTTCAAGTGTTGAGAACTATTTGGGAAAACTTGGGTGTTTGATTATTCGATCGGAAAGTTTAACATTGTCTATTTATCTGGAATGTGATACAATATTTGGAATCCACATGTAGTTATGAGATAACTAATTTGAATGTTATAAATCTAGCAGTTCAGTCTTAGATGATCTGTTGCCACGGAATTTTGATGTGATCAAAATTCCGTTGCAATCACGTAGCGTACGCGGATACTCGCCGGTTAACTTATTAGATAGCCACCCCCCACAGCCCCAACCAAGTGACTGTAGGAGAACCCCGTCGCCAAAAGCATCCGTTCGGGTGCTCGCGGCAGCGGTGTTCCGCCTTAGTGCACTTCGTCGACGGCAACTGGGGGTGCGGCCGTCTACTAAAGTTTGCGACGAGCATTCGATCAGGTTTTTGGGAATCTTGTTGAATTGCCCAACTTGATATTGAAAAGAGTTTTCGATAATGAGACTAAATGTGGGGTTTATAATTGTTAGGCATGCGATGTCTAAGGAATTCATTTGGTTAGGCATGTAATGTCTAAGGAGGTTACGGATTCCAACTGTTGTATTTTTACACTTTCTTTTCTGTGACCGTAAGTGTAGTATGTAGTTGTATCGCCGGTTTTCGTTGCTATACATCGACGACAATCGGCGTATGCATACTTACTTACGTTGATGACATGTGATGTTATGTGTTGTTTTGATATGTTATATTGGATCGTCGTGTTTGAGTAGCCGGGAGTTTTATGTGAGATGAGGGTTTTTATTTTCATTCATGTAAAATTCATTTGTATATAATATTCTTTTATTGGGGCACTTCCGGGATGAGGATGATGTCACCATTGTATATTATTTACTTTTCCGCATTAGGTAGACCCAAGGCGGGGAGCACAAGTAACCGGGTTCTAGGGTCCAGTAGGAGACCATCTCGAGGAGTCGAGACCGGGTTTCCTAACCCTAGAATTGGCAGTGTTACTTGCCGCTCTCGTAGGGGTCTAGGGATGTGGGCTTTGCTATTCATCGCGACCGTGGAATCCGTGTTTTATACAGGCTCGTATTAAAAACACGGATGTCCTGGTATATCCAATATTTCATATATGTTCTTCTGCTGCAATATTCTGTAATGAGATCATATTACTGCCTGAGACGAATGTTTATATTATATATATGAGATATATATTATATATTGTTGATTTCGTTTCATATCTGATGATTGTGAAACATAATTAAAATGGGACTTCATTAATGAGATTAATGAAATAAAAGAATCCTAAGATGTTGTAGAAACTTGTTTAAAAACTGGTAGCTCTAGTTCTTGCTTTGCATAGCAGTATTCCTTGTTGAACATCCAGCACCTTATTCGATATGGAAAGAGCTGAGATCCCTTCACCGGGAGTGACCTCTTTAGTGAAACTAGCAGATGCTACAAACTCGGTTTGTTTTTTTATTGCTTCTATAGTTCTTGCTTTGCATAGCGGTATTTGTGAAATATCCTGCACCTTATTCGATGAGGAAATAGCCGACGATCCCTTCACCGGGAGTGACCCCTTTAGCAAAACTAGAAAAGCCTCAAAAACACTCCATTTAAAATCACTCGATTCTACAACGATATAAAGTTCATTACGCAAAGGGTTTTCTTAAAAACCTGTCGTAGCCCTCCATCATTTCAGATAAGTACTTCATAGTATTCGTGCTGCGTTTGTTGACCTTGTCAAGGCGTAGTGAGCGGTAGATATTTATGCTTATCTGCAAAAGCATATGATGCGATTGAGTTAGGATAGTCGTGTGACTTTGTTGACCTTGTCAAGGGTCATGCTGGTGGGTTTAATTCAACCGGGAAATGACGGGTTGAACTTGACTTGCGGTCTATGGTTTGTTGACCTTGTCAAGGTCATAGATCGCTCGGGGCAACATATTATTGGGAATTTCAAGTGTTGAAATTTGCAATGAGATTGCATACCTTCTATGAGATAGTTGGATCCCGATACCCGCTGCGAGTAAGAGTTACTCCTGGGAGAGTTTTACACATTACAATTAGCCGATCAAGTAGGTGTCTAGAAAGTTGTCAACGGGGTTACTCCCTTGGGAAAATGAGGTTTACTTTAATTAGATCCGTGCGAAAGCACGGGGAACCTCCCTCAAAGTACCGGCACTGGTCTGCCTGAAAGATTGGCGAACTTGTAGCGTGTAATTAATCCCTGCTAGTCTTTCGTTTTAGGGTTTGAAGGAAGATTTGACTAAAACAGTGGGAGACATCCTGATTAGATATATCAGATAACCAATCTAATCTTGCAAGAGCATACGCTGAGTGTTTTCTTCTCTCTCTCTCCAGGTGGCGACCATATCACGCCTTAATCAAGATAATAATACGGATGTATTGACCGAACCCGCTTGTTATACTGAGCTGGAGATCGTTGGTCCCGCTCCAACTTATAATTGTTATAAGACAGAGCAGGAAATTGGGGATTACCAGAATTCCTGTGCCACCCAAACGAAGAAAGTACATGTTGATGCATTTTCTTCGGGTGTGTTCATTACACAGAACTGTTTCTCAGTATCCTTTACGTCCTGGGTATGAGATACCGGATCAGGATCTCGCAAATGTAATTTGTTACATGGGCTACAGATAGGCAGAGAACTGAAAACGGGTGATAAGTTTCATGAGATAGAAACGGTGCAAGTGTTGCAGCCAGGTCTGTTGGTAACTATCACCCTGTATTACCAGAATACATTGATTCTTAAAGAATGTTATTAGATACCGAACCTGATATACAACATCATATCAGTCTCTTTATTAGTAAAGAAAGGATATAATTTTGTATTGTTGGATAATGTTTTGAATATTTCCTATATCAAGAGTTGATCGGTTTAGGCACGTTATCTAAAAGCATTGATGTTCTAAATCAAACTACAAGTCTTAGTATACAGAACACACAGAAGAGGAAGAGTTCAGAAATGAACGAATCCTTCTTGAGGCATTGTAGAGTAGGTCATATCAATGCGACTCGACTAGCTAAAGTTATATTTAGATGCATATTTAAATCTGTTTGAATTTACATCTTGTAAAACTTGCCGGTCATGTCACAAAGATAAGATGACCATAACTCTGTTTATTGGAAACAGAGAAAGAGTTAGTGAACTCTTGGGATTGATACATGCTAATGTATGAAGGTCCCCTGTCTACACATGCCAAGACCGTTTCTTTTTACATCATTACATTCTCTGATGATCTCTCAAGATTCAGACACATGTTCCTGTTGAAACACAAGTCCGAACCTTGTGAGATATTTACAGAATATAAGTTAGAAGTAGAGTACCAAAAATGGGTATAAGTATTATGTCCTTTGATGAGATCAGGGAGGAGAATACTTGAGCACGGAATTACTGGACTATTCTAAAAGAGAATGGGATTCTCTATCAGCATTACTCCTCCGTATACACCATAGCATGATGGTATATCGGGACGGAGCAATAGCACCCTATGTGATATGGTGTGCTCTATGATGAGTACTACTGAGTTTCCTATTTCCTTTTGGGAGTTATGCACTTGAGAAGCTGCATACCTATTGAATAGGGTTCCAATCAAATCAGTTGCCTACCACATCATATGTGATATGGAAAGGGAAGAGCCCATATCTTAAGTTTGTTAAGATTTGGGGTTGTCCGGCCTATGTCTGAAAAGCAAAATCCGGACAAGTTTGAGGCAAAGTCAGATCTGTGGAAGTTTATTGGATAACCCAAGCATTCGCAAGGGAATATCTTCTACCAAACCGAGAAACAGAAGATGTTTTCCTTCTCAACATGCCACCTTTGTGAAAGGGAATTTCTTGTAAAAAAAATTAGTGGTCATGAGGTAGAACTGGAAAGAGTTCCAGCTATACGAACTACAGCAGATGATTTGGTAGAACCAAAGGATTCAATAGTAACAAACGAACCTCAGCCTCTCCGCCGATCTTGTAGGGTTCCTCACCCACCTAAGAGATACTTCGGTTTCTCTATTACAGTGGGAGCGAGGATTGCATCATGAGATGATAACCCAACTAGTTTCGAGCAGGCCATCAGGAGTGGGACTCTGTAAGATTGGCTGGATGCTTAGTGATCTTAGATGGAATCCTTATACACCAATAAAGTATGGACTTTGGTTGCTTTGTCTGAAGGGTTAAATCCCCATCAGGAGCAAGTATATCTTGAGAAGATTACTTGGTGTACATGGAAAAGTTGAGACTTTCAAAGGTATGCTTAAATCCATTCAGATCCTACTTGCTACTGCTACATACCATGACTACGATATCTGGTGGTTGGGTGTCATGACTATTTTTCTAAATGATAATTTGGAAGAGAGCGTCTATAAGTACACAGCCAGAGGGCTTCGTAGACAGTGGGAGCAGCGGAAACATGTGCAAGATGTTTTATGTGATAAAGCAGGCATCGCGGAGTTGGAACGTCTGTTTTGATGTGGTAGTCAAAGAGTTTGACTTCATCAAAATGGTAGATGAACCTTGTATATACAAAAAGGTAGTAGGAAGTATGGTGGTGATCCTCGTAGAGTACGTGGATGACATACTCTTGATAGGGAAGGAGTTTCCTATGCTACGCTCGGTCAATCTCCGCTTATCACAAGGATTCTCCATATAGGATCAAAGTGATACCTCCTAAATCAAGGGTTTTAATCTATGAGATAGATGTAATTGGATGTTAGGATACTCACTAGTTGTAGTGAGATGGTATCAATCGATCCTGAGGAGAATCACTGGAAAGGTTCCAGGGTGATAAGGACGACTGAATGTCAGTCGCAGGCATTGTTTTTACCCTCAGTGGAGGGACGGTATGTTGGAAGAGTTCCAAGCTAGATACTGTTACTTACTAGACGATTAAAGGAAAGATACATCGTTACCAAGGATTCTACCAAAGAGGTAGTCTGGATATATATAAGTTCATAAGATGAACTTCGTTCCTACCATTGTGTGACAATGGAGTTGAGGCTTTGGCCTAGGAACGCCCGCCCCATCATAAATCCAGATATAATTCTTAGGAAGTATCACCTGATCATGGAGATGGTTGATCTCTAGGGAGATCGAGATTAGGAGAGTAGACAAAGTGGACAACAGCGCGGATCCACTCACAAAGGCCTTTTTCCCAGTAGAGACTTTTATGGGATGGTTGAGTATGAGATTCTTCAACCACAGCTAATTGTTGGGTATGTGATACCACAACAGATGGCCCTAGTGCAAGTTGGAGATTGTTAGTTATATGTATGCCCTAGAGGCCATTACTGTACATACGATGTATATTGTAATGGATGCTTGGACATATATAGGGAGGACTTTCTTGATCGACATGACAGTACGCTATCTGGTTGCTCTTTATCTTAATATGTACTCTGATTGTCTCTATGTTACATGTTGATAAAGCCCTTAGGATATGTACTCGACTACTGGGACTATGATGAGATCATACTAGTGGGGCCACGGTAGTCGACGAGTACATCCTATAACTGTTCCTAGTCGAGGGTGTATCGAGACAGGGCATCGATACACCAGAGCAGACTAGCGTATACGCATCTTGACCCATATGATGGGCGATGGATGATCCCATATCCATCGGTGTTTGATATCAAGGATGGTGTATGGGTGCTCAGTGGAGACTGGTACACTGGACGGACTCGCCGAGAACTCCCAGATGGTATTATACCTCACGTCAGATGGCAGTTCTCCGGTGACACTGGTACAGAGTAGTCTGTTGCCCCGAGATCGTCATAGAGTTTTGTATGATTCCCACTATGCTTTGATTTCCATCATACCACGTCGAAGAGGGCGTGCAAAAAGGTGGCTTTTGGGTACAGTCCCGAATTACATGGAGACAATAAGCGATAGGAGGGAATTCGTCTCTCCCGGTATAGAGAGTTGATGTTGTGCTGTGATCGATTGGCTATAACTGAAAATCCCTGGCCAGGGTTGCTGAGATTTACTGGTAAGTGTTATCAGTAGTTTCTTGAACTGTTATAGACCTCATATCGACAAGACTTATCGACCTACTGGGGTCTGACGTTTACCACCGCTAGGCGAGATATGCGACATATCAGACGACGAGACCGGACTGTACGGGAGTGTTACTGATTGGATTCACGGGAGAAAGTACGGGCTTGCTTGTTGATCTTCTGAGCGCTCAATACCTGGGTGGCTGTTACGTTTAGCTGACCGCTTGCAGCTTGTGGGTGTTTGATATGATCATCACCTACTGCCAGCGTATTGACGATTCTTTAGAGTCTGACACAGAGGTTTCTTGACTCAAGCAAAACGGAGTAGGGGCACATATGTAATATGTGCAGGACCGAGGATAATGCGATATGAGATACCGTATTCTATTCTCACGATATTTGATATCAGCCGGGTCATCGGATCAAGTGTCGATTTGATGGATCGGTAAATGATATATTAGTCGGTTATATGCGATATAGACGGATTGTCGGATCAAGTGTTGATTCGATAATTTAATGTATAATAATATATATGATATATTAAATTACATTAACTAATATTAGCTCACTAAAATATTCTTTTTCTCACTCGGGTAATACATTGATATATATACGATATATGTTAATTGTATTATTTTATTTTGTTACAATAAATATTATATATGTGATATATAAAATTGTAACTTGATATGATTACTAATGCAATATGTTTAGTGGAGATTAAACAAGGTTAGTGTTTGAATTGGGTTAGTTCTTTCATGAACATTCTAGAAGGTTTCTTTTTGTTTTGAGTTAAGATATTATGCTTGATATTTTGTGTGACTCATTCTTAACCCAACCCAAACCCTAGCTCTAGTTAAATCTCTACATGAGTCATCCTTGACCATGGTTGCATGATTAATCATTGTTATCTTTTGATTATTCATCACAAAAGGATTACTATTATTCTTCTTCATCTTTGAGCTTCATGAAAAGCTTTCTAGGTTTTCTTATGTGATGAAAATGAGTGAGAAATAGAAAACAAATGAGAGCTAAAATCCTACTTTATCATCATCATCTACCCTTACCCTTTTGATGAGCGTATTCACTTCATTTAGTGAGTGAGAGCTTGTGTTAATGAAACTTTAAGGTAGATCATCTTTGTTATTGAAGATTGGAAGCAAGCTTGCATCTTTCTCTTCATGGAGCCTCTCGAGAGTCCAAAACACGATGATCGCAGCGAAGGGACCTCAACACGGAGCATAAGAAGTGAAGGACCGGATCTACAAAGGTTGTAATCCCTCTCACTTAGTGTTAAAGTGTTTAACATGCTTGTTTTCGCCTAATCTCTAGTATAAAGATCTTGGTTAGGGTTGTTCGGCACGGCTAAATTTTTAATCGGGCATGGTTGATGCCTCGTAGACCCTTGTGAGAGTGCCTAGTAACCCTACACTTCGTTCGTGCATGACGGATGTACTTGATTTGGATTTTCGCGCATGTTGAGCGCATGATATGAGATATGCTTTTGTACACACCGGATTCACTCGATTGGGATTTCCATTCATTCATGTTAGTTGCACTGGATTGAGATTTTGTGCACCACAGTTGCACTCGACTTCGGTTTGATGTCATTTGAGATATTGATTTTGATTCCAATCCTATAGTACGCATGTGATTTGAATTATACTTTCTGCCTAGTTTTCATGCACTTTTAGTATTTTGATTTGATTTTGTGCATGATGATGCACATTGTTGTGAGATTTTATACCACGGTATACCTGATTTGGATTGAGGTTAGTTGTATACCGTCGATTTCGATTATGATATTCGATATTGTTTTCGTGCACCTTGTGCACTTGATTTGGATTCATGCGCATATTTGACGCGCTTGATGCGATTTTGGTGCACACCAGATGTACTAAATCGAGATTCTTCGGGCATATCAGATGCACTTGATATTGCTGTCAGGCACACACGTTGCCTTTGATAGGTGTTTCGTGCACACCCGTTGCACTTAGATTTTGTTTACGTGCACATGTATGGCACATTCATGGATTTCGATTTTCGTGCACACCAGACGCACGTGGCATTCATATATATATTTGGGATTGATTTATTTTGTAGTATATTTTTTTTGATATTTACTATTTGGTATAGTAGCTGAGAAGGACTAGTCCAAGGACAGCACCTGATTTGTGTTTTGCATACATCGATACTTATCGAAGGGATTTCCAAAGAGGAGCTATAGTCTTAGTATTTACCTACGTGTCCGAAATGACATGAAACATTTTATAAAGGAAACCCTTCTAAATCATTTTCAAACGGCGGGACGTGCGTATTAAACAAAGAATATATATATATATATATATATAGTTATTTTCTTACAATAGACGTCCGCCACTGTGCAGTGATACGCCCATCGCACAGCGACTTGAAAGGTTTGGCATGCATTTCTTTCAGTTGTTTACATGTATACTTTTGATGTATATCATGTTGGTTTTCGTATTGGATTTTGACATTGGTGTTTTCAACATAACTCCGATGATTTGTTCATATCAGATTTTTGCATTTTCATACCGCCCAATTTTTATCACATTGCATGTCGGTAGATACTCTTGAGCCGTGTTTGCTAGTCAATTGCAGGATACAGGTTCCCGGTTCTCAAACGGAGAAATTCATGGAAAACACGACAAAATTCGGTTCCTGCCAACCACAGATAAAACACGGTCTCCGCTCTTCATCCGTATGCTGCCAGATACCAGTTTAGGAAGACAAAATGTCAAATCAATGTCGTTTTCAGGCACAAGGCTCAATGGTAGCACAAGATCCAAGAGATCTACGCGGAGCTCGAGACAATCATGACAAAATCTTGACAAAAAGTCCACCTTTCCTTCAACAGAAATTCTGGAAAAATTGTGGAGCCAAATTGAGAAAATATATGTACCAGAATGAAGTACACTACAAACCAGGCCAGCACCAAAAATTGGAGCACTCAACCCCACCAAAGGGCCGCGGAACCGCGGCCAAAGGGGGGTCCAGGCCGCGGATCCGCGGCCATTCTGGCGCCAAGGAAAAAGTTGTTTTGGGGGTGTTTTGGTCTTTTTGTATAGGTTCTGGTAGTTGCCCTAGGTTTTCATTTTTTGGCCTATAAATAGCCCAGAACTTTGTGAAGGAAAGGGTCCATTCTTGTATTTTCTTTTTCTAGGATTTAGTTCACTTGTTCTTCTTCTTCTCATCTCTTCTCCATTAAACTTGTAGTGAGCTTTGTGAGGGAGGAATGATAAATAAAGAAGATCATTTTATTATCATGCTTGTCTTGCTCTTTCTTTACTTGTTGTAATTTTAATTGTTAAGTAGTTGTTGTTATTTCCTTGTTGTTTCTTTCTTCTCTCTTTTTCTTTATCCTTACATACGACAATGATACTTACGCTCGATCCTCGCCAAGGTGAGGTCGCAAACAGTTAGTCGTATTCTTCTAATCTCCTTCTTTCTATCTTCCTCTTTTGTTTTGTTTTGTTTTTCCTATCATGAAGTGTGAGTAGTTTTTTACTTGTTAGGGTAGGATAAGGGAAGTTTGAGAGAAGGAAATCTCTCTCACTCTTTCCTTGCCCAACAACTTGAATCGACTCCCGTTAATTGAACCACAATCCGCTCCTTACGGCACCCTATCCTACATGATAGCGGTGATTCCGTAGTGAGACCGGTTGTGGTTGAATTAACCGGAGGTTATGGATAAGAGCCAAGAACGGACGGACAAGCACCAAAAGGAAGACTTATGCGTTGGAAAGCCTAGCTTATACTCGCAAAGTCCTTCCTAGTCGTGCTAATCCCCGTTGTTGCCGATTACCGTAACACCGATATTAAGTGGGGCAACGAAAGATGTGGAGACTCCTAACTCAAACTAACCTAATCCTAACCCTAACAAGCTCTCTTTAAATATCAACTTAACACTTAGATAACCACAACCAAATCAGAACACGGGACTTAACTCGTCGAAAAACACATAGAAAAAGATTCCCATCTCCCTGCGGACGACCCGTACTCAACCGGCTAGCTACAAGCGAAACCGTCTTGATTGCGGTCTTTTAAACTAAACTTGAACACGCACATATCCTAACAATCAAATGGCACCGTTGCCGGGGATTCTGTTCATACATCTTCACCTTCATCTTCACCTTCCTCTTCTTCCGCGATGTCGGGATTTAATCCGAACATCTCTTTGACCACCCTTGGATTGGCTCCACCTCCTACGGAGACCAATCTCCCACCACCTCCGCCTGTTGTAGCGCCGCAGCGAATCGCGCTCCAGGATCGTTTCTACCCCACCCGTTCTGCACTTCCCACCTGCCTTTCTCTTCCTCCGGCCAATGGGGACAACTTTGAAATTAAACCCCATTTCATCAACATGCTCCCACGTTTTCATGGGCTTGAATCTGAAGATGCCTATATCTTCATCAACAAATTTCAAAATGTCTGTGCCATGATGAAAACCACCCAGCTGTCGGACGATGCTATACGTCTACGGGTCATTCCGTTCACTTTATGCGATCTCGCTGAAAAATGGCTGTATAGCACCGCTTCCCACTCAATCAGCAGCTGGGACGAGTTTGTTAAAGCGTTTCTGAAAAAATTCTATCCAAATCATAAGACCGCAAGAATTCGAAATGAAATCAACCAATTCTCCCAGCTTCCTTCTGAACCCTTCTGGAAGTGCTTTGACCGATACAAAGACCTTCTTGTTCAGTGTCCTCACCACGGTATAGAGAAATGGCAGCTCTGCCAAACCTTATACGAGGGACTGAACCCAGCAACGAAGCAGTTGCTGGAAACCATCTGTCAGGGCCACTTCTTATCGAAATCGGACGAGGAAGCGTGGCAATTCTTTGACGATCTTGCGGAGCAAACGCTACAGTGGGAGAGCACCAGACCGACTTCTTATTCTTCTACCTCTACTTCTACCGGTCAGTCTAGGGTAGGAATCCACCAACTCGATGTCTCTATTGCGATGAAAGCTGAAATGGCTGCAATCACACGAAAGCTTGAAGCAATAGAGAGCAAATTTTCTGCTCCTGCTCCTGCCCCTGTTCTCCCCCTTCGTACCATCTGCGCTTGTTGTTCAGATCCTTCCCACTTGACCGAAGAGTGTCCTTACAATCCACCCTCGCAAGGACAGGATCAGGTTAATGCTGCCTTCCAGCAAAGACCAAGGAATGATCCATACTCTTCCACCTACAATCCCGGTTGGAGGAACCACCCCAATTTCGCCTGGAATCAGAATCAGAATCAATTCCAAGGCAACAATTTCCAAAGGGCCCCTCCACCGCAACAACAAGCGCCACAACAAACTCAACATCAATATCAGCAGCCCTTCCAACCCCAACCTTACCAAAACCAGACGAACAACTTTGCTCCCAACAACTCTTTTCCACCAAACAACTTTGTTCCGTCGAACAACGATAAGGTTTCCTCGCTCGAGCGAAGTCTGGAGGCATTTGTTAAACAATCGACTCAATCCACCGCCAACATCCAGTCTTCGATTCAATCTTTAGTGCAACACACTGCCGCACACGGGCAAAGCATCAAGACCATCGAGGCCCAGATTGCACAGCTGAACGCGGCCTTGAGCGAGCGAAAGAAGGGGAAGCTCCCGTCCCAGCCACTTCCAAATCTCGGTCACCCACATAATGCACATGTTGCTCTTGAACAACAAAACCATAATGTGAGTGCCGTGACTACACTGAGATCGGGAAGGATGCTGCAAAACAACATTGGCAAGCGAATCAACGATAATGCCCCGGCCGCTTCTTCTTCTTCTTCTTCTTCTTCTTCGTCTTTCGAGCCTATTCTCCGTTCTTCACAAGGCTCTCCCTCTTCTTCTTCTGCACTGAACGGACCCACTTCTCACTCCACGAAAACACCTATTCTGGGATCCGTTCCAACTCCAAAATCTCCTCCTCCAGCATTAGACTCAACCAATTTTCAAAATGTTCCATTTCCAAACCGGTTGAGGTCTAACAAACAAAATCCACAAATGGAGAAGATTTTGGAGTTATTCAAGCAAGTTAACATTAACATTCCTCTTTTAGATGCTGTCCAACAAGTCCCATCTTACGCAAAAATCTTAAAGGACTTGTGCACGAAAAAGAGGAAGTCTCAAGTACCCAAGAAAGTTTTCTTGGCTAGTGCTGTGAGTGATGCCCTTACCCAATCTTTACCACAAAAACGGAAGGACCCTGGCTGTCCTACGATTTCAATTACTATTGGGGATAAGAACATCAACCGCGCACTATTAGATCTTGGTGCCAGTGTTAACTTGCTTCCGTATTCAGTATACGAGCAATTAGGCGTCGGAGAGATGAAACCCACCCACTGCACTCTCCAGATGGCCGACCGATCGATCACCCATCCTAGGGGTGAGCTAGAGGATGTGTTAATAAGAGTCGGGGACTTCATATTCCCCGTCGACTTCATTGTCTTAGATACACAGCCTGTAGCTAACCCCCGGAATCAAATTCCGGTGATACTCGGCCGCCCATTTCTCGCAACCTCAAATGCTGTGATCAATTGTCGCAATGGTTCGATGAACCTCTCTTTTGGAAATATGACAATTGAACTCAACATTTTTAGGTTGGGGAATCAGCCCGCCGAACCTAATGCTCATATACTGGATGTTTGCTCGATCCAGGAGACCACACCAGAAGAGTGTGAATTCGAGGAGTTTCTGTTTGAACACGATAATCTTGACGCCACTAGTGCGTTTCTCTTCGAACCTGCTGCTGCTTCTGCGCCCGACAACGAATACGAGTGTTTTACGTTCTTGAACGATCTTAGCCGCGCACAACCCGAGTTTGAATCCTTCGACTTTCCGGATGAGTTACCTGAACCATCCAACTCGGTTGCCTACACTCGCTTTGAACCTTTGCTGGAGTCCTTTGAGTTCGAGACCTTTGCACCAATCTTGCCTTCTATCGTTTCACCTCCAACGCTCGAACTCAAGCCTTTGCCGTCTCACCTTAAGTACGCTTACTTAGGTGAGAACGAGACCCTTCCTGTCATCATCTTGGCTTCTCTAGCTTCCGAGCAAGAGAAAGCCCTTCTCGCGGTCTTGCACAGCAATAGGCAAGCTTTTGGCTGGTCCATGGCGGACATCAAGGGGATTAGTCCCCTCATTGTTGAGCATCACATTCATCTGATGGATGATGCCAAACCAGCCCGGGACCCACAAAGACGTCTTAATCCAGTCATGAAGGAGGCTGTGAAGAAGGAGATCGTCAAATGTCTAGATAGTGGTATCATTTACCCTATCTCTGATAGCCAGTGGGTTAGCCCCATTCACGGTGTCCCCAAGAAGTCGGGCATCACGGTCATAACCAACGAGGCGAATGAGTTAATCCCTACTCGCACCCAAACTGGGTGGCGAGTTTGCATTTATTACAGAAAACTCAACGCCGCAACGCGGAAAGAACACTTTCCGCTACCTTTCATTGACCAGATGCTCGAACGATTGGCCGGACATGAGTACTACTGCTTTCTTGATGGCTACTCCGGCTATAATCAAATTCCCATCGCCGAAAAAGACCAGGACAAGACCACTTTCACTTGTCCTTTCGGCACGTTTGCATATCGACGCATGCCCTTTGGGTTATGCAATGCGCCCGCTACCTTCCAGCGGTGTATGATGGGAATTTTCTCTGACATGGTGGAAAAATTTCTGGAGATTTTCATGGATGACTTCTCCATCTTCGGCGACTCCTTTGACGAGTGTTTGCTGCATCTTGACGCTGTCCTTACCCGATGTAAGGACAAGAATCTCACTTTGAACTGGGAGAAATGCCACTTCATGGTGCGCGAAGGTATTGTCTTAGGACATATCATCTCGCAAAATGGCATAGAGGTTGACAAAGCAAAGATTGAGGTCATTTCCAATCTGCCTCCTCCCCGATGCGTCAGAGATATCCGAGCCTTCCTTGGCCATGCCGGTTTCTATAGACGGTTTATCAAGGACTTTAGCAAGATTGCTAGGCCCTTGACTCTTTTGCTGGCCAAGGACACACCATTCGACTTCGACTCTAGCTGTGTCACTGCATTCGAATCATTGAAACGCTCCCTCACTTCTGCTCCCGTTCTTTCTTCACCTGACTGGACGCACCCATTCGAGATTATGTGCGATGCATCCGACTTTGCCATCGGTGCTGTCCTTGGACAAAACATCAACAAGATGCCGCACGTAATCTATTACGCTAGCCGAACCCTGAACGACGCCCAACTCAACTATACAACAACTGAGAAGGAATTCTTAGCTGTTGTATTTGCTTTAGAAAAGTTCAGGCCCTACCTCATCGGCTCTCCAGTCATTGTCTATACGGACCATTCAGCTCTGCGCCATCTTTTTGCGAAGAAAGATGCAAAATCTCGGTTAATACGTTGGATCCTCTTGCTCCAAGAGTTTGACCTTGTCATTAAGGACAAACGAGGATGTGAAAACGTAGTTGCCGACCATCTCTCACGACTTCCTTCTTCGCCTTCGCTTCCAATTCCAATTAACGACGTTTTCCCGGATGAACAACTCTTGACAGTATCTTGCGAACCCTGGTTCGCAGATATCGTGAACTATTTAGCTACGGGATTGCTACCGACCGAATGGTCGAGTCAGGACAGACTTCGCTTCTTATCCCAAGTAAAACACTTTTACTTGGACGAACCCTACTTGTTCAAGTACTGTCCCGACCAGATTATTCGTCGGTGTGTCCCTGATGAGGAATTCAAGAGTGTGCTGTCATTTTGCCACGATCAAGCATGTGGCGGGCATTTTGGGCCCAGAAAGACAGCTGAGAAGATCTTGCAATGTGGTTTCTACTGGCCACAACTTTTCAAAGACGCTCACGATTATTGCAAGACTTGCTCCCGGTGCCAACACATGGGCCGGATATCCCGGAGAAATGAGATGCCGCTCCAACCGATCTTGGTTGTGGAGATTTTCGATGTTTGGGGGATAGACTTCATGGGGCCGTTTCCCAGCACTTTTGGGAACTTTTACATCCTTCTAGCTGTTGATTACGTCTCTAAATGGGTCGAGTCTGTGCCTAGCCGGACTAACGACAACAAGGTTGTCGTTAGGTTCCTTAAAGAAAATATTTTCTCCCGGTTTGGGCACCCCCGAGCGATCATTAGCGACAATGGAAGTCATTTCTGCAATAAAACTTTCGAAGCCTTGATGCGGAAATACTCCATAAATCATAAGCTCTCTACGCCCTACCACCCCCAAACCTGCGGGCAGGACGAAGTTTCAAATCGGCAAATCAAGCAGATACTGGAGAAGACGGTTTCCAAGAACCGTAAGGATTGGTCTCTGAAACTCACTGATGCCCTTTGGGCATTTAGAACCGCTTATAAGACCGACCTTGGAATGTCTCCCTATCGGCTTGTGTACGGAAAAGCCTGCCACCTTCCTGTCGAAATCGAGCATCGCGCATTTTGGGCGATAAAGGAGCTGAATCTGTCTCTTGAGGACGCGGGCAGCCATGGGAAGCTGCAGTTGAACGAACTAAACGAGCTTAGGGATGAGGCATACGACAACGAGGTTGTCGTTAAGAATCGAACGAAGATGTTTCACGATAAACACCTTTTGCGCAAAACCTTCGTACCTGGTCAGCAGGTACTGCTTTACGACACCCGACTTCATTTCCATCCTGGAAAGCTCAGATCTCGCTGGAAAGGGCCGTATTTTGTGCGGAATGTGTATCCGCACGGCGCTGTGGATTTGGAAAATCCAAAGGACGGTTCACTCTTCAAAGTTAACGGACACCGATGCAAACCGTACCTTAGCGCCGAACCAACAGAGGAGCTCCTGTTCTTACAGGAGCCGGTTTACCCTGAATAATCTGTAAGTGCACGGCGACGCCCCGGCCGTCAATCCGACGGCCAAATGCGGAAGCGGTGATAAACATTAATTTTACTTTAACTGGCAAACCGCCGCGCACTAATACCCGGATTGAACCATTAATTAGTCCTAGCTAACAATAAGATGGGAAAGAGATATACCGACGATCCAAGTCCTCTGGTCTTCTCGTCATAGTCCCGATCTCCTGCGGAATGTCCCGTCTCCTCCTCGTCGCCGGAAGTGCACCACACCGTCTACTTCTTTTACGGGCTCCCACCTCAATGCTGAGGCAACTCGGGCACGAAGCCGGCTACTCGACGTGCCCAAGATTCGCTGTAGAATATGTAGTCCTAAGTCTCACTTTGGGGTTGTGGAATTGCCATTTGGTGGAGGAATGAAGCAGGAACAAATGTGAAGGAGCTTGGGGTATTTTGGAGCATGATATGAACCAAAAATAACCCACCCAAAATTTTGGACAGCCCACTTGTGAAGTGGCCGTCCATGCTAGAGAGGGGAGGGGAAGAAATGAGATTGTTGCCAAAAATGAGAGAGTCATTCTCATATCAAAAACAAGAGAGAGAGAGAGGAAAGTCTATCATGCAAAAAGGGAATGATCACAAGGTAAACTCAACACTCAACACCACCATCATCACCTCACAAAGTCCAACCATCATGAACCATGATGACTCAAAAAGTCATGCCATCATGAAAAAATCAAGTCAAAGGATGGTGCACATCATGAAAGCCATCATGATGCAACAAGATGCAAAGAACCCCCTCCACTAATGCCTATTTGCAACAATGCAAATAAACCCTCCTCCACCAATCTTCGGCCAATGAACGGAACAATGGAAATTGGCCGAAACGGAAAGCAAACTGGCAACTCCAGAAAACTGGTCCCGTAATAAATTACAGGAAAACCCCGATACTGTGCATACACACCCGCATTTGTATTCCGACCGAAATACAAATGCAATGAGACAAAATCTACACTGTACTATACTAGGATCCGGCTTATACCAAAGCCGGCTAGTAATATCCGTTCGATCCTGATCCGTGCAATACCGCACGTATCTGATCGAACCCTGCCATATAACCATACGGCCTATAGTACAGACTGTCCGATCTTGATCCGTGCAATACCGCACGTATCTGATCGGACCTTGCCATATCTCCATACGGCCTCTACAACCTTTCGCCCGAAAGCTGAGTAACTGAATGTGGGGGACTCTAAAGACTCGTCAACACCTTGGTTGTGGATTTAACCACTAGCACGTTAGAGGTATAAGCCAATACATAACGGGCTACCAGGTATTGACCAAAAGGGACGTCTGTGAGCGAACTCAGCCTGACTCCCTACTGAGCCTGTCAGTGACAATATCCGTACAGTCCGGTCCGTTCGTCTATGAGCATCGCATGGCGGGCCTAGGGGGTTGGTAAAAGTCAGACCCCCAAAAGCGGTACAAGTCGTGTCGGAGTGTAGCCCAGAACACCCTGAGATACTACTGAATACCTACCAGTAAATCTCCTTGCCTCGGCCGAGGGCTTCGTGTAATGGCTCTCCTAGATACAGCACGACCTCACCCCCAATACCGGGAGAGACGAACCCCTGAAGATACGCTCACTGCCTCCATGTGGCTCGGGACTGTACCCAACTAAAACCTGTTTGCACGACTCCTTTGAGCCGTGGTAGGGTAGTAATCAAAGTACAGTGGGAACTCACACGAGACAAATGACGATCCCTAGGTCGATGAACTAACCTGCACACATGTCACCAGGGAACTGCCATCTGACGTCTGGTATATCACCAACTGGCATATTCCCGGCGAGTCCTGTCCGGTGTACTCATAACCCAATGAGCACCTGTATACATCTTAGGTGATCCAACTGACACCAGTGGCTTGTGAGACCGGCCACCGCCCCTCGTCGGGGTCTCGACTGTATACACTAGTCTACTATGGAGAATCGATGCCCTGTCTCGAAACTCTCACGACTAGGGACCTTTTAAGGATATGCTTATAGACTGCCAGCTCCCACGTATATGATCGCCCTCATACTGCTGGTGGTCAAGCAAGAATCCTAGGGGCTCTACCAACGTGTAATAGCGACTTGTCAGGTCACTTAAAACAGTACACGATGATAAAGGTAAACCAGATAGCACACTATCATCTCGAGTAAGACTGTCCTACCGGGATAGGTCCTCCATCAATCATTGCAATCACGTACCTGTGACCTAATAATTGACTCTGAGGGCACTATCTCCAACAATCTCCCACTTGCACTCAAGGCTAATTATTGCGATGTCGCATACTCACAGCCCGTGTGATACCGAACACCCAACTCCTCTACTAGTCTGTCTCACAAAGCTCGTTTGCGAGACTATTGCGTTCGAGGAATAGCCTCAGTGAGTGGATCCGCTTTGTTGTTTCTTTCTATGTCTCTCTATATCTCAAATTCGCGGAGAAACACATCTCCCGAAATGAGCAATACCTGTCTTAGGATGTGTCTGGATGTCTGATGGGACATAGCTCATAAATGAACTCCAAATCCAAACTCCTTAGACTGTATCGTCAACTGAACTTAATCAGTATCCTGCGCCATGCCACCCTCAGTATTTCCTTGGACCACCTGTCCAAAATACTGCCCCTCGTCAGAAGGAGAACTATAACTCTGACAACCTCCTTGTCGTCCATGTCACCTTGAAAGCCTGGAATGATAACTGTATCCCGAATGAGGCTGTCGTTATCATATCCCTAGAACATCCACTTATGTTCTAAAACTGCTTCCGACTGATTCTCCAGAATTGGATCAATGTCAATTTATTGCATCTAGTGCAAGAACAACATCTGGTGTGGTACTTGACATCTCATGATTGACTCAATTGCCTAAGCAAGTGATCTGTCAATCATGCACATCCCTCTCCCCTTTAGTCTATAAGACACCTTTAGAGAGGGTGACTCCATCTTCTGCAGGTACACTACCGTGCATGGAGTCGTCCATTCTAAATACCCTTAGAATGCTGTCTAAGTACCCAGATTGGGAGACTACCCAAATCTAGATCTAGAACTATAGATCTAGTAACCAGTATGTCTGATATAAAATCCATTTCCTTTGTGGAGAAACCACTGTGTGACGACCAAAATATAACCGATTGTAGTATAGGAGTTTCTTTTCCTACTCTGTGTATGTCATCCAAATACCAGGATATTACACCCTACTACCTTCTCAATAGATCCATCCCCTATTCTGATGAAGTCAAACCTATGACTGTCACGTCAGAAATAGATGATCTATCTCCGCTACATCTGCTTTAGTCTATAAATAGACATAAGCTACCTGTCCACCAATGCTTCCGCTGCTCCCACTGACTACGACAACCCTCTGGCAGAGTCATATAGACGTACACTTCTAAAACTAGTTTAGAACGACGCTATACTCATCCTCCCGCCGGGTCTCGCAGCCTGGAACAACAGCAATGGTAATTGTGGGTAAACAAGAACTTCCCTGTCACCGTCCTTGAGGCTACCGTAGTACCTCTCGGGTGCCTGAAGTTACCCACCTTATCTGCGGAGTGGCCAATGGAATGTCAATCCAGATTGAATCTTTAGGTTCCTTATCAAATCTTCAGTAATCGTTTGTGGTTCTGGAATCACTTCCAGTTCTACCATACTCCCACTACTGTTTTCTGAAAAAATCCATTTTTAATAAAACTGTGGCGAGTCTAGAACAATATCGCTATTGTTTATCCAGATGGTAGAAAGTCAACCCTCGTCATAGCCTGGGTCAACCCACAAACAGCCATTACAGAAACGTGCCTTAAGTTGTCCAGTGTCTGGTTTTAATCATAAGCCGGACAACTCCCCGTACCTTAACAACGTTAAGATACGAACTGTTCTATATCCCATATAGGACCAGAGGCACTGATTTAACTGAACCAGATCCAAATCATGCAACTGTCTCCAGTGCATGTCAACTAAATGGAAGGAGGCCGATCAGCGTTACTCAACTTAGGAATGCTTCCAATCATGAGTAACCTGAAAGAGAAGCAAGATCTCTTAAATCATTACTATCAACTGAATACCGTACACAAGTATCTACATCTTCGATCTCTTTGAAGAATCCCGATACTTGCTACACTTGGTTCTCTACTCTATTCAAATACCTATAACTTCTCAAAATTCGGACCCTGTGTTTCCACGAAACACTTGTCTAAAAACTAGAGAAGTCATAAGTAAACTGAATATAGTACGAGGACCTACCCCTCTGTCCTGATGGACCCTGGACAACATACAATACTCTGTATAAGTCCCTTGAGTCTGATAACTCATTCACTGTGTGTCGTAGGTTGAAAACTGTACTTATGGTTAAGAAGAATTACACCGCTGTTTAATGCTCCTTACCTAACCATCCACTGATATAGGTAAATGTCGTAGACATAATTTCAGAAAGGTATATCTCACTCTATGAAAATAGACGTACAGATATATCAATTTGAAATTGGTGCATAACTGCGGATATTCAAAACCAAATATTTGCCGACCGGCAAACAGCCCAGGTGATTTCCTCAAATATCACCGATTACAACGAATCCCGATATAATGAGGATGACCACCCAATTCCTAATAACTTACTCCCACTCATCATCTGTAAAACCATACAGATGTGAGAATCGTACCTGGTAAATACATACCCTGGAGTAAGTATCTAATCGGGAAATCAGTTTTCTTTTAACACTACACAGTGAAGCTGAAACATTGAAATGTTTCGATGGGGTATTCTGGTATTCCTAGTAATGCCTCTTCCAGATTCACGACTGTAACCGTATAGTTCTTTGCCACCTCTCCAAATCCCTTCATATGTCTTTAGTCTTTACCTTCTGTACACCCCTTTAGGCCAAATGGTTTTCTTCCTTCCCTACCGTTCGGCACCAGCCTATGGTTTGGAAGAAGACTATCCAATAAGCATAATGGGTGTACTGTCCCAATCCTAGGAACACTCACAATGAGAGAGGGTGAAGATAAAAGACAACCGAATAAACCTTATTCCTATTTCTCCTGGACCAGAATCCATCCCCGAACTGGAACAAGTTCCATTCGAGTTCGTATATAACCATACGATGGAGTATCCAATAAACTGTGGATCTTCGTAGTGATACGGAGTGTTCTGGAGAAATACAAAGGTGATTTGGGAGTGGTAATGAAATACCTGGTTTGGTCGTGAATATCTGTTGCAATTTACTTTGCCCTCTTACTAATCCCTTGCTTTGTCTTAACTTAATACCTTCTGCACACCACCGTTATGCTAATTGGTATCCTTCATTCCCTACCGGTCGGCACCTGCCTATGGTTTGGAAGAAGACTATCCAATTTGCGTAATAGGTGTACTATCTCCTAAACCAAGGAGTACTCACAACTTGAGAGAAGGTAAAAGGAAAAGACAACTGAATAATCCTATCCGTTTTCTCCAGAACCTGAAACCATCCTCGAATAAATTCCTTCGAGTTCGTATCTAACCATACGATGGTTTTGTCCAATGGAAGTGGACGTTCGTAGTAATACGGGGTGTCCTGGAGAAAAGGGTAAAAGTAGGAGTGGCAATGAGGTTTGCAACTCTGACAATCTAAAAGCCAGTGTTAAGAAGGTTCGGTCAACTTGGTCACTGAGTCATAGTCTTAGGGTCGGGTCAATGGTCGCTACCAAAGAGAGAGAGAAAAGAAGCACTCAGCGTGCACTCTAACCTAGATCAGAATGGTTACCAATTTATCTAATCTGGAATCCACCCACTGTACCTCAAATTCTCCTCCAAACCTGAAAGAAGAATTAGTCGGGGTTACCCGAGGAGCAAACCAACTCATCAGTGGGAATCGGGATCCAACTATCATCGCATGATAACGTGACGGAATCCGCTCACGCTACCACACTCCAGAAGGTATCCGCATATCTGGCAAGTTTCAGTTCTTTTGAAACTCCCGATGTGATTTCTACCCCATGCTCTTATGACCTTGGCGTGAGGTCAAAATATCATAAGTCACATGTCAAGTTCTGCCCATCATTATCCAGGTTAATTTGAACCCACTCGTACATACCCTTGACGTAGGCCAAAATAGTAGTACGACTGTCCCAAACCAACGCATCTATCTATGCAACAGATAAATACCCGGCAGCTACCAATCACTATGCCTTGGCGTGAGGTCAAAATACATAGCTTGAATACTACCGAATATTTAACTGAAATGACGGAGGGCTACGAATGGTTTCTGGCGAAAACCTTTAACGTAAAGAACTTGATATCGTTGAAAGAACTGATAGCTTTTTAAAAATATAGTGACGAAAACCGTTGCTAAAGAGGTCACTCCCGGTGAAGGGATCTCGGCTCTTTCCCCGTAGAATGGGGTGCAGGATATTCCAACTGAATACCACGGTGCAAAGCAAAAGTAATCGGCTATAGTGAAGTCAATGCCCTGATGCAAACTTTTTGTCCAAGGGGTCACTCCCGGTGAAGGGATCTCGGCCCTTGCCTCGTCGACTGAGGTGCTGGATATTCATAACCGAATATCACTGTGCAAAACAAAAGTGAACGTCCTTGCAATAACAGCTTTTTGAAAAAGAGTTCCAACAACATCAGAATAGGTTTGTTTTTAAATTGCATTGATCCGAATCAACGCAGTCCCATCAATTGATCACACCAAAAAGAACGAAAATATACTGATGTACGTATATGCCATCCGCATTCGCCACTGGGTCCCGTCATTACCCGTTAGGTTAGCTAACTAACGACAGAGCGGGGACTGGACTAGCGCGGATGTAAAACATATACAACATCTACTAATATATATACCAATATATTATATTCGCTCAAGGCATGAATAAAATGCAACATCACAGAAATGTACAGCATCACAGAAACAATACAGATATCTGGGATCCCCAGGTTTCACAGAGCCACTACTGAAACCCGACGTTCCCCTGGTCGTGTGGATAGCCTGTGCAATGAAATCCTAGACCCCTACGGGCGCGGCAAGTCACCCGCCAAAACCTGAAGCGAGGCAGCCCCCTTCAGCACCGTGAATGGACCACCCAGCACTTCACGGAATCCGGTAACTTGGGCACCCCTCCTGGGTCAACATGTACCCCCTACGAGTGCGGCGAATAGCCTGTCAATCCTAGAGTGAAGCCCCCTCCGTCTCAATGCCATGAGATGCGGGCTTGTTGCCCTCTAGAACCCGGCTATCCGTGCACCCCTCTGCGGGGCAATCCTAGTACAGAAAGTAAAATATACATACACCGGGTACATCGACCGCAACCTGGCCGTGCCCCAAAATAATAATACAAACAGGCAGTGACGGCAGTCCACATGTCGGACGCTCGCCCCGCAATATCAAATGTACATAATACAACCACAACTGTACTAGCATTGCATCCAGGCTATCCCCCACGACCGATCAGCAACATCACAGCAAAAACAGAACATCAACGTGAAAGTCACGTTCGCAAATCCGTCTAACCGGGCTATAGCAGTTAGACCGTATTTACCGATCAAGTGACATTCACGGTCGCAGATATAATGTAAATACTGTGAAAAAATGTGTTTAAAATATCCGATCGATCAAATTTTAACAAGTGGGCCCCCAAGCAATACTGTAGCACATCAGGAAATTCTGGGCCCAAAATTAATATTCCAAAATCCTAATTTAAAGCCCACAAAGACACTGTAGAAATTTCACACAGCAAGGACACTGTTCAGCGGCGGAACCGCGACCCAAGTGGGGGTTTGGCCGCGGTTCCGCGCTCTGTTGGTCGACTGAATGTGTCGAATTTCTACAGTATTCTTATAACATCCAGTGCATCACTATTTTACAACCTGAAAAATTTTTCGAGACCAAAAATTTTCAACAGAAACTGATGCGAACTCAAATGCAGTTTTGGAACTTTTTGATCGATCGGAAATGCAAACACATTAAACCGAGCTAGACTAAGTTAATGGCGAGGCTCTGATACCACTGTAAGTGCACGGCGGCGCCCCGGCCGTCAATCCGACGGCCAAATGCGGAAGCGGTGATAAACATTAATTTTACTTTAACTGGCAAACCGCCGCGCACTAATACCCGGATCGAACAATTAATTAGTCCTAGCTAACAATAAGATGGGAAAGAGATATACCGACGATCCAAGTCCTCCGGTCTTCTCGTCATAGTCCCGATCTCCTGCGGAATGTCTCGTCTCCTCCTCGTCGCCGGAAGTGCACCACACCGCCTACTTCTTTTACGGGCTCCCACCTCAATGCCGAGGCAACTCGGGCACGAAGCCGGCTACTCGACGTGCCCAAGATTCGCTGTAGAATATGTAGTCCTCAAGTCTCACTTTGGGGTTGTGGAATTGCCATTTGGTGGAGGAATGAAGCAAGAACAAATGTGAAGGAGCTTGGGGTATTTTGGAGCATGATATGAACCAAAAATAACCCACCCAAAATTTTGGACAGCCCACTTGTGAAGTGGCCGGCCATGCTAGAGAGGGGAGGGGAAGAAATGAGATTGTTGCCAAAAATGAGAGAGTCATTGTCATATCAAAAACAAGAGAGAGAGAGAGGAAAGTCTATCATGCAAAAAGGGAATGATCACAAGGTAAACTCAACACTCAACACCACCATCATCACCTCACAAAGTCCAACCATCATGAACCATGATGACTCAAAAAGTCATGCCATCATGAAGAAATCAAGTCAAAGGATGGTGCACATCATGAAAGCCATCATGATGCAACAAGATGCAAAGAACCCCCTCCACTAATGCCTATTTGCAACAATGCAAATAAACCCTCCTCCACCAATCTTCGGCCAATGAACGGAACAATGGAAATTGGCCGAAACGGAAAGCAAACTGGCAACTCCAGAAAACTGGTCCCGTAATAAATTACAGGAAAACCCCGATACTGTGCATACACACCCGCATTTGTATTCCGACCGAAATACAAATGCAATGAGACAAAATCTACACTGTACTATACTAGGATCCGGCTTATACCAAAGCCGGCTAGTAATATCCGTTCGATCCTGATCCGTGCAATACCGCACGTATCTGATCGAACCCTGCCATATAACCATACGGCCTATAGTACAGACTGTCCGATCCTGATCCGTGCAATACCGCACGTATCTGATCGGACCTTGCCATATCTCCATACGGCCTCTACAACCTTTCGCCCGAAAGCTGAGTAACTGAATGTGGGGGACTCTAAAGACTCGTCAACACCTTGGTTGTGGATTTAACCACTAGCACGTTAGAGGTATAAGCCAATACATAACGGGCTACCAGGTATTGACCAAAAGGGACGTCTGTGAGCGAACTCATCCTGACTCCCTACTGAGCCTGTCAGTGACAATATCCGTACAGTCCGGTCCGTTCGTCTATGAGCATCGCATGGCGGGCCTAGGGGGTTGGTAAAAGTCAGACCCCCAAAAGCGGTACAAGTCGTGTCGGAGTGTAGCCCAGAACACCCTGAGATACTACTGAATACCTACCAGTAAATCTCCTTGCCTCGGCCGAGGGCTTCGTGTAATGGCTCTCCTAGACACAGCACGACCTCACCCCCAATACCGGGAGAGACGAACCCCTGAAGATACGCTCACTGCCTCCATGTGGCTCGGGACTGTACCCAACTAAAACCTGTTTGCACGACTCCTTTGAGCCGTGGTAGGGTAGTAATCAAAGTACAGTGGGAACTCACACGAGACAAATGACGATCCCTAGGTCGATGAACTAACCTGCACACATGTCACCAGGGAACTGCCATCTGACGTCTGGTATATCACCAACTGGCATGTTCCCGGCGAGTCCTGTCCGGTGTACTCATAACCCAATGAGCACCTGTATACATCTTAGGTGATCCAACTGACATCAGTGGCTTGTGAGACCGGCCACCGCCCCTCGTCGGGGTCTCGACTGTATACACTAGTCTACTATGGAGAATCGATACCCTGTCTCGAAACTCTCACGACTAGGGACCTTTTAAGGATATGCTTATAGACTGCCAGCTCCCACGTATATGATCGCCCTCATACTGCTGGTGGTCAAGCAAGAATCCTAGGGGCTCTACCAACGTGTAATAGCGACTTGTCAGGTCACTTAAAACAGTACACGATGATAAAGGTAAACCAGATAACACACTATCATCTCGAGTAAGACTGTCCTACCGGGATAGGTCCTCCATCAATTATTGCAATCACGTACCTGTGACCTAATAATTGACTCTGAGGGCACTATCTCCAACATAATCTTCCTCTGCCTACCTCCAAACTTCGGTTATCCAGCCAAGAACAGTGGACACTGTTCCAAATAAGTTTAGGGGGTATGTACAAACCATTTTGTATATATTTGTGTATATTCTTTTTCTTTTCTTTAAAAACAAAAAAAAATAAAAATTTGTGTATCACTAACCGACAATTTTGAACCTTCCAACTGCTCTCTTCATACTACGACAGTGAGGACACTGTCCAGTTTAAGTTTGGGGGTACGCTCGGTACGCATTTCTTACCTTCGCATTCATATGTATATTTTGCATCTGCATATTAAATGCATAAAAATTTGAAAATTTTCTAAAAATATAAAAACTTTTTTGTCAAGTTAGCTTGTGGAAGAACTCTGATTCAACATTTCGACGGTTTTTGTTTGAAAAAAATAGGAATAACTAGATCTTATGTTTGGATTTTGAAAACCTGAAAGATAACTCTCCTTTGATGTTAACTATAGCTGATATACGTCTTTACATCACACTACACGTGTCGTAAGATTTTGGAATTAGAAGACAAGTCTTTCATGTTTAAACTTTTAAACAGATAAATGATTTTCTGAGGATCAAATAGGTTTGTTCTGAAATAAGTAATGTCAAGAATAGTTTATGAAGTAAAGCAAATATGAAGGAATGTTATTGATGCCGTAATTGGGGCTAAGTCTGAAAAATAACCCATCTGAAACTTGATTGGAATGATTACACACCAAGCCCACTAAACACGTCTTTTATCCAAAAAAAAATAATTGAACTGACCGGTTATATCTCCGTTCGTATTAAATCATCTGATTTTCACGCCAAACTGTCTTTTGTTTTTGGACCTAGGTAACTGGAGTAATTAAGTCCGCTGGGGTGTTTCTACACCTAATGCCCTAAAACCAACTGGTTTGGGTGCATTGGCCCAAAGCTCGCTAAGAAGCCTAGAAAGTCCAGCTTAAAACAAAGTCAAGCAAGTGTTCTCTCCGAGTTAAAATTCCTAACGGTTCTTTGTGTGAGAATAATCTTGATAAAAGACAGGCTTTTAAAAAAAATTTTAACGGAGATGTGAAGGTTTTATTCCATGATAAAGACTATTGCACGTTCACAGAGGTGTGTATGAAATGAAAACAAGTTAAAAGTGGAGTGAAAAATACGACTTAGTTTCCTGTTAAGCAAGATAGAAATTCTGAATTTGAAACCTTACTGGAAAACGAAACTTGAAAAATGCTTAACTCTTTATAAAACTTATGTGATCCTTTTAAAATTGTTATCTGGGCTTTATTGTGCGACATGATGACTTTAATCGATCCTTCTGGAACTTAACGACACTATTTGCACTGCACGTAAAGACATATAAAATCTGTAGTTAAATAAGAAGCGAGGTGTGAAAAATAAAGGTTCGATAGTCTAGACTTAGGATTATAGAATTTTTATTTTCTAAAAAACAAAACTTTAGGGTTTGAAACTTAGTTATTTTACAAAACCAACTTGACCGGATTTTGTGGGTAGTATCCGCTGAAAACCCTCAGGAGACAACACTCCTCCTACTAGGGACACCTAGAGGTTTAACGGCTTGTTGCACATGCTCAGTGCAATCGCGTTCCCAGCGAAAGTGAGGTTAGGAAATTTTTTGTGAATAAATGGGCTTTGCTCGGGATGAGCAATTGATAAGTTTGGGGGTATTTGTTCATATCAGATTTTTGCATTTTCATACCGCCCAATTTTTATCACATTGCATGTCGGTAGATACTCTTGAGCCGTGTTTGCTAGTCAATTGCAGGATACAGGTTCCCGGTTCTCAAACGGAGAAATTCATGGAAAACACGACAAAATCCGGTTCCTGCCAACCACAGATAAAACACGGTCTCCGCTCTTCATCCGTATGCTGCCAGATACCAGTTTAGGAAGACAAAATGTCAAATCAATGTCGTTTTCAGGCACAAGGCTCAATGGTAGCACAAGATCCAAGAGATCTACGCGGAGCTCGAGACAATCATGACAAAATCTTGACAAAAAGTCCACCTTTCCTTCAACAGAAATTCTGGAAAAATCGTGGAGCCAAATTGAGAAAATACATGTACCAGAATGAAGTACACTACAAACCAGGCCAGCACCAAAAATTGGAGCACTCAACCCCACCAAAGGGCCGCGGAACCGCGGCCAAAGGGGGGTCCAGGCCGCGGATCCGCGGCCATTCTGGCGCCAAGGAAAAAGTTGTTTTGGGGGTGTTTTGGTCTTTTTGTATAGGTTCTGGTAGTTGCCCTAGGTTTTCATTTTTTGGCCTATAAATAGCCCAGAACTTTGTGAAGGAAAGGGTCCATTCTTGTATTTTCTTTTTCTAGGATTTAGTTCACTTGTTCTTCTTCTTCACATCTCTTCTCCATTAAACTTGTAGTAAGCTTTGTGAGGGAGGAATGATAAATAAAGAAGATCATTTTATTATCATGCTTGTCTTGCTCTTTCTTTACTTGTTGTAATTTTAATTGTTAAGTAGTTGTTGTTATTTCCTTGTTGTTTCTTTCTTCTCTCTTTTTCTTTATCCTTACATACGACAATGATACTTACGCTCGATCCTCGCCAAGGTGAGGTCGCAAACAGTTAGTCGTATTCTTCTAATCTCCTTCTTTCTATCTTCCTCTTTTGTTTTGTTTTGTTTTTCCTATCATGAAGTGTGAGTAGTTTTTTACTTGTTAGGGTAGGATAAGGGAAGTTTGAGAGAAGGAAATCTCTCTCACTCTTTCCTTGCCCAACAACTTGAATCGACTCCCGTTAATTGAACCACAATCCGCTCCTTACGGCACCCTATCCTACATGATAGCGGTGATTCCGTAGTGAGACCGGTTGTGGTTGAATTAACCGGAGGTTATGGATAAGAGCCAAGAACGGACGGACAAGCACCAAAAGGAAGACTTATGCGTTGGAAAGCCTAGCTTATACTCGCAAAGTCCTTCCTAGTCGTGCTAATCCCCGTTGTTGCCGATTACCGTAACACCGATATTAAGTGGGGCAACGAAAGATGTGGAGACTCCTAACTCAAACTAACCTAATCCTAACCCTAACAAGCTCTCTTTAAATATCAACTTAACACTTAGATAACCACAACAAAATCAGAACACAGGACTTAACTCGTCGAAAAACATATAGAAAAAGATTCCCATCTCCCTGCGGACGACCCGTACTCAACCGGCTAGTTACAAGAGAAACCGTCTTGATTGTGGTCTTTTAAACTAAACTTGAACACGCACATATCCTAACAATCATGATTGTGGGATACTTGATGGAGTTTTGATTTCTGAGTTATACACTCTTTTTCATGCGCATGTATTGCGCTACGATATGTTTTATATATTTATGATTTTGGAGCCCCGACGACTTGATTGTTTTGCTGAAATGTTTTAGTATTTGGGAGAGTTTTAATTTAAATTTTGGGACCGAATTTCTTTAAGGGGGAAGATTGTAACGTTTTAAAAATCGTTTAGGTGAAATTTCGGAGAATCGGTAAAATAACGGGTGTTTTCCATAAAATTCAAGATATAATTATCTTTCATCATAAAATTGAATATACCTATTCTAGCTATGTAATTGCTAGTATTTGGTGTTTATTGAGTGACTTGCAAAAATTCTAGTTGACTGAAAAAATTTCGGAAATTACTTATTTTAATATTATTTTAAGCCGTCACTAATACATTAATTAGTGATAATTACAAATCAGAATGGGTTAATACAAGTTTTGTGCATTATGACACATTTAAACTAGAATGTAATATGTGGTTTTTATATAAAAAAAATTTGTCAAACGGTTTTAGAAAATATGATAGAAAAAGGATTATTTTGCGAAAATTAAGTTAAATAGATGTGAGATGGGCTTGTGACTTGAGTTGGGCTTTCTTTACTTGGAAAATTTTCCACAAACCCATACACACCCATCCCCTAACTTGCTAGGCCGAACCTATGCTGCCCCCCCCCACCTCACACTCCATTTTGGGAATAATATGAAAACTTAAAAGAAAAAGCAATAAAGAAATAATGTATGGAATTAGATAATTATGGTATGAAATTGTGTTGACTTTGAAACCCACATCTCTCTCTTTCTCCCCTTCCCTCTCTTGGCCGACCCCCTTCCAACAGCAGCCCCCAAAATTCCCAACTCATTTCCCATCCAAAATCCATCATATTTGCATCAAAAATCCCACAAACTCCAAATTCAAACCCTACCCATTTTTCCTTAGCTTATTCTAACATGAATCTTGGAGAAAAGTTGGCATTTTGGAGGCTATGATTTTCAAGTTTGATCTTTTGGTCATGAGGTACAAGCTTCATCCCAATTTGTTACTTGTTAATTGTATGTTTGAATCTAGTTTTAATTAGATATTGTTATAACCTTAACTGCAAAATGGAAGTTTAAAGAGAATACGGTTTGAATTCAAGTTAGGGTTTTGAGTAATGAGATTATGGTTGTGTGATATATTTAACATGTTAATGCTACACTAAAACTAATCTAGTTGGTAGTTTACTAATTGCTGCTTGTAAATTGTTAAAATTGGATTTTTTGCAAACTAGGTTTTTGAAATTAATTCAAAATGTGAGATTAAAATATGGTTAAGGTTTTCATCACATCATTAACAATATAATAGGTAGTTTGATATTTTAAGACATGTAAAATGTAAACTAGTTTCTAGTTTGTCAATTGTTATTTTAAAAATTGTCTAAATCATATATTTTGTAAACTAGATTTTTAGAATTTTGAAAATAAGTGGGATTAAAAATAGTAATGGTTTGGGCGGCTTAGTTAAAATATTTAGTGAGCATTGTAGCCACTAAAATCGTTAAAACATTTAGTTTTGTACTAAAATGGAAAAGTTTGCTTACTAAGTTTTCGGAAAAATAGCTTTTAAAGTGAGTTTGAGGTTTTGGTGAATTACAACCTATTTCATATTATAATTAGTGTTTTGTGAATGTGCAAATGGGTACTTTGGGGGTTTTTCTTGATCAATCGGCGTTTGTACGCCGATGTCAAGTGTTATTTGGTTCTTTTGCATGAGCGGGCCATATGTTTTGACCTATGTGAAATTCGTGTGTCATTGGGTCATGAGTCAGATTTTAATGCGATACGATGTATTATGACATGTACGTACCCTCACGAGGACTTCGAGACGACAAGAAAGCGCGTGGCGACATCGGCATCGGCAAGCGAAGATCAAGGTGAGTAGATATATATCTACGGGGAGAAGTCGGGTGGATGGCGTATAGCACCCCCGCAATGTCATAAGAAATGATATGTTGTGATATAGATATACTTAAATGTGTTATTGAGGGATATGAACACTTAGCAAGAAAATCTTTAGAAGATCAAGAGTTAGTGTTAGCGGGAATTGAGGAATGTGATTTAGTTGGTTTCATAGTCGCGAAACCTAGAGTAAGGTTGTTACACATACACATACATGCACGGGATATGGGTTTGGGTGTATATGTATATGTATATAGATAGATGTGGATGCGTGGGTATGTGTGTGTGTGTATACGTATACATGGATGATTGAGGATAGTATATAGTATTTGGAGATGAGTCGATAAGATTGGGCATGGGGCCATGAGATCGGTGATGTGATTTGGTTCGTATTAGGAGATATGCCATGATGTTATAGCGGATCTTTATGCGATGTGTTTCACACACACGCGTACTTATATGTTTATGATATTAGTATTGTACTAGACTTAGATCAGTACCCCCTGTTCACGATATATGATGATAAGGATATCAGATGAGTAATGAGATAAATATGATATTTGACCCGTACCCTGATTTTGGATTTACCGTACGAGATATAATTATTATGTTAGATCCGCACTATTGACTCGAGGATGTCATATGTATATATTTATCGTACGTGATACTATTGATGCGAGATCACCGACTAATATATATATATATATATATATATATGTCAACTCAGACCTAGGTGGATTTCCTTACCCTTTTGACTGGGCTTGAGTCATACTTGTTTTCAAATGCAGTGGAGAATCGTGAGTACTTTAAAATACCAAACTGTATGACTCGTATATTGGGTAGGTATATTCTTCAGTGTTGCTGTTACTACATCACTTTCTGTATATTCATGATGTTTCATCGCATTGCATGCTTGTACATATGTTATCGGTAATTATTATGAAACCCTGCTGTCAGGACACCAGCTCCGTTACCGAAGATGCGTATGTTCCACGTGTTAGTTGTATGTATGCCCTAGAGGCCAGTATTGTACAGATGATGTATATTATATTGGATGCTTGGACATATATAGAGATGACTTTCTTGCTCGATATGATAGTATGCTATCTGGTTGCTCTTTATCTTAACATGTACACTTGTCTCTTTAAACTGTCTTATAGTTACATGTTGATAAAGCCCTTAGGATGTGTACTTGACTGCCTGGACTATGATGCAGATCATACTAGTGGGGACATGGTAGTCCATAAGTACATCCTTCAAGGTCCCTAGTCGTGGGTGTATCGAGACGGGGCATCGATATACCAGTGTAGACTAGCGTATACGCTTCTCGACCCATGAGATGGGCGATGGATGATCCCATATCCATTGGTGTTTGATATCAGAGATGGTGTATGGGTGCTCAGTGGAGACTGGGTACACTGGACGGACTCGCCGAGAACTCCCAGATGGTATTATACCTCACGTCAGATGGCAGTTCTCAGGTGACCCTTGTACAGGTTAGTCTGTAGACCCGAGATCGTCATAGAGTCTTGTGTGATTCCCACTGTGCTTTGATCTCCACCTTACCACGTCCATGAGGGCGTGCAAAACGGTGGTCTTTGGGTACATTCCCGAGTCACATGGAGGCAATGAGCGATAGGAGGGGTTTCGTCTCTCCCGGTATTGGGGGTTGATGTTGCGCTGTGCTCGATTGGCCGTAACAGGGAAGTCCCTGGCCAGGGATGATCAGAGATTTACTGGTAAGTGTTACCAGTAGTTTCTCGACCCGTTATGAGCCTCACATCGGCACGACTTATCGGTTATTGGGGTCTGACGTTTACCACCCCTAGACTTGATATGCGACATATTAGACGAACAGACCGGACTGTACGGTAAGTGTTACTGATTGGATTCACAGGAGTGTGAGCGGGATAGCTCGTCGATCTTCTGATCGCTCAATACCAGAGTGGCCGTTACGTTTAGCAGACCGCTTGCGGCTTGTGGATGATTGATATGATCATCATCTGCTACCGGCGTATTGACGAGTCTTTAGAGTACTATACAGAGGTTTCCTGGCTCAAGCGAAACGAGATAGGAGCGCATATGAGATAAGTGCAGGACCGAGAATAATGCGTGTATGTGATACCGTATTCCATTCTCGCGATGAATGTTTCGATTGGTTGTATGCGATATAACCTAGTTATCGAATCATTGATTCGATAAATCGATACATTGTATACTAGTCGGTTATGTACGACATGACCGGATCATTGAATCAAGTGTTGATTTAATGATTTAATGTATAATTATATATTTGATATATTAATTTGCATTAACTAGTATTGGTTCATTTTTAAAGGATTTTCTCACTTGATGCACATTGTATATGTGATATATTTTTGTGCATTTGTTTGTATCATGTTTGATGATACTTGCTCACTTGGGTTTGTGTAAAGATTAAACCATGGTTATATGAATGGTTAGGGCTTTGTTTATTTACTTATTTATTTATTCTTTTTGGAAAATAAAAGAGAATGGTGGCTTATTTTGTTTGTATGTTGAAGCTTCTTGAAGTTTTGAACAAGTCCACCATTCTTATCTCATCCTTAACCCTAACCATTCTAACTAACCCTAGTTTACTCTCTGCACTTGACTATGGTTAGGATATGATAAGTATTCATATTAGTTTCTTTTTAAATAAGAGACTTATCATATTCTTTATCTTCTCCTTCTTCTTCTTCAAGAAAAACCTTGCCTTCATCAATGGCAACTTGAGCAAATGAGTGAGAAAGCCAATTCTAAAGTGAACCCACCTCCTATTTCTTCATCCTCTACCTCTTGCCAAGTAGTATAGGGTGTTTACTTCACAAGTTTCACAACTTGGTGAAGTTGGAGCTTGATCTTGTGTAACCTCGACGTAGATCATCTTCGGCACGAAGCCGACGACCTTGCCCGCCCATTTCTCCGATGAAGCCGATGCTTGAGTCCGGGATTCGAGACAGACAGCGAGAGGACGTCTACGTGGAGCTAAGGAAGTAGAGAACCGGATCTACAAAGGTTGTAGCATCTTTCTTTTAGTTAAGTAGTTAACTAGTTTCACTTTGTCGCCTAAAATTCTAGTTAACGATCTAGTCTAGGGTTTCTCGGCACCGTAAAATTTGAAATTGGCATGGTTGATGCCTTGTGAGACCTCTTGAGAGTGCCTATGAACCCTTCAGTGGTATCATAGCCTAGCTAGAGCCTTAGGCGAAGTCTAGACGACATTTTAAATCCGGGCGAACATCGAAACCCTAATCGTTCTTGCTCTCTGGACTTTTTTCAAAAATCGGGTTTTTTCCTAATTAAAAATGCTTAAAAAATTCAGCAGGGAATTCTAAGAATTATGGTGCAAAATTTTTTTCCTGATACCTGTAAACCGCGGCGGAACCGCGGCAGAAGCCTGGCTTCTGTGGCGGTTCCACGGTCACTTGATGGCATTAGACTCCAAACTTTGCACAGTAATTCATTTTTCCAGGTACTGAGTTTTCTGGGAATTTTTAATTTGCACTCAAGAGTTGAGTTTTCTGGGGTGTATTGGAGCTTCGATGATTCGATCGGAAATTTCAAACGTCGTCTATGTGTTTTTCGGATATTTTAGAATATGTTAAAAAGTTCGACCAGATGTAAATACCCAATCTTTCCCCTGCCGGGAAATTTCCAATTGTTGGACTTTTCCGTAGTTTAATGACGTTCTAAGTAGTGCAAGTAACGCGATGGTCCCTCTAGAAGACAACAAACCTTAACTCGATTATGTGACCGTCTTGAACTGCTCTTTGAACCTTCGGGTTTGGGGCAGTACGGCGTGCCACATGTGAGGCGTTGGCTTGACCCTTCTAGGGCTGGACCGTTGGTACTGAGGCATGAAGTGAATGTCTTTGAACTTATTTCATGTGTTGATCGGTTTCGGGAAAACTTGGGTGTTCGAATGTTCGATCGGAAAGTTTAATATTCTCTATTTATCCGAAATGGGATACAATAATTGGAATTCACAAACAGTTATGAGATAACTGAATGAATGTTATAAATCTAGCAGTTTAGTCTCACTTGATATTGAAAAGAGTTTTCGATAATGAGACTAAAATGCGGGGTTTATAATTGTTAGGTATGTGATGTCTAAGTATTTCATTTGATTAGGCATGTGATGTCTAAAGAGATTGTGGATTCCAACTGTTGTAGTTTTACACTTTCTTTTCTGTGACCGTAAGTGTAATATGTGATTTCGCCGGTTTCGTTGCTATATGTCAACGACAATTGGGATGCGCATATTTACTTACGATGTTGACATGTGATGTTATGTGTTGCTGGATATGTTATATTGGATTGTCGTGTTTGAATAGCCGGAGGTTTTTATGTGAGATGAGTGTTTTTCCATTTTCTTTCATGTAAAAACTTGTATGTAATATTCTTTTATTGGGGCACTTCCAGGTTGCGGAAGATGTCACCTTTTGTATATTATTTACTTTTCCGCATTAGGATAGACCCAAGGAGGGGAGCACAAGTAACCGGGTTCTAGGGTCCAGTGGGAGGCCATCTCGAGGAGTCGAGTCCGGGTCTCCTAACCCCAGAATTGGTAGGGTTGCTTGCCGCTCTCGTAGGGGTCTAGGGGTGTGGGATTGGCTATTCATCACGACCGTGGAATCCGTGTTTTATACTGGCTCGTATTGAAAACACGGACGTCCTAGTATATCCAATGTTTCATATGTTTCTTCTGCTGCGATATCTGTGATTTGATCATATGATGTTCTGTGATAGATACAGTATATAGTATATATGATATATTATATAGACGTTACTTATGTTTTGCACCCGCACTAGCCCTGCCCTGCTCTGTCGTTAGTTACCTAACCTAACGGTGCACGAGGGGACATCGAGGCGAATGCGGATGGCATAAGTGTACGTCGTATTTATCTGTGATGTTTAGGTATTTAAATGATGGGACTTCATTAATGTGATTAATGAAAGAAAAGAAACCTAAGATGTTGTAGAATCAAATTTTAAACAAAACAGGTAGCTACAGTTCTTGCTTTGCACAGAGGTATATGTGATATATCATGCACCTTATTCGATGAGGAAAGGACCGAGATCCCTTCACCGGGAGTGACTCCTTTAGCAATAACTGGCAGATGCTACACACTCGGTTTGTTTTTGATTGCTTCTATAGTTTCTGCTTTGCACAGTGATATATATGATATATCCCGCACCTCATTCGACGAGGAAAGGGTCGACAATCCCTTCACCGGGAGTGACCCCTTTAGCTAAACTAGAAAAGCCTCAAAATCACTCCATTTCAAAACTTCATTTGATTCTACAACGATATCAAGTTCATTACGCAATAGGTTTTCAGAAAAACCTGTCGTAGCCCTCCGTCATTTCAGATAAGTCCTGTTTAGTATTCGTGCTGCGTTTGTTGACCTTGTCAAGGCGCAGTGTGCGGTAGCTAACCAGTATTTATCTGTTTTTGCATATGATGCAGATTGAGTTAGGGTAGTCGTACGGCCTTGTTGACCTTGTCAAGGGTCGTGCGGGTGGGTTTAATTCAATCAAGAAATGACGGGTTGAACTTGACTTACGGTCTATGGTTTGTTGACCTTGTCAAGGTCATAGATCGTTTGGGGCAAAAGCATTATCGGGAATTTCAAGTGTTGAAATTTGCAATGAGATTGCATACCTTTTATGAGATAGTTGGATCCCGATACCCACTGCGAGTAAGAGTTACTCCTGGGAGAGTTTTACACATTACAATTAGCCGATCAAGTAGGTGTCTAGAAAGGTGTCAACGGGGTTACGCCTCTGGGAAAACAAGGTTTACATTAATTAGGTTCGTGCGAAAGCACGGGGGACCTCCCTTAAAGTAACGACACTGGCCTGGCTGAAAGATTGGCGAACTTGTAGTGTGTAATTAATCCCGGCTAGTCTTTCCTTTTAGGGTTTGAAGGAAGATTTGATAAAAACCAGTGGGAGCCATCCTGATTAGATAAGATAATAACCAATCTGATCTTGCAAGAGCATACGCTAAAGTGTTTTCTTCTCTCTCTCTCCAGGTAGCGACCATGTCATGCCCTAATGAAGATAATAATATGGATGTATTGACTGAACCCGCATATTATACTGTGCTGGGGAACGTTGGTTCCGTTCTTTCTTATAAGAGTTATAGGACTGAACAGGATATAGGGGAATACCAGGATTCCTATGCCACCCGATTGAAGAAAATACATGGTGATGCATTTTCTTCGGGTGTGTTCGTTACAGAGAACTGTTTCTCCATTTGCTCTATGTCCTGGGTATTAGATACCGGGTCAGGATCCCATATATGTAATCTGTTACATGGGCTTAGGAAAGGTAGAGAACTTGGAGAAGGTGATAAAGACATCAGAGTTGGAAATGGTGCAATTGTTGCAGCTAAGACTGTCGGGGAATATCACCTTGTATTACCAACTGGTAATACATTGATTCTGAACGAATGCTATTACATGCCGAACCTGATATGCAACATTATATCGGTTTCTTTGTTAAGTAAAGAGGGATATAATTTTGTATTACAGGACAATGTTATGAACATTTTCCGTAACCAAAAGTTGGTTGGATCAGGCACGTTGTGCAATGGCATTTATGTTCTAAATCAATCAACAGTTCTGAGCATAACAAACACACACAAGAGGAAGAGTTCTGAACTGAACGAATCCTTCTTATGGCATTGTAGACTGGGTCACATCAATGCGACACGACTGGCTAAGTTGCATAAGGATGGATATTTGAATCCGTTTGAATTTTCATCTTATGACACTTGCCAGTCATGTCTCAAAGGCAAGATGACCAAAACTCCGTTTACGGGACACGGAGAAAGAGTTACTGAACTCTTAGGAGTGATACATAGTGATGTATGCGGTCCTATGTCTACACATGCCAGGGATGGTTCTTCATACTTCATTACATTCACTGACGATCTCTCTAGGTTCGGGTATGTGTTCCTGATGAAACACAAATCAGAAGCTTTTGAGAAATTTAGAGAATATAAACAAGAAGTTGAGAACTAAACCAGAAAAAGTATTAAAATCCTACGATCTGATCGAGGAGGTGAATACTTGAGCAATGAATTCCTGGACTTCCTAAAAGAGAATGGGATTCTCTCTCAGCTGACTCCTCCATATACACCACAGCACAACGGTGTATCAGAACAGAGGAACCGCACCCTATTAGATATGGTGCGCTCTATGATGAGCACAGCTGAGTCACCTATTTCCTTTTGGGGATATGCGCTGGAAACAGCAGCATACCTATTGAATCAAGTTCCATCTAAATCTGTACCTACCACACCATATAAGATATGGAGTGGGAAGAGGCCATATCTTAAACGAGTTAAGATATGGGGTTGTCCAGCCTATGTCAAAAGACAAAATCCAGACAAGCTCGAGGCACGGTCAGTTCTTTGCAAGTTTGTGGGATATCCAAAGAACTCATATGGGTATTTTTTCTACCACAGTGAGGAACAAAAAGTGTTTGTTGCTCAACATGCCACCTTTTTAGAAAAGGAATTCCTTGAAAAAGAAATTAGTGGCAAAGTGGTAGAGCTAGAAGAAGTTCCAGATACACAAACCATAACTGAAGATTTAGTGGAACCAGAGGATTCAGTAGCTCCCAATGAACCTCAGCCTCTCCGCCGATCTAGTAGGGTTCCTCGCCAACCTGAGAGATACTACGGTTTTCTCATGGATGGTGGGAGCGAGGATTGCATCATGGAGGATGATGACCCAACTAGCTTCGAGCAGGCCATCACGAGTAGGGACTCAGTGAAATGGCTGGATGCTATGCGGTCCGAGATGGAATCCATGTACACCAACAAAGTATGGACTTTGGATGTTGCTCCTGAAGGGGTAAAACCCATTGGGAGCAAATGGATCTTCAAGAAAAAACTTGGTGTAGATGGGAAAGTGGAGACTTTCAAAGCTAGACTTGTTGAAAAGGGTTTTCGTCAAAGACCAGGTGTGGACTATGACAAAACCTTTTCTCCAGTGGCTATGCTTAAATCCATCCGGATCATGCTTGCCATCGCTGCATATCATGACTACGAAATCTGGCAAATGGATGTTAAGACCGTCTTTCTAAATGGTGATTTAGAAGAGTGCGTGTACATGACTCAGCCAGAGGGCTTCGTAGACAGTGGGAGCAGCGGGAAGGTGTGCAAGCTGCTTAAATCCATTTATGGATTAAAGCAAGCATCGCGGAGTTGGAACATCTGCTTTGACGTCGTTATCAAAGAGTTTGATTTCGTCAAAAACCCAGATGAACCTTGTATCTACAAGAAGGTAGCAGAGAGTAAGGTTGTCTTCCTCGTATTGTACGTGGACGATATACTCTTGATAGGAAATGATATTCCTATGCTGCAATCAGTCAAGCTCTTCTTATCACAAAGATTCTTAATGAATGATCTTGGTGATGCCTCCTGCATATTGGGAATAAGGATCTATAGAGATAGATCCAAACGGATATTGGGATTGTCCCAATCCAGGTACATTGACACCATGCTAAAGAGGTTTAATATGGAAGAATCCAAGTGTGGGAACTTGCCCACGATCTCTGGAGTCACTCTCTCCAAAGAGATGTCTCTCAAGACTGATTTGGAGAGAGCTCGCATGCAAGGGATACCCTATGCTTCGGCTGTAGGCTCTATCATGTACGCGATGCTATGTACCAGACCCGATGTAGCATACTCACTAAGTGTAGTGAGCAGGTATCAAGCTGATCCTGGAGAGAGTCACTGGACAGCTGTGAAGAGCATTCTCAAGTACTTACGAAGGACTAAAGAGATGCTCTTGGTGTATGGTAACGGAGAACTCCAAGTGGAGTTCTTTACCGATTCGAGCTTCCAGAGTGATAAGGAAGACTCTAAGTCGCAGTCGGGATTTGTCTTTACCCTTTACGGAGGGGCGGTTAGCTGGAAGAGTTCCAAGCAGGAAACCGTGGCAGACTCGACGATGGAGGCTGAATACATCGCTGCCAACGATGCTGCTAAAGAGGCTGTCTGGATCAAGAAGTTCATTACTGAACTTGGAGTGGTTCCATCCATTGAGCATCCAATGCCTTTGTATTGTGATAACAAAGGAGCGGTGGCTTTGGCCAAGGAACCTAGGTCCCATCAGCGATCCAGGCATATTCTGAGGCGGTATCACCTGATCCGGGAGATAGTTGATCGCCCGGAGATCGAGGTCAGGAGGGTTGACACGAAGAACAACACGGCGGATCCACTACGAAGGCCATTCCCCATATACAGTTTGAGAGACTCTTCGGGATGCTCGGTATGCGATACTACAGCAGCTGGCCCTAGTGCAAGTGGGAGATTGTTAGTTGTATGTATGCCCTAGAGGCCAGTATTGTACAGATGATGTATATTATTTTGGATGCTTGGACATATATAGAGATGACTTTCTTGCTCGATATGATAGTATGCTATCTGGTTGCTCTTTATCTTAACATGTACACTTGTCTCTTTAAACTGTCTTATAGTTACATGTTGATAAAGCCCTTAGGATGTGTACTTGACTGCCTGGACTATGATGCAGATCATACTAGTGGGGACATGGTAGTCCATAAGTACATCCTTCAAGGTCCCTAGTCGTGGGTGTATCGAGACGGGGCATCGATATACCAGTGTAGACTAGCGTATACGATTCTCGACCTATGAGATGGGCGATGGATGATCCCATATCCATTGGTGTTTGACATCAGAGATGGTGTACGGATGCTCAGTGGAGACTGGGTACACTGGACGGACTCGCCGAGAACTCCCAGATGGTATTATACCTCACGTCAGATGGCAGTTCTCAGGTGACACTTGTACAGGTTAGTCTGTAGACCCGAGATCGTCATAGAGTCTTGTGTGATTCCCACTGTGCTTTGATCTCCACCTTACCATGTCCATGAGGGCGTGCAAAACGGTGGTCTTTGGGTACAGTCCCGAGTCACATGGAGGCAATGAGCGATAGGAGGGGTTTCGTCTCTCCCGGTATTGGGGGTTGATGTTGCGCTGTGCTCGATTGGCCGTAACAGGAAAGTCCCTGGCCAGGGCTGATCAGAGATTTACTGGTAAGTGTTACCAGTAGTTTCCCAACCCGTTATGAGCCTCACATCGGCACGACTTATCGGTTATTGGGGTCTGACGTTTACCACCCCTAGACTTGATATGCGACATATTAGACGAACAGACCGGACTGTACGGTAAGTGTTACTGATTGGATTCACAGGAGTGTGAGCGGGCTAGCTCGTCGATCTTCTGATCGCTCAATACCCGGGTGGCCGTTACGTTTAGCAGACCGCTTGCGGCTTGTGGGTGATTGATATGATCATCATCTGCTACCGGCGTATTGACGAGTGTTTAGAGTCCTACACAGAGGTTTCCTGGCTCAAGCGAAACGAGATAGGAGCGCATATGAGATATGTGCAGGACCGAGAATAATGCGTGTATGTGATACCGTATTCCATTCTCGCGATGATTGTTTCGATTGGTTGTATGTGATATAACCTAGTTATCGAATCATTGATTCGATAAATCGATACATTGTATACTAGTCGGTTATGTGCGACATGACCGGATCATTGAATCAAGTGTTGATTTAATGATTTAATGTATAATTATATATTTGATATATTAATTTGCATTAACTAGTATTGGTTCATTTTAAAAGGATTTTCTCACTTGATGCACATTGTATATGTGATATATTTTTGTGCACTTGTTTGTATCATGTTTGATGATACTTGCTCACTTGGGTTTGTGTAAAGATTAAACCATGGTTATATAAATGGTTAGGGCTTTGTTTATTTACTTATTTATTTATTCCTTTTGGAAAATAAAAGAGAATGGTGGCTTATTTTGTTTGTATGTTGAAGCTTCTTGAAGCTTTGAACAAGTCCACCATTCTTATCTCATCCTTAACCCTAACCATTCTAACTAACCCTAGTTTACTCTCTACACTTGACTATGGTTAGGATATGATAAGTATTCATATTAGTTTCTTTTTAAATAAGTGACTTATCATATTCTTTATCTTCTCCTTCTTCTTCTTCAAGAAAAACCATGCCTTCATCAATGGCAACTTGAGCAAATGAGTGAGAAATCCAATTCTAAAGTGAACCCACCTCCTATTTCTTCATCCTCTACCTCTTGCCAAGTAGTATAGGGTGTTTACTTCACAAGTTTCACAACTTGGTGAAGTTGGAGCTTGATCTTGTGTAACCTCGACGTAGATCATCTTCGGCACGAAGCCGACGACCTTGCCCGCCCATTTCTCCGATGAAGCCGATGCTTGAGTCCGGGATTCGAGACGGACAGCGAGAGGACGTCTACGTGGAGCTAAGGAAGTGGAGAACCGGATCTACAAAGGTTGTAGCGTCTTTCTTTTAGTTAAGTAGTTAACTAGTTTCACTTTGTCGCCTAAAATTCTAGTTAACGATATAGTCTAGGGTTTCTCGGCACCGTAAAATTTGAAATTGGTATGGTTGATGCCTTGTGAGACCTCTTGAGAGTGCCTAGGAACCCTTCACCATGTCACGTACACTTTAGAGACTACTATTCATTGATATAGCTTGCTAGTTGATAGTTGCAATATGTTAGCATTATGGAGATTTTTGCCGGTATTCACTGTTTATTGATATCATGTTTTTTATAATTTCGGATCCTTCTTGAGATTTCTGGATATGGAAACCGCATGTGAAAATTTTATAAACTGATGATGTGTTTTAAAGATATAGATGCGGTTTTCCTTGACATGGTGTGTATTGTCCACCATGATGTTTTCTCGGTTTTGAGATGGTTTTTAAGACCCGATTCGAGGAGTTGGATGAACCGTCTGCGGGTACATGGTGGGCCCGGTATAGTACCCTGGGGCAAGAAGCTCGAGTTGTAGATGATGAGCCCGGCAGGGGAAGACTGCCTACCGGTGATTGTTTGGCACGGCGAATATCCGGAGGATACCGTTCGTGGTCGTGTGATTGATGATATGGGCCGATCCGTACTGTCGGAGCCCGAGGTATTGGGATATTGAGATATTGAGATTTGAGACAGTGAGATATTAAGATTTGATGATACAGGCCAGTACGGATAGCTGGAGCCTAAGATATTGAGATTCATGTTTTGTGTCGATGCTTGACACTGATTTCTCTGTTGATTTCATTGATGGTATTCGATTTATATACATACAGGAATCTCATTAAATAAAGAAAACAGTTGTCTCACTCATGATGTATTCTGTTTCCATTCGTAATGCATTCATACATCATATATCTGATATGTTGTACCTGAGGCACTGACATGAGTACTTAGTATTACACATAGGGATAGATGTTTACCCTTACCATTATATTATGCTTCAGGCCATATTATTATTTTGAGGATATTACCGATCGTATGACTTAGGATTGCTTTATATATGCGATTTCTGCTCTGTGATGTTTTCTACTCACGAGTTGGCAACTCACCCCCGTTGTGCCACAGTTACTTGCAGGTTTTGCCGTACAGGTTTCGTTGAGGCTTTGCTGGCACACTGCTTCCATTCCAGGTGATTGCTTTGGTAGGTGGGATCACTCGGATCGTAACCACCCTCGTTCATTTATTATTTTCAGTTGTATCTAGTAACTCCATCACCAAACAACTTGTATAATTATTTCAGACTAGAGACCTGTTGTTTATTCTTTCGACCTTAGAATCCCGCGTTGTATTATTATGGTTTTTATGTTGATTTTGAGTTTTCTTTTCGAGTTTTGATACTCGCCTTTCTGCGTTGTATATTATATTGCTTGCGTGGTTGTATCCGCCTTTTGGCGAAGAGATAGCTCCCGCTTGGGGATGCCTTTTTATCATTTCGTATACTATTCATGTTGTACCCTGTTTGGGGCCAGTATTTACAAAGGAAACTCTGCCGCAATTTTCGGAAAAGACTTGATCTTTTAAAAATGCATATCTCGGCTTATGTTGTTAAACTTCTTGCTTTAAAAATTGGTTTTTCTTCTCTCTACTGCTTTAATTGGTTTTTATTTCTGGGTTTTGGCTTACTTAGATTACGTATGCTTCGAGACATTTCATAATTTAAGTGTCGGTCATGTTCCGTACTTTTCGGGTCATGACACTTCGGTCAAAGGGTCTTGCCATCTGTGGAGGGTTTTCTTGGTCTTAGCCGTATAGTGAGGTGATCACTTGGGAGGCTGCGAGTGAGATTTGGGAGTTTTGTACTCATCTCTTTGAATGTACGCTTAGTGAAAATTTTAATTTCGGGGACGAATTTTTATTGGGGGAGATTGTAACGCCTTAGGATTCGATTAGTGTTAGTTTAGACGGTAATGCGGGTTTTTGGTAAAAAGTTTACCAATTTTGGTACCTCACATTTTATAACATTTAATTAATAATTTATTATTATTTGTTATGGCATGCACACACATGTACATGTTTATGTGAGGATGTGTTTGTGTAATCTAGATTAGTGACCATGACAACTTAACCTAATTTAACCACTGTTTTAACCCTTAACCTAAACTCCTAGATGTTTTTAGTTGTGAGAAGATATTTTCCTTTGTATTTTGGATGTGAGAAGAGGTGGCTCATGAGTCATTCTAGCATTTATGTGAGAGTTAATGCTTGGTGCACTCACCTTAACCTCACCTCCTTCTCTCTTTTCTTCACACTCTCTCTTTCTCTCTCACTTCATCTCTTATCATTTTCTTCACCTCCCTCATTTCCTCAACTGAAATCTTATCTTTCCCTTATCATTCTCTTCACTAATCCATCACAAACTTCATAAAATCTCACCAAAATCACTTCTTTTTCCTTGATTTGCCTCTTGGATGCCTTGGAGCTTGGAAAGCTAGGATCTTTGAGCTTGTGGGAGTAGGTATTGATCTCTTTCTGTTAAGTAGGAGTTTTTTTGTAGCGTAGCTTATTAGTTTCAGTTTAGATCGTGTTATATATCGTTTCATGCAAATATCGTATTTTTTTAGTGTAGTTTTGGGTCTCGGATGATCTGCTATCAAACCAGGTATTTGTTGCAAAAGTTCCCATCACAGTGACCTAGTGTAGTGACCTAAAACCTACCCTCAAAATATGAGCCCATTTCCTCAAGTTCTGGCCACAGTTTTATTGCTTCTGGCCGCAATTTGCTGCCAGAGTGGGGTGGTTGGTGGTGAGTTTTGGTGTAAGGGTCTCTGTGGTTGTATGTGGTCTCGTGGTACTTGCAACTTTTACAAATTGTTGCTATAGAAAAATCTGGGATCACTTACTTGTTTTCTTGTGTGTCGTTTCACGCGTTACTTTATCCGATACGGTTCTTGTTCTGTGTTGCTGTTGCTCTGAGTTGGTTTCGATGTGTCGCTATGCACGTTAGCCACAATACGAACACTTGAGAGTATGTTTTGTGTTGTCGCGTTGGTCAAACGTAGTTTGTACGTGTTATTGGTCGTTTGCAAATATATACTTGTTATATTGTTTTATGTTTTAGGATCGCAGGCGGGGACTTCGGGCGCTGCAAAGAAGGGGAAGCTAGTTATTGGATTTACTTTGCCAGGATTGTTGGTGAGTAGATTTAACATCTACAGGGGGATCGCCCGCATGGCGTTATGCGTCTGGGCTAGATCAAATGACATGACTATTTGTTAGAAGTATACGGATATTGATTGTGCATGTATACCTTTGTTTCTTATCTCATTTCCTTGTATATGGACTTAGTATTAATGAGACACAACACCATTATTGACGGTTCATGTTTCACGAGCACTAATTGTATGCTATACACACACCGTCAATAATTGCCATGACACGCACAACACCTATACATATGTGATATTGTATTGTTTAGGGACATTGAGACATAATCCTTATTTCCTTTTGTGCATATGACATATAGCATACCTGTATACCAACATGCTTACATATATGCCTTGACATGGTTACATTCTAGTTACCTATATACCTATATGGTATTGTACCATTAGTGATAAGTATATACACATATGAGACATAGCTACATGTACATCTCGCATACATACTTACACTTATACCCGGAGGGTGTTACATCATTACTGATAGGTAGATACATATACCTTGCTATACCTACATGTTTACACATATATCTGGCTATAGCTACATGTTCACCTTTATTTGATGTTATATGTTCTTGGAGAAATTAGGAACTGCATGATATACATATTGACTTGTTGCAGTTAAATAGCGACTTTTCCTTTATATGCTCACATTGCAATTTTATGTTGCATATATTATATTCATGGAATTTCGCATCGAGATATGGATTTTTCATGATGTTTTCTGGATTTGAGGACCGTTATAGTTTCATGAAATTATGCATTATTTGAAAAACCCGATTTCTTTTGATATGATATTTCAGCAGCCACAATGAGATTTATCGGTTTTGATTTATATATACCCTATGCGATGAAGGAGGGAGCCGTGTGCGGGTACATGGTGGGGCCTAGAGGTACCCCGAGACAAGAATTTCATGGATTAAACGATGAGTTAGTGGGGTAACCATACCTACCGATGACAGTACCCATGACTCGGCGGTTATCGTGGGGATACCGACCGGAGTAATGTACGTATAGTTAGGTCGAACGACGAGGGTCGAAGCTGGGCACTCAGGTTTTCGAGATAGCGTATGATACGTACCTATCACGGGCCAGTCGTAGTGACAGCACCTGATTGATCAGTATTTATGTGTCGATGCTTGACACTTGTTTTCATGATATTTTCACTCCTTAGTATATATAGCAGTGGAATGGGACACTGTTATATATGCATATATATATATTAGTGGAATGGGATGCTAATATATATGTATACATATCTAATTTATATACATCATCATAATGATTCATGCAAATATACTTATTCATTTCATGAGATTCACTTGATATTAGATACATGATATATGACATTTACTTGATATTGGATACATGATATATGAGATTTACTTGATATTGGACACTCAGGATATACGAGACTTACAGGATATGAGGGCCAATTTGTGGAAATTTTGGATTTAGATTGTCTTGATGGACTTTGGTCCTGCCACGAGGTCAGGATTCCTTGGGAATGACATGTTTTATCCCATACTCCGCATTTATTATATTTGCATTGCTTCATGTATTGGTAGTACCTGATAGAGTACATTTATGACTGTTGCATTTACATACTGCTATTTTACATGCATTTATTGTTCATGTATTAGTAGTACCTGATAGAGTACCTTACATGACTGTTGCATACATATTGCCCTTTATTGCTTCATGTATTAGTAGGACCTGATAGAGTACCTTTCATACTATTGCACATATATTGGCATTTATTGTTATCAGCTTACATGCATTAGATTCGCGCTGTACGTCCATACTTGCGATTACCTGCATATGTTATTTACTATCCACGAGTTGGCAACTCACCCCCGTTGTGCCACAGGGTTTCCATGTTGTTCCTTAGAGTAGTCGAGGCAGGGTTTCCGCCCATCTTATCATCTTTTGAAGGGGATAACGCTTCGGCTGACTGTGTGCAGTTTTGCTTAGTTGGGTTTTGCGGTTATCCGATGTTGTCTATTGTATATTCGTTGTATCCTGTACTCTCCATCTACCACTTTCTTGTATGACTTAGAGACTTGATGTGAGGGCGATATTGTATATTATTTTGTGACTTGGATGACTTTTATGCAGTTTTACTTATATTGTCTTTTATTTCTTCGCTACGGCGTCGTATATCTGTTGTGGTGGTTGTTTTCCGCTGTTGGGCATGGTTTTGCTGCTGTTTGGGGATGCTTTATTTATATTTATGTTGTGCCCATTTTTGGGGTTAGTTATTACAAAGGAGGTGCTGCCGAAATTTTGAAGGAAATAAAGTTTGACTTTAAAGAATTTGGTTTGAGATTTCAAAAGTTTTGAAAATGCTATTATCACTTACTACTTTTAAAGGTTTAGATTGCTGGGTTTTCTGCTTACTTAAATTACGTTACGTCTGTAGACATTGCGTAGTTTAAGGGCCGTCATGTGCAAATTTCGAGTCGTGACAAGGATATTCCCAATTGAATACCTCGATGCAAAGAAAAAAAGTAATCGACTATAGTGAAGTTATTATCCTAAAGCAAACTTCTGCTCAAGAGGTCACTCCCGGTGAAAGGATCTCGGCTCTTGCCTCGTCGAATGAGGTGCCGGATATTCATAACCGAATACCGCTGTGCAAAATAAAAGAAAACTTCCTTGTAATAACAGCTTTTGAAAATTGTTCCAACAACATCATATATGTCTATTTTCCTTACATTGATCAGAATCAACGCATTCCCATCAATTAATCACACCAGAAAAGAACGAAAATATGATGTACGTATATGCCATCCGCATTCGCCATTGGGCCCCGTCATCACCCGTTAGGTTACTTAACTAACGACAAAGCATGGGCTTGACTACCGCAGGTGCAAAACATATACAACATCTACTAGTATATATATAACAATATATAATAATCATTCCAGGCATGATATATGCAACATCACAGATAAGCGATAAGCATCACAGAACAATACTGATAATCTGGGAGCCTTGGGTTTCCTTTGAGCCGCAAGTGAAACCCAACGTTCCCCTGGTTGTGTGGATAGCCTGTGTAATGAAAACCTAGACCCCTATGAGTGCGGCAAGTTACCCGCCAATCCCAGAAGTGAGGCAACCCCAATCAAAAACGTGAATGGGCCACCCTGCACTTCACGGAATCCGGTAACTTGAGCACCCCTCTTTGGGTTATTCTATACCCCATACGAGTGCGGCGAAGAGCCTGCAAATTCTATAGTGAGGCCCCCTCCTTCTCAACGCCATGAGATGCGGGCACGTTGCCCTCTAGAACCCGGCTGTTCGTGCAGTCCACCGTGGGGTAATCCTAGTACATGAAAGAAAATAAGTACAAGGGTGACATCGACCTCAACCCGGTCGTGCCCCAAACAAATAATATAAATATGGCAAGTGAAGACAGTCCGCATATCGGACGCTCGTCCCGCAATATCATATATACAAATGAAACTAAATTGTACTATCATTGCACCCAAGCTATCCACCACGACGATCCAACCATAACCACAACACAACATAAAACATCAATGTGAATGTCATGTTCGCAAACCCGTCTAAAATTCATATAGCAATTAGACGAGTTGTACAGCACTAATGACATTCACGGTCGGAGATAGTAATGTATGTACTGAAAACTACGACATTAGAATTCCGCACGCGATTAGCAAACTAAACCAATTTCCAAAATCATGAAAGAACAATGAGCTAAAGTTCCAAAAACCGACCGTTTAAAGCCTATTCGGAAGTCTGAATCAAAACTAAACGCGCCCGAATCTTCGCGGGGAGTTAGAGCATGAAATTAACTTCGAGTCGGGGGGACTAGAGGGGATACCCCACCCCTGAAGCCACCATGAGATAGCCAGGGGTGAGTCAGACCCAAACTACCGTAACCTATGTTGGGTTACGGCAGCGCCCGGTCCATCAATCCTTGACCAAATGCGAAACAAAAATTTATAAAATTTGGCACTACCATAACCAATTACCCGGATCTACCCATAAGCCCTAGATAACAAAACATGCAACGGAGTTAGAATGGTTATACCGAATAGATCCGTGTCCTTCGGTCATCAACCATCATCCCAAGCTCCTAGGGGCTTCCTCGATCAAGCTTGATTTCCGGTGTCCCTCCATCGAAGATTATCCACCTGAGAGTCTATGCAACGATCTCCAACCTCATATTCGAGGCAACTATGCACCTAGATCGCTACTCTAGATACCGTAGATGAAGTAGAGAGTGATGAAAGATTAATTTGTCTCAAGACACCCAAGGATTCTTAACTCATGAGAGGGTTTGGATAGAGCTAGAGGAAGAAGAAGATGTCATGAGAATGAGGTGTTGAGAGAAAATCAAGAAAGAGAAAAAGAAATGAATAATGGCCTTTTTTTGTTGTGTGAGTGTCATAAGAAATAATGGAGCCATCACATAAATGTTCATGTCTCCAAAATATCTTAGTCAATAAAAAATATCTCAAGTCAAGAAATCTCACAACAAACAAATACCCTAAGCATGCTAGAATAGCAACCATAGGTCACTAATTAGCCATGCCACAAAAATGCAATAAACACCCCATCCTACACCTCAATAATCTTTTAATCCAAAAAGGTCTAAACCATGATGAGGTGTAATCTTCTAAAAGTAATCTTGTAATAAAATACATTAATACTGCTCAACCGTATATACATAACCGCATCCGTATTCCGAAGAATACGAATACAGAGAGACGAAAATAATCCAACAAATATAATACCAGGATCCAACTTAAACCAAAGTGTCACGTCCCGAAGGTACGGAACATGACCGGCACTTAAACTACGAAACGTCTCGAGGCGTACGTAATCTAAGTAAGCCGAAAACCCAGAAATCCAAACCAAGAAAAATAGTAGAGTGAAAGAAACCAACTTAAAACAAGTAGTTTTAATAGCATAAACCAAGTTATGCGTTTTAAAAACATCAAGTATTTTCTGCAGAGTCTCCTTTGTAAATACTGGCCCCCAAATGGGATACAATATGAATAGTATACGAAATCACTAAAAAGGCATCCCCAAGCGGGAGCTAGCTCTTCGTCAATCGACGGTCACAACCACACAAGCAATATAATATAAAACGCCAAAGGAGAGGATCAAAACTCAAAAGGAACTCAAAACAGCAAGAAAATCCATAGAAATACAACGCGCGACTCTAAGGTCGAAAGAATAAACATTACTGGTCTCTATCTCTAAAATAAATACATGTTTGGTTGATGGAACTTTTAGATACAACAGAAAAATAATATACAAGGTATAATGATGGGTACGATACAAAAAACCCACATACTAGCAAGTCACCAGCAAATAAGCAGTGCCAGCAAAGCCGTAATGAAACCTGTATGGCAAAACCTGCAAGAAACTGTGGCACAATGGGGGTGAGTTGCCAACTCGTGAGTAGAAAAACATCTACGAACAGAAATCGCATGAACAACGCAATCCTAGGTCAACGATCATAATATATCCTCAAGTATATAACCAGCAGCCTATAACAATGGCTAGGATAAATGTCTAACCTAAGTGTAATCCCATGTGCCCGTGTCAGTGCCTCAGGTAGCAATATATCATATGGATGATGTATGAATGCATGAAAACAGAATACATGTACTAAAGAAACTGCTTTCATAATTTAGTGAGATTTCCTTTGTATTTGTAAAATGAGGTATTATAATGAAATCAGCATAAACAGTGTCTAGCATCGACACAAAACATAAATCTCAATGTCTCAAAATCTCAGGCTCCGGCTATCCGGACTGACCCGTATCATCAAATCTCAGTACCTCAATATCTCGAAATCTCAATGTCTCAATCTCAATGTCTAGGGCGCCGTCAGTCCAGACCGGCCCCTACCATCCATCTCAAGACCACGACGGTATCCTCCGGATATCCGTCGCGTCGGGTAAAATCACCGGTAGGTAGTGCTCCCCTGCCAGGCTCACATCGTCATCACCATGCGCTTCTTGCCCCGGGGTACCTTACCGGGTCCACCATGTACCCGAAACGGTTCCTCCACTCCTCGAACTTGGGTCTCACATGTCACTCTCAACAACGAGAAAACACATGGTGGACGCACTGAAATATCATATCAAGGGTAACCGGGTTTTTAAAACAATTACATATTCTCTTTTGAAATACCCACGGTTCCCAAATCCAGAAATCTCATGGAAGTCCGAATCCAAATCATCAATAGCACGTAAAACCATGAATATAGACATGAGAATCCATGAATGCGACATAACAATGAATAACAGTATGCATGAAGTGATAAGTAATAACTACAATATCTAAGCTGGCATATAGGTCAAGTACACTAATATCATGTCAAAAGTACTAGCTAACAAGCTAAATCAAGTAATAATATTCTCTAAGTGTACGTGACATGGCAATTACCGATCAAGATGTGTGTGAACCGACAAGTAAGTGTACGTGGTACATATGCATCATCGGTAATGGTGCTGGTGTCCTAACAGCATGATATCAATAATGGAATATGCAGTACAATAAGTATGCGATGCGGAGCGAACAACAATAATGAGCGGGAGCTAAATACTCGACACAATGATAACAAATCTGCATTTAATATAAAACTATACGGTCGAGCTAATAAGCTAAACTAAAGGTAAGGAAACCGCCTAACATCTGAGTCGATACATATATATAGTCGGTGATCCCGTCTCGATAATATCACATCCGATACCATATCGATAATCAATATTCCCAAGTCAAGAGTGCGGATCAAACATCAATATAGCTCGTACGTAAATCCATCGTACGGCATCCCAAATCTGGGTACGGGTCAATATAACATTCATCACTTTATTCATCTGATATCCTCTTTATGAAAGATCACAATCCAGGGTACTGACCTACGTCTAGTAGATTACAAATATCATCAATAAGATCATGACCTGACTGCTGATCTACAGTCTCAAACAAACCGATATCATCGTCACATATCACAAAGAGGTATACATCGCCCAAAGCGACCCATTATAAATATCTTATCATATCATATCCTATCTCATATAACGATCACATGTCAACCGTTTTATATATATATCACTATTTACATGGTATCGTCATCCAAAGATCCGTTATAACATCAGGACGTATCTCAAGTACGAATTCTTCCATATCACCGATCTCACGGTCTCAACTCAAATCTCATCGACTCATCTCAATTCCAAGTATTATCCTCAAATCCAGTATGTGAACACATAGTCCCATACCCATATGAACACATAACTATATAATCCCATATATGCACATATGAAAGAAGAATGTATGCAAGTATGGGTGTGTGTATGTACGTGTGGTGCAACCACTATTCTAGGGTTTTGCAACACTAAGTCAATCTAAACACACCAAATATCCATCTTTGTCATCAACAATCTCAACAATATAAATAATCAATATATGTGTATACGTATTCGTATACATCACCACGAACTGCGGGGGTGCTATACGCCATCCACCCGACTTCTCCCCGTAGATATAAATCTACTCACCTGGTCCTCGCTCGCCGGTGCCGACGTCGCCACGCGCTTGCTTGTCGTCTCGAAGTCCACATGGGGTACCTACATATCATAACGCACCGTATCGCATTAAAATCTGACTCATGACCAAAACGACACACGAATCCCATATAGGTCAAAACCTATGGTTCCTTTCACAAATCAGCCCAAAAACCCTCGACGTCGGCGTACAAACACCAAACCATCGAGAAAAACCCAAACACACTCATTTGCACATTCACAAGCACTAATTATAATATAAAATAGGTTAAAATTCACAAAAACCTCAAACTCACTTTAAAAGCTATTTTTTCCGAAAATCTAGCAAGCAAAATTAACCGTTTTTGTACAAAACTTGACGTTTAAACTAATCTAGCGGCCACAATATCCACTCAATATCATAACCAAGTCATATAAACCATTCCAATAATTTATACTCATCAAAATATATATATTTACAAAACCTAGTTAACAAAATTAGCACAATTTTCCATTTTAACTCAAAACTTGGTGTTTTAATCAACTTTAAATAATTTAACCATTCTAGTGGCCATAATTCTCATTAAAACATATTAACTAAGACACACAACCATTAACTAGATTTTTATCTCACTACTTTATATAAATTAAAAAAATCTAGTTTGCAAAACAAAAATAATTAGGACAATTTAAATGTAGCAATCTAGCAATTGAGCAACAAGATTAGTTTTCTATGGCTTAGCATGATAACTACACTATTAAACCATGATCAATGTTAAAAACCCTCACTTGAATTTCACAAACCCTAATCCTAAAAATCAAACCCTTTTCTAGAATATCCTAAACTAGCAATTACAACCAAATTAACACTTGAATAAAATAGATTATCATAATTAAACAACAATTAGCCATAAGGTTAAGAATTTACCCCACAATTATCTTGAGATCTAACATGAATCTAGCTTCCCAAACTTGCTTCCCTTCACCAAGATCCATACAAGAATGGCTAAGGAAAAATGGGTAAGATTTGTATTTGGAAATTAGTGAGGTTTTAGTAGATTTTTCTTAGGATTTTTGGAGAAAGTATTTGGTCAACATAAAGGTCAAAGCCCATGCCCATTTATCAATTCATTCTCTCTTTATTCTATTCATTTCCTTTTATCAAAGAAGTGGGGTCATAGGGGATGGGGCTGCTGAAAATTCAGCCAAGGAGGGGAATTGGTCTAGTGTGTGTGAGTGTGAGAGATCAAGTAAAGAAATGCCCCCATTTAAAACACCCATTAACTCATTTCCTAATTATTTTTACAAAATAAGCCTTTTTCGTCAATATTTTCTAAAACCGCTTAACAACTTCATTTCATTTCAAAAACCACATGTTAAAATTTTGTTTAATGTTTTATGATGCACAAAATTTGTTTCAACCCATTCCAATTTGTAATTTTCCCTAATTAAATGTATCAGTGACGGCTTAAAATAATATTAAAATAATTAATTTCGGAAAATTTTTCAGAAAATTTGAAATTTCACCAGTGGCTCAATAAACACTAAATACTAGCAATTACATAGCTAGAACATGTATATTTAATTTTTATAATAAAAATATTTGTATTTTGACTTTTTACAGAAAACCTCCTTATTTTACCAATTTTCCGAAATTTCACCGAAACGATTTTCAAAACGTTACAATCTTCCCCCCTTAAAGAAATTCGGTCCCTAAATTTAAATTAAAACTCCCCCCAAATACTAAAACATCTAAGCAAAACCATCAAGTCATCGGGGCTCCGAAATCATAAATATATAAAACAAATCGTAGCGCAGCGCATGCGCATGAAAAATGAGCATATACTCAAAATCAAAACTCCATCCAGCATCCCGCAATCATCGGAGTCATGGTGAAGACACAATATCTAAATCCTAAAATGAAAATCAATGTGATATACATTATTAAAACATCTGGAAGCAATGCATGCCAAATTTTTTTCAAATCGCTGTGCGATGCTCGCAGCACTACACAGTGGCGGACGTCTATTGTAAGAAAATAATTACATATATATATATCCTTTGTTTAATATCCACGTCCCGCCATTTTGAAAGCAATTTCAGAAGGGTTTCCTTTATAAAATGTTTCGTGTCATCTCGGACATGTAGGTAAATACTGAGACTATAGCTCTTCTTTGGAAATCCATTCGATAACTATCAATGCATGCAAAAATATACTCAGGTACTGTCCTGTGACTAGTCCTGCTCAGTACTAAACCAACTAGCAAACATCATAAAATATACTGCTCCAACATAAATCAGTCCCAAATATATATATGAATGCCATGTGCGTCTGGTGCGCACGGAAATCGAAATCCATGAATGTGCCATACATATGCACAGAAACAACATCTAAGTGCATCGGGCGTGCACGAAACATCTGTCAAGGGCAGTAGGTGTGCCTGACAGCAAAACAGGTGCATCTGACATGCACGAAGAATCTCGATTTAGGGCATCTGGTGTGCACCAAAATCGTATCTCATAACATGCGCCCAACATGCGCGAAAACCCAAATCAGGAGCATCCATCATGCACGAAATCATGAAATCCAATATCAAGCGCTGAACGTGCGCAAAATCCAATCAGGTGCACAAGGGCACAAAACAAATATCTAACATCACCATTGAAATCGATGTCCAGTGCAACTGTAGTGCATAAAATGCGTATCACTGCACTGCAAGCATATGTGAACTATACCGAGTGCAAAAACCCAATCTTGTGCGTACATATGGACAAGATCATCTCACTGTATGAAACCCATAAAATCATAAACATGAGAAACCAAGGCACGAAAACGATAACAAGTGCAACAACTGTGCAAAGTCGTAAATACTCAGTAGGTGCAACCATGGTGCATGAAAACAATATCATAAAACTCAATCATCAAAATCAATCATGCAAATAGATCATCCAAAATACTGCAATCAAGTATGGCGGAATAATCCCGCTCAAGTACTTCCTCCAAGAATCTATGGCCAACTGTCGTGGTCACTCATAGCATGTCTCATCGACGATCACGAACTCTGGCCAGCCGGTGTGCGTAACATGACCACTCCTGGGTCCAAGTCTTCTCGTAATTTATTCCAGAAAGGTCCTGTCGAGGTCTCTCCCAAATCTCGTCTCTGCCTAACTGTCCGGAAGTCATCGTCCTTTACTATCTCTGTTTCTTGTTCCGGAACGGCTGCATACTCATCGCGACTCGTTCTGGAAGGTATATCCATATATAACGCCTCGGCAGGCGTATCGCATCTCTGATATCGGCAGAGTGGAACGTCATCTTATCCAGATCTTGTACGAACCTCATACTCCACTTCCTCTAATGTAGACTGCTTTGGACTCGTCTCGTCGTGGCTGTAAGGACTGAGTTCCAACGGCTATCCTCGTATCTGGAGTCTCCTAAGAAATGCATCTCACCACTTGGCATCCGAATGAAGTCGAACCATTTGATCGATTCGCCAAAACCTCATAATCCCCCAAGAGCTCAACATCTTGGGTACAGTTTAATAGTATCGAGTACATACCACAGCATCGGTGGTCCAGCCGTAGAAGGGCAAACCAAAGCCTCACTAATGGTGCCGCGGAACTGCGGCAAACCCTAAGGTTCAATGGCTTACACACGGTCATTAAGTCGAGTTAGGGTTTCATTCTTCTAGAGGGTCCATAGAATTGCTTGCATGTCTTTCCGAATACTTTAAACTTGGAATAGTAGGTCTCTGACATTCGATCGTCTCTGTCAACTCTCAACGTCTCCGCGTGAAGTCGTCTCTGGCTGGAATCAATCTATCTAATGACCTTGCATCGGGAAGCGAACGAACCACATGGTCTACTCATTCATCCTCGGGTGACTAGCGACCTTCTATCATCTCTTAGTACAACTCGTACTGCAATAGCTCCAACATCTTGGGCGATATCTCGTCGTTCGCAGCAATAACTGGCTTACTCGTCTACACGCTGAACAGTACCTCAATCATCAGGAGTAAGCAATACATCAACGGTCGTCAAAATCTGGCTGGCCTCTATCAGTGGCTCGATCCTCTGGTGCTAATCTGCACGTCCAAGTAATCTCATACAGCGATCCATCAAACGCTCATGGCGCGAAAACACAATAAAAAGGCACGTCTCTGCAATCGTGTGTTGCCGGAATTACGCCCTGATCAGTCCTCGTCCGTAACGAGCTCGTGCTGACCGCAACTCTAGCCGTAGCTCTCCCTTCCCGTATTCGTGGCAGTAAAACCATAACTGGTACCGATAAGACTAGATCATAGAAATTAATATAATACTGAACAAGGAAATGTATATCCTAAGGCTTCTTAAGTGGAGTAACGTATCGTAAGTATGCCGCGGAACATACCCACGGTACGTCACTCTACTTTAGTCACCTATTCCATCAACCAAGGGTCATCCTATGCTCCGAAGGTAAACCTAACGCTCTAATACCAACATTGTCACGTCCCGAAGGTACGGAACATGACCGGCACTTAAACTACGAAACGTCTCGAGGCGTACGTAATCTAAGTAAGCCGAAAACCCAGAAATCCAAACCAAGAAAAGTAGTAGAGTGAAGGAAACCAACTTAAAACAAGGAGTTTTAATAGCATAAACCAAATTATGCACTTTAAAAACATCAAGTATTTTCTGAAAATTTCGGCAGAGTCTCTTCTGTAAATACTGGCCCCCAAACGGGATACAACATGAATAGTATACAAATTCACTAAAAAGGCATCCTTAAGCGGGAGCTAGCTCTTCGTCTATCGACGGTCACAACCACACAAGCAATATAATATACAACGCCAAGGGCGAGGATCAAAACTCAAAAGGAACTCAAAACAGCAAGAAAATCCATAGAAATACAACGCGCGACTCTAAGGCCGAAAGAATTAACATTACTGGTCTCTATCTCTAAAATAAATACATGTTTGGTTGATAGAACTTTTAGATACAACAGAATAATAATATACAAGGTATAATGATGGATACGATACAATAAACCCACCTACTAGCAAGTCACCAGCAAAGAAGCGGTACCAGCAAAGCCGTAATGAAACATGTACGGCAAAACCTGCAAGAAACTGTGGCACAACGGGGTGAGTTGCCAACTCGTGAGTAGAAAAACATCTACGAACAGAAATCGCATGAACAACGCAATCCTAGGTCAACGATCATAATATATCCTCAAGTATATAACCAGCAGCCTATAACAATGGCTAGGGTAAATGTATAACCCAAGTGTAATCCCATGTGCCCGTGTCAGTGCCTCAGGTAGCAATATATCATATGGATGATGTATGAATGCATGAAAACAGAATACATGTACTAAAGAAACTGCTTTCATAATTTAGTGAGATTTCCTTTGTATTTTTAAAATGAGGTATCATAATGAAATCAGCATAAACAGTGTCTAGCATCGACACAAAACATAAATCTCAATGTCTCAAAATCTCAGGCTCCGGCTATCCGGACTGGCCCGTATCATCAAATCTCAGTACCTCAATATCTCGAAATCTCAATGTCTCAATCTCAATGTCTAGGGCGCCGTCAGTCCAGACCGGCCCCTACCATCCATCTCAAGACCATGACGGTATCCTCCGGATATCCGACGCGTCGGGTAAAACCACATGTAGGTTGTGCTCCCCTGCCAGGCTCACATCGTCATCACGACGCGCTTCTTGCCCCGGGGTACCTTACCGAGTCCACCATGTACCCGAAACGGTTCCTCCACTCCTCGAACTCGGGTCTCACATGTCGCTCTCAGCACCGAGAAAACACATGATGGACGCACTGAAATATCTTATCAAGGGTAACCTGGTTTTTAAAACAATTACATATTCTCTTTTGAAATACCCATGGTTCCCAAATCCAGAAATCTCATGGAAGTCCGAATCCAAATCATCAATAGCACGTAAAACCATGAATATAGGTATGAGAATCCATGAATGCGACATAACAATGAATAACAGTATGCATGAAGTGACAAGTAATAACTACAATATCTAAGCTGGCATATAAGGCAAGTACACTAATATCATGTCAAAAGTACTAGCTAACAAGCTAAATCAAGCAATAATATTCTCTATGTATACGTGACATGGCAATTACCGATGAAGATGTGTGTAAGCCGGCTAGTAAGTGTACGTGGTACATACGCATCATCGGTAATGGTGCTGGTGTCCTAACAGCATGATATCAATAATGGAATATGCAGTACAATAAGTATGCGATGCGGAGCGAACAGCAATAATGAGCGGGAGCTAAATACTAGACACAATGATAACAAATCTACATTTAATATAAATCTAGTCTAACCACTACACTAAACTATACGGCCGAGCTAACAAGCTAAACTAATGGTAAGGAAACCGCCTAACATCTGAGTCGATACATACATATAGTCGGTGATCCCGCCTCGATAATATCACATCCGATACCATAACGATAATCAATATTCCCAAGTCAAGAGTGCGGATCAAACATCAATATAGCTCGTACGTAAATCCATCGTACAGCATCCCAAATTTGGGTACGAGTCAATATCACATTCATCACTTTGTTCATCTGATATCCTTTTTATGAAAGATCACAATCCAGGGTACTGACCTACGTCTAGTACATTACTAATATCATCAATAAGATCTTGACCTGACTGCTGATCTACAGCCTCAAACAAACCGATATCATCGTCACATATCACAACGAGGTATACACCGCCCAAAGCGACCCATTATAAATATCTTATCATATCATATCCTATCTAATATCACGATCACATGTCAACCATTTTATATATATATATCACTATTTACATGGCATCGTCATCCAAAGATCCGCTATAACATCAGGACGTATCTCAAGTACGAATCCTGCCATATCACCGATCTCACGGTCTCAATTTAAATCTCATCGACTCATCTCAATTCCAAATATTATCCTCAAATCCAGTATGTGAACACATAGTCCCATACCCATGTGAACACATAACTATATAATCCCATATATGCACATATGAAAGAAGAATGTATGCAAGTATGGGTGTGTGTATGTACGTGTGGTGCTACCACTACTCTAGGGTTTCGCAACACTAAGTCAATCTAAACACACCAAATATCCATCTTTGTCATCAATAATCTCAACAATATAAATAATCAATATATGTGTGTATACGTATTCGTATACATCACCACGAACTGCAGGGGTGCTATACGCTATCCACCCGACTTCTCCCCGTAGATATAAATCTACTCACCTGGTCCTTGCTCGCCGGTGCCGACGTCGCCACGCGCTTGCTTGTCGTCTCGAAGTCCACATGGGGTACCTACATATCATAACACACCGTATCGCATTAAAATCCGACTCATGACCAAAACGACATACGAATCCCAGATAGGTCAAAACCTATGGTTGCTTTCACAAATCAGCCCAAAAACCCTCGACGTCGGCGTACAAACGCCAAACCATCGAGAAAAACCCAAACACACTCATTTGCACATTCACAAGCACTAATTATAATATAAAATAGGTTGAAATTCAAAAAAACCTCAAACTCACTTTAAAAGCTATTTTTTTCGAAAATCTAGCAAGCAAAATTAACCGTTTTTGTACAAAACTCGACGTTTAAGCAAATCTAGCGGCCGCAATATCCACTCAATATCATAACCAAGTCATATAAACCATTCCAATAATTTATTCTCATCAAAATATATATATATATATATATATATTTACAAAAGCTAGTAAACAAAATTAGCACAATTTTCCATTTTAGCTCAAAACTTGGTGTTTTAATAAACTTTAAATATTTTAACCATTCTAGTGGCCATAATTCTCATTAAAACATATTAGCTAAGCCACACAACCATTAACTAGATTTTTATCTCACTACTTTATATAAATTTAAAAAATCTAGTTTGCAAACAAACATAATTAGGACAATTTAAATGTAGCAATCTAGCAATTGAGCAACAAGATTAGTTTTATATGGCTTAGCATGATAACTATGTTGCGCCACGGCAGCGCCCCGGCCTCGTACTCGAGGCCAAAATGCGGAATCAAAAATTTTCCTTACTCGGAAACCGGCGCTACCGCGGACAAAGAAAACCCGGATCGTTTACCATTAACCTAATGCTAGCAATCAAGAGATAGGGTGAGAAGTATACCGAGTGATCCGAGTCCTCCGGTCTTCTCTTCATCGTCCCGATCTCCCGCGGAAAGTCTTGTCTCCATATCGTCGCCTCCTCGCCGGAAAGGGCACCACATCGCCTGCGTCTTTTACGGGCTCCCGCCTCAATACCGAGGCAACTCGAGCATGAAGCCGGCAACTCGACATGCTCAAGATGTGCTGTAGAATGTAGTGTAGAAGATGCTTTTCTCATTTGGGGTTTGTTGCCATGGTGATGGAGGAATCAAGAATAGAAAAATGGTGCTTGCATTTTTCTAGCAAGAAAATGAGATCATGAATGAAACTCTCAAGATGAAGCTCTCTCTTCTTCTTCTTCTCTCTTTCTTTTTCCTCTCATGAAAAACTTATCATCTTTTATCAAGTGAGAAGAAGAATGGTGGAGGAAACAATATGAACACAAAAACATGAAGGGAGGTGAGTGTAGGAAAAAGGAGAGGGTGACCATATCCTAACACCATCATCACAATCTCACATCAAGCTTAAAATCAATCCTAATCACCTTTTCAAGAAATGATGATAGAAAAGAAAGGAATATCAAAGATGCTTTCATAATAAATACTTTTACAAATAAAACCTCCACCAAAAGTAATTTGCAAAACTGCAAATTACACCCTCCATCTGAAAAGTCCGGCCGGGAAAGAACAAAGGAAAACCGGCCGGAACGGAATGCAAACTGGCAACTCCAGAAAACTGGTCCCGTAATAAATTACAGGAAAACCCCGATACTGTGCATACACACCCGCATCTGTATTCCGTCCGGATACAAATGCAATGAGACAAAATCTACACTGTACTAAACTAGGACCGGCTTAAGCCAAAGCCGGCTAGTAAAATCCGTTCGATCCTGATCCGTGCAATACCGCACGTATCTGATCGAACCCTGCCATATAACTATACGGCCACTAGTACAAAACTGTCCGATCCTGATCCGTGTAATACCGCACGTATCTGATCGGACCCTGCCATATCTCCATACGGCCTCTACAGCGTTTCGCCCGAAAGCTTGAGTAACTGTAAGTGTGGTGGACTCTAAAGACTCGTCAATACTATGGCTGTGGATTTAACCACTGGCACGTCAGAGGTATAAGCCAATACGTGACGGGCCACCAGCTATTGACCAAAAGGGACGTCGATGAGGAAGCTCACCCCGACACCCAACTGAGCCTGTCAGTGACAATATCCATACAGTCCGGTCCGTTCGTCTATGAGTATCGCATGGCGGGCCTAGGGGGTTGGTAAAAGTCAGACCCCCAAAAGCGGTACAAGTCGTGTCGGAGTGTAGCCCAGAACGCCCTGAGATACTACTGGAATACCTACCAGTAAATCTCCTGCCTCGGCCGAGGGCTTTGCGTAATGGCTCTCCTAGACACAGCGCGACCTCACCCCCAATACCGGGAGAGACGAACCACTGAAGATCCGCTCACTGCCTCCATGTGGCTCGGGACTGTACCCAACTAAAACCTGTTTGCACGACTCCTTTGAGCCGTGGTAGGGTAGTAATCAAAGCACAGTGGGAACTCACACGAGACAAATGACGATCCTCAGGTCGATGAACTAACCTGTACACATGTCACCAGGGAACTGCTATCTGACGTCAGGTATAAGACCAACTAGCAAGTTCCCGGCGAGTCCTGTCCGGTATACTCATAACCCAATGAGCACCTGTATACATCTTAGGTGAACCTACTGACACCAGTGGCTTGTGAGACCGGCCACCGCCCCTCGTCGGGGTCTCGACTGTATACACTAGTCTACTCTGGAGAATCGATGCCCTGTCTCGAAACTCCTACGACTAGGGACCTTTTAAGGATGTGCTTGTAGACTACCAGCTCCCACGTATATGATCGCCATCATACTGCTGGTAGTCAAGCAACAATCCTAGGGGCTCTATCAACGTGTAATAGCGACATGTCAGGTCACCTTAAGCAGTACACGATGATAAAGGTAAACCAGATAGCATACTATCATCTCGAGTAAGACTGTCCTACCGGGATAGGTCCTCCCTCAATCATTGCAATCACGTGCCTGTGATCCAATAATTGACTCTGAGGGCACTATCTCCAACAATCTCCCACTTGCACTCAAGGCTAATTATTGCGATGCCGCATACTCACAGCCCGTGTGATACCGAACACCCAACTCCTCTACTAGTCAGTCTCACAAAGCTCGTTTGCGAAACTATTGCGTTCGAGGAATAGCCTCAGTGAGTGGATCCGCTGTGATGTTTCTTTCTATGTCTCTCTATATCTCAAGTTCGCGGAGAAAGCCATCTCCCGAAATGAGCAATACTTGTCTTAGAATGTCTGGATGTCTGATGGGACCTAGCTCATAAATGAACTTCAAATCCAAACTTCTTAGACTGTATCGTCAACTGAACTTAATCAGTATCCTGCGCCATGCCACCCTCAGTATTGCCTTGGACCACCTGTCCAAAATACTGCCCCTCGTCAGAAGGAAAACTATAACTCTGACAACCTCCTTGTCGTCCATGTCACCTTGGAAGCCTGGAATGATAACTGTCTCCCAAATGAGGCTGTCGTTATCATATCCCTAGAACATCCACTTATGTTCTAAGACTGCTTCCGACTGTTTCTCCAGGATTGGATCAATATCAACTTGTTGCATCTAGTGCAAGAACAACATCTGGTGTGGTACTTGACATCTCATGATTGACTCAATTGCCTAAGCAAGTGATCTGCCAATCATGAGTATCCCTCTCCCCTTTAGTCTATAAGACAACTTTAGAGAGGGTGACTCTATCAACTGCAGGTACACTACTGTGTCAGGAGTCGTCCATTCTAAATACTCATAGAATGCTGTCAGGGTACCCAGATTGGGAAACCACCCAAATCTAGATCTAAAACCATAGATCTAGTAACCAGTATGTCTGATATAATATCCAAGTCCTATGTGGAGAAAACACTGTGTGACGACCAAAGTATAACCGATCGTAGTATAGGAATATCACTTCCTACTACCTTCTCAACAGATCCATCCCTTATTCTGATGACGTCAAACCTATGACTGTCACATCAGAAATAGATGATCTATCTCCGCTACATCTGCTTTAGTCTATAAATAGACATAAGCCTGATGTCCATCAATGCTTCCGCTGCTCCCACTGACTACGACAACCCTCTGGCAGAGTCATATAGACGTGCACTTCTAAAGCTAGTTTAGAACGACGCTATACTCATCCTCCCACCGGGTCTCGCAGCCTGGAACAACAACAATGGCAAGTGTGGGTAAACAAGAACTTCCCTGTCACCGTCCTTGAGGCTACCGGAGTACCTCTCGGGTACCTGAAGTTACCCACCGTATCTGCGGAGTGGCCAATGGAATGTCAAATCAGATTGAATCTTTAGGTTCCTTATTAAATCTTCAGTAATCGTTTGCGGTTCTGGAATTACTTCCAGTTCTACCATACTCCCACTAATGTTTTCTGAAAAAATCCATTTTTATTAAAACTGTGGCGAGTCTAGAACAATATTGCTATTGTTCATCTAGATGGTAGAAAGTCAACCCTCGTCATAGCCTGGGTCAACCCACAAACAGCCATTACAGAAACGTGCCTTGAGTTGTCCAGTGTCTGGTTTTAAGCATAAGCCGGACAACTCCCCGTACCTTAACATCGTTAAGATATGAACTGTTTTATATTCAATATAGAAACAGAGGCACTGATTTAATTGAACCAGATTCAAATCATGCAGCTGTCTCCAGTGCATGTCAAGTAAATGGAGAGAGGCCAATCAGCGTTACTCAACTTAGGAATGCTTCCAATTATGAGTAACCTGAAAGAGAAGCAATTTCTCTTTATCATTACTATCAACTGAATACCATACACAAGTATCTACATCTTCGATCACTTTGAAGAATCCCGATACTTGCAATACTTGGTTCTCTACTGTATTCAAATACCTATAACTCCTCAAAACTTAGACCCTGTGTTTCTACGAAACACATGTCTAAGAACTAGAGAAGTAAAAAGTAAACAGAATATAGTATGAGGACCAACCCCTCTGTCCTAATGGACACTGGACAACATACAATACTCTGTATAAGTCCGCTGAGTCTAACAACTCTTTCACTGTGTGTCGTAGGTTGAAAAACTGTACTTATGGTTAAGAAGAATTACACCGCTGTTTAATGCTCCTTACCTAACCATCCACTGATATAGGTAAATGTCATCGACATAATATCAAAAGGTATATCTCACTCTATGAAAATAGACGTACAGATATATCAATTTGAAATTGGTGCACAACAGCGGATATTCAAAACCAAATATTTGCCGACCGGCAAACAACCCAAGTGACTTCCTCAAATATCACCGATTACAACGAATCCCGATATAATGAGGATGATCACCCAATTCCCAATAACTTACTCCCACTCATCATCTTGTAAAACCATACAGATGTGAGATTCATACCTGGTAAATACATACCCTGGAGTAAGTGTCTAATCGGGAAATCAGTTTTCCATTAACAGTACACAGTGAAACTGAAACATTGAAATGTTTCGTTGGGGTATCCTGGTATTCCTAGTAATGCCTCTTCCATTATCCAGATTCACAACTGTAACCGTATAATTCTTTGCCACTTCTCCAAAACCCTTTATATGTCTTTAGTCATTACCTTCTGTACACCCCTTTAGGCCAAATGGTTTTCTTCCTTCCCTACCGTTCGGCACCAGCCTATGGTTTGGAAGAAGACTATCCAATAAGCATAAAGGGTGTACTGTCCTAATCCTAGGAGCACTCGCATCGCGAGAGAAAGTGAAGATAAAAGACACCTGAATGTACTTTATTCCTATTTCTCCTGAACCAGAATCCATCCCCGAACTGGAACAAGTTCCTTTCGAGTTCGTATATAACCATACGATGGAGTATCCAATAAACTGTGGATCTTCGTAGTGATACGGAGTGTCCTGGAGAAATACAAAGGTGATTTAGGATTGGCGAAGAAATACTTGGTTTGGTCGTGAATATCAGTCGCAATTTATTTTGCCCTCTTACTAATCCCTTTATTTGTCTTAACTTGATACCTTCTGCACACCATCGTTATGCTAATTGGTTTCCTTCATTCCCTACCGGTCGGCACCAGCCTAAGGTTTGGAAGAAGACTATCTAATTTGCGTAATAGGTGTACTATCTCCTAAACCAAGGAGTACTCGCAATGAGAGAAGGTGAAAAGAAAAGGCAACTGAATAATCCTATTCGTTTTCTCCAGAACCAGAAACCATCCTCGAAGTCCTTCGAGTTCGTATATAACCATACGATGGTTTTTGTCCAATGGAAGTGGACGTTCGTAGCAATACGGGGTGTCCTGGAGAAAAGGGTAAAAGTAGGAGTGGCAATGAGGTCTGCAACTCTGACAATCCAAAAGCCTGTGTTAAGAAGGTTCGGTCAACTTGGTCACTGAGTCATAGTCTTAGGGTCGGGTCAATGGTCGCTGCCAAAGAGAGAGAGAAAAGAAACACTCAGCGTGCACTCTAACCTAGATCAGAATGGTTATCACTTTGTCTAATCTGGAAACCTCCCACTGTACCTCAAATTCTCCTCCAAACCTGAAAGAAGAATTAGTCGGGATCACCCGAGGAGTAAACCAACTCATCAGTGGGAATCGGGATCCAACTATCATCGCATGATAACGTGACGGAATCCACTCACGTCACCACACTCCAGAAGGTATGCGCATGCCTGGCAAGTTTCAGTTCTTTTGAAACTCCCGATGTGATTTTTACCCCAAGCGGTTTATGACCTTGACTAGGTCAACAAACCATAAACCGCCAGTCAAGTTCAACCCGTCATTATTCTGGATTGCATTAAACCCACCCGTACGTGCCCTTGACTAGGTCAACAAGGCCGCACGACTGTCTTAACCAATCCCACTTATGCAACAAACAAGTACCACTTAGCTACCGAACACTACGTCTTGACTAGGTCAACAAACGCAGCACGAATACCAAATAATACCTGTAGGAAATGACGGAGGGCTACGGCTGGTTTTTGGCGAAAAACCTTTAACGTAATGAACTTGATATCGTTGAAGGAACTGCATAGCCTTTTATAAAATATAGTGACGAAAACCTTTGCTAAAGAGGTCACTCCCGGTGAAAGGATCTCGGCTCTTTCCCCGTAGAATGAGGTGCAGGATATTCCAACTGAATACCACGATGCAAAGCAAAAGTAATCGGCTATAGTGAAGTTAATGCCCTGACGCAAACTTCTGTCCAAGGGGTCACTCCCGGTGAAGGGATCTCGGCCCTTGCCTCGTCGACTGAGGAGCAGGATATTCCAAATGAATACCACGATGCAAAACAAAAGTGAACGTCCTTGCAATAACAGCTTTTTGAAAAATGTTCCAACAACATCAGAATAGGTTTGTTTAGCTTGCATTGATCCGAATCAACGCAGTCCCATCAATTGATCACACCACAAAGAACGAAAATATACTGACGTACGTATATGCCATCCGCATTCGCCACTGGGTCCCGTCATCACCCGTTAGGTTAGCTGACTAACGGCAGAGCGGGGACTGGACTAGCGCGGATGAAAAACATATACAACATCTACTAATATATATACCAATATATAGTATTTCGCTCAAGACGTGAATAAAATGCAACATCACAGAATGTACAGCATCACAGAACAATACAGATATCTGGAAGCCCCGGGTTTCACAGAGCCGCTGCTGAAACCCGACGTTCCCCTGGTCGTGTGGATAGCCTGTGCAATGAAAACCTAGACCCCTACGGGCGCGGCAAGTCACCCGCCAAAACCTGAAGCGAGGCAGCCCCCTTCAGCACCGTGAATGGACCACCCAGCACTTCACGGAATCCGGTAACTTGGGCACCCCTCCTGGGTCAACCTGTACCCCCTACGAGTGCGTCGAACAGCCCGCCAATTCCAGACTGAAGCCCCCTCCGTCCCAATGCCATGAGATGCGGGCTTGTTGCCCTCCAGAACCCGGCTATCCGTGCACTCCACCGCGGGGCAATCCTAGTACAGAAAGTAAAATATATACATACACCGGGTACATCGACCGCAACCAGGTCGTGCCCCAAAAGAATAATACAAACAGGCAGTGATGGCAGTCCACATGTCGGACGCTCGCCCCGCAATATCAAATGTACATAATACAACAAAACTGCACTAGCATTGCATCCAGGCTATCCCCCACGACCGATCCGCAACAACACAGCATAAACATAGAACATCAACGTGAAAGTCACGTTCGCAAATCCGTCTAACCGGGCTATAGCAGTTAGACGGGATTTACCGATCGAGTGACATTCACGGTCGCAGATATAATGTAAATACTGTGAAAAAATGTGTTTAAAATTTTCCGATTGACCAAAAATTAACAAGTGGGCCCCCAATCAAAACTGTAGCAGTCACAGAAAACTTGGGCCCAAAATTAATATTCCAAAACCCCTAATTACAGCCCATAAGCCCACTGCAAAAAACTAATCACACGATCCCACTAACCTGCGGCGGAAGCGCGGCCAAAAGGGGGTTTTGGCCGCCCTTCCGCGGTCGTACGGAGGAATTGTGTGACCAACTTTTTCCAGTGTTCTTAGAACACCCTGCACATCATTCTGAGACCACCTGAAAAATTTTTAGACTCCAAAAAATTTCGACAGAAACTGATGTGCTAGAAAAATACGGTTTTTGGAAATTTCGGTCGATCGGAAACGCAAACACATCAAACGAAGCTAGGTAAGGTTAATGGCGTGGCTCTGATACCATGTTGCGCCACGGCAGCGCCCCGGCCTCGTACTCGAGGCCAAAATGCGGAATCAAAAATTTTCCTTACTCGGAAACCGGCGCTACCGCGGACAAAGAAAACCCGGATCGTTTACCATTAACCTAATGCTAGCAATCAAGAGATAGGGTGAGAAGTATACCGAGTGATCCGAGTCCTCCGGTCTTCTCTTCATCGTCCCGATCTCCCGCGGAAAGTCTTGTCTCCATATCGTCGCCTCCTCGCCGGAAAGGGCACCACATCGCCTGCGTCTTTTACGGGCTCCCGCCTCAATACCGAGGCAACTCGAGCATGAAGCCGGCAACTCGACATGCTCAAGATGTGCTGTAGAATGTAGTGTAGAAGATGCTTGTCTCATTTGGGGTTTGTTGCCATGGTGATGGAGGAATCAAGAATAGAAAAATGGTGCTTGCATTTTTCTAGCAAGAAAATGAGATCATGAATGAAACTCTCAAGATGAAGCTCTCTCTTCTTCTTCTTCTCTCTTTCTTTTTCCTCTCATGAAAAACTTATCATCTTTTATCAAGTGAGAAGAAGAATGGTGGAGGAAACAATATGAACACAAAAACATGAAGGGAGGTGAGTGTAGGAAAAAGGAGAGGGTGACCATATCCTAACACCATCATCACAATCTCACATCAAGCTTAAAATCAATCCTAATCACCTTTTCAAGAAATGATGATAGAAAAGAAAGGAATATCAAAGATGCTTTCATAATAAATACTTTTACAAATAAAACCTCCACCAAAAGTAATTTGCAAAACTGCAAATTACACCCTCCATCAGAAAAGTCCGGCCGGGAAAGAACAAAGGAAAACCGGCCGGAACGGAATGCAAACTGGCAACTCCAGAAAACTGGTCCCGTAATAAATTACAGGAAAACCCCGATACTGTGCATACACACCCGCATCTGTATTCCGTCCGGATACAAATGCAATGAGACAAAATCTACACTGTACTAAACTAGGACCGGCTTAAGCCAAAGCCGGCTAGTAAAATCCGTTCGATCCTGATCCGTGCAATACCGCACGTATCTGATCGAACCCTGCCATATAACTATACGGCCACTAGTACAAAACTGTCCGATCCTGATCCGTGTAATACCGCACGTATCTGATCGGACCCTGCCATATCTCCATACGGCCTCTACAGCGTTTCGCCCGAAAGCTTGAGTAACTGTAAGTGTGGTGGACTCTAAAGACTCGTCAATACTATGGCTGTGGATTTAACCACTGGCACGTCAGAGGTATAAGCCAATACGTGACGGGCCACCAGCTATTGACCAAAAGGGACGTCGATGAGGAAGCTCACCCCGACACCCAACTGAGCCTGTCAGTGACAATATCCATACAGTCCGGTCCGTTCGTCTATGAGTATCGCATGGCGGGCCTAGGGGGTTGGTAAAAGTCAGACCCCCAAAAGCGGTACAAGTCGTGTCGGAGTGTAGCCCAGAACGCCCTGAGATACTACTGGAATACCTACCAGTAAATCTCCTGCCTCGGCCGAGGGCTTTGCGTAATGGCTCTCCTAGACACAGCGCGACCTCACCCCCAATACCGGGAGAGACGAACCCCTGAAGATCCGCTCACTGCCTCCATGTGGCTCGGGACTGTACCCAACTAAAACCTGTTTGCACGACTCCTTTGAGCTGTGGTAGGGTAGTAATCAAAGCACAGTGGGAACTCACACGAGACAAATGACGATCCTCAGATCGATGAACTAACCTGTACACATGTCACCAGGGAACTGCTATCTGACGTCAGGTATAAGACCAACTAGCAAGTTCCCGGCGAGTCCTGTCCGGTGTACTCATAACCCAATGAGCACCTGTATACATCTTAGGTGAACCTACTGACACCAGTGGCTTGTGAGACTGGCCACCGCCCCTCGTCGGGGTCTCGACTGTATACACTAGTCTACTCTGGAGAATCGATGCCCTGTCTCGAAACTCCTACGACTAGGGACCTTTTAAGGATGTGCTTGTAGACTACCAGCTCCCACGTATATGATCGCCATCATACTGCTGGTAGTCAAGCAACAATCCTAGGGGCTCTATCAACGTGTAATAGCGACATGTCAGGTCACCTTAAGCAGTACACGATGATAAAGGTAAACCAGATAGCATACTATCATCTCGAGTAAGACTGTCCTACCGGGATAGGTCCTCCCTCAATCATTGCAATCACGTGCCTGTGATCCAATAATTGACTCTGAGGGCACTATCTCCAACAAACTACACTATTAAACCATGATCAATGTTAAAAATCCTCAGTTGAATTTCACAAACCCTAATCCAAAAAATCAAACCCTTTTCTAGAATATCCTAAACTACTAATTACAACCAAATTAACACTTGAATAAAATAGATTATCATAATTAAACAACAATTAGCCATAAGGTTAAGAATTTACCCCACAATTATCTTGAGATCTAACATGAATCTAGCCTCCCAAACTTGCTTCCCTTCACCAAGATCCATACAAGAATAGCTAAGGAAAAATGGGTAAGGTTTGTATTTGGAAATTAGTAAGGTTTTAATTGATTTTTCTTGGGATTTTTGGAGAAAGTATTTGGTCAACATAAAGGTCAAAGCCCATACCCATTTATCAATTCCTTCTCTCTTTATTCTATGCATTTCCTTTTATCAAAAGAAGTGGAGACATGGGGGATGGGGCTGCTGAAAATTCAGCCAAGGAGGGGAATTGGTCTAGTGTGTGTGAGTGTGAGAGATCAAGTAAAGAAATGCCCCCATTTAAAACACCCATTAACTCATTTCCTAATTATTTTTACAAAATAAGCCTTTTTCGTCAATATTTTCTAAAACCGTTTAACAACTTCATTTCATTTCAAAAACCACATGTTAAAATTTTGTTTAATGTGTTATGATGCACAAAATTTATTTCAACCCATTCCAATTTATAATTTTCCGTAATTAAATGTATTAGTGACGGCTTAAAATAATATTTAAATAATTAATTTCGGAAAATTTTTCAGAAAATTTGAAATTTCACCAGTGGCTCAATAAACACCAAATACTAGCAATTACATACCTAGAACATGTATATTTAATTTTTATAATAAAAATATTTGTATTTTGACTTTTTACAGAAAACCCCCTTATTTTACCAATTTTCCGAAATTTCACCGAAATGATTTTCAAAACGTTACACAAAGCCCACTAGAATTATCCGTCCGAACATCTTACGTATACAAGTACACGTATGTGATCGAACCCTGCCATAAAGCCATACGGCCTCTACATCGTTTCGCCCGAAGCAGGGAAACCCTCTGTGTAGGACTCTAAAGACTTGTCAATACGATGGCAGTGGATTCAACCACAAGCACGTCAGCAGCACTAGTTCTACGTAACGTTTACCTAGGTATTGAGCGAAAGGCAGGCCGACGAGCAAACTCATCCTGAAAACCCTACTGAGCCTTGCAGTGATAATATCCATACGGTCATGTCCGTTCATCTATGAGTATCGCATATCGAGTCTAAGGGGTAGATAAAGTCAGACCCCTAATAACGTGATATTTAGTGTTGATATGAAATCTATCACCACCTGAGAAACTACCAATCCTAGATTAGTAATTCTCGACTACCTTAGCCAAGGATTTCTGGTGATGGCCACCCGTGCACACCGCGATATCAACCCCCAATACCGGGAGAGACGAATCCCCTGACGATCCGCTCACTACCTCCATGTGGCTCGGGACTGTACATAACTAAAATCTGTTTGCACGACTCCTTTGAGCCGTGGTAGGGTAGAAATCAAAGTACAGTAGGAACTCACACGAGACAAATGACGATCTCAGGTCAATAGACTAACCTGTACACATGTCACCAGGGAACTGCTATCTGGCAATAAGTGTAATACCAACTAGCAGGTTCCCGACGAGTACGTCCGGTGTACTCATAACCCAATGTGCACCTGTATACATCTTAGGTGAACAAACTAACACCAATGGCTTATGAGACCGGCCACCGCCCCTCATCGGAGTCTCGATCCGTATAAACTAGTCTACTCTGGAGTATCGATGCCCAGTCTCGAAACTCCCACAACTAGGGACATTTAAGGATGTGCCTATAGACTACACAGCTCCAACGTATATGATCGCCATCATACTGCTGGCAGTCAAGCAAGAATCCTATAGGCTCTATCAACATGTAATAGTGATCTGTAATGCCACCTAATGCTGTACATGATGATAAAGACAAGCCAGATAGCATACTATCATCTCGAGTAAGATTGTTCTACCGGTATAGGTCCTCCCTCAATCATAATAATCACCTGCCTGCGACTATGATAATTGCCTTGAGGGCACTATAGCCAACACGTTCTAGCGAGGAAACCTTATCGTTATTTGATGGAAAAAAATTGTTTTGAGGAAAAAAATTGTTGCAGTGTGCAAAGTTGTTCGTCGGATTCTGAAAAGCTTGGGGTTGGAAAGGCTTCTGAAATTGTTGTTGAGCTTGTTGTTGAGGAGGAAAAGGCCTCTATAAGTTGTTTTGGCCTAGTTTTGATTCCAGGCGAAATTGGGATGGTTCCTCCAAACGGGATTGTATGTGGAAGAGTATGGATCATTTCTTAGCCTTTGCTGAAATGCAACATTAACCCGATCTTGTCCTTGAGATGGTGGATTGTAAGGTCACACTTCGGTCAAATGAGATGGATCCGAACAACAAGCACAAATGGTACGAGGGGAAGAACAGGGGCAGGAGAAGGGGATGAGAATTTGCTCTCAATTGCATCCAGTTTCCGCGTGATTGCAGCCATCTCGGCCTTCATTGCAATTGAGATGTCGAGTTGATGAACTCCTGTCCTAGAGAGACCTGAAGAAGAAGAAGAAGAAGTTGAGGTGTTCGGTCGGGTGCTCTCCCACTGCAGCGTTTGCTCCGCAAGATCGTCAAAGAATTGTGAAGCCTCCTCATCAGATTTTGACAGGAAGTGGCCCTGACAGATGGTATGCATCAACTGTCAGGTTGCTGGATTCAGGCCCTCGTACAGAGTTTGGAAAAGTTTCCATTTCTCTATACCGTGATGAGGACACTGAACAAGGAGGTCCTTGTACCGGTCAAAGCATTTCTAAAAAGGTTCGATTGGAAGCTGGGTGAATTGATTTATTTCGTTTCGGATCCGTGCGGTCATATTATTCGGCTAGAAATTTTTTAGAAACGCTTTTACAAACTCATCCAAACTGGTTATCGAATGAGATGCAGTGCTATACAGCCACTTTTCTGCGGGGTCACACAGAGTGAAAGGAATAACTCGTAGCCGTATAACATCATCAGACAGTTGGGTTGTCTTCATCATCGCACATACGTTCTGGAATTTGTTGATGAAGATGTAGGCATCTTCGGATTCAAGCCTGTGAAATTTGGGAAACATGTTGATGAAGTGGGGCTTAATTTTGAAATTATCCCCATTGGCCGGTGGAAGTGAAAGACAAGTCGGAAGTGCAGCGCGGGTAAGATAGAAACGATCCTGGAGCGCGATCCGCTGTAGCACATCAACAAGAGGAGGTCGTGGGTTATTCACACCTAATGGAAGTGGAATTATTCCCGGGGGAGGTAAAGTGATGTTAGGTGGAAATCCTGACATCTTGGAAGAAGAATTTGGTGACGGTGAAAGTTAAGGTGTAGATGTATGAACTGAATCGTGGTCAACGTCGGAGTTGGCCGGCAAAGGTAAGGGTGAAAGAGGCATGAAAGGAGTTTTGAAGTCGGAGTCAATCGTATAGTCCATAGCGACTAATGAAATGCGGACTAAACAGGCACTACGGTCCCTAGCCCAAACGGATATACACTAAACGAGTTTAGTGTAGTCAAAGCGTAGAATGTGAGGGTAAGAAAACGTAAATGGAGAGAAATTCGGCGAAGGTGGTAAAAGTGGAGAATTTGTGTTTGTTGCGTAAGAATGCGAGAATGAAATGACAGTTCAACAAACACAATCATAAATGCATAATCACAAATGCACGATCAATACCTAGACTAAGGTCCTCTAAGTCCACTAGACCTGGTCCTAACTGTTCCAAAGCGACAAATTGTGAGATAACCCTCAAATCGCCTCTTCACAGCCAGTTGTGGCCATGTAAGCATAAGTGAGGTAAGGAAGGTTCATCTCACGAATCACTGTGAGACGGGCCTTTTAAAGTTACCTCCTCACTTGTCTAGCCTAGGCACCACAAAAGTCTTGTTTAGATAAACGACCGAATGCCCACAATCTTTCTTTGTCCTATTGAGCGCGACAGGTCCTTAATTGGCTGAGTCTAGATATTTTTTATTAAGCTTGAGGTGACACTTATGCAATTAGTGATTTCCGGGTGTTCAGACCATAATATTGCATTTTTCATTCCCCTATTCTTATCCGTTTTATAAATAAACAGGTACTCTTGACGCGCGTTTGTTGCATATTACAGGATACAGGCTCTTGGAGATACAGTGAAAAAGACGAAAGTTGACACAGAAAAGGGACTTTTGACCAACAAGTAGACGAATCCTAGTCAAACCTAGATGAAGAACAGTGCAAGGTCCAAAATGTCGAGGCAAACGGTTAAAAGATGCTACAAGTTTTCACTGAAGATCCGGAAATGACCAAGAACCCAAATAGAGAAATGTACTGAAGAAACAGAGAGGAAAAGACACCCTAAAGCATACCCTGAAGTTTGGTGAGCTGAGCTCACCAAAGGGCCACGGAATCGCGGCCCAAGGCCTACATTTGCCGCGGTTCCGCGGCCGTATAGTGCCCGTGTCGGTGTATTTTTCTCGTGTCGGTGCGTCGGTGCGGGGGTTTGGATTTTACGTGGGCAAATCTGTAATTGCACATGTGCGAATCCCGTAATCCTAAATTCTCCTGTTTACTTATAAATTGTAATCGAAAATTGTAAAACCCTATACCTCTTTTCAATAAATAAAATTCAGAATTGTTGGGAGTAAATTTCAGATTTGTTCTGTATTCTCGCTTGGAGGGAGCCATCAAATCAGTAAGTAATTTTATTTCTTTGCTTTTTATTCTCTTTTAATTACTATGTTTTATCATCCCCTTATGAGCGAGTAATCTCCTCGCTTGTTAGGGTTAGCCTTAGGGAAAGGTTTGAGAGATGAGATCTCTCACCCCTTTCATGCCAACCACACCTAAGAGTTAGAACTCCATGCATGCACGCACAACCGCTCCCTACGGCATCCTACCCCTTGAGGTAACGATGAACCGTAGTAAAAAGGGCCGGTTGCGCGCGTTTTCCATGGAGGTTAGGGTAATTATCGATAAAGAAAGGATACGAATCTAGAGGAAGAAACATCTTCCCAAAATATTCTTATCCACTTTATGGATAATTACTGTAACATCTAATAGATCAATAATAAGGCATTGAAAGCTGTGAGGAAACCTTAAATCTCCAAACATCCCCTAAACCTAACCCTAGCGAGACTTTAAATTAGATTAACTTAGTTTATTAATAGATCTAGGTTTTAGATTTAATCAATCCAAACAACATTTAGAATCAACTCATAAAAACACATTTAGAAAATTACCCATCTCTGTGGATCGATCCGTACTCACCGGCTAGCTGCAAAGCGACACCGTTTCTGATTGCGGTAAACACAAATTTTTGGATTAATCAAATGGCGCCGTTGCCGGGGATGGCGTAAAAATTCTTTCGTGTAATTTCGGGTTGATATAAATTTTAAAAATTATAAAAATATGAAAATAATAAAAAATAAAAAAATTTATCAATTTTTATCTGTTTGAAGGGTGTATCTTTTGAATCTTGCAGGAACAGCGAAGAATCGCAGATCTGAAGATTTACAGAAGGCAAATCAAGAAAAATCACTCAGAACAGAGGAGGATTGGGACAAAAGAGCAATACAAATTTTTTCAGGAGCTGATCTCCTCCTTCCACCGCGCTTCCGCGGCAAAAGTGGGCCCAAGGTCGCGGTTCCGCGGCCTTTTAAGCTCTTCTCTGTGTAAAAATTGCATGGTTAGTTTTCTACTTCTTCCCTCTGCAACCTACCATATATCTCTCTGTAAAAATTTTCTGCAGGAATTCTTTGTGCTAAAAAATTCTTTCTCCCCTTTCAAAATAACAGATTTTCTGCAGGTTTCTTTGCGCCGCGCTAAAAATTGATTGCAAGTGAATTTTATTGTTTGGCATATTTTAATTGGACTTTAAGGGGCTAATTGACCAAATTCAGATTGGGTGGGGATTTCATCACCCTTCCTAGGACCACAGAAATCACTTTAAAGCATTTGCATCGACCACAATTAATTAAAAAAATACTAGACGCAGACCTAAGGACATCGAGCTCAATAGGAAAAGGACTAGTATAGGCATCGACCGTTTATCCTAACTGACTTTGCGGTGTCTAGGCTAGTGGTTTTTAATTAGGCCCACTACTGTGGTTCCTTCCCACTTACCTGGCCGTACTTGTCGGTGAAGAGGCGTTTTGAGGTTCTATTTCTAGCCCTAGTTAGGAGCTGTCTAGCAGACCTAGGTGACCCTAGATCTAGGCCTGATTGTGCATGTGTGGTTGATACATTTGTGTCACGAGTCCCTTTTCAAAAACTTCTTTGCAAAACTCTCCCATAAACATAAAAGAAAAAAAAGAAAAAATATTTTCAAAACTTGCAACTTGTCGCTAAGAAAACTTGCAACTCACTTCCACCACTTCCCTCCATTGACGTTATCTTACCTCCACATTCTGTTATTCTATTTTTCTGACTACACTACTCTTTTAGTGTATGTCACTTTGGACTAGGGAAACTAACGCCCGATTAGTCCGTGTTTCGTTGGTACCGACCGACGAACCTTTCGACACCGAAGTCGAAATTCCCTCCATTTCCTTACCTCCACCTTCAAATTCTTCTTTCGAAGGTATGTCGGGACACGACCCCAACGATACCTTACCGACAGGAATGATTCCACCTCCGTTAGGTGCGAATAACCCGAATCTTCCGCCTGTCGTAGCGCCCGCACGAGTTGCGCTCCAGGATCTCTTCTACCCCGTCCGCACTTCTTTACCTACCTGTCTTTCACCCCCACCGGCAAATGGGGACAACTTTGAAATAAAACCACATTTCATCAATATGCTGCCAAAATTTTATGGTTTGGAATTGTCACGACCCGAGAATTTCGACTCGTGACCGGCACTTAACCACGCAACGTCTATAGGCGTAACGCGGCTAAGTAAGCCGAACCCAGAAATCAAAACCAATAAATATAGAGTGATTTAAAACATTTTCGTAAAAACAGTCGTGCATGTCCGAAAAACATTTTATTAATTTAGTAGAAATCCTTTTAAGTTCAAGAGTTATAACTTTTATAATTTTGGCAACATTTCCTTTTTAAACATTTGCCCCGCAAGTCGGGCAAAAGGAATGTGTAGCAGAAATGACAAGTGAAATGAATAAAGCATCACAATATGATATACGACGCCGTAGCGAAGAATACACAGTAAAGCAAGGACAATATCACAAAAGGTAAGACTGCATAAAATAAAGCCGGCTTACACGCGAGCTCGACACCAGAGTATAAAATCATACACATCGTCCTCACAACTGTCTCTAAGTCAATACAGAAAGGTAGATGGAGAATACTAGATGCATCAATATACAACTGAAGGATAACAGATACCATACAAAAACCCACCTAACAGCAAAAGGCTAACTCGCCTCAGCAATGGTATCTATGCCAAAAGATGCGGTAAACAGCCAGCCGTGACTACTCCCAAGGGAAACCTGCAAATACTGTGGCACAACGGGGGTGAGTTGCCAACTCGTGAATAGAGATAACATATAAAGGTGATCGCGAGCATGCACATATAGCGCGGCTCTACTAATGCCAGCAGATGATGTCAATGCATGCCAACAGTGGATGCAATAGTAATGCAAGTGCTCTATCAGGTAAATGCTACAGGATGAGGTATATAGTAATCAATACTGAGCATGGGATAAATAACATCTACATGGATATGTCAACACGGAAAGCAATAATCGGTGCCTCAGACTGCACCCAAATCCTAAATACACTCAGGCGCCGGCACACCCATCGGCCCTCAAATCCTGTACATCTCTGAGAAATCACGAGTGCCCAACATCGGCACCCAAAATATCATAAAATACTCGTGTCCAGCATCGGCACGCAAATCCTCGTATATCGGGCTCCGTCAGTCCGGATCGGCCCACGCGGTCCGTCTGCGGTGTCGGCCCTCGGCCCCGGCAGTACGGATCATCCCGCATCCATCTCTCGACTCTGGTCAGTATCCTCCGGACAACTGCCAGGTCTAACCAATAATCGGTAGGTACTCGCCCGCCTCCAGGCTCAATCGGCAAAACCTATCGATCATCTCGCCGAGGGGAACCATACCGGGCCCACCACGAACCCGCAGACGTGTCATCCACTCCTCGAATCGGGTTTCAAGTGTAAGTGCACGGCGGCGCCCCGGCCGTCAATCCGACGCCGGAATGCGGAAGCGGTGAATAACTAAAATTTTGCGGACTTTGCAAACCGGCACCACCGCGCACTAAACTCCGGATCGAACCATTAACTAGTCTAAGCTATCTACAAGAAAGGGAATAGAGATATACCGACGATCCAAGTCCTCCTGTCTTCTCGTCATGGTCCCGATCTCCTGCGGAATGTTCCGTCTCCTCCTCGTCGCCGGAAGTGCACCACGTCGCCTACATCGTTTACGGGCTCCCACCTCAATGCCGAGGCAACTCGGGCACGAAGCCGGCTACTCGACGTGCCCAAGATTCGTTGTAGAATGTGTAGTAGAGGATTGTGTCTCATTTGGGGTTATGGAGTTGTGCCATTTTGTGGAGGAAAAGAGAGCTTGGAGAGAGGTGAGAAAAATGGAGCATACTCAAGAAGGAATGTATCATATTTTTCTCCACACATCAAATGAAATGAATCCCATTCCCTCCAAGGAATGGCCGGCCCCCCCCTTCATGTGTGATTGGAGAGAGAGAGAGAGAGCAAGGTCAAGGGGTGGGTGGAAGCAATGATGCAAGAGGGCATCATGAAAGAATATGATCACAAGCAAAAACCACACACAACCACAACCATCATCAACAACCATGATGCTAACAAAGTCAAGCCATCATGAAGTATGAAGTCAAGCAAGTCAAAGGAGGGTGCTATCATGATACAACAAAATACAAAGACCCCCTTCCACAAATGCCTATTTGCAACAATGCAAATAAGCCCTCCTCCACCAATCTTCGGCCAATGAACGGAACAATGGAAATCGGCCGAAACGGAAAGCAAACTGGCAACTCCAGAAAACTGGTCCCGTAATAAATTACAGGAAAACCCCGATACTGTGCATACACACCCGCATTTGTATTCCGACCGAAATACAAATGCAATGAGACAAAATCTACACTGTACTATACTAGGATCCGGCTTATACCAAAACCGGCTAGTAATATCTGTTCGACCCTGATCCGTGCAATACCGCACGTATCTGATCGAACCCTGCCATATAACCATACGGCCTATAGTACAAACTGTCCAATCCTGATCCGTGCAATACCGCACGTATCTGATCGGACCTTGCCATATCTCCATACGGCCTCTACAACCTTTCGCCCGAAAGCTGAGTAACTGAAATGTGGGGGACTCTAAAGACTCGTCAACACCTTGGTTGTGGATTTAACCACTAGCACGTCAGAGGTATAAGCCAATACGTAACGGGCTACCAGGTACTGACCAAAAGGGATGTCTGTGAGCGAACTCAGCCTGACAACCCTACAGAGCCTGTCAGTGACAATATCCGTGCAGTCCGATCCGTTCGTCTATGAGTATCGCATGGCGGGCCTAGGGGGTTGGTAAAAGTCAGACCCCCAAAAGCGGTACAAGTCGTGTCGGAGTGTAGCCCAGAACACCCTGAGATACTACTGGAATACCTACCAGTAAATCTCCTTGCCTTGGCCAAGGACTTTGTGTAATGGCTCTCCTAGACACAGCACGACCTCACCCCCAATACCGGGAGAGACGAACCCCTGAAGATACGCTCACTGCCTCCATGTGGCTCGGGACTGTACCCAACTAAAACCTGTTTGCACGACTCCTTTGAGCCGTGGTAGGGTAGTAATCAAAGTACAGTGGGAACTCACACGAGACAAATGACGATCCCCAGGTCGATGAACTAACCTGCACACATGTCACCAGGGAACTGCCATCTGACGTCTGGTATATGACCAACTAGCATGTTCCCGGCGAGTCCTGTCCGGTGTACTCATAACCCAATGAGCACCTGTATACATCTTAGGTGATCCAACTGACACCAGTGGCTTGTGAGACCGGCCACCGCCCCTCGTCGGGGTCTCGACTGTATACACTAGTCTACTAATGGAGTATCGATGCCCAGTCTCGAAAATCCCACGACTAGGGACCTTTTAAGGATATGCTTGTAGACCCCCAGCTCCCACTTATATGATCGCCCTCATACTGCTGGTGGTCAAGCAAGAATCCTAGGGGCTCTATCAACGTGTAATAGCGACGTGTCATGTCACCTAAAGCAGTACACGATGATAAAGGTAAACCAGATAGCATACTATCATCTCGAGCAAGACTGTCCTACTGGGATAGGTCCTCCCTCAATCATTACAATCACTTACCTGTGACCTAATAATTGACTCTGAGGGCACTATCTCCAACAATCTCCCACTTGCACTCAAGGCTAATTATTGCGATGTCGCATACTCACAGCCCGTGTGATACCGAACACCCAACTCCTCTACTAGTCAGTCTCACAAAGCTCGTTTGCGGAACTATTGCGTTCTAGGAATAGCCTCAGTGAGTGGATCCGCTTAGTTGTTTCTTTCTATGTCTCTCTATATCTCAAGTTCGCGGAGAAACCTATCTCCCGAAATGAGCAATACCTGTCTTAGAATATGTCTGGATGTCTGATGGGACATAGCTCATAAATGAACTCCAAATCCAAACTTCTTAGACTATATCGTCAACTGAACTTAATCAGTATCCTGCGCGCCATGCCTCCCTCAGTATTGCCTTGGACCACCTGTCCAAAATACTGCCCCTCATCAGAAGGAAAACTATAACTCTGACAACCTTCTTGTCGTCCATGTCACCTTGGAAGCCTGGAATGATAACTGTCTCCTGAATGAGGCTGTCGTTATCATCTCCCTAGAACATCCACTTATGTTCTAAAACTGCTTCCGACTGTTTCTCCAGGATTGGATTAATGTCAACTTATTGCATCTAGTGCAAGAACAACATCTGGTGTGGTACTTGACATCTCACGATTGACTCAATTGCCTGAGCAAGTGATCTGCCAATCATGCCCGTCCCTCTCCCCTTTAGTCTGTAAGACACCTTTGGAGAGGGTGACACCATTACCTGCAGGTACACTACCGTGCCAGGAGTCGTCCATCCTAAATACTTTTAGAACGCTGTCAAGTACCCTGATTGGGAAACCACCCAAATCTAGATCTAAGACCATAGATCTAGTAACCAGTATGTCTGATATAAAATCCATTTCCTTTGTGGAGAAACAACTGTGTGACGACCAAACTATAACCGATCGTAGTGTAGGAGTTTCCTTTCCTACTCTGTGTATATCATCCAAATACCAGAATATCACACCCTACTACCTTCTCAACAGATCCATCCCCTATTCTGATGAAGTCAAACCCATGACTGTCACGTCAGAAATAGATGATCTTTCTCCACTACTTCTGCTTTAGTCTATAAATAGACATAAGCTACTTGTCCACCAATGCTTCCGCTGCTCCCACTGACTACGACAACCCTCTGGCAGAGTCATATAGACGTACACTTCTAAAACTATTTTAGAACGACGCTATACTCATCCTCCCGCCGGGTCTCGCAGCCTGGAACAACAGCAATGGTAATTGTGGGTAAACAAGAACTTCCCTGTCACCGTCCTTGAGGCTACCGTAGTACCTCTCGGGTAGCTGAAGTTACCCACCTTATCTGCGGAGTGGCCAATGGAATGTCAATCCAGATTGAATCTTTAGGTTCCTTATCAAATCTTCAGTAATCGTTTGTGGTTCTAGAATCACTTCCAGTTCTACCATACTCCCACTACTGTTTTACTGAAAAAATCCATTTTTATTAAAACTGTGGCGAGTCTAGAACAATATCGCTATTGTTCGTCCAGATGGTAGAAAATCAACCCTCGTCATAGCCTGGGTCAACCCACAAACAGCTATTACAGAAACGTGCCTTGAGTTGTCCAGTGTCTGGTTTTAATCATAAACCGGACAACTCCCCGTACCTTAACATCGTTAAGATATGAACTGTTCTATATCATATATAGAACCAGAGGCACTGATTTAATTGAACCAGATTCAAATCATGCAACTGTCTCCAGTGCATGTCAACTAAATGGAAGGAGGCCGATCATCGTTACTCAACTTAGGAATGCTTCCATTTATGAGTAACCTGAAAGAGAAGCAATTTCTCTTAATCACTACTATCAACTGAATACCATATACAAGTATCTACATCTTCGATCACTTTGAAGAATCCCGATACTTGCTACACCTGGTTCTTTACTCTATTCAAATACCTATAACTTCTCCAAATTCGGACCCTGTGTTTCCACGAAACACTTGTTTAAAAACTAGAGAAGTCATAAGTAAACCGAATATAGTACGAGGACCAACCCCTCTGTCCTAATGGACACTGGACAACATACAATACTCTGTATAAGTCCCTTGAGTCTGATAACTCATTCACTGTGTGTCGTAGGTTGAAAACTGTACTTATGGTTAAGAAGAATTACACCGCTGTTTAATGCTCCTTACCTAACCATCCACTGATATAGGTAAATGTCGTAGACATAATTTCAGAAAGGTATATCTCACTCTATGAAAATAGACGTACAGATATATCAATTTGAAATTGGTGCATAACAGCGGATATTCAAAACCATATATTTGCCGACCGGCAAACAACCCAGGTGATTTCCTCAAATATCACCGATTACAACGAATCCCGATATAATGAGGATAATCACCCAATTCCCAATAACTTACTCCCACTCATCATCTGTAAAACCATATAGATGTGAGAATCGTACCTGGTAAATACATACCCTGGAGTAAGTATCTAATCGGGAAATCAGTTTTCCTTTAACATTACACAGTAAAACTGAAACATTGAAATGTTTCGATGGGGTATCCTGGTATTCCTAGTAATGCCTCTTTCAGATTCATGACTGTAACCGTATAATTCTTTGCCACCTCTCCAAATCCCTTCATATGTCTTTAGTCTTTACCTTCTGCACACCCCTTTAGGCCAAATGGTTTTCTTCCTTCCCTACCGTTCGGCACCAGCCTATGGTTTGGAAGAAGACTATCCAATAAGCATAAAAGGTGTACTGTCCTAATCCTAGGAGCACTCGCAACGCGAGAGAAGGTGAAGATAAAAGACACCTGAATGTACTTTATTCCTATTTCTCCTGAACCAGGATCCATCCCCGAACTGGAACAAGTTCCTTTCGAGTTCGTATATAACCATACGATGGAATATCCAATAAACTCTGGATCTTCGTAGTGATACGGAGTGTCCTGGAGAAATACAAAGGTGATTTTAGGATTGGCGAAGAAATACCTGGTTTGGTCGTGAATATCTGTTGCAATTTACTTTGCCCTCTTACTAATCCCTTGCTTTGTCTGAACTTAATACCTTCTGCACACCATCGTTATGCTAATTGGTTTTCTTCATTCCCTACCGGTCGGCACCAGCCTAAGGTTTGGAAGAAGACAATCCAATTTGCGTAATAGGTGTACTACCCCTAAACCAAGGAGTACTCGTAACCTGAGAGAGGGTAAAAGGAAAAGACAACTGAATAATCCTATCCGTTTTCTCCAGAACCGGAAACCATCCTCGAATAAATTCTTTCGAGTTCGTATCTAACCATACGATGGTTTTGTCCAATGGAAGTGGACGTTCGTAGTAATACGGGGTGTCCTGGAGAAAAAGGGTAAAAGTAGGAGTGGCAATGAGGTCTGCAACTCTGACAATCCAAAAGCCGGTGTTTAAGAAGGTTCGGTCAACTTGGTCACTGAGTCAAAGTCTTAGGGTCGGGTCAATGGTCGCTGCCAAAGAGAGAGAGAAAAGAAACACTCAGCGTGCACTCTAACCTAGATCAGAATGGTTACCAATTTATCTAATCTGGAATCCTCCCACTGTACCTCAAATTCTCCTCCAAACCTGAAAGAAGAATTAGTCGGGGTCACCCGAGGAGTAAACTAACTCATCAGTGGGAATCGGGATCCAACTATCATCGCATGACAACGTGACGGAATCCGCTCACGGTATCATACTCCAGAAGGTATGCGCATATCTGGCAAGTTTCAGTTCTTTTGAAACTCCCGATGTGATTTCTGCCCCATGCTCTTATGACCTTGGCGAAGGTCAACAAATCATAAGTCACATGTCAAGTTCTACCCGTCATTATCCAGGTTAATTTGAATCCACCCGTACAAGCCCTTGACGAAGGTCAACAAGGCTATACGACTGTCCCAAACCAACGCATCTATCTATGCAGCAGAAAGGTAACAAGCAGCTACCATACACTATGCCTTGACGAAGGTCAACAAACATAGCATGAATACTACGTGCTACCCGTCTGAAACGACGGAGGGCTACGAATGGTTTCTGGCGAAAACCTTTAACGTAATGAACTTGATATCGTTGAAGGAACGGATAGCTTTTTGAAAATATAGTGACGAAAACCGTTGCTAAAGAGGTCACTCCCGGTGAAGGGATCTCGGCTCTTTCCCCGTAGAATGGGGTGCAGGATATTCCAAATGAATACCACGGTGCAAAGAAAAAGTAATCGGCTATAGTGAAGTTAATGCCCTGACGCAAACTTTTGTCCAAGGGGTCACTCCCGGTGAAGGGATCTCGGCCCTTGCCTCGTCGACTGAGGAGCAGGATATTCCAAATGAATACCACGATGCAAAACAAAAGTGAACGTCCTTGCAATAACAGCTTTTTGAAAAAGTGTTCCAACAACATCAGATTAGGTTTGTTTTTAACTTGCATTGATCCGAATCAATGCAGTCCCATCAATTGATCACACCAAAAAGAACGAAAATATACTGATGTACGTATATGCCATCCGCATTCGCCACTGGGTCCCGTCATTACCCGTTAGGTTAGCTTACTAACGACAGAGCGGGGACTGGACTAGCGCGGATGCAAAACATATACAACATCTACTAATATATATACCAATATATTATATTCGCTCAAGGCGTGAATAAAATGCAACATCACAGAAATGTACAGCATCACAGAAACAATACAGATATCTGGGATCCCCGGGTTTCACAGAGCCGCTGAAACCCGACGTTCCCCTGGTCGTGTGGATAGCCTGTGCAATGAGAATCCTAGACCCCTACGGGCGCGGCAAGTCACCCGCCAAAACCTGAAGCGAGGCAGCCCCCTTCAGCACCGTGAATGGACCACCCAGCACTTCACGGAATCCGGTAACTTGGGCACCCCTCCTGGGTCAAACCTGTACCCCCTACGAGTGCGGCGAATAGCCCGCCAATCCTAGAGTGAAGACCCCTCCGTCCCAATGCCATGAGATGCGGGCTTGCTGCCCTCTAGAACCCGGCTATCCGGGCACCCCTCCGCGGGGTAATCCTAGTACAGAAAGTAAAATATACATACAACGGGTACATCGACCGCAACCAGGTCGTGCCCCAAAATAATAATACAAACAGGCAGTGACGGCAGTCCACATGTCGGACGCTCGCCCCGCAATAACAAATGTACATAATACAACCACAACTGTACTAGCATTGCATCCAGGCTATCCCCCACGACCGATCCGCAACATCACAGCAAATACATAGAACATCAACGTGAAAGTCACGTTCGCAAATCCGTCTAACCGGGCTATAGCAGTTAGACCGGATTTACCGATCGAGTGACATTCACGGTTGCAGATATAATGTAAATACTGTGAAAAATGTGTTTAAAATATTCCGATTGATCAAACTTTAACAAGTGGGCCCACAAAGAATACTGTAGCAGTTAAAGAAAACCTGGACCCAATTTTAATATCCCAAAACCCCTAATTTAAGCCCAGAAGCCCACTGTAAAAACCCAACCCACTGATCCCTGTAGACTGCGGCGGAAGCGCGGCCAAACGTGGGTTTTGGCCGCCCTTCCGCGGTCAAGTAAGAAGATTAGTGCGTCGAATTTGAACAGTGTTCTTAGAATTTCTAGCACAGTACTTTTATGCAACCTGAAAAATTTTTGGAGACAGAAAAATTTCAACAGAAACTGTCGTGGGTGTATTGGGGTTTTCGGACATTTCGATCGATCGGAACAGAAAAACACATTACACAAAGCTAGACTAAGTTAATGGGGAGGCTCTGATACCACTGTATGTGCACGGCGGCGCCCCGGCCGTCAATCCGACGCCGGAATGCGGAAGCGGTGAATAACTAAAATTTTGCGGACTTTGCAAACCGGCACCACCGCGCACTAAACTCCGGATCGAACCATTAACTAGTCTAAGCTATCTACAAGAAAGGGAATAGAGATATACCGACGATCCAAGTCCTCCTGTCTTCTCGTCATGGTCCCGATCTCCTGCGGAATGTTCCGTCTCCTCCTCGTCGCCGGAAGTGCACCACGTCGCCTACATCGTTTACGGGCTCCCACCTCAATGCCGAGGCAACTCGGGCACGAAGCCGGCTACTCGACGTGCCCAAGATTCGTTGTAGAATGTGTAGTAGAGGATTGTGTCTCATTTGGGGTTATGGAGTTGTGCCATTTTGTGGAGGAAAAGAGAGCTTGGAGAGAGGTGAGAAAAATGGAGCATACTCAAGAAGGAATGTATCATATTTTTCTCCACACATCAAATGAAATGAATCCCATTCCCTCCAAGGAATGGCCGCCCCCCCCCTTCATGTGTGATTGGAGAGAGAGAGAGAGAGCAAGGTCAAGGGGTGGGTGGAAGCAATGATGCAAGAGGGCATCATGAAAGAATATGATCACAAGCAAAAACCACACACAACCACAACCATCATCAACAACCATGATGCTAACAAAGTCAAGCCATCATGAAGTATGAAGTCAAGCAAGTCAAAGGAGGGTGCTATCATGATACAACAAAATGCAAAGACCCCCTTCCACAAATGCCTATTTGCAACAATGCAAATAAGCCCTCCTCCACCAATCTTCGGCCAATGAACGGAACAATGGAAATCGGCCGAAACGGAAAGCAAACTGGCAACTCCAGAAAACTGGTCCCGTAATAAATTACAGGAAAACCCCGATACTGTGCATACACACCCGCATTTGTATTCCGACCGAAATACAAATGCAATGAGACAAAATCTACACTGTACTATACTAGGATCCGGCTTATACCAAAACCGGCTAGTAATATCTGTTCGACCCTGATCCGTGCAATACCGCACGTATCTGATCGAACCCTGCCATATAACCATACGGCCTATAGTACAAACTGTCCAATCCTGATCCGTGCAATACCGCACGTATCTGATCGGACCTTGCCATATCTCCATACGGCCTCTACAACCTTTCGCCCGAAAGCTGAGTAACTGAAATGTGGGGGACTCTAAAGACTCATCAACACCTTGGTTGTGGATTTAACCACTAGCACGTCAGAGGTATAAGCCAATACGTAACGGGCTACCAGGTACTGACCAAAAGGGATGTCTGTGAGCGAACTCAGCCTGACAACCCTACAGAGCCTGTCAGTGACAATATCCGTGCAGTCCGGTCCGTTCGTCTATGAGTATCGCATGGCGGGCCTAGGGGGTTGGTAAAAGTCAGACCCCCAAAAGCGGTACAAGTCGTGTCGGAGTGTAGCCCAGAACACCCTGAGATACTACTGGAATACCTACCAGTAAATCTCCTTGCCTTGGCCAAGGACTTTGTGTAATGGCTCTCCTAGACACAGCACGACCTCACCCCCAATACCGGGAGAGACGAACCCCTGAAGATACGCTCACTGCCTCCATGTGGCTCGGGACTGTACCCAACTAAAACCTGTTTGCACGACTCCTTTGAGCCGTGGTAGGGTAGTAATCAAAGTACAGTGGGAACTCACACGAGACAAATGACGATCCCCAGGTCGATGAACTAACCTGCACACATGTCACCAGGGAACTGCCATCTGACGTCTGGTATATGACCAACTAGCATGTTCCCGGCGAGTCCTGTCCGGTGTACTCATAACCAATGAGCACCTGTATACATCTTAGGTGATCCAACTGACACCAGTGGCTTGTAAGACCGGCCACCGCCCCTCGTCGGGGTCTCGACTGTATACACTAGTCTACTAATGGAGTATCGATGCCCAGTCTCGAAACTCCCACGACTAGGGACCTTTTAAGGATATGCTTGTAGACCCTCAGCTCCCACTTATATGATCGCCCTCATACTGCTGGTGGTCAAGCAAGAATCCTAGGGGCTCTATCAACGTGTAATAGCGACGTGTCATGTCACCTAAAGCAGTACACGATGATAAAGGTAAACCAGATAGCATACTATCATCTCGAGCAAGACTGTCCTACTGGGATAGGTCCTCCCTCAATCATTACAATCACTTACCTGTGACCTAATAATTGACTCTGAGGGCACTATCTCCAACATCAAGCACACGTCTCAGCACCGAGAAAACGCGTGGTGGACACACCAAAATATCATATCACGAGGTACCGGGTTTTTCAAAATAGTGCATCTTTTCTTAAATACTTCCACGGTCCTCAAAACCAGAAATCGCATGAAATCCAACACCAATAAGTAAATCCAATGCGATGTACAATGTAAATCAATCCATGGTATGAGCATAAGGGGAAAACCGCTTTTTAAAAATAGTTCCCGTTTTTAAAGATGTCATGCGGCTCCCAATTTCGAGGAAATCACCACCAATCGTATGTAAGATAAACTACAGCAATATAATCATGGCAGTTCTACAGTGAGTGTGGCATGGCAATTACTAACGGTGTGTGTAGCATGCAAATAGTGCCCGTGCAACATAGACCGTTAGTAATAGTGCGGTGTTCTATCAGTTCTAAGCATATATATATATATATATATATATATATATATATATATATATATATATGTGGCAGGGAATGCAATATGCGATGACAGTCTATGGGGTACACGCAACATATAATAATAAAGTCCTATCAGCCCTGACGCATAACGCCATGCGGGCGATATCCCCGTAGATGTGAAATCTACTCACCGAGTCTCGCGCTAAGTGTAGCCGACGACTTGCTTGCCCTTCTTCGCAGCGTCCGTCTCACTGGCCTGCGAACCTAGAATCACACAACATATATCACATATAAGCTCAATTTCACATAAACGCGACATTACGATCCAACTAGAAACCCGTGTCGCAAACCAATCGCGCGTGTGCGCGATACGCTAAAACGTATGATCACGCGCCTGAAACTACCCCGATGCGTCGCGATACGCAGAAACCCCAAACCCACTCACGTATTCACGCGTGTCGCGAAGGTTTAGAAAAACGGCAAAACAGGTATTTGGTCCCAGATTTCTATACACAGCTAAACTTACAAAAATATATATATAACAACACTCTACACACCAGCAGACACCTACAGGACCAAACCCTAACCCAAACCCTACACATCTGGCCGCAATTGGCTGCCAGAATGAAGAAATTGGGGGCCAAAGGGGTGAATTAGGGGGTCGGGTTAAATCTATGGTATCAGCACATCTCCACTACACTGCAGTATCCTCAATTTCATTCAGAACTCATCGGGTCAAAAGCAGTTCCAAAAAACCTCAATTTTGCATAAATATGATAAATTGCATCAATTTGGAAAACTGGTGGTATTTTAGTGCAATCGGGGTCAAAGTAGGTTAATATGGTCTCCATAACCCACCAACAACCTACTGAAACTAATTCACACCACAATAGCACAAGGTTCCCACTAAACACCTCATATCGCACTAAATCACACTAAAAACCACTAACCGATGCAAAACTACTCTAACCAAGCAAACCAGGGAATAAGTTTACGAAATATACCTCACACTTGACCCTAGGGAGCTGGAGGAAGAAGAAGAGGTGCAAGGAAGGGCTGCACTTGGTGCTGGTGCTGCTGCTGCTCACTGTGCTGCTGCTACTGCTTCTTGCTGTTGTTGCTGCTGCTTCTTGCTGTTGCTGCTGCTTCTTGCTGTTGCTGCTGCTGTGTTGCTTGGTTCTGGAGCTAAAGGTAAGTGGGTGTGTTGTGTGAGTGTGTGGGTGTGTGAGACTTAAGAGAAACAAAGAAATGAGAGGAACAATTATCACCCAATTGTCAACCCTCCTCTCTCTCTCTCCTCATGATTGCAAGCATGGCTTAAAGCCATGATGCACTCTCCCTCTCTCTCACAAGTCAACACCCACACAATTCAAATTAAAGTAACTTTTAATTAACTAATTAAACTCAATTAAAACCCATAAGACTTTAATCCTTAAGATTAATCCACTATGGCTACTAATCATGGTAAAACTTATTTTAAAAACCCTAGTTTACATGCACATGTGTGTGCAAGCCTAGGAAAATTATGGAAAAATATTTATTAAATTAGGAAAAATATTTGAAACACAATTTGGTAAACTTTTATTAAAAACCGTTATTTAAATATAATTATTCACTAAACATATCCTAAGGTGTTACAATCTCTCCCCCTTAAAGAAATTCGTCCCCGAATTTCAAAAATCTAACTACACGTACCTTCAAAAAGATGGGGATACGTCTTCATCATCTCGCTTTCGGTCTCCCAAGTGACCTCCTCACGGTTCTGGCCACGCCAAAGTACCTTAACAGATGGGATGTCCTTTGATCTCAATTTCTTCACTTGTCGATCTAAGATCATCACCGGCTGCTCTGCATAGGAAAGGTCGCGCTCAAGCTGGATCGTCGGGTGCTGAATCGCATGCGAAGGATCATGAAGATATCTGCGGAGCATCGAAACGTGAAATACGGGATGCACATCTGGAAAACTGGGCGGAAGGGCTAATCGGTATGCTACTGCACCAACACGCTCCAGGATCTCGAAGGGGCCCACATACCTGGGACTGAGTTTCCCCTTCTTCCCAAACCTCATCACACCTTTCATTGGGGAGACCCTCAAGAAAACATGATCACCAACAGAAAACTCAAGTCTGCGTCGCCAACGGTCCGCATAAGATTTCTGCCTACTCTGGGCTGCTCTCATCCTATCGCGAATCAACTGGAACTTCGTTGTCGTCTCCTCAACGATCTGTGGCCCTAAGATACTGTTCTCACTGAGCTCTGTCCAACAAGTGGGCGACCTGCATCTCCTTCCATAGAGAGCCTCAAATGGTGCTATCTGAATGGTCTCCTGGTAGCTGTTATTGTAGGAGAACTCTACTAAGGGCAAATGATGATCCCAGCTACCTCCGAAATCCAATACACAAGCTCTGAGCATGTCCTCGAGAGTCTGAATGGTCCGCTCTGACTGTCCGTCGGTCTCCGGATGAAATGCTGTGCTGAAACTCAAGCGAGTGCCCAAAGCCTCCCGAAGCCTCTGCCATAGTCTACCGGTAAATTAGGTGCCTCTGTCGGACACAATACATGTCGGGACTCCGTGTAGTCGTACTATCTCGTCAATGTAGATCTGGGCATACTGAGTAAATCCGAAAGTCGTCTTCACCGGTAGGAAGTGAGCCGCTTTCGTCAAACGATCCACGATCACCCAGATGGAGTCATACCCCCGACTAGTCCTGGGTAGTCCCATAATGAAGTCCATCGAAATCTATTCCCATTTCCACTCTGGAATGGGTAACGGCTGTAGCTCTCCCGCGGGCCTCTGGTGCTCAGCCTTGACTTGCTGACAAGTCAGGCATCTCGACACAAAATCTGCGATGTCCCTCTTCATTCCATCCCACCAGTAAACACCTCTCATATCATGATACATCTTAGTGGAACCAGGATGGACGCTATACACCGATCGATGTGCCTCCTCAAGAATCTCGCGCCTCAGTCCCTCAGCATCAGGTACGCACAGTCTAGTCCCAAATCGTAGTATCCTTTGATCATCGATCACGAACTCGGAAAATCTGCCCTGTCCAATCTGTACCATGATCTCTGAACATCGGTCATCACTGAGCTGTGCCTCACGTATACGATCGATCAATTGTGGGCGTGCACGGACATGCGCTATCTGTCCTCCAATCGGCGTGAACTCGAACTGTATCCGGCTGTCGCATAATATCTGCCAGTCCGCGGATGACTGCTCCTGTACTGCGCTCAAACAAGATAAACTACCCCCGGGCCTCCTACTCAAAGCATCCGCCACCACATTTGCCTTGCCCGGGTGATATAAGATCTCGCAGTCATATTCCTTCACTAACTCCATCCATCGGCGCTGTCGAAGGTTCAGATCCCGCTGCTGGAATATGTATTTCAGACTTTTGTGATCCGTGAATATCTGGCACGACTCGCCGTATAGGTAATGTCGCCAGATCTTAAGTGCGAAGACCACTGCAGCCATCTCCAAATCGTGAGTGGGGTAGTTCTGCTCATGTTTCTTCAATTGTCACGAGGCATACGCGATCACCCTGTCATGCTGCATCAGAACGCACCCTAGCCCCACTCGAGGGGCATCACAAAAGACCACAAACCCGCCTGATCCGGAAGGTAAAGATAACACCGGTGCCGTCGTCAGCCGAGTCCGTAACTGCTGGAAACTGTGCTCGCACTCCTCCGTCCAATCGAAAGGAACTCCCTTCTGGGTCAACCCGGTCAACGGTGTAGCAATACGGGAGAAGTCCTGCACAAAACGTTTGTAGTAACCGGCCAACCCCAAAAAGCTGCGAATCTCCGTCACCGATGTGGGTCTGGGCCAACGCTGAACGGCCTCGATCTTCCTCGGGTCTACACATATACCGTCTCGTGAGATCACGTGTCCCAAGAAGTCTACGCTGTCCAGCCAAAAAGCACACTTGGAAAATTTCGCATAAAGCTGGTGCTCCCTCAAGGTCTGCAATGTAATTCGCAGGTGCTGCTCGTGCTCCTCACTACTCCGGGAATACACCAAGATATCGTCAATAAAGACTATGATGAACAGATCCAAATATGGCCGGAAAATACGGTTCATCAAGTCCATGAAGGCTGCTGGCGCATTGGTGAGTCCGAACGACATCACCAAAAACTCGTAATGGCCGTAGCGCGTACGGAAAGCTGTCCTGGGAATGTCCTCCTGTCGAACCCGCAGCTGATGATAGCCTGATCGTAAATCGATCCTCGAAAAGTACCCTGCCCCCTGAAACTGGTCGAACAAATCGTCGATACACGGCAAAGGATACCTGTTCCGCACTGTCACCATGTTCAGCTGGCGGTAGTCGATACACAGACGCAAACTGCCATCTTTCTTCTTAACGAACAGAACTAGAGCACCCCAAGGAGAAACACTGGGTCGAATAAGTCCCTTGTCCAGCAAATCTTGCAACTGACCCTTCAATTCTCTAAGTTCCGCTGGGGCCATCCGATAAGGCGGTACGGAAATAGGCCCCGAGCCAGGAACCAAATCAATACAGAAAGAAATGTCGCGCTCGGGCGGCAACCCTGGTGTAACGATTTAAAAATAATTAAATAATTAATTAAATGAATAAAATTGTGTAAGTGAAATTTTGATTTTCGGTAAAATAAAATGTATTTTTCGTAAAATCAAACCGCAATTGTTTTTCATTATAAATTCAAAAATACCTATTTAATTATGTAATTACTAGTAAATAGTGTTTATTTAGCCACTTATAAATTTTTAGTTTAATAAAATATTTTTCCTAAATTAATTATTTTAAATATTAACATAAACTTTATTTTTACACTAAATTAGTGTAAATTACAAATTTAAATGGTTTTAATTTGTAAAAATGAACCATGGCATATTAGAAATTAGTGTGTATCATGCAAAATTTATTTGCAAATTTTCCCACTTTTCTAGAGTTTTCTAGGTTGTTTTAGTAAAGAAATGAAAAGAAAACAAATAAATCATGAAAAGACTTAAAGATGGTGATGTTTTGAGGGAAGTTTCTACACAATTCCTCATTGTCTTCTTTCTCCCTTTCCTCCCCCAAGTTTGGCCGGCCTCCCTATCATGGCAGCCCCCCCCCATTTCCCACTTCATTTTTGTTGCAAAATCCATCAAAAATTCATTAAAAATCCAAATAAAAATCCACAAAATCCTAATAAAGTCATACCCTCTATTCCTTGCTCTTCTTTGCATGGATTTTGGAGATGGAAAGCATGTATTTTTGAGGCTCATTTTCATGTTTGGATTTCTTGTGTGAAGGTATAAATCTTGTTCTTTTGAATTATTATTGTTTAATGTTTCATTCTAGCATAAATTGATTTAATGAATTAATTCTAATTCTAAGTTTTAAAAATTCAAGTTAGGGTTGTAAAATAAAGTTATGATTTTTTATTAATTAATTAGGGTTATTATAACTAGTTTAACATTTTTAGAAGTGGAGATTCTTGTATGGAGGATAGATTGTACATTGTTTATCCAAAATGGTTAAATTAAACCATTTTTTTAGCAAACTAGATTTCTATATATTTTATATATTGGTGAGATAAATTCCAATGAATGTTTGTAACAATAGATTGTTGTTTAAATGAGGATATTGACATGTTAAAGGAATGGGAAAACTTAGTTTAGTTACTAGTATTATTGATAATTGATAAATTTTGATAAAAATTTGCTATTTTGCTAACTAGTTTTTGGAAATTATTAAATAAATGAGATTTAAAATATAAATTAAGGTTTCATTATATCCTTATCATTGTAAATTGTAGTTTGATACATTAATTCATACAAAATCAAGTGTTGTAGTGGAATGGTGAATTTTTCTTGAAAGGTGTTGAAAATTGCTAATGGTTGCAAACTTGAAATTTCAAACTAATGCAAAATTGTGCAATAAAAATATAGTAAGGGGTTGTATAGTCTAGTTATGCTATTTAATGAGTTTTATGACCATTGGGTTCATTTAAATGTCAAGTTTTCATGAAAAACGGTAAATTGGCATTTTCGGGTTTTTCGGAAACGGACGATTTGATCGATTTTAGTGTTTCGATGAATTTGATCATGTTTTGCAATATAAGTAATGTGTTTTAAACCTATGAGTTATCTGTTGATACTTATCTCGATCCATCGGAGTTTGTACGCCGATATCGAGTGGTATTTGGTTCTTTTGCTTGGACGGGACATAGGTTTTAACCTATGATTGTTCTTTGTATCGTTTGACTATTGTACGTGATTCTAGTTACGATGCTCTTTATATGTTTGCGTCTAGGTACCCCCACGTGGACTGCGGGCGATGAAGAGGAGGATGGCGACACCGTCTTCGGCTGACATGGACCAGGTGAGTAGATGCATATCTACGGGGGAAAGTCGGGTGGATGGCGTTTAGCACCCCCGCAACGTAGAATAGGATTAGTACCTATTGACATTAGGAAACCAGACGTGACCCTAGTAGGACCCTAGTATTGACCCTAGGCTGGACTAGACCGATTTAGGAAAGACATATCAGAGGATGAGTACCTTGGAAGAGATTCGTAGGTTTCAGATAGAAACACACCCACGCACACACGGAAACTCGATATGGGGTACGTGTATGTGTATATATATAGAACTAGGTATAGGTATATACATATATATCCAACACGTATAGGTGATTCATTGATGTGATATGATATCCGAGGTATGATGAAACAGTATAACTGGGCTTGATGCCGTGATTCTTGACTATACAGTCGAAATAAAGTGTTAGCGGATCATTAGAGAATGAGATAGTGAACATGAATATATAAGTTATAAGGAGTGGTGGTGATATTGATGTACATGGGACGCTAGAACCCGGACTATAACTCGTGACTGATTGTGATATGGGATATGTATGACTTGATTACGACATCACATAGGTGCGACCTGATGTCGATACTATAGAGGTGTGACTTGAGGACGATATGATATCCGTATGACTTAATCACAACACGATACATAGGACATGACATTCCTGAGGATGGCATTATACGAATGATGAGACACCTAGGAGATACTTGACCGTACCCCGATATTGGGATGACGTACGATGGATGTTACCGTACGAGGCTTAGATTTGGTGATTGATCCGCACTCTTGATTCGAGGAAGCCGTACTACGTACGTGACGCTATTGAGGCGGGATCGCCGACTATTAGAGATATTGATTCAGACCCTAGGTAGACTTTAGTTTCTTAATGACTAGTTCTTAGGAGGGTAGATGGACACTAGGTTAGGGTTGAGTCATATAGTGGTAGTAGTATAAGTATATTAAATGAGTGGATAACGCACATTCGTCTTTACTTTCACACTGTAATCATAATGTTGCATGTTCATACATATGTTGCTATAACAGTATAAACCTTACCTGTTAGGACACCAGCACCATTACCGATGATGCGCATATTCCACGCACACTTATTTGCCGGCTCACACACATCATCATCGGTAATTGCTATGTCACGTACACTTTAGATCATATTATATTTTGTTGATAGAATCAGTTAACAACTAAACCGATATAATATTGTGATTACTCTCGGATGTTAGTGTAGACATGATATTCATAACTTAGACATTCCTGCATTCATATTTTCATGTTATCGCACAGTATTATGAGCATATGCCGACATTTATCATATACTACTCATGATTTTGAGATTTCTGGATTTTGGGGGAAAACCGCAAAAAAAGATATAACAACTTCTCTCTCTCCTCTTCTCTTTTTAAAATAAGATGCGGTTTTCTCGTGATGTATGTGTCGTCCACCATGAGTTTTTTTATGTTTTCTGTTGGATTTCGAGACCCGATTCGAGGAGTGGATGAACCGTCTCGGGTACATGGTGGGCCCGGTATGGTACCCCGGGGCAAGAAGATCGAGTTGTAGACGATGAGCCTGGCAGGGGAAGGCTACCTACCGGTGATGTCTGGCGCGGCGGATATCCGGAGGATACCGACCGTTGTCGTGAGATTTGATGATATGGGCCGATCCGGACTGACGGAGCCCGACATATTGAGACTTGAGATTACATGTGTTGTGTCGATGCTTGACACAGATTTCTATGGATTTCATTGTTGAGATTTCAGATGCTTATACACACTTTACTATGATAATAGCTAAAGAGTTCTTATACATGTATATCTGGATTTCAGGATTTGTTACTTTACATTCATGGTGCATGCATTTCATTTCATATGACATAGTATTATATTAAGCACTGACACGAACACGGATTATCTGCACTTACACGTAGTATTACCCTGCTATTACTAGATGTTTGGGATATAGTAGTGTGTTATTATGACCTAGGATAGCGTCGTGCATTCGATTTCTTTTCGTAGATGTCTTCTACTCACGAGTTGGCAACTCACCCCCGTTGTGCCAAATTCTTTTCAGGTGCGGTGTACAGGTTTTCCTTGGCAGTTGCTGGCACATCATTATCATTTTGGGTGATTTGCACGGTAGGTTGGTTCATTTGTATCTGAACCGCCGTTGTATTTTTATTATTTCATTTGTATCTAGAAAGCTCCATCAACCATATTTGTATTACTTGATAAGTTTATTGGACCAGTCTTTTATTTCGACCTTAGAGTCGCGCATGTATTATTCTAATCTGGTGGTTTGTGTTTTTTTTTGAGATTTGAGCCTCGCCCTTTGGCGTTGTATATTTTTGTGATTGTTGTGGTTGTCTCCGCCCGTTGGCGTTGAGCTAGCACCCGTTTGGGGATGCTTTTTATTGTTTATTCATATTATACTTGTTGTACCCGTTTGGGGGCCAGTTTTGCAGAGGAGACTCTGCCGAAATTTTTGGTGAAATTTGCTGATGTTTTTATACTTGTTTTATTTTCTTTTCTTCTTTTTCTTCTTTTATGGTTTAGATTTCTGGGCTTCGGCATACTTAGGTCACGTGGCGCCTCTAGACGTTTCGTAATCTAAGTGCCGGTCACGTTCCGTACTTTCGGGTCGTGACACCTGGAAGCTCGGCAGGGAACACATCAGGAAACTCGCTAACAACCGGAACCTGATCCAATGGAACCTCTGTAGCGCGAGCATCGCAAACATAGGCGAGAAATCCCTGACATCCCTTCCTCAAAAGCTGTCCAGCGCGAAAAGAAGAAATCACACTGTGAGGGGCTGCACCACGGTCCCCCAACACAACAAAAACCGACTCGCCGTGAAAGCAGAATCTAACCGTCTTCTCACGGCAGTCCACAGAAGCATAGCACGTGGCTAACCAATCCATGCCCAAAAGAACGTCGAAGTCTAACATCTCCAGAAGGATCAAGTCGACAGGCAACTCTCTCTCGCCAATACAGACGATACAGGATCGGAACATGTGCCTAGCAACAAACGACTCTCCTACAGGAGTGGTCACCACAAGCGGCTGATCAAGCAAACCGGACTCTCTACCCAAACTCGGCACAAAGTGTGTGGATACGTACGAGTGTGTGGATCCGGGATCGAACAGCACGTGTGCATCAACTGAACATACAGGAAGGATACCTGAAACCACTGCATTGGATGCCTGCGCGTCCTGATGCGTCAAAGCAAAAACCCGCGCCTGTCCACCACCTGTAACTGACTGCCCTCTGCCTCGGTCATCTCGCCCCCTCTGAGCAACTCCTCCACGCCCACGACCTCTCTGTGCGTGAGTCTGGCGCGGAGCAACGGTAGGTACAACGGGCAACGCCCTCTGGGGTGGTGAAGGTGGTAAAGTAACATGCGGTGCTGCCGCCTCCCTCCAGTGTGTCTCTGGACAATCTCGAACGACGTGAAGTAGGCTGCCACATCTGAAGCAACCCCGCGGCGACTGCTGACTTTCCTGGGGATACGAACTAAACATCTGGCCTCGTCCCGAATCTCTGCTACTCCTCGTACCAGAACGATACCTGTCGCGGCGTCTGAATGACTGCCTCCGTGCGGAAATACTGGTACGAACTCTCTTCGGCTCTGGAACTACCGAAGTCTCAGCAAGGTGCTCCTCGACTACTAGGGCTGCGTCTACAGCTGCTGCATAGGTCTCGTAGTGCTGCGCGCTGATCGCGAGGAACAGTGGTGTAAGCAAGCCTCGAACAAATCCCCTGACTCGCAACTCTTCGGTAGCCACTAAATATGGGGTGTAGACTGCTAGCTCTGTAAACAGCACGTCATACTCTGCCACTGTCATCCCTGGCGTCTGGCGCAAGGACTCAAATCTGCGTGCTCGGGCATCCCTAACACTCTGGGGAAGGAAACGGGCTAGAAATATGGTCACGAACTCCGTCCAGGTCATAGGAGGAAGACCTGCTGCTCTGCCCTTCTCAACTGAATCACACCACTTCTGCGCAAGACCTTCCAGGCGAAAGCTCGCGAACTCGACCCATCTCGCATCTGCGTATCTGAGGGAACGGCATATCCTGGCCATCCTGTCGATGAAAGACTGTGGGTCCTCGGCTGTATCGGTGCCTGTGAAGACCGGAGGCTTCAGCCTCATAAACTCTGATAGCGATACTGTGATCACCTCCGCGGCTGCAGGGGCAACTGGCTGTGCGGTAGGTACCATCACGGTCTCTGGAATGGGTGGAGCTACCTCTGGTCGCTGCGCTCGAAGCGTCTCAACTAGCGATCCTATCATCTGGCGCATCTCCTGCATGCTAGATCCCACCGTCTGGCGCATCTCCTGCATACCAGCCCCTAGCGTGGCGATCTGATCTGTCACGGCAGGAACAGCCTGCTCGGGTACAACGGGTGCACTGCCCGGATCAGTCCTCGTCTCGGACGAGTCAATACGAATCTCGGCCCTCGCGGCCGCTCTCTGTGCCCTCGTAGTCTTAGGCGGCATAATGGCTGAAAGAAAATTTGGATTCGATAAGAACACGGAAATCGAATTGCAAGAATGCATGTAATCAAGGAGGAATTTAAATCAACAAGTCCTAAGGTCGCGTAGGCGGAGTACCGTGTCGTGAGTATGCCGCGGAATATATACACGCTACGCTACCCTGCTGCAGCTACCTACTCCATCATACTAGGATCATCCTACACTCCGAAGGTAAAACCTACGCTATGATACCAACTTTGTCACGACCCGAGAATTTCGACTCGTGACCGGCACTTAACCACGCAACGTCTACAGGCGTAACGCGGCTAAGTAAGCCGAACCCAGAAATCAAAACCAATAAATATAGAGTGATTTAAAACATTTTCGTAAAAACAGTCATGCATGTCCGAAAAACATTTTATTAATTTAGTAGAAATCCTTTTAAGTTCAAGAGTTATAACTTTTATAATTTTGGCAACATTTCCTTTTTAAACATTTGCCCCACAAGTCGGGCAAAAGCAAGGTGTAGCAGAAATGATAAGTGAAATGAATAAAGCATCACAATATGATATACGATGCCGTAGCGAAGAATACACAGTAAAGCAAGGACAATATCACAAAAGGTAAGACTGCATAAAATAAAGCCGGCTCACATGCGAGCTCGACACCAGAGTATAAATCATACACATCGTCCTCACAACTGTCTCTAAGTCAATACAGAAAGGTAGATGGAGAATACTAGATGCATCAATATACAACTGAAGGATAACAGATACCGTACAAAAACCCACCTAACAGCAAAAGGCTAACTCGCCTCAGCAATGGTATCTATGCCAAAAGATGCGGTAAACAGCCAGCCGTGACTACTCCTAAGGGCAACCTGCAAATACTGTGGCACAACGGGGGTGAGTTGCCAACTCGTGAATAGAGATAACATATAAAGGTGATCGCGAGCAAGCACATATAGCGCGGCTCTACTAATACCAGCAGATGATGTCAATGCATGCCAACAGTGGATGCAATAGTAATGCAAGTGCTCTATCAGGTAAATGCTACAGGATGAGGTATATAGTAATCAATACTGAGCATGGGATAAATAACATCTACATGGATATGTCAACACGGAAAGCAATAATCGGTGCCTCAGACTGCACCCAAATCCCAAATACACTCAGGCGCCGGCACACCCATCGGCCCTCAAATCCTGTACATCTTTGAGAAATCACGAGTGCCCAACATCGGCACCCAAAATATCATAAAATACTCGTGTCCAGCATCGGCACGCAAATCCTCGTATATCGGGCTCCGTCAGTCCAGATCGGCCCACGGGGTCCGTCTGCGGTGTCGGCCCTCGGCCCCGGCAGTACGGATCATCCCGCATCCATCTCTCGACTCTGGTCAGTATCCTCCGGACAACTGCCAGGTCCAACCAATCACCGGTAGGTACTCGCCCGCCTCCAGGCTCAATCGGCAAAACCCATCGATCACCTCGCCGAGGGGAACCATACCGGGCCCACCACGAACCCGCAGACGGATCATCCACTCCTCGAATCGGGTTTCAAGCACACGTCTCAGCACCGAGAAAACGCGTGGTGGACACACCAAAATATCATATCACGAGGTACCGGGTTTTTCAAAATAGTGCATCTTTTCTTAAATACTTCCACGGTCCTCAAAACCAGAAATCGCATGAAATCCAACACCAATAAGTAAATCCAATGCGAGGTACAATGTAAATCAATCCATGGTATGAGCATAAGGGGAAAACCGCTTTTTAAAAATAGTTACCATTTTTAAAGATGTCATGCGGCTCCCAATTTCCAGGAAATCACCACCAATCATATGTAAGATAAACTACAGCAATATAATCATGGCAGTTCTACAGTGAGTGTGGCATGGCAATTACTAACGGTGTGTGTGTAGCATGCAAATAGTGCCCGTGCAACATAGACCGTTAGTAATAGTGCGGTGTTCTATCAGTTCTAAGCATATATATATATATGTGGTAGGGAATGCAATATGCGATGACAGTCTATGGGGTACATGCAACATATAATAATAAAGTCCTATCAGCCCTGACGCATAACGCCATGAGGGCGATATCCCCGTAGATGTGAAATCTACTCACCGAGTCTCACGCTAAGTGTAGCCGACGACTTGCTTGCCCTTCTTCGCAGCGTCCGTCTCACTGGCCTGCGAACCTAGAATCACACAACATATATCACACATAAGCTCAATTTCACAGAAACACGACATTACGATCCAACTAGAAACCCGTGTCGCAAACCAATCGCGCGTGTGCGCGATACGCTAAAACGTGTGATCACGCGCCTGAAACTACCCCGACGCGTCGCGATACGCAGAAACCCCAAACCCACTCGCGTATTCACGCGTGTCGCGAAGGTTTAGAAAAACGGCAAAACAGGTATTTGGTCCCAGATTTCTATACAGAGCTAAACATACAAAAATATATATATAACAACACTCTACACACCAGCAGACACCTACAGGACCAAACCCTAACCCAAACCCTACACATCTGGCCGCAATTGGCGGCCAGAATGAAGAAATTGGCGGCCAAAGGGGTGAATTAGGGGGTCGGGTTAAATCTATGGTATCAGCACATCTCCACTACACTGCAGTATCCTCAATTTCATTCAGAACTCATCGGGTCAAAAGCAGTTCCAGAAAACCTCAATTTTGCACAAATACGATAAATTGCATCAATTTGAAAAACTGGTGGTATTTTAGTGCAATCGGGGTCAAACTAGGTTAATATGGTCTCCATAACCCACCAACAACCTACTGAAACTAATTCACACCACAATAGCACAAGGTTCCCACTAAACACCTCATATCGCACTAAATCACACTAAAAACCACTAACCGATGCAAAACTACTCTAACCAAGAAAACCAATGAATAAGTTTAGGAAATATACCTCACACTTGACCCTAGGGAGCTGGAGGAAGAAGAAGAGGTGCAAGGAAGGGCTGCACTTGGTGCTGGTGCTGCTGCTGCTCACTGTGCTGCTGCTACTGCTTCTTGCTGTTGTTGCTGCTGCTTCTTGCTGTTGCTGCTGCTTCTTGCTGTTGCTGCTGCTGTGTTGCTTGGTTCTGGAGCTGAAGGTAAGTGGGTGTGTTGTGTGAGTGTGTGGGTGTGTGAGATTTGAGAGAAACAAAGAAATGAGAGGAACAATTATCACCCAATTGTCAACCCTCCTCTCTCTCTCCCCTCATGATTGCAAGCATGGCTTAAAGCCATGATGCACTCTCCCTCTCTCTCACAAGTCAACACCCACACAATTCAAATTAAAGTAACTTTTAATTAACTAATTAAACTCAATTAAAACCTATAAGACTTTAATCGTCAAGATTAATCCACTATGGCTACTAATCATGGTAAAACTTATTTTAAAAACCCTAGTTTACATGCACATGTGTGTGCAAGCCTAGGAAAATTTTGGAAAAATATTTATTAAATTAGGAAAAATATTTGAAACACAATTTGGTAAACTTTTATTAAAAACCGTTATTTAAATATAATTATTCACTAAACATATCCTAAGGTGTTACAGGAATCCGAAGATGCATATATTTTTATTAATAAATTCCAAAATGTTTGCGCTATGATGAAAACGACCCAATTAAGTGATGACGCTATAAGGCTAAGGGTCATTCCTTTTACCTTATGTGACGTAGCCGAGAAGTGGCTATACAGCACCGCATCACATTCCATTAGAAATTGCAACGAGTTTGTGAGAGCTTTTCTGAAAAAGTTCTATCCTCATCACAAAACTGCTAGAATCCGTAACGAGATTATACAATTTTCACAGCTTCCTTCCGAACCATTTTGGAAGTGCTTCGAGAGATTTAAAGACCTACTTGTTCAATGCCCTCATCATGGGATCGAAAGTTGGCAACTTTGCCAAACATTATACGAGGGATTGAACTCGGCAACGAAGCAGTTGCTAGAAACTATATGTCAAGGTCATTTTCTTTCCAAGTCTAGCGACGAAGCGTGGCAGTTTCTTGAGGATCTTAGTGAACAAACAATTCAGTGGGAGAGTACCAAGACCACATCATCTTCTTCTGTTGGTCAATCTAGGGCAGGCATACATCAAGTAGATATGTCGATTGCTATGAAGGCCGAGATGGGTGCACTTATGAAAATGTTAGAAGCCATTGAGACCAAAATCTCATCGTCTTCTCCTGCCCCTGCTTTACCCACACGAACTGTTTGTGCTTGTTGTTCGAATCCATCGCATCTAACCGAAGAGTGTCCTTATAATGCACCTATTCAAGGACAAGATAAAGTCAATGCTGCATTTCAGCAACGACAAAGAAACGATCTGTACTCTTCGACATACAATCAGGGGTGGAGGAGTCAACCAAATTTCGCTTGGAACCAAAATCAACAAGTCCAAGGAAATAACAATTTTCAAAGACCTCCTCCTCCACAACAACAACAAGCACCTTCACAAACTCAAAACCAGCAACTATTCCAACAACAACCTTATACAAATCAAACGAACAATTTGGTTCAACCAAATGATGATAAGGTTATCTCGCTAGAAAAAAGTCTAGATGCATTTCTCAAGCAATCTACAGAATCCGCAGCAAGATTTGAAAATTATGTTCAATCTTTGATGCATAACAATGCCTCACACGATCAAAGTATCAAATCTATTGAGGCACAAATTGCACAATTAACTGCTGTGTTGAGCGAGAGAGAAAAGGGAAAGCTTCCATCTCAACCATTGCCAAATCCCGGTCACACACAAAACACATATCACAATCACAATGTAAATGCGGTGACCATGTTGAGGTCCGGAAGAGTGTTGCAAAATAATGTGGGTACTAGTGATGATATCCCCGCCGGTGGTTCTTCTTCTTCTTCTTCTTCTTCTTTTTCTCCATTGTCATCTTCCCCTTCTTCATTTTCTTCACTTTCTTCTTCACCTTTTTCTTTAGAGCCTATTCTCCACCGTTCACATGGCTCTACTTCTTCTAGCTCGAACGGACCCATTTCTTACAACATGAACACATCTACACCGGGATCCGTTCCTACTCCACATTCTACTCCACAGACATTTGACTCAACGAATTTTCAAAATGCTCCATTCCCAAACAGGTTGAGTCCTAATAAACCAACTGCACAAGTGGAGAAGATTGTGGAGATATTTAAGCAGGTTAGCATAAATTTACCTCTCTTGGATGCAATCCAGCAAGTTCCTTCATACGCGAAAATCTTAAAGGGCTTATGCACCTCGAAGAGAAAGGCATCTCAAGTACCCAAGAAAGTGCTAGTGGCTAGTGCAGTGAGCAATGCTATTAACTACCATCAAACCTTACCCCAAAAACGAAAGGACCCCGGCTGTCCTACGATTTCAATCACAATTGGGGATAAGAAAATTAATCGAGCACTTTTAGATCTTGGGTCTAGTGTTAACCTGATTCCCTACTCCGTGTACGAACAATTAGGGGTTGGAGAGTTGAAACCCACTCGTTGTACTCTCCAAATGGCTGATCGATCAATCACCCATCCTAGGGGTCAGCTAGAGGATGTGTTGATCAAAGTTGGGGAGTTCATATTACCCATTGATTTTATTGTTATGGATACACAACCTGTTGCTAACCCAAGAAACCAAATTCCGGTGATCCTCGGTCGACCATTTTTGGCCACTTCCAATGCTGTAATAAACTGTCGCAATGGCTCCATGACTCTATCCTTTGGGAAGATGTCTAGTGAGTTCAATATTTATAAGATGGGAAGTCTACCCTCCGTACCTAAAACTAGTACACGAGAAGTTTGCTCTATTCACGAAATCACGCAGGAGGACTGCGAGTTTGAAAGATTCTTTTTTGATGATGAAAACAGTTTTGATGCCATTAGTGCGTCCCTCCTTGAGCCTACCACCGTTGACACAACCGATATGGATTATGAATGTTTCACTTTTTCGGATGATGATGACTCACAGCCCGAATATGAGTGTTTTGAATTTGTGGATGAGTTAGTTGAACCATCCGTATCGGTTGTTTGCAGTGATTTCAAACCTGTGTTGGAGTCCTTTGAGTTCGAGGTAGATTCCGCAATGATTATTTCGCCTCTGAAACTCGAACTCATGTCCTTACCGCCTCACCTTGAATATGCTTACATAGGTGAGAATGAGACCTTTCCTATTATCATATCGGCTTCTCAAGCCCTTGAGCAAGAGGACGCCCTTTTGATGGTCTTACAAGATAGGCGGCAAGTTTTCGGTTGGACAATGGCGGACATCGAGAAGATCAGTTCCCTTATAATTGAATATCATATGAAATTGATGGATGATGCCACGTCAATAGAGGACCCACAAGAACATTTTGGGGATATTGCGGTTAGTCAACCTCCTATTTTAGAAGTTGAACCACCCCCATTTCTTTTAATAAGCTACGAGAATGCCAATATTCCACTGACTGCTGATCATTCGCATTCTCGTTTTGATTCATCACCACCTCCTGTCTATTCACCTCCATACCTTCCATACCACCACTTCTATCTTCCCCAATTCTTTTTGGACCGCCACAACTTATTCTTCCACTAACCAATACTCTTTACTGATAAATTTTTCAACTGGTTGGTGTTGACTTTTGGTCTATGCAAAGTTTGGCAGTAATGTCTAACATATTTTAAATGAAGTTTGGGGGAGGGCCTTTTTGTATATATTTTTGTTTTCCTTAACAATAAAAAAAAATATATATAAAAAAATTATAAATAAATAAACAGGGGAGTGCCGGTATTTTGACCCTCTTGGTTTAGCATGACAGTGAGGACACTGTCAAGTTCAAGTTTGGGGGTATGTGCGGTACGTCTTCTTCCTTCGCATTCATTTGTACATATTTTTGCATTTGCATATTTATATGAAAACCCATAAAAATTTGAAAAATTATAAAAATATTGTATTCAATTTTGGCCATATTTGATTTGAGTTTGACAGATAGGTTAACGGGCTAGGAACAACTAGATCTTAGACTTAGTAAATTAAAAACCCTAAAAATAACATTTCTTAAAGTTTAACGGTAAAAAGTATATGCCTTGTAGTTTATTTAGAAATAGGCAAATTTTGGGTTGACTTCTTGGGCTAAGTCGAAACAAGGGAAGAGTATTGATGTTCTTATTAGAGTATAAGTTTGAAAAATAGTTCCTAGCTTAAATCTAGATTCTGAAAATTTATACCCTACAATTTGCACAATCACGCACCTTGGAACTTGGAATAGTAGAAGAGACCTTGAAATGCTCTTGTCTAAAGTTCTTAGTACAATGAAAATAAAAGAAAAAAAATGAATAAAAGAAAAAAATGGACACTGGTTTTTGTGATTACTTAAGGCTGTAAAAATAGAAAAATCTTTAGCGAGGGTGCTTCATCACCTAGTGCCTTAGACCAACTGGTTTGGGAGTCACTGCTAAAAGCCTTGGGTGTTGCAAAACTAGGAAGTACGCTTTAATGTGCTAACGCATCTTGTAATCGATTGTTGGTACCTCAAGAAGTATTAACAGTCGCATGAAGGATGTGTAAGCGAAATTCAAAATTCACGAATTAATAAGTGCTTTGGACAATGGACGAGAGTACAATTGCTTGATTTGAATTTCCAAGTGTAGGGGTGATATTTACACACACGTGGGGATATGTGATTAGAGTCTAGATGAGAGAAAGGAATGAAGGATAGAACTTGTATCTTTAATAGAGTTGATAGAAATTCCTAAGTGGAGATGGAATTCTAGAAGGGAAACTTAAGAGATGCCGAAAGCTAAGTAGGTCTACATAACATATATAATCTTAAGTTAAATAATGAGGAAGTGTGAAGAATATGGGTGGATAATTTGCGAGTCAAAAGATAATAGAATTCCTTGTTAGAAAACCTAATTGGAGAACAAAATTCAATGGGACAAATTGATAGGATTTTGTGGGTAGTATCCGCTGAAAACCCTCAGGAGACAACACTCCTCCTACTAGGGACACCTAGAGGTTTAACGGCTTGTTGCACGTGCTCGGTGCAATCGCGTTTCCCTGCGAAAGTGTGGTTAGGATTTTAGTGAATAAAAAAATCAGTTTGCTCGAGGACGAGCAAAAGATAAGTTTGGGGGTATTTGTTCAGACCATAATATTGCATTTTTCATTCCCCTATTCTTATTCGTTTTATAAATAAACAGGTACTCTTGACGCACGTTTGTTGCATATTACAGGAAACAGGCTATTGGAGAGAATACAGTGAAAAAGACGGAAGTTGACACAGAAAAGGGACTTTTGACCAACAAGTAGACGGATCCTAGTCAAACCTAGATGAAGAACAGTGCAAGGTCCAAAATGTCGAGGCAAACGGTTAAAAGATCGCTACAAGTTTTCACTGAAGATCTGGAAATGACCAAGAACCCAAATAGAGAAAAGTACTGAAGAAACAGAGAGGAAAAAACACCCTAAAGCATACCATGAAGTTTGGTGAGCTGAGCTCACCAAAGGGCCACAGAACCGCGGCCCAAGGCCTACATTTGCCGCGGTTCCGCGGCCGTATAGTGCCCGTGTCGGTGTATTTTTCTCGTTTCGGTGCATCGGTGCGGGGGTTTGGATTTTACGTCGGCAAATCTGTAATTGCACATGTGCGAATCCCGTAATCCTAAATTCTCCTGTTTACTTATAAATTGTAATTGAAAATTGGAAAACCCTATGCCTCTTTTCAATCAATAAAATTCAGAATTGTTGGGAGTAAATTTCAGATCTGTTCTGTATTCTCGCTTGGAGGGAGCCATCAAATCAGTAAGTAATTTTATTTCTTTGCTTTTTATTTTCTTTTAATTAGTATGTTTTATCATCCCCTAATGAGCGAGTAATCTCCTCGCTTGTTAGAGTTAGCCTCAGGGAAAGGTTTGAGAGATGAGATCTCTCACCCCTTTCATGCCATCCACACCTAAGAGTTAGAACTCCATGCATGCACGCATAACCGCTCCCTACGGCATCGTACCCCTTGAGGTAATGATGAACCGTAGTATAAAGGGCCGGTTGCGCGCGTTTTCCATAGAGGTTTGGGTAATTATCGATAAAGGAAGGATACGAATCTAGAGGAAGAAACATCTTCCCAAAAGTTTCTTATCCACTTTATGGATAATTACTGTAACATCTAATAGATCAATAATAAGGTATTGAAAGTGGTGAGGAAACCTTAAATCTCCAAACTTCTCCTAAACCTAACCCTAGCGAGACTTTAAATTAGATTAACTTAGTTTATTAATAGATCTAGGTTTTAGATTTAATCAATACAAACCACATTTAGAATCAACTCGTAAAAACACATTTAGAAAATTACCCATCTCTGTGGATCGACCCGTACTCACCGGCTAGCTGCAAAGCGACGCCGTTTCTGATTGCGGTAAACACAAATTTTTGGATTAATCACCGGGGTCTTAGGAAGGGTGATGAAATCCCCATCCAATCTGAATTGGTGTTATATCCCCTTAAGTCCGTATTAATGATGCAATGCGCAAATCAACAAGGTTTCGTTACCAAACAATCAATCATCATTTTCTTTTACTTTAAATGTGACGCTGCAACAAATACGGTTAGTTTCTCATTGACTTTTTTCGGCGATATTGCAAAGAATCCTGCAAAGATATGAATAATGGAGTGTCGGATATGAGAAGAGGAAGTTTAGAAAAATACTTACCAAAAGAGTTGAGTTTAAAAAACTCGTGTTGATATTGCCTCTGAGAGTTTGAATGGTTTGCTTGCGCGGGTCAAACTACCCGGGTCTTTGTAAATTTCGGAAAAATATGGATATTAGAGCTAGAAATCGATATAGATAGCCAAAATTCTGAACACAAATAATTAAGAAATTCAAACAATAAAAATAGGATACTAACAGAATACTGGAGGCAACACAAAAATATTTTTTTCAAAACCCCACTAAGGGACTGGCGTCAGCGAGAAAATGCAAGTTTTCGCCGGTCGAGTTTGTAAACTTGGTGTTCAAATTTTGTATGTTTTCTCTATGTAACAATAGTATTCCACTCTTATACTTTGATTTTCATTTTAAAACACTGTGTGTTAGCAGAACACAAATCCTGAGAACATCATTGGTTTTAGTTGTCGTGTCGATTTAAAAAGAATGTGTTTTTTTCGTTGAATCTGTTAGAAAGTTAGTTTTGTATAAAATATTCACAAATTAACCCGAGACTACAAGTGTAAAAGCGTTACCGTTTCCCCGGCAACAGCGCTATTTGATCGTCACGTTTTCACCGTTTCGTTTAAAAAAGAATTTGAAATAACCGCAATCAAAAACGTTGTCGCGTGTAGCAAGCCGCGATAAGTACGGGTCGTCCACACGGAGATGGTAGGTTTTTAAGCTTGTTTTAACGAGTTAATACCGCAACTTGAGTTGTTGTTTATACTAAGTGTCGTAACTATGATATATTCCATAAAAAGACTTGTTAGGGATAGTTTTAGGTTAGGTTGTGTTAGGATGATGTTTGTCGTTTCCTTATAGACCTAATTCTGATATTGACACTAAGGCAATAGGCAACAACGTGGATTAGGGAACTTGAAATACGGTAGTTATGATTGTGTGCAAAATCCGTATTTCTTGTCCTTTGTCTTTCTATTGTTGTCTCTTGACCTTAGCCTTCGGCAAACCACTCGCAACCGGTCACGATTAGGATTCACCGCTATCGTGGTAGGATAGGGCTAACGGAGCGGAATTGCGAATCATTTGGTCAGAGTTTCAATAACAAAGTTAAGGTTTTTAAGGTTTTAGCAAACACATCTCCTAACACAACTTAATCATATTCTACCCTTAACAAGTAAATCAATTGCTCACACATATTTACAATACCAAATAAAAAAAAGAAAAGAGTAAGGCACATAACAAAAATTGCATGAAAAGTAAAGTCAAGGTTAGAAAGTTAAGAACCGATATATTCAACATGCAAATTCTTTGAAATGTTCTTTAAGCCCATATTAATGTGAAATAAAAATACCAAATTTTAAGGTTGCAAGCTCAATTAAGAGGTTGAAGATCAAAGGAAGGCAAGGATCTCACAAGTTTAATGTTTGTAGAATGCAAGACACATGTAATGAACAATGAGAACTTTTATTGGTTTTCAAATAAGATACAACTATTCTTAAATTCAAGGATCTAAATCTTAAGCTTGTAAGTTCAATAAAGAAGTTGCAAGGTCAAGATAAATGACAAGAGCTCAAGAGTTCAAAGGAAAGACAAATTATCATCTACAAATTACAACTTGTTCTAAACTAAAACTAAACCCAAAAGGTATCTCCTCTCCCCTTTCCTATTGATCTGGTATTTATAAACCTCATTCCAGAATAAACAAACAATAAAAATAAGATGATTTGACCCAAATAAACAACCAAAAGAAAAATGGGGACATTTGGGGACATAATGACCGGTGATGCCGGTTTTTTGGAGAGTCTCGCCGGTCCAATCTTGGGCAATTGGGCTCGTGTTGGTGTGGTGGTCTCGAGTGTGCTCAACAAGTCCACTGGTAATATTTGATTTCTTCATATCAGCTTGGGTTATACTCAGTAGTCTTAGAGGGAAACTTGATTCTTTAAATCACATCACATCTTTTAGCATTTATTACACATCACACTCAATTGTGCCATGGGCAGCCTCCATCTATATCGAAGTATGAAAGAGTTATGTGCACACTTGTATTGTGTTGGACCAAAATTGTGTACACTTTATTTGTTGCAAAAGAACTCTTTGGATATCGATCGGTTTTCTGTTCTGATTGCAGCGTCGGCTCACAAATGTCATATCCATGAATTTAAGTGTGTTTCTAGTATTTTGTCACGAATACCTATAATCTGTATTTATTGAGCAGACACTGGTTAAAAGTACCGATAAATAACAAAATAGATAATGAATGGATGGTATTAAAATGTAGTTTTCTTAAATAAACAGGTCTACAGACTAATCTGTACCAGTATCACCAGAGAACTGCTATCCTACGATAGGTATAATAACATCAGGAGTTCTCGGCAAGTCCGGTTCAGTGTACCCAGTCTCCACTGAGCACCCGTATGTTAGTTGTATGTATGCCCTAGAGGCCAGTATTGTACAGATGATGTATATTATATTGGATGCTTGGACATATATAGAGATGACTTTCTTGCTCGATATGATAGTATGCTATCTGGTTGCTCTTTATCTTAACATGTATACTAGTCTCTTTAAACTGTATTATAGTTACATGTTGGTAAAGCCCTTAGGATGTGTACTTGACTACCTGGACTATGATGCAGATCATACTAGTGGGGACATGGTAGTCTATAGGTACATCCTTCAAGGTCCCTAGTCGTGGGTGTATCGAGACGGGGCATCGATATACCAGTGTAGACTAGCGTATACGCTTCTCGACCCATGAGATGGGCGATGGATGATCCCATATCCATTGGTGTTTGACATCAGAGATGGTATACGGGTGCTCAGTGGAGACTGGGTACACTGGACGGACTCGCTGAGAACTCCTAGATGGTATTATACCTCACGTCAGATGGCAGTTCTCAGGTGACACTTGTGCAGGTTAGTCTGTAGACCCGAGATCGTCATAGAGACTTGTATGATTCCCACTGTGCTTTGATCTCCACCTTACCATGTCCATGAGGGCGTGCAAAACGGTGGTTTTTGGGTACAGTCCCGAGTCACATGGAGGCAATGAGCGATAGGAGGGGTTTCGTCTCTCCCGGTATTGGGGGTTGATGTTGCGCTGTGCTCGATTGGCCGTAACAGGGAAGTCCCTGGCCAAAGCTGATCAGAGTTTTGCTGGTAAGTGTTACCAGTAGTTTCTCGACCCGTTATGAGCCTCACATCGACATGACTTATCGGTTATTGGGGTCTGACGTTTACCACCCCTAGACTTGATATGCGACATATCAGACGAACAGACCGGACTGTACGGTAAGTGTTACTGGTTGGATTCACAGAAGTGTGAGCGGTCTTGCTCGTCGATCTTCTGATCGCTCAATACCCGGATGGCCGTTACGTTTGGCAGACCGCTTGCGGCTTGTGGGTGCTTGATATGATCATCATCTGCTGCCGGCGTATTGACGAGTCTTTAGAGTCCTACACAGAGGTTTCCTGGCTCAAGCGAAACGAAATAGGAGCGCATATGAGATATGTGCGGGACCGAGAATAATGCGTGTATGTGATACCGTATTTCATTCTCGCGATGAATGTTTCGATTGGTTGTATGCGATATAACCTAGTTATCGAATCGAAGATTGATTCGATAAGTCGATACATTGGATACTAGTCGGTTATGTGCGACATGACCGGATCATTGAATCAAGTGTTGATTTAATGATTTAATGTATAATTATATATTTGATATATTACTTTGCATTAACTAGTATTGGTTCATTTTAAAAGGATTTTCTCACTTGATGTGCACATTGTATATGTGATATATTTTTTTTTGTGCACTTGATTGTATCATGTTTGATGATACATGTTAACTTGAGTTTGTGTAAAGATTAAACCATGGTTATATGAATGGTTAGGGTTTTTATTACTTATTCATTTATTTATTTTGATTATTGATTTTGGAAAAGAAAATGGAAATGGTGGCTTTTCTTGTTTCTTTCATGAAGCTTCATGAAGGGTTGAAACCTTGACCATTTTTGTTTTCTTCTCTTAACCTAACCATTCACCTAACCCTAGTTTACTCTCTACACTTGACCATGGTTAGTATATGATAAGTATTCATATTATTTTCTTTTTTAATCTAAGACTTATCATATACTATATTCTTCTTCTTCCTCTTGATCAAGAAGAAAGCTTAACTCCATTAATGGCATCTTGAGTAAAAGAGAGAGAAATCCAATTCTAAAGTGAACCCACCTCCTATTTCTTCATCCTCTACCTCTTGCCAAGTAGTATAGGGTGTTTTCTTCACAAGTTTCACGACTTGGTGAAGTTGGAGCTCGATCTAGAGTTGCCTCGACGTAGATCATCTTCGGCATCGAAGCCAACGACCTAGCCCGCCCATTTCTCCGATGAAACCGATGCAAGAGTCCGGGATCCGATATGGACAGCTAGAGGACGTCTACGTGGAACTAAGGAAGTGGAGAACCGGATCTACAAAGGTTGTAGCCTCTTTCCTTTAGTTAAAATGTTAACTAGTTTCACTTTTCGCCTAAACTCTAGTCAACGAATCCGTATTAGGGTTTCTCGGCACTTGTAAAATTTGAAATTGGCATGGTTGATGCCTTGTGAGACCTCATTAGAGTGCCTAGGAACCCTACAGTGGTATCAGAGCCAAGCTAGAGCCTTAGGCGAAGTCTAGACGACGTTTGAAATCCGAACGAACATCGAAACCCTATTTTTTCATGCTCTCTGGACTTTTTTCAAAAACTGGATTTTTTAGAGATTAAAAATGCTTAAAAATTCAGCAGGGAATTCTAAGAATTACGGTGCAAAAATTATCTCATGATATGTTTAAAGCGCGGCGGAACCGCGGCAGAAGCCTGGCTTCTGCAGCGGTTCCGCGGCCAGATGATGGGATCTGCTTCCAATATTTGCACAGTAATTCATGTTTTCAGGTGCTGAGTTTTCTGGGAATTTTTAATATACACTCAACAATTGAGTATTCTGGGGTTGTATTGGGAATCGAAGATTCGATCGGATTATCAAATTTTGTCTATGTGTTTTTCCGGATAATTTTAGAATATGTTAAAAAGTTCGACCGGATGCAAATACCCAATCTTTCCCCTGCCGGAAAATTTCCATGTGTTGGATTTTTCTTAGGTTTAAAAACGTTCTAAGTAGTGCAAGTAACGCGATGGTCCCTCTAGAAGACAACAAACCTTAACTCGATTATGTGACCGTCTTGAACTGCCCTTTGAACCTTAGGGTTTGGGGCAGTACAGCGTACCACATGTGAGGCGTTGGCTTGACCCTTCTACGGCTGGACCATTGGTACTGAGACATGAAGTGAACGTCTTTGAACTTATTTCATGTGTTGAACGGTTTCGGGAAAACTTGGGTGTTCGAATGTTCGATCGGAAAGTTTAATATTTTCTATTTATCCGGAATGGGATACAATAATTGGAATTCACAAACAGTTATGAGATAACTGAATGAATGTTATAAATCTAGCAGCCATGTCTCACTTGATATTGAAAAGAGTTTTCGATAATGAGACTAAAATGCGGGGTTTATAATTGTTAGGCATGTGATGTCTAAGTATTTCATTTGATTAGGCATGCGATGTCTAAAGAGGTTGCGGATTCCAACTGTTGTAGTTTTACACTTTCTTTTCTGTGACCGTAAGTGTAATACGTGATATCGCCGGTTTCGTTGCTATATGTCAACGACAATTGGGATGCGCATATTTACTTACGTTGATGACATATGATGTTATGTGTTGCTGGATATGTTATATTGGATCGTCGTGTTTGAATAGCCAGGGTTTTTTATGTGAGATGAGTGTTTTTCATTTTCATTCATGTAAAAACATGTATGTAATATTCTTTTATTGGGGCACTTCCAGGTTGCGGAAGATGTCACCCTTTGTATATTATTTACTTTTCCGCACTAGGATAGACCCAAGGAGGGGAGCATAAGTAACCAGGTTCTACGGTCCAGTGGGAGACCATCTCGAGGAGTCGAGTCCGGGTCTCCTAACCCTAGAATTGGTAGGGCTGCTTGCCGCTCTCGTAGGGGTCTAGGGGTGTGGGATTGGCTATTCATCACGACCGTGGAATCCGTGTTTTATACTGGCTCGTATTAAAAACACGGACGTCCTAGTATATCCAATATTTCATATGATATTTTCTGCTGCGATATCTGTGATGTGATCATGTGATATGTTCTATGATGGATACTGTATATAGTATATATGATATATTATATAGACGTTACTTATGTTTTGCACCCGCACTAGCCCTGCCCTGCTCTGTCGTTAGTTACCTAACCTAACGGTGCACGAGGGGACATCGAGGCGAATGCGGATGGCATAAGTGTACGTCGTATTTATCTGTGATGTTTAGGTATATAATTGATGGGACTTCATTAATGTGATTAATGAATGACAAGAAACCTAAGATGTTGTAGAATCAAATTTTAAAACAAAACAGGTAGCTACAGTTCTTGCTTTGCATAGCGGTATATATGATATACCCTGCACCTTATTCAATGAGGAAAGGGCCGAGATCCCTTCACCGGGAGTGACCCCTTTAGCAATAACTGGCAGATGCTACACACTCGGTTTACTTTTTGATTGCTTTTGAAGTTTTGCTTTGCACAGTGATATATATGATATATCCCGCACCTCATTCGACGAGGAAAGGGCCGACGATCCCTTCACCGGGAGTGACCCCTTTAGCAAAACTAGAAAAGCCTCAAAATCACTCCATTTCAAAACTTCGTTTGATTCTACAACGATATCAAGTTCATTACGCAATAGGTTTTCAGAAAAACCTGTCGTAGCCCTCCGTCATTTCAGACAAGTCCTGTTTAGTATTCGTGCTGCGTTTGTTGACCTTGTCAAGGCGCAGTGTGCGGTAGCAGACCAGTATTTATCTGTTTATGCATATGATGCAGATTGGATTAGGGTAGTCGTACGGCCTTGTTGACCTTGTCAAGGGTCGTGCGGGTGGGTTTGATTCAATCAAGAAATGACGGGTTGAACTTGATTTGCACCCTATGGTTTGTTGACCTCCGTCAAGGTCATAGGATGCTTGGGGCAAAATATTATCGGGAATTTCAAGTGTTGAAATTTGCAATGAGATTGCATACCTTCTATGAGATAGTTGGATCCCGATACCCACTGCGAGTAAGAGTTACTCCTGGGAGAGTTTTGCACAATACAATTAGCCGATCAAGTAGGTGTCTAGAAAGGTGTCAACGGGGTTACGCCTCTGGGAAAACGAGGTTTACTTTAATTAGGTCCGTGCGAAAGCACGGGGAACCTCCCTCAAAGTACCGAAACTGGCCTGGCTGAAAGATTGGCGATGTTGTAGGGTGTAATTAATCCCGGCTAGTCTTTCCTTTTAGGGTTTGAAGGAAGATTTGATAAAAACCAGTGGGAGCTATCCTGATTAGATAAGATAATAACCAATCTAATCTTGCAAGAGCATACGCTAAAGTGTTTTCTTCTCTCTCTCTCCAGGTAGCGACCATGTCATGCCCTAATAAAGATAATAATATGGATGTATTGACTGAACCCGCCTGTTATACTGTGCTGAGGAACGTTGGTTCCGTTCTTTCTTATAAGAGTTATGGGAATGAACAGGACATAGGGGAATACCAGGATTCCCATGCCACCCGAATGAAGAAAGTACACGTTGATGCAATTTCTTCGGGTGTGTTCGTTACAGAGAACTGTTTCTCCATTTGCTCTACGTCCTGGGTATTAGATACCGGGTCAGGATCCCATATATGTAATCAGTTACATGGGCTCAGGAAAGGTAGAGAACTTGGAGAAGGTGATAAAGACATTAGTGTTGGAAATGGTGCAATTGTTGCAGCTAAGACTGTCGGGGAATATCACCTTGCATTACCAACTGGTAATACATTGATTCTGAACGAATGCTATTACATGCCGAACCTGATATGCAACATTATATCGGTTTCTTTGTTGAGTAAAGAGGGATATAATTTTGTATTACAGGATAATGTTATGAACATTTTCCATAACTAAAAATTGGTTGGATCAGGCACGTTGTGCAATGGCATTTATGTTCTAAATCAATCAACAGTTCTGAGCATAACAAACACACACAAGAGGAAGAGTTCTGAACTGAACGAATCCTTCTTGTGGCATTATAGACTGGGTCACATCAATGCGACACGACTGGCTAAGTTACATAAGGATAGATATTTGAAACCGTTCGAATTTTCACCTTATGACACTTGCCAGTCATGTCTCAAAGGCAAGATGACCAAAACTCCGTTTACGGGACACGGAGAAAGAGTTACCGAACTCTTAGGACTGATACATAGTGATGTATGCGGTCCCATGTCTACACATGCCAGGGATGGTTCTTCGTACTTCATTACATTCACTGACGATCTCTCAATATACGGACATGTGTACTTTATAAGACACAAGTCTGAAGCTTTGAGAAATTTAGAGAATATAAACAAGAAGTCGAGAACCAAACCGGAAAAAGTATTAAAATCCTTCGATCTGATCGAGGAGGTGAATACTTGAGCAATGAATTCCTGGACTTCCTAAAAGAGAATGGGATTCTCTCTCAGCCGACTCCTCCATATACACCATAGCACAATGGTGTATCAGAACGGAGGAACCGCACCCTGTTAGATATGGTGCGCTCTATGATGAGCACAGCTGAGTTACCTATTTCCTTCTGGGGACATGCGCTGGAGACAGCTGCATACCTATTGAATCAAGTTCCATCTAAATCTGTACCTACCACACCATATGAGATATGGAGTGGGAAGAGGCCATATCTTAAACGAGTTAAGATATGGGGTTGTCCAGCCTATGTCAAAAGACAAAATCTGGACAAGCTCGAGGCACGGTCAGTTCTTTGCAAGTTTGTGGGATATCCAAAGAACTCATATGGGTATTTTTTCTACCACAGTGAGGAACAAAAAGTGTTTGTTGCTCAACATGCCGCCTTTTTAGGAAAGGAATTCCTTGAAAAAGAAATTAATGGCAAAGTGGTAGAGCTGAAAGAGGTTCCAGATACACAAACCGTAACTGAAGATTTAGTGGAACCAGAAGATTCAGTGGCTCCCAATGAACCCCAGCCACTCCGCCGATCTAGTAGGGTTCCTCGCCAACCTGAGAGATACTACGGGTTTCTCATGGATGGTGGGAGCGAGGATTGCATCATGGAGGATGATGACCCAACTAGCTTCGAGCAGGCCATCACGAGTAGGGACTCAGTGAAATGGCTGGATGCTATGCGATCCGAGATGGAATCCATGTACACCAACAAAGTATGGACTTTGGAAGTTGCTCCTGAAGGGGTAAAACCCATTGGGAGCAAGTGGAACTTCAAGAAAAAACTTGGTGTAGATGGGAAAGTGGAGACTTTCAAAGCTAGACTTGTTGCAAAGGGTTTTCGTCAAAGACCAGGTGTGGACTATGACGAAACTTTTCTCCACTGGCTATGCTTAAATCCATCCGGATCATGCTTGCCATCGCTGCATATCATGACTACGAAATCTGGCAAATGGATGTTAAGACCGCCTTTCTAAATGGTGATTTAGAAGAGTGCGTATACATGACTCAGCCAGAGGGCTTCGTGGACAGTGGGAGCAGCGGGAAGGTGTGCAAGCTGCTTAAATCCATTTATGGATTAAAGCAAGCATCGCGGAGTTGGAACATCTGCTTTGATGTCGTTATCAAAGAGTTTGATTTCGTCAAAAACCCAGATGAACCTTGTATCTACAAAAAGGTGGCAGAGAGTAAGGTTGTCTTCCTCGTATTGTACGTGGATGACATACTCTTGATAGGAAATGATATTCCTATGCTGCAATCGGTCAAGCTCTTCTTATCACAAAGATTCTCAATGAAAGATCTTGGTGATGCCTCCTGCATATTGGGAATTAGGATCTATAGGAATAGATCCAAACGGATATTGGGATTGTCCCAATCCAGGTACATTGACACCATACTAAAGAGGTTTAGTATGGAAGAATCCAAGCGTAGGAACTTGCCCACGATCTTTGGAGTCACTCTCTCCAAAGAGATGTCTCCCAAGACTGATTTGGAGAGAGCTCGCATGCAAGGGATACCCTATGCTTCGGCTGTAGGCTCTATCATGTACGCGATGCTATGTACCAGACCTGATGTAGCATACTCACTAAGTGTAGTGAGCAGGTATCAAGCTGATCCTGAAGAGAGTCACTGGACAGCTGTGAAGAGCATTCTCAAGTACTTGCGAAGGACTAAAGAGATGCTCTTGGTGTATGATAACGGAGAACTCCAAGTGGAGTCCTTTACCGATTCGAGCTTCCAGAGTGATAAGGACGACTCTAAGTCGCAGTCGGGATTTGTCTTTACCCTTTACGGAGGGGCGGTTAGCTGGAAGAGTTCCAAGCAGGAAACCGTGGCAGACTCGACGATGGAGGCTGAATACATCGCTGCCAACGATGCTGCCAAAGAGGCTGTCTGGATCAAGAAGTTCATTACTGAACTTGGTGTGGTTCCATCCATTGAGCATCCAATACCTTTATATTGCGATAACAATGGAGCGGTGGCTTTGGCCAATGAACCCAGGTCCCATCAGCGATCCAGGTATATTCTGAGGCGGTATCACCTGATCCGGGAGATAGTTGATCGCCGGGAGATCGAGGTCAGGAGGGTTGACACGAAGAACAACATAGCGGATCCACTCACGAAAGCCATTCCCCAGATACAGTTTGAAAGACTCTTCGGGATGCTCGGTATGCGATACTACAGCAGCTGGCCCTAGTGCAAGTGGGAGATTGTTAGTTGTATGTATGCCCTAGAGGCCAGTATTGTACAAATGATGTATATTATATTGGATGCTTGGACATATATAGAGATGACTTTCTTGCTCGATATGATAGTATGCTATCTGGTTGCTCTTTATCTTAACATGTATACTAGTCTCTTTAAACTGTCTTATAGTTACATGTTGGTAAAGCCCTTAGGATGTGTACTTGACTACCTGGACTATGATGCAGATCATACTAGTGGGGACATGGTAGTCTATAGGTACATCCTTCAAGGTCCCTAGTCATGGGTGTATCGAGAAGGAGCATCGATATACCAGTGTAGACTAGCGTATACGCTTCTCGACCCATGAGATGGGCGATGGATGATCCCATATCCATTGGTGTTTGACATCAGAGATGGTATACGGGTGCTCAGTGGAGACTGGGTACACTGGACGGACTCGCTGAGAACTCCCAGATGGTATTATACCTCACGTCAGATGGCAGTTCTCAGGTGACACTTGTGCAGGTTAGTCTGTAGACCCGAGATCGTCATAGAGTCATGTGTGATTCTCACTGTGCTTTGATCTCCACCTTACCATGTCCATGAGGGCATGCAAAACGGTGGTTTTTGGGTACAGTCCCGAGTCACATGGAGGCAATGAGCGATAGGAAGGGTTTCGTCTTTCCCGGTATTGGGGGTTGATGTTGCGCTGTGCTCGATTGGCCGTAACAGGGAAGTCCCTGGCCAGGGCTGATCAGAGTTTTGCTGGTAAGTGTTACCAGTAGTTTCTCGACCCGTTATGAGCCTCACATCGACACGACTTATCGATTATTGTGGTCTGACGTTTACCACCCCTAGACTTGATATGCAACATATCAGACGAACAGACCGGACTGTACGGTAAGTGTTACTGGTTGGATTCACAGGAGTGTGAGCGGGCTTGCTCGTCGATCTTCTGATCGCTCAATACCCGGATGGCCGTTACGTTTGGCAGACCGCTTGTGGCTTGTGGGTGCTTCATATGATCATCATCTGCTGCCGGCATATTGACGAGTCTTTAGAGTCCTACACGGAGGTTTCCTGGCTCAAGCGAAACGAAATAGGAGCGCATATGAGATATGTGCGGGACCGAGAATAATGCGTGTATGTGATACCGTATTTCATTCTCGCGATGAATGTTTCGATTGGTTGTATGCGATATAACCTAGTTATCGAATCGAAGATTGATTCGATAAGTCGATACATTGGATACTAGTCGGTTATGTGCGACATGACCGAATCATTGAATCAAGTGTTGATTTAATGATTTAATGTATAATTATATATTTGATATATTACTTTGCATTAACTAGTATTGGTTCATTTTAAAAGGATTTTCTCACTTGATGTGCACATTGTATATGTGATATATTTTTTTGTGTGCACTTGATTGTATCATGTTTGATGATACATGTTAACTTGAGTTTGTGTAAAGATTAAACCATGGTTATATGAATGGTTAGGGTTTTTATTACTTATTCATTTATTTATTTTGATTATTGATTTTGGAAAAGAAAATGGAAATGGTGGCTTTTCTTGTTTCTTTCATGAAGCTTCATGAAGGGATGAAACCTTGACCATTTTTGTTTTCTTCTCTTAACCTAACCATTCACCTAACCCTAGTTTACTCTATACACTTGACCATGGTTAGTATATGATAAGTATTCATATTATTTTCTTTTTTAATCTAAGACTTATCATATACTATATTCTTCTTCTTCCTCTTGATCAAGAAGAAAGCTTAACTCCGTTAATGGCATCTTGAGTAAAAGAGTGAGAAATCCAATTCTAAAGTGAATCCACCTCCTATTTCTTCATTCTCTACCTCTTGCCAAGTAGTATAGGGTGTTTTCTTCACAAGTTTCATGACTTGGTGAAGTTGGAGCTCGATCTAGAGTTGCCTCGACGTAGATCATCTTCGGTATCGAAGCCGACGACCTAGCCCGCCCATTTCTCCGATGAAGCCGATGCTAGAGTCTGGGATCCGATATGGACAGAGAGAGGACGTCTACATGGAACTAAGGAAGTGGAGAACCGGATCTACAAAGGTTGTAGCCTCTTTCCTTTAGTTAAAATGTTAACTAGTTTCACTTTTCGCCTAAACTCTAGTCAACGAATCCGTATTAGGGTTTCTCGGCACTTGTAAAATTTGAAATTGGCATGGTTGATGCCTTGTGAGACCTCATTAGAGTTCCTAGGAACCCTACACCGTATACCATCTTTGTTTCCAAACACCAATGGATATGGGATCATCCATCGCCCATCAAATGGGTCAAGAAGTATATACGCTAGTCTAATCTGGAATATCGATGCCCTGTCTCGATACACCCTCGACTAAAAGCAATTAAAGGATGTATTTATAGACTAACCTGGCCCCACTAGTATGATCTCCATAATAGTCCTGGTAGTCAAGTACACATCTTAAGAGCTTTATCAACATGTAACAGAGAGACAGTATAACAATAAAAGTCAACATGTTAAGATAAAGAGTAACCAGATAGCATACTATCATGTCGAGCAAGAAAGTCCTCACTATATATGTCCAAGCATCCATTGTAATATACAATCATGTACAACAATGGCCTCTAAGGCATACATACAACTAACAATCTCCCACTTGCACTAAGGCCAGTTGTTGCAGTATCTCATACTTAACGTCCCAAAAAATCACAAACTGTATTTAGGGTTTTTGCCTCGGTTAGTGGATCCGCCGTGTCATTCTTCATCTCAATTCACCTGACCTCGATCTCCTGGAGATCAACTATCTCGCTGATCAGGTGATACTGCCTAAGATTATGTCTGGATCACTGAAGGGACCAGGGTTCCCAGGCCAAAGCCACAACTCCATCGTCACCACAATGGAAGGAACGAAGTTCATCTCATGAACAACTATACCCAGACAGCCTCTTTGGTAGCATCGTTTGTAGCAATGTATTCACCCTTTATCGTTGAGTCTGCCATGGTATCTAGCTTGAAACTCTTCCAACATACCGTCCCTCCACTGAGGGTAAAGACAAAACCCAAGACCGCCTTACAGTCGACCTTATCACTCTGGAAGCTCGAATCGGTAAAGGACTCCACTTGGAGATCACCGTCACCAAACACCAAGAACGTTTCTTTAGTCCATCTCAAGTACTTAAGAATGTTCTTTACTGATGTCCAGTGATTATCCCCAGGATCCAATTGATACCTGCTTACAACACTAAGTGCGTACGCTACATCCAGTCGGGTACATAATATCGCATACATGATAGACCCGACTGCCGAAGTATAGGGTATCCCTTGCATGTGAGACCTCTCCAAATCAGTCTTGGGGGACATCTCTTTGGAGATAGATTCCTGAGATCGTGGGTAAATTCCCATGCTTGGAATCTTTCATACTAAACCTCTTTAGTATGGTGTCAAGGTACCTTGGATTGGGACAATCCCAACATCCAATTTAGATCGATTTCTATAGATCTTAATCCCCAGGATGTAGGAGGCATCACCCAAATCCATGATAAAGAATCTTTGTGATAAAAGAAGATTGACCGAGTGCAGCATAAGAACACCATTTCCTATCAAGAGTACGTCACCCACGTACAATACGAGGAAGACAACCATACTCTCTACAGTTCGTGTATATGCCCTAGAGGCCATTATTGTATCATACTAGATTGTATATTACTTAATGGAAGCTTGGGATATTCACGGTTGTATTGACAGTCATGGTTAAAATGGTAGTATGCTACTTGGTTTGTATCTATCTTAATATGTGTATATGTTTCTTTTAAACGTATCGCTAATATATATTGATAGAGCCCTTAGGATCTTTTCTTGACTAGCAGCGTTGTGATGGCGGTCATACTAGTGGGGGTTGGGTAGTCTACAAGCACATCCTTATACAGGTCCCTAGTCGTAGGATTATCGAGACTAGGCATCGATGATCCGGAGTAGACTAGTGTATACGCTTCTCATCCCAGCAGGGGAGATGGTCTGTCCCACAGCCATTAGTATATTGTACTGGAGATAGTATGTAGGTGCTCGTTAGGTTACGAGTACACCGAATATGACTTGTAGGGAACTGTTGGTTGGTATTATACCCATCGTCAGTTAGCAGTTCCCAGGTGACATGAGTATAGCTTAGTCCGTTGACTTGACACTACTGCTTCGCCTCAAGTGTGTTCCCACTATTCTTAGATTGCTACCCTACCATGGGTCTACTGAGTCATGCAAACATGTAGCAGTTGGATGCAGTCCCGAAGCACTTGGAGGTAGTGGCGGTTTGATAGGATTCGTCTCTCTTGGTATTGGGGGTTGATATCGTGCTGTGTTTGGGGAGCCATTACGCAAAGTCCCTGGCTAGGGCAAGCGAGATTTACTGGTAGGTGCTTCAGTAGTTTCTCAGGGTGTAATGGGCTACACTCCGACACGACTTATACCGCTATTAGGGGACTGATGCTTGCTGCCTCTAGGCCTGATATGCGATACTCTTAGACGAACAGACCGGACTGTATGGAGATTGTCACATACATGCTCAGTAGGAGTTCGGATGGGTTTCCTCATCGGCCTTCTTATTGACATCTACCTAGGGACCGTTACGTACAGCTAGTACCGCTTGCGGCCTGTGGTTAAACCCACTGCCAGCGTAGTGTCGTGTCTTTAGAGTCCCATACAGAGGGTTTCCCTGCTTCAGGAGTAACGATATAGAGGTCATATGGTTTTACGACAGGGTTCGAACATATACGTGTACTTGTGCACGAATGATATTCGGACAGATTATACTAGTGGGCTTTGGTTTAAGCCAGATCTTAGTATTAGATTATTGGATTTATTTAGTCTAAGTATATTCGTGTTTTTCGTAAATACAGATAGGAGGGGCATTCTCGTAATTTGTCGGGAAGCTTCTAGAAGAAGGTGACGCATTAAGGTTTATTTCTTTTTGATTTAAACTTAATGAGGTGGAGGAGATGATGTGTTGCTTTCATTAAATGAACCATGACTCATAAGATGATTCATCTTATGAATTAAATGAAGCATGGTTGATATTTTGATAGATATTATTATTGAGATATTTTCATGCTTCATAATATTCACAAATGAGTAAAGATTCATTTAATTATCACAAACACTTTCTCTATCCTCAATCACTCTCTTCTTCATCTTAACCCTAAGTGTCTCATGAGTTGAGAATCATAGGGTTAGTGAGGCTAACAAATACTTAATCACTCTCTATATTATCTAGGTCACTTAGATTAGCACTCTAAGCCGCTTAGTTACCTCATCTTAGAGGTTAAAGCTTGTAGTAGGCACTCTCGGGTGGATCATCTTCAAACTTGAGGAGGCCGACGAGGAGGAGGACGACAAGAACAAGAAGGACTAGTTTCTTAAGGTATAATCATCTTTCATAGTAGTTACAACTCCTTGTTTGATTGGTAGTTAGGGTATAGCAAAGATCCTTTTGCATAGTCGATGTTACCTTGTTTTTAAATGATCGTTTTTACCTATTCCGCCTCCCCGCATCATGTGGGGTGAGTAACGTCGACTTACATCTACAACCTTCTTGTATATACAAGGTTCATCTATCATTTTGATGAAGTAAAACTCTTTGACTGTCATATCAAAACAGATGTTCCAACTCCGCGATACCTGCTTTTGTTGGATATATATATTCCCTAGAGGCCAGTATTGTATATATATACATATGGTTGCTAGAGATATATATGTACATGACAATCTTGCTCAGTTTTTTAGTATATTGTTTGACTTGTCTTTGTCAAAATATGTGCATTTATTTCTATTGTTGCTTTATCCAGCTTGCACATATTGATAGAGACATGATACGATGGTATACTATTATGGTTTGTCTTTATCTTAACATGGCATATGTTATGATCGTTATTACATATTACGGTTACATGTTGATAAATCCAGTAGGATCTTGCTTGACTACCTGTGTTGTGATGGAGATCATACTTATGGGAGCAGGGTAGTCTATAAGAAGATCCTTAAATGGTCCCTAGTCACGTGAGTATCGAGACTGGGCATTGATATCTAGAGTAGACTAGTGTATACATTTCTAGCCCCATCAGGGATGCTTGGTCCCGCAGCCATTGGTCTGATGCACCAAAGATCGTATATAGGTGCTCACTGGGGTGAGTACACTGGAGGGAATCATCGAGAACTTCCAGATGGTACTATACCTATCGTCAGGTGGAAGTTCTCAGGTGACATATGTACAGGTTAGTCTTCGGACCTAAGATCGTCATTTGTTCCGTGTGAGTTCCCACTGTGCTTTGATCACTACCCTACCACGGCTCTACTGAGACATGCAAACAGGTTTTGGTTGGGTACAGTCCCGAGCCACATGGAGGCAGTGAGCGATTGTTGGGGATTCGTCTCTCCCGGTATTGGGAGTTGATATCGCATAGTGATCAATTGGTCAAGGCTATAAGACCTTAGCCAAGGAAGTTGGGATTTACTGATAGGTTGATCAGTAGTTTCCCGGATTGGTCCTAAGCCATATAAGCATGACTTATCGGGTTATTAGGGTCTGAAGTTTTACCACCCCTTAGACCTTACTCACCAATGGTCTCCAACTATGAAAATCCGACCACCTGCTTTCCCTTGTTCGCAGCGTCCGAAGTCCCCGCTTGCGACGCTATAATTTCACAAACACAAGAAATAATGCGAACATCTCAGAATCGATCAATATAACGCAAAACTACGTATTCAAAAACGTACCAACACACTAAACTAGCTCGCGAGTGTATGTCTAGTGGCTAACGCGCGTTGCGATATCTCAAAACCTAACTGAGTACAACAGCAGCACAACTCACTACTCGTGTCGCAACACGTATCACGCGGACTCAAAACACTAGATTATAGGTAATCGATCCCAGATTTTGCATACTGAATTTACTAAAAAGGTAAACAGTACCAAACACCTCTAGCCAACAGCAGACAACAACCTACAGAAGACCAACCCCATCCCTCTCCTACCTAGCCCGCGTCGCCGGATCGCGCCTTAGGGGTGGCCGGCCCAGGCCGGTGAGGTGGTTCCCGTCTCTCAGGTGGTGTCTCAGGTCTACTAGTATATCTCTAAAATTTTGTTTGGTCAAGCACTAAATTTTCCAGGTCACAGCAGGTATAGAAGCTCTGAAAGACATTCAAAAAGCCGATATCGCACTAATCGATATAAAAAGCGTGCTATGCTACAACCAACGAGCAAAACAACATAAAAACTCTAATTTAACAGTATAGGGGTTATACCTAACAATCTTGCTCACAAGATCCAAGCTTTTCCTAGCTCCAAGTGATCCAAGAAGCAAGAACAAGGATTTTGTGCAAAATTTGTGATATAATTGGAATATTTGGAGATTTTTGAGTTAGGACTGATAAAATATGAAAGGAAAATGAGCAAGGACAGTAGGAAATGAAGGGATCTCGGCCAAGGGAGTGAGGTGGGTGTTTGGTGAAGGTTTCCTAGCAATTACCAACCTTAAATGCCATTAAATGCATTCATACTCAAACATGCACACATGCATGCATCTACAAATCTATTTCTTTTCTTTTCTTTAATCTAATAAACCTAACCTCCACACAAATATCTAGATACATGTGGGTTTGGTTACACAAGAAAAAATTAAAGAAAAGACCGCTAAAGAGAAATTTCCCAAAATGTGAATACCGCATTAAAATAACATTAAAATTGGGAAAAATTCAAATTGAACCAAAATGTCACATATACCCTCAAAGCTTGCGCACTAGATTTATTTTAGCTAAACTAGGTGCTGGTAAGTCTATATGGTCGTTTGATCACAGTCGGATCAAAACGGAAAATACCGACAATTTAACCCTAAAACGGACAAATTCGCATAACGATTTCTAAAAGGTTACAGACGTCCCCTATCGTGTGGATTGTTGGATATAGTGCCCTCAAAGTCAATTATTGGATCGCAGGCACGTGATTGCAATGATTGAGGAGGTCCTATACCGGTAGGACAGTCTTACTCGAGATGATAGTATGCTATCTGGTTTGCCTTTATCAGTCGTATACAGGTTCAGGTGACTGATCACTATTACACGTTGATAGAGCCCTTAGGATCTTGCTTGACTACCAACAATATGATGGCGATCATATACGTAAGAGTTGGGTAGTCTATAAGCACATCCTTAATAGTGGTCCCCAGTCGTTGGAGTTTCGAGACAGGGCATCGATACTCCGGAGTAGACTAGTGTATACAGTTGAGACCCCGACGAGGGGCGGTGGCCGGTCTCACAAGCCAATGGTGTCAGTTGGATCACCTGAGATGTATACAGGGGCTTATTGGGTTATGAGTACACCGGACAGGACTCGCCGGGAACATGCTAGTTGGTATTATACCTAGAGTCAGATAGCAGTTCCCTGGTGACATGTGTACAGGTTAGTTCATCAACCTGAGGTCGTCATTTATCTCGTGTGAGTTCCCACTGTGCTTTGATTTCTACCTTACCACGGCTCAAAGGAGTCGTGCAAACAGGTATTTTTTGGGTACAGTCCCGAGCCACATGGAGGCAAGTGAGCGGATCGGCAGGGGATTCGTCTCTCCCGGTATTGGGGGTGAGATCGCGCTGTGTCTAGGAAAGCCATTACACTAAGTCCTTGGATAAGGCAGGTGAGAATTACTGGTAAGTATTCCGGTAGTTTCTCAGGGTGTTCAGGGCTTGTCTCCGACACGACTTATACCGCTATTGGGGGTCTGACGTTACCAGCCCCCTAGGCCCGATTTCCGATACTCATAGACGAACAGACCAGACTATATGTATATTGTCACTGTTAGGCTCAGTAGGGTTTCAGGATGAGTTCGCTCATCGGCTACCCTTGAGGTCAGTACATGGGCAGCCGTTACGCACAGCTAGTGCCGCTGATGGCTTGTGGTTAAACCCACTGCCAGGGTACTGACGAGTCATTAGAGTCCCCCACAAATAGTTTCCCAAGTTTGGGAGAAATGTTGTAGAGGCCGTATGGTTTTATAGCAGGGTTCCGAAAATGCACGTGCGTTTACGCACGTGTCATATTTCGGGCAGATAATACTGGTGGGCTTTGGTTTAAGCCGGATCCATGTATTATACTTTGTAGATATAATATCTTTGTCTCAGTTGCATTTGTATTCGGTCGTAATACAAATGCGGGTATGTTTATACTGTTACGGGGTTATCCTGAAATTCGTTTCGGGATCGTTTTTGGAAGTTGCCAGTTTTCTGTCACCCGTCATAAACATTCGGTTTATTGCGGATTTATCTTTTCTTCATTTGGGTGAGTCATGAGGATGAGTCACCATTTTGCTTTAATGGTTGATGACTAGGATTAGTGAGTCACCATTATGCATTTAATGTTTTTTGCAAGGTGGAATTTGCATTAATGAGGTTTTGTATTGCTTAGGATATTTTGTGAGAAGCTTTGCTTATGGTCACCCTCTCTTGTTCCTACACTCACCCCCTCCTCTCTATATTGGCCGGCCCCTCTCTTGAAAATGTGATAGTGGTTGATTAAAAAGATTATGTGATTTGGTTCATGAAATTTGATAGCTCATTTCTCACTTCATTCCATTCAAAGGCAACTTCATTAACCGTTCATCCATGGTTTTGGATGAAGCGAGACAAAGTGTTCTACTCATTCTCTACATCAATCTTGGTCATCTCTTTTAGCAAACTTGATGATCGAGTTGCCTCGGTATAGAGGCGGGAGCCCGTTTAAAGATCCGTAGATGTGGTGCCACCTCGACGAGGAGCCAGGAGATCGGAGTAGCCGCAACGGAGCATGGGATGATGGCTAAAGAACGTAGGACTCGGATCGTTCGGTATAGCTTTTCTACCCACTTTGTAGTTTGTTAGTTTAGCGTTAATGGCAGATCCGGATTATAGTATACGATAGCGCCAGTTATAAAAGTTTTTGTTCCGCATTTGGCGTCAGATTGACGGCCGGGGCGCTAACGTAGACTTACATGGTATCAGAGTCACGCCATTAAGCTTTACTAATTTGTGCTAACGCGTTTAAAATATCGATCGAACGGAATTTTGAAAACTACAATTTTCTGTGTAAAGTTTCTGTCGATTTTAAAAACAGGTCTAAAAATTATTTTGAGCATCTCAGAAAATCGTGCTGGCTTTTTTAAGAATTCTGGTGAAATTTGGTCAACTGAAGCTTCCAAAGCGCCGCGGAACCGCCGCACAAACCCTAGTTTGGCCGCGTTTCCTCCGCCGTTTTAGAGCTACAGTAAACCATTTTTCTACAGTAGGTATTTTTATAAAATTGTGTTTCTGGAATATTTCTTTTGGGCCCATATTTTATTACTGTACTGCAGATGTACGTGGGGCCCACTTCGGGAAGTTTTGTCGATCGAAATTTTAAACGTGTTAGTTTACAGTACTTACATTATATGTCCGACCGTGAATGTCATTCGAGCGGTAAACTGCGTCTAATTGCTATAGTTCTTTTAGACGGGTTTTCGAACGCGACATTCGCGTTGATGTTCTGTGTTGTGCTGTGATGTTGCGGATTTGTCGTGGTGGATAGCAGTGTGCAATAGTAGTGCAGTTTGGATTTATTTGTACATTTGATATTGCGGGGCTAGCGTCCAACATGTGGACTGCCGTCTCTGCCAGTTTGTATAATATTCTTTTGGGGCACGACCGGGCTGAGGTCGATGTACCCGTTGTACATATTTTTCATTTCTGTACTAGGTTTACCCCGCGATGGAGTGCATGGATAGTCGGGTTCTGGAGGACAACGAGTCTGCATCTCATGGCTTTGAGAGGCAGAGGGGCCTCACTCTAGAATTGGCAGACTATTCGCCGCACTCGTAGGGGGTACAGGTTGACCCAAGGAAGGGTGCTCAAGTTACCGGATTCCGTGAAGTGCAGGGTGGTCCATTCACTATGCTGTAGGGGGCTGCCTCGCTTAAGATTTTGGTGGGTAACTTGCCGCACCCGTAGGGGTCTAGGTTTAATTGCACAGGCTATCCACACGACCAGGAGAACGTCGGGTTTCAGTATCGGCTCTATGAAACCTGGGGATCCCAGATTATCTGTATTGTTCTGTGACACTTATTACTTTTCTGTAATGTTTCATATTATCATGCCTGGAGCGATTATTGTATATTGGTATATATACTAGTAGATGTTGTATATATTTTATACCCGCGCTAGTCCAGTCCCCGCTCTGTCGTTAGTTAAGTAACCTAACGGGTGATGACGGGACCCAGTGACGAATGCGGATGGCATATACGTACATTTTATTTTCGTTCTTTTCTGGTTTGATTAATTGATGGGACTGCGTTGATTCTGATCAATGCAAAGGAAAACAAACATGTTTGGATGTTGTTGGAACAGTTTTAAAAAGTGTTATTACAAAGACGTTTTCTTTTGTTTTGCACAGTGGTATTCGGTTGGAATATCCTGCACCTCATTCGACGAGGCAAGGGCCGAGATCCCTTCACCGGGAGTGACCCCTTGGGCAGAAGTTTGCGTCAAGGTAATAACTTCACTATAGTCGATTACATGTTGCTTTGCATCGCGGTATTTAGTTGGAATATCCTACACCTCATTCCACGAGGAAAGAGCCGAGATCCCTTCACCGGGAGTGACCTCTTTAGCAAAGGTTTTCGCTACTATATTTTTATAAAAGGCTATCAGGTTCCTTCAACGAGATCAAGTTCATTACGTTAAAGATTTTTCGCCAAAAACCAGCCATAGCCCTCCGTCATTTCTTATGGATGGTCAGTAGTATTCAAGCTATGTTTGTTGGCTTTCGTCAAGGCATAGTGTTTGGTAGCTACTGGGGTTTTCATTTGTTGCATAGATAGATGAGTTGGTTTGGGACAGTCGTATTACCTTATTGTCTTTCGTCAAGGGTATGTACGGGTGGGTTCGAATTGACAAGATAATGACGGGTAGAACTTGACATGTGACTTATGATTTGTTGGCTTTCGTCAAGGTCATAAGAACATGGGGTAAAAATCATATCGGGTGTTTCTAAAGAAACTGAAACTTGCCAGGTATGCGCATACCTTCCGGAGTGTGATAACGTGAGTGGATTCCGTCACATTATCATGCGATGAGAGTTGGATCCCGATTCCTACTGTTGAGTTGGTTTACTCTTCGGGTGATCCCGATTGATTCTTCATTCAAGTTTGGAGGAGAATTTGACAGTACAGTGGGAGGTTTCCAGATTAGATAAAGTGATAACCATTCTGATCTAGGTTATAGTGCACGCAGAGTGTTTCTTTTCTCTCTCCCTTTTGCAGCGACCTTTGACCGACCCTAGACTATGACTCAGTAACCAAGTTGACCGAACCTTCTTAAAATACTGGCTTTTGGATTGTCTAAGTTGCATAAGTCATTGCCGCTCTTTCTTTTACCTTTTGCATTTCTCAGAACACCCCATATTACTACGGACATCCACTTCCATTGGATAGATCCATCGTATGGTTATATACAAACTCAAAGGGACTTCTTCGAGGATGGATCCAGGTTCAGGAGAAAAAGAATTGGTTTATTCAGTTGTCTTTTATTATCACCTTCTCTCAGGTTGCGAGGGCTCCTTAGTTTAGGAGAGTACACCTATTACGCCTATTGGATAGTCTTCTTCCAAACCATAGGCAGGTGCCGAAAGGTAGGGAATGGAGAAAACCAATTAGCGTAAGTAGGGTGTACAGAAGGTAATAACTAAAGACAAAATAAAGGGATTAGAAAGAGGGCAAAGTAAGTTGCGACTGCTATCATTCACGACCAAACTGCGTACTTCATCGCCACTCCTATTACACCTTTGCTTTTTCCCCCAGTTCGGGAGAAATAGAATAATGTATTATTCAGTTGTCTTTTATCATCACCTTCTCTCAAGTTGCGAGTACTCCTTGGTTTAGGAGAGTACACCTATTATGCTTACTGGATAGTCTTCTTCCAAACCATAGGCTGGTGTCGAACGGTACGGAAGGAAGAAAACCATTTAGCCTAACGATGGTGTACAGAAGGTAACGACTAAAGACAAATAAAGGGATTTGGAGAGATGGCAAAGAGATATAAGGTTATAGTTATGAATTGGATTATGGACGAGACATTACTAGGAATACCAGGATACCCCTACGAAACATTTTCATGTTTCAGTGCATTGTTAAAGGAAAACTGATTTCCCGATTAGATACTTACTCTAGGATATGTATTTACCAGGTATGATTCTCACATCTGTATGGTTTTACAGATGATGAGTGGGAGAAAGTTATTGGAAATAAGGTGATCATCCTCATTATATCGGAATTCATTGTAATTGGGAATATTTGAGGAAATCGCCTGAGTTTTTGCCGGACGGCATGTATTTGGTTTTCAGTATCCGTTGTTGTGCACCAATTTCAAAATGATATATCTGTACGTTTATTTTTATAAAGTGAGATATAAGTTATTGAAATTTTGTCCATGACATTTACCTATATCAGTTGGCGATTGGGTAAGGAGCATTGAACAGCGGATTAGTTCTTAACCATAAGTACAGTTTTCAACCTACGATGCACAGGTTTTGAGTTATTAGACTCAGCAGACTCATACAGAGTATTGTATGCTGTCCAGTGTCCATCAGGACAAAGGGGTTGGTCCACGTACTATATTCTATTTACTTATGACTTCTCTAGTTTTAGACAAGTGTTTCATAGAAATACAAGGTCTAAGTCTTGAGAAGTTGTGGGTATAAGAATAAAGTAGAGAACCAGATATCGCAAGTATCGGGATTCTTCAAAGAGATCGAAGATGTAGATTCTTGTGATTGGTATTCAATTGATAGTAATGGTTTTGAGAAACTTGTTTCTCTTTCAGGTTACTCATAATTGGATGGATTCCTAAGTTGAGTAATGCTGATTAGCCTCTCTACATTAAGTTGATATGCACTGGAGACAGCTGCATGATTAGAATCTGGTTTCAATTAAATAAGTGCCAAAGTTTCTATATTTGATATAGAATGGTTCATATCTTAACGATGTTAAGGTACGGGGAGCTGTCCAGCTTATGCTTAAAACCAGACTCTGGATAACTCAAGGCATGTTTCTGTAATGGCAGTTTGTGGGTTGACCCGGGTTATGTCGAAGGTTGACTTTCTACCATCTGGAAGATCAATGGTGATATTGTTCTTGACTCGCCACAGTTTTTGTAAAATGGATTTTTTCAGAAAACAGTAGTGGGAGTATGGTAGAACTGGAAGTGATTCCAGAACCGCAAACGATTACGGAAAATTTAATAGGACTTAAAGATTCAATCCGGTTTGACATTCCATTAGCCACTCCGCAGATATGGTGGGTAACCTTAGACACCCGAGAGGTACTCCGGTAGCCTTAAGGACGGTGACAGGGAGGTTCTTGTTTACCCAGACTTGACACTACTGTTGTTCCAGGCTATGAGACCCGGCAGGAAGTTAAGTATAGAGTCGTTCTAAACTAATTTTAGAAGTGCACGTGTATATTATTCTGCCAAAGGGTTGTTGTGGTCAGTGGGAGCAGCGGAAGCATAGTGGACAAGTTACTTATGTCTATTTATAGACTTAAGCAGATATAGCGGAGATAGATCATCTAATTTTGATGTGACAGTCATGGCTTTGACTTCATCAGAATAGGGGATGGATCTATTAAGAAGGTAGTAGGGTGTGTGATGTCCTGGTATTTGGATGACATACACAGAGTAGGAAGTAAAATTCCTATACTACGATCGGTTATACTGTGGTCGTCACACAGTTGTTTCTCCACCCAGGATATGGATATAATATCTGACATTCTGGTTACTGGATCTATGGTTTTAGATCTAGATTTGGGTAGTTTCCCAATTTGGGTACTTTGATAGTATTTTAGAATAGATGACTCCTGGCATGGTGGTGTACCTGCAGGTGATGGAGTCACCCTCTCTAAAGGTATCTTACAAACTAAAGGGGAGAGCGATGTGCATGATTGGCAAATCACTTGCTTAGGCAATTGAGTCAATCGTGAGATATCTAGTACCTGTAACATTTCAAAAAAATAAAATATAAATTTTTAGGAATTTTTATAATTTAATATTATTTTAATGAATATTTTAATATTTTGGCATTATTAAATACAAATAAATGGGAAAAATTTTGGAAAAATTTTGGAAAATTCTAAAATAGGGTAATTTATAGAATTATGCCATTCTTAAGTTTTTATGATTAGTTATATGCTAATTTAATGCTAATCACGATTAAAAATCGCTAATCGGCTTTTAAACAATTTTGTGCAAAACATGCACATATCTTTTATTTTCCTACACTTGTGCATTTTCTACCATGGTTTCTCATTTTGGTTTACTATTTGAGTGAGAAGGAATTAAGAGAAAAGGAAAAGAAAAAGGAAAAGAAAAGAAAAGGAAAAAAGGTAGCATGATGATGAGAGAGAGAGAGAGTAGGTTGCTTTTGACTTTTGACCCTTTCCTCCATCATTTCCACCTCATTTCCTCTCCCCCTTCATAGAGCTGCTGCTGCTCCTGCCCTCTCCCTCTTCTTCCTCCTCCCTCTTCAACTTAGATCCACCATTAAAACCTAACCAAAACCCTATCCCCATTTCACAAAAGTTGCTCCCAAGCTCAATAGCTACACATTGGACTAAGCAAGGGCTGATCTTGAGGACTTTGTGCAACTCAAGAATTTTCTTGAGTTGCCAAAGGAGGTAAATTCTGGACCTATTAGAGTAGTATTTCAATTCTTATTGCATCAATTCTAGTTTCTTGTCGATATGGTGTCGTTTGGTGGACTTGTGAACCTCAAGTTAGGGTTTAGGGTAAATCTGAAATCAAAGGTGAAATTGAAGCTTGTAGTGATCTTAGAACCCCTGTTGTGATGTTGTATTGGACAATACCTATAACATGAACCCAGAATACGGATTTACGGAATCGATATCGGGGAAAACTGTGAATCTGTCACTGTGTTTGGGAATTTGCTATCACCCGAGACGTCTAAAAATAAATTTGAGTTGGCAGTGAGATGTGCAGGAAAATAGAAACCGACACCCAAAACCCTAGCCCCAACCACCATGTTCTGGCCGCCAATTAATTCCTTCTGGCCGCAAATTGCGGCCAGAGCAGGAGGGAATCGCCTCGTTTTTGGTGCATGGCCCTATTTCCATTAGTTTAGACCCCTTACATGTATAGATTTGTCTAATTTGACCTAGGGTGAAATCTGGAGCCTATTTCCTTAGTTGTTGTTTTGGATTCGTGTTTCCGTATTCCGTATTTCTAATTCTGAATTTGCTTATGGTGTTTTACCTCGACTACTTGGCGTTTATACGACGATATCGAGGGTTGTTGATGGTTTTGGAGGCGTACCCATAGGTTCTAACCTAAAGGCCCCATAGCGTATCGTTTTGGCTTTCGTGTGTCATTTTAACTTTGATTTGGTTTTGATACGCATCTGCGATACGTTAATGTGTAGGTACCCCATGAAGACTTCGGGATGACAAGCAAATGCGTGACGACATCGATAAATAAGGACACAAGGTGAGTAGATTATATCTACGGGGGAAGTCGGGTGGATGGCGTATAGCACCCCCGCAGTCCGTAGTTGTTATATATATATATGATAGTTAGGTGTATTATGGATAGTGTAGGGTTAGAAGTAACTAGTGTAGTTCATAATCGCGAACCCTAGAATAGATTTACACCTACACGCACACCCTTGCATATTCATTATACTTGCACTGTGTTTGATGATATTGGACGACATTGGAGATGAGTCGATGATGTTGGGCATTGTGACGCGAGATCGGTGATTTGATATGATTCGTATTTGGGATACGACGTGTGATCGCTAGCGGGCCCTTGGACGTGTGTTTACACACGCAGTGATAGATGGTATCGATTGTACTAGATTTAGATCAGTACCCCAGATTAGGTGATATGATGATAGTGATACCTGATATGTGGTGAGATAATGTGATATTGACCCGTACCCAGCCATTGGGATGCCGTACGACGATTTACCGTATGAGCCTATATAGATGATAGATCCGCACTCATGACTCGAGGATGTCTTATGATATACTGTATCGTACGCGATATTATTGAGGCGGGACACCGACTATTATATCTATATATATATCGACTCAGATTTAGGTGGTTTCCATACCTCTCCCGATTGACTTGATACTTAGATCTGTAGTTTGCATAGTAGGTTCTTCACTGTGGTGTTGATTATTTGATTTCCGCATATTCATGCTATTCGCATTGCTTTGCATATGTTTATTGCTATATTATTATCATGCTGTTAGGACACCAGCACCATTATCGATGATGCGTATGTTCCACGTACACTAGTTGCCGGCTCACATACCTCATCATCGATAATTGCCATGCCACTACACTGTAGTACTGTTGCATTCATGATATGATTCTTGCATGGCATATTGTACACTTATACCTGTACACATACATAGATGATTCTGACTTGATTAGAGATTTAGGAACCGCAAGATATTCTTCAAAACTGATCCATTTTAAAAGAGCGGTTTCCCTCGACATGTGCACATTACTATTTCATGTTGCATGACTTACTGTTATGCTTACCTTTCTTTACATTGTAAGTCTGCGGTAGCGCCCCGGCCGTCTACAGACGCCAAATGCGGAACAAAAACTTTTTAACTGGCGCTATCGTATACTTTAACCCGGATCTGCCATTATTGCTAAACTAACAAACTGTAAAGAGAGTAGAAAGGTTACACCGAACGATCCGAATCCTTCGTTCTTTAACCATCATCCCACGCTCCGTTGCGGCTGCTCCGATCTCGTCGATCTCCGATCTGCTCGTCCAGGTGGCACCACATCAACAATTCTTTAAACGGGCTCCCGCCTCTGACTCGAGGCAACTCGGTCGTCAAGTTTGCTAAAAGAGACGACCAAGATTGATGTAGAGAATGAGTAGAAGACTTTGTCTCGTTCCGTCCAAAGCTATGGACGAACGGTTATTGAAGTTGCCACTCGAATCGGGTGATGGAATGAAATGAGCTGTGAAATTCCATACACCCAAAAATCTATCATAATCTTTTTTACCAGATGAAAACTCAAGTGAGATAGAGAGAGGAGGGGGCCGGCCATATATAGGGATGGGGGGTGAGTGTAGGAGAGAGGAGAGCGACCACAAGAGTGTGAACACAAATAAATATCTAGTGTGAACACAAATAAATATCTAGTGTGAACACACAGTGTGAACACACAGTGTGAACACAAAGAAAGCAACCAATGAAACAATAACACCTCACCGCTTCTAGAACCTTCTAGAAGCATCCACACACTTCCAAAGAAAAGATAAATCCGTCTTTAACCGAATGTTAAAAGACGGCTGATAGAAAACTGGAAACTGGCAACTTCCAAAAGTGATCCTGAAACTACTTTCAGGATAACCTCGTAACTGTATAAAAATACCCGCATTTGTATTACGACCAAATACAAATGCAACTGAGACAAAGATATTATTTCTACTCAATATAATACTCAGATCCGGCTTAAACCAAAGCCGACCAGTACCATCTGCCCGAAAAATGATACGTGCGTAAACGCACATGCATTTTCCGAACCCTGCCATAAAACCAGACGGCCTCTACAACGTTTCGCCCGAACTTGGGAAACTGTCTGTGGGGAACACAAACCGTCAGCGGCACTAGCTGTTAGTTGTATGTATGCCCTAGAGGCCAGTATTGTACAGATTATGTATATTATATTGGATGCTTGGACATATATAGAGATGACTTTCTTGCTCGACATGATAGTATGCTATCTGATTGCTATTTATCTTAACATGTACACTAGTCTCTTTATACTGTCTTATAGTTACATGTTGGTAAAGCCCTTAGGATTTGTACTTGACTGCCTGGACTATGATGCAGATCATACTAGTGGGGACATGGTAGTCCATAAGTACATCCTTCAAGGTCCCTAGTCGTGGGTGTATCGAGACGGGGCATCGATATACCAGAGTAGACTAGCGTATACGCTTCTCGACCCATGTGATGGGCGATGGATGATCCCATATCCATTGGTGTTTGACATCAGAGATGGTATACGGGTGCTCAGTGGAGACTGAGTACACTGGACGGACTCGCCGAGAACTCCCAGATGGTATTATACCTCACGTCAGATGGCAGTTCTCAGGTGACACTTGTACAGGTTAGTCTGTAGACCCGAGATCGTCATAGAGTCTTGTGTGATTCCCACTGTGCTTTGATCTCCACCTTACCACGTCCATGAGGGCGTGCAAAACGGTGGTCTTTGGGCACAGTCCCGAGTCACATGGAGGCAATGAGCGATAGGAGGGGTTTCGTCTCTCCCGGTATTGGGGGTTGATGTTGCGCTGTGCTCGATTGGCCGTAACAGGGAAGTCCCTGGCCAGGGCTGATCAGAGATTTGCTGGTAAGTGTTACCAGTAGTTTCTCGACCCGTTACGAGCCTCACATCAGCACGACTTATCGGGTTATTGGGGTCTGACGTATACCACCCCTAGGCTTGATATGCGACATATCAGACGAAGAGACTGGACTGTATGGTAAGTGTTACTGGTCGGATTCGCAGGAGTGTGAGCAGGCTAGCTCGTCGATCTTCTGATCGCTCAATACCCGGGTGGCCGTTACGTTTAGCAGACCGCTTGCGGCTTGTGGGTGCTTGATATGATCATCATCTGCTACTGGCGTATTGACGAGTCTTTAGAGTCCTACACAGAGGTTTCCTGGCTCAAGCGAAACGAAATAGGAGCGCATATGAGATATGTGCAGGACCGAGAATAATGCGTGTATGTGATACCGCATTTCATTCTCGCGATATATGTTTCGAATGGTTATATTCGATATGACCTAGTTATCGAATCATTGATTCGATAAATCGATGCATTGAATACTAGTCGGTTATGTGTGACATGACCGGATCATTGAATCAAGTGTTGATTTAATGATTTAATGTATAATTATATATTTGATATATTACTTTGCATTAACTAGTATTGGTTCACTTTAAACGGATTTTTCTCACTTGATGCACATGTATATGTGATATGCTTTCGTGCACTTTTTTGTATCATGTTTGATGATACTTGATCATTTAGTTAAGTGTATAGAATTAATCCATGGTTAATTTGATAATTAGGGTTTTGTATATTCATTTATTTATTTGTTTGTTTATTTATTTATTTGAAATGGATTAAGATAAGAATGGTGGCTTTATTTGTTTTATATTGAAGCTTCATGAAGCTTTGACTTTGCTAACCATCCTTATCTTCATGCTTAACCCTAACCCTCTAAAGTGACCATGGTTTATTCTCTACACTTAACCCTAGTTTAGTTATGATAAGTATTTGATTTTCTATTTTCTTTATATCATAACTTATCATAACTAGCTCATCTTCTTCTTCTTCTTCAAGCTTGCTACAACAATGGCAACTTGAGATCTAGTGAGATAAATCCAATTCTAAAGTGAACCCACCTCCTATTTCTTCACCCTCTACCTCTTGCCAAGTTGTTTTGGGTGTTTACTTCACAAGTTTCACAAGTTTGTGAAGTCGGAGCTTGAGTTTGTGCAACCTCGACGTAGATCGTCTTTGACACAAAGCCGACGACCTATTCCGCTTGTTTTCCCGATGAAGCCGATGATCGAGTCGAGGATTCATGATGGACAGCGAGGACATGACCACGTGGAGCTAAGGAGGCGGAAATCCGGATCTACAAAGGTTGTATATCCGTATCCCTTAGTTAACTGTTAACTAGTTAGTTTTTTCGCCTAAACATCTAGCAAACGATCCGTAGTCGGGTCTCTCAGCACCGTTAAAATTTTAATATGGCATGTTCGATGCCTTGTGTGACCTCATTAGGGCGCCTAGGAACCCTACACTAGCAATGCGTAACGGCTGCCCATGGACTGACCTCAAGGGAGGCCGATGAGCGAACTCATCCGGAAACCCTACTGAGCCTAACAGTGACAATGTATATGTAAGTCCATGCTACCTCTCCCGGTACTTTCGGGAATGCGGAATTTGGTAGAAAACGATTTTCTTAAAGATGGTAACATGGACCTAAAACCCGGATCTTGGTTAAACATCTATCTAACAACCTAACTATGAGTTTTAGCTACTCGGTTAGGGGGTTATACCTTGCTTGTCTTGAACTCCTTCGTCTTCAAAGCTCCGATGGTGGTCCGATGGCTTCTTCTCATCGTCTCCGTACGCCGAAGATAGATCCACCTGAAAGCTCCAACCTTTAGCTCCTTCTTCGTTCTTTGAAGAAACTAGTTCACTTGGTTTGCTAAACCTAGTGAACTAGAATGAGTAGAGAAGAAATAGAATGGGATTTTATCTATGGTTCTTGATTCTCAACTCATGAGACAAGAGAACCATAGATCAAGAGGGGGAGCAAGAGGTTGAGGGTGAGAGCAAGAGGAGAGCTCAAGAACAAGAGAGAGAATGAGCAAGAAAGAATGAGCAAGTATTTTGTCTCTCACCCTCTCATAATCCAAAGCAATGATAACTCATCATATTAACAAAAGTCTTATGTGATGGTTAGAAGCAACCACAACCATATCATTTCATGCACTCATTTTACACAAATGAGCAAGTAAACAAAAGTCTTTGCCATGAAATGATGGCTATGGTTATCATGATGGTCAACTAGTCAAGCCTAGTCCACCGGTCAACAAGCCAACAAAAATCAACAAGTCAACAAAGTCAACAAGTCAACAAAAGTCAACAAGTCAACAACCATATCACCATAATACTTAATTAATATAATAGTTAATCACATATCATATTCTCATTAGGGTTGAGCATAAAGTCAAATAGTCAACGGTCAACTGTCAACAACCCTAATGAGAATCCGCTGCCTCTGCCTCCCTGTCAACTGTGCATACACACCCGCATCTGCGTTCCGAGAAATACGAATGCAAACTGGATAAATCCAATCCCATAAGGTACACTAGGATCTGGCTTAAACCAAAGCCCGCTAGTGTAAACTGTCCGGACACTGTACGTGCACAAGTGCACGGATGTGACCGAACCCTGTCGCAAAACCATGCGACCTGTCGCAATACCATGCGACCTCTACTCTTTTGCCTAAAGGCGAAAAGCTTTCTGTGTGGGACTCTAAAGACTCGACACTACGCTGGCAGTGGGTTTAACCACAGACCGCAAGCGGCACTAGCTGTGCGTAACGGTCCCCAGGTAATGCCGACAAGAAGACGGACGAGGCGAAACCCATCTGAACTCCTACTGAGCCTGAGTGTGACATTCTCCGTACAGTCCGGTCTGTTCGTCTGATACATCGCATGGCGGGCCTAGGGGGTGGTATACGTCAGTCCCCCAATAGCGGTACAAGTCGTGCCGGAGTGAAGCCCAAAACACCCTGAGATAACACTGGAAACCTACCAGTATATCTCGTTTGCCCTGGCCAGGGACTACTCGTGTAATGGCTCTCCTAGACACAGCGCGATGTCAACCCCCAATACCGGGAGAGACGAATCCTGTCTAACCGTCACTGCCTCCAAGTGCTTCGGGACTGCACCCAACCACTACCTGTTTGCACGACTCCTTTGAGCCGTGGTAGGGTAGTGATCAAAATACAGTGGGAACACACTTGAGGCGAAGTGACAGTGTCAAGTCAGCGGACTAAGCTGTACTCATGTCACCTGGGAACTGATAACTGACGATAGGTATAATACCAACTAGTCAGTTCCCGACGAGTCCTGTCCAGTGTACCCGTAACCTAACGAGCACCCGCATACTATCTCAAGCACGACGTACTGACGGCTGTGGGACAGACCGTCTCCCACACTGGGATGAGAAGCGCATGCGCTGGTCTACTCCGGAGTATCGATGCCCTGTCTCGATAGTCCTGCGACCAGGGACCTGCATAAGGATGTGCTTATAGATTACCCAGCCCCACTAGTGTGACGGCCATCACATCGCTGGTAATCAAGCAAAGATCCTAAGGGCTCTACTAATGTGTATAGGCGATATACAAAAAATAAACACATGTACACATTGAAGTAGAAACAAACCAAGTAGCATACTACTATTTTGAGTAAGATTGTATATACAAGGTGAATATCCCAAGCATCCATTAAGTAATATACAAACTAGTATGATACAATAATGGCCTCTAGGGCATATACACTAACAATCTCCCACTTGCACTAAGGCCATGTACTGGCGTATCGAAGTCCTATCATCTCGATCAGCCGCTCGAACTGAGTCTGGGGCAGGGCCTTGGTGAATGGATCAGCAGTGTTATCTTCTGAAGCGACTCTCCGAACCTCGATCTCCTGGCGATCTACGATCTCCCTGATCAGGTGATACCGCCTCAAGATGTGCCTGGATTTATGATGGGACCTGGGTTCCTTCGCTAAAGCTATAGCCCCGTTGTTGTCGCAATACAAAGGTATTGGATCAACAATGGACGGAACCACCTGAAGTTCTTTCAAGAACTTCCTCATCCAGACAGCTTCTTTTGCGGCATCAGATGCAGCGATGTATTCCGCTTCCATCGTCGAGTCTGCAACGGTTTCTTGTTTGGAACTCTTCCAACACACCGCCCCTCCATTGAGGGTAAAGACAAAACCCGACATGGACTTGGAATCATCCTTGTCACTCTGGAAGCTGGAGTCAGCAAAGGCCTCGATCTGGAGGTCTTTTCCGCCATACACCAAGAACATCTCCTTAGTCCTTCTCAGGTACTTGAGAATGTTCTTTACCGCTATCCAGTGTTTCTCCCCAGGGTTTGACTGATACCGGCTTACCACACTCAGTGCATAAGCTACATCCGGTCTGGTACATAACATCGCATACATTATAGAGCCTACCGCAGAAGCGTAGGGTATAATAGACATGCGATCCCTCTCCAAATCAGTCTTGGGAGACATCTCTTTAGAGAGGGTGATCCCGTGACAAGCCGGTAGGTTACCGCGCTTGGAATCTTCCATACTGAATCTCTTCAGTATGGTGTCGATGTACCTGGACTGAGAAAGTCCTAATATCCTCTTGGATCTGTCACGGTAGATCCGGATACCCAGAATGTACGAGGCATCACCCAGGTCTTTCATGGAGAACCTGTGTGACAAGAACCCCTTGACAGATTGTAGCATAGGAATGTCATTTCCTATTAAGAGAATGTCATCCACGTATAAAACGAGGAATACTACAGTTCTCGCTACAAATCTATTATAGATGCATGGTTCATCTGGATTTTTGATAAAGCCAAATTCTTTGACCGTCTCATCAAAGCAGATGTTCCAACTCCGCGATGCCTGCTTTAGTCCATAGATGGACTTAAGCAACTTGCACACCTTTCCGCTGCTCCCACTCTGAATGAAACCCTCTGGCTGGTCCATATAGACACACTCCTCTAAATTTCCATTTAGAAAAGCTGTCTTTACGTCCATTTGCCAAATCTCATAATCGTGGAAGGCAGCAATGGCAAGAAGGATCCGAATGGATTTCAGCATGGCTACTGGAGAAAAGGTTTCGTCGTAGTCCAAGCCAGGTCTTTGACGAAAACCCTTTGCTACCAGCCTAGCTTTATAGGTCTCAACCTGTCCATCTACACCAATCTTCCTTTTGAAGATCCACTTGCATCCTACGGGTTTTACCCCGTCTGGAGCAATGTCCAACGTCCATACCTTGTTGGTGTACATGGACTCCATTTCGGTCCGCATTGCATCCAGCCATTTCACTGAGTCAACGCTCTGAACGGCCTGCTGGAAGCTAGTAGGCTCATCATATTCTATGATGCAATCCTCTCTATCCCCGTCTATGAGAAAACCGTAGTATCTCTCGGGCGGATGAGACTGCCTACTACTCCTGCGGAGCGGCGTAGGAATGTCCTGTTCAGTTGAACCTTCTGGTTCCACTAACCTTTCAGTAATAGTCTGTGGTTCTGGAATTTCTTCCAGTTCCACTGCGCTCCCACTATTTTCCTTTTCCAAGAACTGGTGTTCTAGGAAGTGGGCATTACGAGAAACAAGGACTTTTTGTTCCTCTGCGTAGTAGAAAAGATACCCCCTGGTGTTCTTTGGGTATCCCACAAACTTGCACAGTACTGAGCGTGCCTCGAGTTTGTCCGCATGCTGCTTTTTGACAAAAGCTGGACATCCCCAGATCTTCAGATATTGAAGATAGGGTTTCTTCCCACTCCACATTTCATATGGGGTGGTAGGCACAGTCTTAGTCGGAACTCGGTTCAAAAGGTATGCAGCTGATTCTAGCGCATACCCCCAGAATGATCGCGGTAACTCGGCGTTACTCATCATGGACCGCACCATATCCAATAGGGTGCGGTTCCGTCTCTCCGATACACCGTTATGTTGCGGGGTGTATGGAGGAGTAAGCTGAGAGAGAATTCCGTTCTCTTTTAAATAGTCCAGGAACTCGGCAATTAAGTATTCTCCACCTCGATCCGATCTTAGAATCTTAATACTTTTGCCGGTCTGTTTCTCTACTTCATTCTTATACTCCTGGAATTTTTCAAAGGCCTCGGACTTATGTTTCATTAAGAAGACATAGCCGTACCTTGAGAAGTCATCCGTAAAAGTAATGAAGTAAGAATGTCCGCTTCGGGCATGTGTAGACATTGGACCGCACACGTCACTGTGTACGAGTCCCAAGAGCTCGCTCGCTCTTACTCCTTGTCCAGTAAACGGAGTCTTTGTCATCTTTCCTTTGAGACAAGATTGACAAGTGGCATACGATTGATATTCGAACGCATTCAAATATCCTTCTGTATGTAACTTAGTCAACCTTCTCTCATTGATGTGACCCAATCTACAATGCCATAAGAAAGTCTGATTTATTTCTGGAGACTTTCTTTTGTGTGTACTCTGGACGTTGAAAATCTGTGGTTGGTTTAACACGTATATACCATTACTCAATGTACCTGACCCAATCAAAACTTGATTAAGGTGAATGTTTACAACATTACTTACAAACGCAAATTCATAACCTTCTTTTGAAACTAAAGATACAGAAATGATATTACAAGTTGCGTTGGGTACAAAAAAGCAATTACGCAAAACCAAAACATGTCCATCTGACATTCCCAGGTGATAGTCCCCCATGGCTTTAGCATCCATGCTAGCTCCGTTCGCAACTCTGAGGGTCATGTCACCTGCCTTCAAAACCCTACGGTTTCTCAACGCCTGCAAAGAATTACAGATATGAGATCCTGATCCGGTATCCAATACCCAGGAAGTAGAGTTTATTGAAAGACAGTTTTCAATAACATACACACCTGAAGCTGAAGCTGCAACCTGCTTCAATTCCTGTGTTCTGGCCTTCCAGGCCCTGCAATCATTCTTCCAGTGTCCTTTCTTATGACAATAGAAGCATTCTTCCTTATCCACAAGCTTCCCCGCTATCTTTGTTGCTTTACCTTTTCCCTTCGTATCCACTTTACTAACACCGCCCCTTGGTTTGGCGGGGGCCTTCTTCTTCTTTCCCTTGGCTTTCGCCTTGGACCTAGAAGAAGATGATCCTCCTACAAACAAAGTGGATGTTTCCCTACCTTTCTGTAGGGTGCCCTCTGCGCTCCTCAGCATGTTGAGGAGCTCTGAAAGTTCAACCTCTTTTTCTTGTAAGTTGAAGTTCAGTATAAACTGGGCGTAAGTGGAAGGAAGGGACTGGAGAACTATATCCGTATATAGCTCACTCTCCAATGTGATCCCTAGGTCAGCGAGCTCCTCAATGTAGCCGATCATCTTTAGCACGTGCTCGGCTACTGATGATCCGACGGCCATTCTTGTCGAAAATAACTTCTTCGACGCTTCGTATCTTGCGATACGAGATTGCTCTCCATACAGTTCTTTTGTATGAAGCAATATGGATTCCATATCCATATTCTCATGCCTCCTCTGATGTTCGTTGTCCATCGAGGCAAGCAGGAGGCATTTGGCCTTCGCGCTATCAATCTCCCAAGTCTTGCGGATTTCCTTATCCGCGACGCTGGAAGTTGGACCAGGGACAGGGGGAGCTTTGGTGGTAAGAAGATACCCCAGCTTGTCATAAGTGATTGCTATCTTGACATTCCTGAGCCAATCTTTGTAGTTTGGCCCTGTCAGTTTGTTTTTATCTAGGAGTAACTTAAGTCCAGTCATGTTGATTTGGTCGCTGCAATTAGGAGAGAGAAGAAGAAACACTCAGCATGATGCTCTTGCAAGTTTAGAGTGGTTTTTAGTTTGTCTAAACAGGATGGCTCCCACTGTTTCTCGAATCCCTCCTCAAACCATAAAGGAAGAATTAGCCGGGATCAATCCCACCGCACAATACTTGCTTAACCGTTCAGCCAGGCCGGTGTCGGTACTTCGAGGGAGGTTTTCCAACGCTTTCGCGAAGTTCCTTAATTAGAGAACCTCTTTTCCCTGGGGGCGTAGCCCCGCTAACACCTTTCTAGGCACCTACTAGGTTTATAGCATTGATCGATTAGTGAGAAATTTCCCGAGGAGTAGCATATACTCACAGTAGGATCGGGATCCAAATATCATTGCGTGACGAAACTGAAGGAATCCTACCAGAATCATCACACTCCAAATGGTATGCAAATCTAGCAAGTTTCAGTACTTATGAAACTCCCGATGTGGATTTTTGCCCCATGCTCTTATGACCTTGGCGTGAGGTCAAAATGTCATAAGTCACATGTCAAGTTCGTCCCATCATTATCCAGGTTAATTTGAACCCACCCGTACATACCCATGACGTAGGCCAAAATGGCAGTACGACTGTCTCAAACCAACGCATTCTATCTATGCAACAGATAAATATCCGGCAGCTACCAATCACTATGCCTTGGCGTGAGGTCAAAATACATAGCTTGAATACTACCGAATATTTAACTGAAATGATGGAGGGCTACGGATGGTTTTGGCAAAACCGTGAACGTAGTGAACTTGATTTGGTCGATGGAACGAGATAGCTTTTAAAAGGAGTGGCTCAAGCTCCACATTTAAAAGTTGTTTTTGAAAAGAACCGAGTGGTTTTTCGAAAGTGTTCCAACGACTTTAACTTGGTTTATTATCTTGCATTAGTTCTTTTAATGCGTGATATTCTTGCATTAGTTCTTTTAATGCGTCCCATCAATTAATCCTACCATTGCAGAAAACAACCAAAATAAGACGTACGCTTATGCCATTCGCATTCGCCACGGGGCCCCGTCATTACCCGTTAGGTTACTTAACTAACGACAGAGCGGGGGCTGGGCTAGCGCGTCTGTAAAACATAAGCAACGCCTAAATAATATCATATATAGATATACTGCAATGATAAAACATTTCAGATCACAGATGAATACATTGGATATACTAGGAATCTGTAATTTGCACGAGCCTGTAACAAAAACAGATTACACGGTCGCGGTGAATAGCCAATACCCCACCCAAGACCCCTACGGGTGCGGCAAACTACCCGCCAAGTACCCGAAGCGTAGCAACCTCCCTCATCTCCATGAGTAGGCCACTCGACACTTCGGCATACCCGGTAGTTTGTGCACCCTTCTATGGGTCTATCCTAGGAGCAAAAACAGTAAAAAGAAATTATACAATGACGGCTACAACCCCGACCCGGTTGTGCGGCCATACAAATAATTATTACATCAATTTACAAATTTACAAGAATTGAAAGAAAAGAAAACTCTCGTCTCACAACCCCCGGCTATTCACCCGCGACAATCCAACATATTTATATACACATTCCAGCACATTACAGATCACAGATTTGTATAACCCCCACTAATCGACATATAGCGATTAGTAGACGTTCAATACAAATAACACATTACAGAAAACCCGTTAGCTCAAGTCTTTTAGAAGTTCGATCAAAAATACGGATTTTCGGGACCCCAAAATAAAATTTTCGTTCTGGAAAATCTGGGTTTAAAATATATATTCTAAAAATCCCAAAATACCCCAGTGACCAAACTGCAGAAAAGAAAACCGTTGAACGAGTCAACTCGGCCGCGTTTCCGCGGCGGGAGCGTGCTCCCGCCGCGGAAGCACGGCGCTTTGATCGTTTCAGCGGCCCAAATTTTTGCGGTATCTTTAAAAAAGCCTGAGTCGATTTTTGGTGTTTTTCAAAAAAGTTTTCCAGCACTTTTAAAATCGACAGAAAGTTTAAAATTCCGGGGTTCGTTTCGGGACTTTTTCGTTGATCGATCTTCTAGTTACTTGCTAACATGTTAGATAGAGTTTAATTAGGCTCTGATACCACTGTAAGTCCATGCTACCTCTCTCGGTACTTTCGGGAATACGGAATTTGGTAGAAAACGATTTTCTTAAAGATGGTAACATGGACCTAAAACCCGGATCTTGGTTAAACATCTATCTAACAACCTAACTATGAGTTTTAGCTACTCGGTTAGGGGGTTATACCTTGCTTGTCTTGAACTCCTTCGTCTTCAAAGCTCCGATGGTGGTCCGATGGCTTCTTCTCGTCGTCTCCGTACGCCGAAGATAGATCCACCTGAAAGCTCCAACCTTTAGCTCCTTCTTCGTTCTTTGAAGAAACTAGTTCACTTGGTTTGCTAAACCTAGTGAACTAGAATGAGTAGAGAAGAAATAGAATGGGATTTTATCTATGGTTCTTGATTCTCAACTCATGAGACAAGAGAACCATAGATCAAGAGGGGGAGCAAGAGGTTGAGGGTGAGAGCAAGAGGAGAGCTCAAGAACAAGAGAGAGAATGAGCAAGAAAGAATGAGCAAGTATTTTGTCTCTCACCCTCTCATAATCCAAAGCAATGATAACTCATCATATTAACAAAAGTCTTATGTGATGGTTAGAAGCAACCACAACCATATCATTTCATGCACTCATTTTACACAAATGAGCAAGTAAACAAAAGTCTTTGCCATGAAATGATGGCTATGGTTATCATGATGGTCAACTAGTTAAGCCTAGTCAACCGGTCAACAAGTCAACAAAAATCAACAAGTCAACAAAGTCAACAAGTCAACAAAAGTCAACAAGTCAACAACCATATCACCATAATACTTAATTAATATAATAGTTAATCACATATCATATTCTCATTAGGGTTGAGCATAAAGTCAAATAGTCAACGGTCAACTGTCAACAACCCTAATGAGAATCCGCTGCCTCTGCCTCCCTGTCAACTGTGCATACACACCCGCATCTGCGTTCCGAGGAACACGAATGCAAACTGGATAAATCCAATCCCATAAGGTACACTAGGATCTGGCTTAAACCAAAGCCCGCTAGTGTAAACTGTCCGGACACTGTACGTGCACAAGTGCATGGATGTGACCGAACCCTGTCGCAAAACCATGCGACCTGTCGCAATACCATGCGACCTCTACTCTTTTGCCTAAAGGCGAAAAGCTTTCTGTGTGGGACTCTAAAGACTCGACACTACGCTGGCAGTGGGTTTAACCACAGACCGCAAGCGGCACTAGCTGTGCGTAACGGTCCCCAGGTAATGCCGACAAGAAGACGGACGAGGCGAAACCCATCTGAACTCCTACTGAGCCTGAGTGTGACATTCTCCGTACAGTCCGGTCTGTTCGTCTGATACATCGCATGGCGGGCCTAGGGGGTGGTATACGTCAGTCCCCCAATAGCGGTACAAGTCGTGCCGGAGCGAAGCCCAAAACACCCTGAGATAACACTGGAAACCTACCAGTATATCTCGTTTGCCCTGGCCAGGGACTACTCGTGTAATGGCTATCCTAGACACAGCGCGATGTCAACCCCCAATACCGGGAGAGACGAATCCTGTCTAACCGTCACTGCCTCCAAGTGCTTCGGGACTGCACCCAACCACTACCTGTTTGCACGACTCCTTTGAGCCGTGGTAGGGTAGTGATCAAAATACAGTGGGAACACACTTGAGGCGAAGTGACAGTGTCAAGTCAGCGGACTAAGCTGTACTCATGTCACCTGGGAACTGATAACTGACGATAGGTATAATACCAACTAGTCAGTTCCCGACGAGTCCTGTCCAGTGTACCCGTAACCTAACGAGCACCCGCATACTATCTCAAGCACGACGTACTGACGGCTGTGGGACAGACCGTCTCCAACACTGGGATGAGAAGCGCATGCGCTGGTCTACTCCGGAGTATCGATGCCCTGTCTCGATAGTCCTGCGACCAGGGACCTGCATAAGGATGTGCTTATAGATTACCCAGCCCCACTAGTGTGACGGCCATCACATCGCTGGTAATCAAGCAAAGATCCTAAGGGCTCTACTAATGTGTATAGGCGATATACAAAAAATAAACACATGTACACATTGAAGTAGAAACAAACCAAGTAGCATACTACTATTTTGAGCAAGATTGTATATACAAGGTGAATATCCCAAGCATCCATTAAGTAATATACAAACTAGTATGATACAGTAATGGCCTCTAGGGCATATACACTAACAGTATATACAGTCCGGTCCGTTCGTCTATGAGTATCGCATATCTGCCTAGGGGGCTAGTACCGTCAGACCCCCAATAGCAGTATAAGTCGTGTCGGAGTGTAGCCCAATAACACCCTGAGATACTAAAGGAATACCTACCAGTAAATCTCCTGCCACGGCCGTGGGCTATGTGTAATGGCTCTCTAAGGCACAGCACGATCTCGCCCCTAATACCGGGAGAGACGAATCCCCTGCCGATCCGCTCACGTGCCTCCATATGGTTCGGGACTGTACCCAAAAACTACCTGTTTGCACGACTCCTTTGAGCCGTGGTAGGGTAGAAATCAAAGCACAGTGGGAACTCACAGGAGACAAATGACGACCTCAAGTCGATGAACTAACCTGTACACATGTCACCAGGGAACTGCTATCTGACGATATGTATAATACCAACTAGCAGGTTCCCAGCGAGTCCTGTCCGGTGTACTCATAACCCAATGAGCACCTGTATACATCTTAGGTGATCCAACTGACACCAGTGGCTTGTGAGACCGGCCACCGCCCCTCGTCGGGGTCTCGACTGTATACACTAGTCTACTCCGGAGTATCGATGCCCTGTCTCGAAACTCCCACGACTAGGGACCATAATTAAGGATATGCGTATAAACTACCCAACTCTCACGTATATGATCTCCATCATACAGTTGGTAGTAAAGCAAGATCCTAAGGGCTCTATCAAAGTGTAACATGTAATCAGTCACCTGAACATGTACACGACTGATAAAGGCAAACCAGATAGCATACTATCATCTTGAGTAAGATTGTCCTACCGGTATAGGTCCTTCGCAATCATTGCAATCATGTACCTGCGATCCAATAATTGACTCTGAGGGCACTATCTCCAACAATCTCCCACTTGCACTCAAGGCTAATTATTGCGATGTCGACTACTCACAGCCCGTGTGAAACCGAACATCCAACTCCTCTACTAATCAGTTTCACAAAGCCCGTTTATAAAACTATTGTGTTCGAGAAATAGCCTCAGTGAGTGGATCCGCCTAGATGTTTCTTTCTATATCTCTCTTAATCTCAAATTCGCGGAGAAAGCCATCTCCCGAATTGAGTAATACCTGTCTAAGAATATGTCTGGATATCTGATGGGACCTAGTTCATAAATGAACTCCAAATCCAAACTTCTTAGACTGTATCGATCACTGAACCTAATCAGTATCGTGCACCAAGCCTCCCACAGTATCCTCTTGGACCACCTGTCCACAATACTGTCCCTCATCAGAGGGAAAACTATAACTCTGACAATCACTCTGTCAACCATGTCACCTTTGAAGCCTGGAATGATAATCGTCTCCCGAAGGAGGCTGCCGTCATCAAATCCGTAGAACATGCACCTGTGTTCTATAACTGCTTCCTTATGTTTCTCCAGGATTGGATTAATACAAACTTATTGCAACTAGTGCAAAAACAACATCTGGTGTGGTACTTGACATCTCAAGATTGACTCAATTGCTTAAGCAAGTGATCTGCCAATCATGCACTTCCCTCTCCCCTTTAGTCTGTAAGACACCTTTAGAGAGGGTGACTCCATTACCTGCAGGTACACCACCATGCCAGGAGTCATCTATTCTAAAAACCATTAGAATACTGTCAAAGTACCCACATTGGGAAACTACCCAAATCCAGATCTAAAACCATAGATCTAGAAACCAGAATGTCAAATATTATATCCATATCTGTCTGGAGAAACAACTGTGTGACGACCACAGTACAACCGATCGTAGTATAGGAATTTTACTTCCTAATCTGTGTATGTCATCCAAAAACCATGACATCACACCCTACTACCTTCTTAACAGATCCATCCCCTTTTCTGATTGAAGTCAAACCCATGACTGTCACATCAAAAATAGATGATCTATCTCCGCTAAAACTGCTCAAGTCTATAAATAGACATAAGCATCTTGCCCACTATGGTTCTGCTGCTCCCACTGACTACGACAACCCTCCTACTGGGTTTCATAGCCTGGAACAACAGTAGTGTCAAGTCTGGGTAGATAAGAACCTCTCTGTCACCGTCCTTGAGGGTACCGAAGTACCTCTCGGGTGTCTGAGGTTACCTACCATATCTGCGGAGTGGCTATTGGAATGTCAAACCTGATTGAATATATAGGTCCTATTAAATTTTCTGTAATCGTTCGCGGTTCTGGAATCAATTCCAGTTCTACCATACTCCCACTACTGTTTTCTGAAAAAGATCCATTTTACTCAAACTGTAGCGAGTCAAGAACAATATCACTATTGATCTTCCAAATGGTAGAATATCAACCCTCGTCATAGCCAGGGTCAACCCACAAACAGCCATTATAGAAACGTGCCCTGAGTTATCCAGAGTCTGATTTTAAGCATAAGCTGGACAACTCCCCGTACCTTAACATCTTTTAAGGTATGATCCATTATATATCCAATATAGAAACTTTGGCACTTTATTTAATTGGAACCAGATTCAAATCATGCAGCTGTCTCCAGTGCATATCACCTTAATGGAAAGAGGCTAATTAGCATTACTCAACTTAGGAATCCTTCCAATTATGAGTAACCTGAAAGGGAAATAAGTTTCTCAAAATCATTACTATCATCTGAATACCAATCATAAGAATCTACATCTTCGATCTCTTTGAAGAATCCCGATACTTGTGACACCTGGTTCTCTACTTTATTCTTATACCCACAACTTCTCAAAACTTAGACCATGTATTTCTACGAAACACTTGTCTAAAACCTAGAAGTTATAAGTAAACAGAACATAGTACGAGGACCTACCCCTTTGTCCTGAAGGACACTTGGACAACATACAATACTCTGCATAAGTCCGCTGAGTTAAACAACTCATAACATGTGCGTCGTAGGTTGAAAAACTGTACCCTGGCGATTTCCTCAAATATCACCAATTATAACGAATTCCGATATAATGAGGATGATCACCTAATCCCCAATAACTTACTCCCTCTCATCATCTGTAAAACCATACAGATATACGAATGAAACCTGGTAAATACATACCCTTGGAGTAAGTATCTAATCGGGAAAACAGTTTTCTTTTAACAATGCACTCAAACATGAAAATGTTTCATAGGGGTAACCTGGTATTCATAGCAATGCCTCTTCTATAATCCAATTCATGACTTCAACCGTATATTTTATTGCCAGCTCTCCAAATCTCTTTATTTGTCTTTAGTCATTACCTTCTGTACACCATCGTTAGGCTAAATGGTTTTCTTCCTTCCCTACCGTTCGGCACCAGCCTATGATTTGGAAGAAGACTATCCAGTAAGCATAATAGGTGTACCCTCCTAAACCAAGAAGTACTTGCATCTCGAGAGAAGGTGATGATAAAAGACAACTGAATAATACCTTATTCTGTTAAAGGTGAAATAAGAGTGGCGATGAAGTACGCGGTTTGGTCGTGAATGATATCAGTTGCAATTTACTTTACCCTCTTTCTAATGCCTTTATTTTGTCTTTACATATTACCTTCTGTACACCCTACTTAGGCTAATTGGTTTTCTTCACTCCCTACCTTTTGGCACCTGCCTATGGTTTGGAATAAGACTATCCAATAAGCGTAATAGGTGTACTCTCCTAAACCAAGGAGCCCTCGCAACCTGAGAGAAGGTGATAATAAAAGACAACTGAATAAACCAATTCTATTTCTCCTGAACCTGGATCCATCCTCGAAGAAGTCCCTTCGAGTTCGTATATAACCATACGATGGATCTATCCAATGGAAGTGGGTGTCCGTAGTAATACGGGTGTTCTGAGAAATGCAAAGGGTAGAAGAAGGAGTGACAATGACTTATGCAACTTGAACAATCCAAAAGCCAGTATTTTAAGAAGGTTCGGTCAACTTGGTCACTGAGTCATAGTCTAGGGTCGGTCAAAGGTCGCTGCCAAAGAGAGAGAGAAAAGAAATACTCTGCGTGCACTCTAACCTAGATCAGAATGGTTATCACTTTATCTAATCCGGAAACCTCCCACTGTCCTGTCAAATTCTCCTCCAAACCTGAAAGAAGAATCAATCGGGATCCCGAAGAGTAAACCAACTAATCAGTGGGAATCGGGATCCAACTCTCATCGCATGATAACGTGATGGAATACATCCACGTTACTCATACTCCAGAAGGTATGCGTATACTTGGCAAGTTTCAGTTTCTTTAGAAACTCCCGATATGATTTTTGCCCCATGCTCTTATAACCTTGGCGTTAGGTCAAAATGTCATAAGTCACATGCCAAGTTCTACCCGTCACTATCTTATTAATTTGAACCCACCCGCACATGCCCTTGGCGTTAGGTCAAAATGGCAGAACGGCTGTCCCAAACCAACTCATCTATCTATGCAACAATTGAATACCCAGCAGCTACCAAACACTATGCCTTGGCGTTAGGTCAAAATATATAGCTTGAATACTACTGAATACCCAAAAGAAGTGACGGAGGGCTACGGCTGGTTTTTGGTGAAAAACCTTTAACGTAGTGAACTTGATATCGCTGAAGGAACCTGATAGCTTTTTAAAATATAGTGGCGAAAACCTTTTGCTAAAGAGGTCACTCCCGGTGAAGGGATCTCGGCTCTTTCTTCGTGGAATGAGGTGCTGGATATTCCACTGAATACCGCGGTGCAAAGCAACTTGTAATCGACTATACTGAAGTTATTACCCTGACGCAAACTTCTGCCCAAGGGGTCAGTCCCGGTGAAGGGATATCGGCCCTTGCCCCGTCGAATGAGGTGCAGGATATTCCACTGAATACCGCTATGCATAACAAAAGGAAACGTCTTTGCAATAACACTTTTTAAATCGTTCCAACAACTGTAAACAGGTTTGTTTTACTTTGCATTGATCAGAATCAACGCAGTCCCATCTATCAATCACACCAGAAAAGAACGAAAATAAAATGTACGTATATGCCATCCGCATTCGTCACTGGGTCCCGTCATCACCCGTTAGGTTACTTAACTAACGACAGAGCGGGGACTGGACTAGCGCGGGTGTAAAACATATACAACATCTAATAGTATATAAACCAATATACAATAATCGCTCCAGGTGATAATATGCAACATTACAGAAAATTAATAAGCATCACAGAACAATACAGATAATCTGGGATCCCCGGGTTTCACAGAGCCGCTGCTGAAACCCGACGTTCCCTTGTCGTGTGGATAGCCTGTGCAATGAAACCTAGACCCCTACGGGTGCGGCAAGTTACCTGCCAAAACCTGAAGCGAGGCAGCCCCCTACAGCAAAGTGAATGGGCCACCTAGCACTTCACGGAATCCGGTAAGCTTGGGCACCCCTCCTTGGGTCAACCTGTACCCCCTACGAGTGCGGTGAATAGTCTGCCAATTTTAGAGTAAGGCCCCTCTGCCTCTCAAAGCCATGAGATGCGGACCCGTTGCCCTCCAGAACCCGGCTATCCGTGCACTCCGTCGCGGGGCAAAACCTAGTACAGTAATGAAAAATAGTACAACAGGTACATCGACCGCAACCTGGTCGTGTCCCAAAAGAATATTATACAACAGGAAGTGACGGCAGTCCACATGTTGGACGCTCGCCCCGCAATATCAAATGTACAAATAAATCCAAACTGCACTATCATTGCACACTGCTATCCACCACGACAAATCCGCAACATCACAGCACAACACAGAACATCAACGCGAATGTCACGTTCGCAAACCCGTCTAAAAGAACTATAGCAATCAGACGCGGTTTACCGATCAAATGACATTCCCGGTCGGAGATATAATGTAAGCACTGTAAACTAACATGTTTAAATTTCGATCGACTAAATATCACGAAGTGGGCCCCACGAACAACTGGTGAACAGTAACAAAATCTGGGCCCAAAAGATATATACCAAAAACCCCAAATTCCAACAGAGAAGACACTGTGCAAATTTGGGGGCATGATCACTCAGAACGGCCGCGGATGCGCGGCCAAACCATGGGTTTGGCCGCGATTCCGCGGCTGTCTTGTCGATTCATGTGCCCAAATTTGTACGGTGTTCTTATAAAACCCTGCACAGTTTTCTGAGATATGTAGAATAATTTTAGGACATCATTTAAAATCGACAGAAACTGTGAAGCTTGAAAATTGTGTTTTTCGATATCCGGTTCGATCGATGTTTTAAACGCGTTAGCACAAATTAGTATAGCAAAATGGTGAGGCTCTGATACCACTGTAAGTCTACGGTAGCGCCCCGGCCGTCTACAGACGCCAAATGTGGAACAAAAACTTTTTAACTGGCGCTATCGTATACTTTAACCCGGATCTGCCATTATTGCTAAACTAACAAACTGTAAAGAGAGTAGAAAGGTTATACCGAACGATCCGAGTCCTTCGTTCTTTAACCATCATCCCACGCTCTGTTGCGGCTGCTCCGATCTTGTCGATCTCCGATCTGCTCGTCCAGGTGGCACCACATCAACGATTCTTTAAACGGGCTCCCGCCTCTGACTCGAGGCAACTCGGTCGTCAAGTTTGCTAAAAGAAACGACCAAGATTGATGTAGAGAATGAGTAGAAGACTTTGTCTCGTTCCGTCCAAAGCTATGGACGAACGGTTATTGAAGTTGCCACTCGAATCGGGTGATGGAATGAAATGAGCTGTGAAATTCCATACACCCAAAAATCTATCATAATATTTTTTACCAGATGAAAACTCAAGTGAGAGAGAGAGAGAGGAGGGGGCCGGCCATATATAGGGATGGGGGTGAGTGTAGGAGAGAGGAGAGCGACCACAAGAGTGTGAACACAAATAAATATCTAGTGTGAACACAAATAAATATCTAGTGTGAACACACAGTGTGAACACACAGTATGAACACAAAGAAAGCAACTAATGAAACAATAACACCTCACCGCTTCTAGAACCTTCTAGAAGCATCCACACTCTTCCAAAGAAAAGATAAATCCGTCTTTAACCAAATGTTAAAAGACGGCTGATAGAAAACTGGAAACTGGCAACTTCCAAAAGTGATCCTGAAACTACTTTCAGGATAACCCCGTAACTGTATAAAAATACCCGCATTTGTATTACGACCGAATACAAATGCAACTGAGACAAAGATATTATTTCTACTCAATATAATACTCGGATCCGGCTTAAACCAAAGCCGACCAGTACCATCTGCCCGAAAAATGACACGTGCGTAAACGCACGTGCATTTTCCGAACCCTGCCATAAAACCATACGGCCTCTACAAAGTTTCTCCCGAACTTGGGAAACTGTCTGTGGGGAACTCTAATGACTCGTCAGTACCCTGGCAGTGGGTTTAACCACAAACCGTCAGCGGCACTAGCAATGCGTAACGGCTGCCCATGGACTGACCTCAAGGGAGGCCGATGAGCGAACTCATCCGGAAACCCTACTGAGCCTAACAGTGACAATGTATATACAGTCCGGTCCGTTCGTCTATGAGTATCAAATATTTGCCTAGGGGGCTAGTAATGTCAGACCCCCAATAGCAGTATAAGTCGTGTCGGAGTGTAGCCCAATAACACCCTGAGATACTACTGGAGTACCTACCAGTAAATCTCCTGCCACGGCCGTGGGCTATCTGTAATGGCTCTCCAAGACGCAGCACGATCTCGCCCCCAATACCGGGAGAGACGAATCCCCTGCCGATCCGCTCACGTGCCTCCATATGGCTCGGGGCTGTACCCAAAAACTACCTGTTTACACGACTCCTTTGAGCCGTGGTAGGGTAGAAATCAAAGCACAGTGGGAACTCACACGAGACAAATGACGACCTCAGGTCGATGAACTAACCTGTACACATGTCACCAGGGAACTGCTATCTGACGATATGTATAATACCAACTAGCAGGTTCCCAGCGAGTCCTGTCCGGTGTACTCATAACCCAATGAGCACCTGTATACATCTTAGGTGATCCAACTGACACCAGTGGCTTGTGAGACCAGCCACCGCCCCTCGTCGGGGTCTCGACTGTATACACTAGTCTACTCCGGAGTATCGATGCCCTGTCTCGAAACTCCCAGGACTAGGGACCATAATTAAGGATATGCGTATAAACTACCCAACTCTCACGTATATGATCGCCATCATACAGTTGGTAGTAAAGCAAGATCCTAAGGGCTCTATCAAAGTGTAACATGTAATCTGTCACCTGAACATGTACACGACTGATAAAGGCAAACCAGATAGCATACTATCATCTTGAGTAAGATTGTCCTACCGGTATAGGTCCTTCGCAATCATTGCAATCACGTACCTGCGATCCAATAATTCACTCTGAGGGCACTATCTCCAACATACATGTCGCATACATCATGTTTTGATTATACGCATTGAGATATGTTGTTTCCATGATATTTCTGGATTTGGGAACCGTGGGTATTTCAAAAGAGAAAATATAATTGTTTTAAAAACCCGGTTACCCTTGATATGATATTTCAGTGCGTCCACCATGTGTTTTCTCAGTGCTGAGAGCGACATGTGAAACCCGATTCGAGGAGGCGGATGAGGCCGATTGCAGGTACATGGTGGACCCGGTATGGTACCCCGGGGCAAGAATGGTTTCGCTGTGTAGTAGACGGTGAGCCTGGCAGAGGGACTACTACCTACCGGTGATTGTATTTGAGCTCGGTGGATATCTGGAGGATACCGACCGGAGTTGAGAGATGGACATGGGCTGACCCGTACTGCCGGGGCCGAGGGCCGATACCGCAGACGGAGCCCCATATGGATGAGGATTTACGTGCCGATGCTAGGCACAGGTTTCATGATGATTTCCATGACTTTGATTACATCCTCATATTTGCATGCATGATGCTTATTGTCATTGGGTGACAGGTGGACGGGATCCACATACATACAGACATTGATTACATACAGACTTTGACTACATTGATTATACTTCATTTGTATATATAACAGGGTATGAGGGTGCTGTTATATATACCCTTACACCAATATTAGTGGAATGGGACGCTAATATATGTGTATTGATTTTCATTTGATAATTCATCATATTTACTTCATGCAGACATATCTTATATTTATGACATGTTATTACCTGAGGCACTGGCACGAGTATTTGGCACTACCTACATGTTTAGATGTTACATTGCCACCTTATCACGTTTCAGACTTACTCTTGAGGTTTATATCATATACTGATCGTATTGACTTAGGATTATGTCTTGCATTCGGTTTCTGCTTGTAGATATTTTCTATTCACGAGTTGGCAACTCACCCCCGTTGTGCCACAGTTCTTGCAAGTTTTGTCGTACAGGTTCCATAGCGGCATTTCTGGCACACTGCTTCTTTGCGGGTGAATTGCTTTTGGTAGGTGGGTTCTTTTGTATCAAGAACCACCATTGTATTTGTATTATTCATTGTATCTAGAAATTCCATCAACCAAAACTTGTATATTGTTTCAGACTTAGACATTAGTGATGTATTATTCGACCTTAGAGTCGCGCTTAGTAGTATTGCTGTTTTCATGCTTATTGAGTTTCTTTTTGGATTTGACCCTCGCCATTCGGCATTGTATATTATTGCTTGCGTGGTTGTGACCGTCAATTGATGAAGAGCTAGCTCCCGCTTGGGGATGCCTTTTATCATTGCATATATATTGTTCTTGTTGTACCCCGTTCGGGGCCAGTATTTACAAAAGAAACTCTGCCGAAATTTTTAGAAAAGACTTTACACTTTAAAATGTATATTCGGCTTAGTTATTTAAAAACCTTGACTTCAAACATATTTTTCTTCACTTCTTTAACCTAGTTTTCTTTACTTACTCTTAAAATGGTTTTAGATTTCTGGGCTTTTGGCTTACTTGGATCAGATGGAGTCCTATAAACTTTATATGGTTCAAGGGCCAGTCACGTGCTCTTTCGGGTCGTGACAGTACCACACCAGATGTTGTTTTTGCACTAGATGCGATAAGTTTATATTAATCCAATCCTGGAGAAACATAAGAAAGCAGTTTTAGAACATAAGTGAATGTTCTACGGATTTGATGACGGCAGCCTCCTTCGGGAGACGGTTATCATTCCAGGCTTCGAAGATGACATGGATGACAGAGTGATTGCCAGAGTTATAGTTTTCCCCTCTGACAAGGGACAGTATTATGGACAGTTGGTCCAAAAGGATACTGTGGAAGGCATGGTGCAGGATACTGATTAGGTTCAGTTATTAGTACAGTCTAAGAAGTTTGGAATTGGAGTTCATTTATGAATTAGGTCCCATCAGATATCCAGACATTTTCTAAGACAGGTATTACTCAATTCGGTAGATGGCTTTCTCCGCGAACTTGAAATTAAGAGAGACATAGAAAGGAACATCGGGGCGGATCCACTCGCTGAGGCTATTTCTCGAACATAAGAGTTTTACGAACGGACTTTGTGAAACTGATTAGTAGAGGAGTTGGGTGTTCGGTATCACACGGGCTGTGAGTATGCGACATCGCAATAATTAGCCTTAAGTGCAAGTGGGAGATTGTTGGATATAGTGCCCTCAAAATCAATTATTGGATTGCAGACACGTGATTGCAATAATTGAGGAGGACCTATACCGGTAGGACAGTCTTACTCGAGATGATAGTATGCTATATGGTTTTCCTTTATCAGTCGTGTACAGGTTCAGGTGACTGATCACTATTACACGTTGATAGAGCCCTTAGGATCTTGCTTGACTACTGATTAGGATAAGGTATTGTCGATCAAAAATATTTACCGCAATCAAGAACGGCGTCGCATGAAGCTAGCCGGTGAATACGGGTCGGTCCACAGGGATGTGTAAATCTCCTTTAAGTTCTTACGAGTTAATTCCAAATGGTGTTTGGATTTATAATTAAACCTAAAAATTGAAGTTGTATGAGACTAGGATTAGAAACTTGCTAGGATTAGGTCTAGGGAAAATTTGGTAAACAAAGATCTACATCTCTTTCCATTGCTATTAATTAAAGATATCATATTAGTGTTATGATAAATCTTAACAAAGGGGATTAGGATGATTGGGAAGATTGATTCTTCCTCTAGATCCTTGTCCTTCCTTTCTTAATCTTTACCCTAACCTCCATGGAAAACCTTAAAATCCGGTCCTTTAGACTACGGAATCACCGTTACCTTGAGGGTAAAAGTGCCGTAGGGAGCGGAATAAAAAGGTATGCATGGAGTTCTAATGTTCATAAAAGTTTAGCAACGAAAAGAGATGAGAGATCTTCGTCTCTCAAATCCTTCCCTATTCCTAACCCTAACAAGCGAGAAAACTACTCGCTCATTGAGGGGATGAAAGAAGACATGAGTTTATTAAAGAGAGAAAACATCATTGCAAATTAATAAAAGCTAAAATAAATTAAACTAAGGCGAGAAAAATAAATTACCTAGGGCAGATAAAAACTAGAACTGCTGCAAGAAAAATTACCTACTTACTTTTGATGCACTCTAACTTCAAGAAAACAGAGTTTTATTCATGAGAAGAGGCATAAGAAAATACAAGGTCTTGGGTTCTATTTATAGGACATAGAAACCCTAGGTTTACAATTGCACGGCATGTCTACAATTACAAATATACCCCAAGAAAATCTTTTCAGAGCCGCCACAGAAATTTGGTAAAATTTTATTTGCGCACGGGCACAGGACGGCCGCGGATCCGCGGCATGGGCGCGCTTGGGCCGCGGATCCGCGGCCCAACGGTGAGTTCAGCCCATCATTTTTTCTGAGCTTCCTTGGTATCTTTTGGGCTTCCTGGTTCTTTATTACTTTTATCAATTTGGCTTCTGTATTAATTCCAGATCTTCAGTGAACACTTTGCAAGGGATTTTTTTTAACCGTTTTTCTCGCAAATTTGGATCTTGCGTTGCCTTGTTGATGGTGAACCGCTCTTCTGCTGGGCTTTACTAAGATCTTCCTATTTGTTGGTCAAAAATCCTTCTTTTGTGTCATCTTTTGTGTTTTTCACTGTTTTCGCGCCAAGAACCTGTACCCTGTAACATGTAGCAGACATGGGTCAAAAGCACCTGTTTTCATTGTAAAATGCATAAGAATGGGGAATACAAAATGCAATATTATGTTATGAACAAATACCCCCAAACTTATCTTTTGCTCGCCCTCGAGCAAACTTATTATTTTATTTATTCTCGAAAAAAATCTAACCTAGCCGCACTTTCGCAGGGAAACGCGATTGCACTGAGCTCGTGCAACAAGCCGTTAAACCTCTAGGTGTCCCTAGTAGGAGGAGTGTTGTCTCCTGAGGGTTTTCAGCGGATACTACCCACAAAATCCTATCAATTTGGTTTCTCGACTTTTGTTTTCTAATTAGGTTTTCTAACAAGGAATTCTATTATCGTCAACCCGCAAATTATCCACCCATATTCTTCACACTTTCTCATTATTTAACTTAAGATTATATATGTTCTATAGAATTACCTAGCTTTCGGCATTTCTTAAGTTTTCCTTCTAGGGTTCCATCTCTACTTAGGAATTTCTATCAACTCTATTAAAGATACAAGTTTTATTCTTCACTCCTTTCTCTCATCTAAACTCTAATCACATATCCCCACGTGTGTGTAAATATCACCCCTACACTTGGAAATTCAAATCAAGCAATCGTACTCTCGTCCATTGTCAAAAGCACTTATTAATTGGTGATCTTTCGCTTTCACATCCTTCATGCGACTGTTAATATTTCTTGAGGTACCAACAACCGATTACAAGATGCGTTAGCACTTTAAAGCGTACTTCCTAGCTTTGCAATACCAAGGCTTTTAGCAGTGACTCCCAAACCAGTTGGTCTAAGGCACTAGGTGATGAAGCACCCTCGCTAAATATTTTTCTACTTTTACAGCCTTAAGTAATCACAAAAACCAGTGTCCATTTTTTTTCTTTATTCACTTTTTTTTTTTGTGCTAAGGACTTTGACAAGAGTATTTCAAGGTCTCTTCTACTAATCCAAGTTTCAAGGTGCGTGTTTGTGCGTTTTGTAGGGTATATGTTTTCAGAATCTAGACTTAAGCTAGGAACTATTTTTCAAACTTATTGTCTAATAAAAGTTTTAATACTTTTCCTTCGTTTCGACTTAGCCCAAGAACTGAACCCAAAATTTGCCTATTTCTAAATAATCTACAAAGACAAATACTTTCTACCGTTAAACACTAAGAAAGGTTATTTTTAGGGTTTTTAATTTGCTAAGTCTAAGATTTAGTTTTTCCTAGCCAGTTACCCTATTTATCAAACTCAAGTCAATTAACCAGAATTGAATACATTAATTTTTATAATTTTTGAATTTTTTCAATTTTTATGGGTTTTTCTGTTTTCTAATTTTTTTTATTTTTCAAATTTTCAAATTTTTATGATTTTTTATATAAAGATGCAATGCAGAAATATACATATGAATGCAAAAGGAAAAACTTACCGAACATACCCCCAAACTTACAATGGACAGTGTCCTCACTGTCATGCTGCACCAAGTGGGTTGATAATATCGGCGAGTTCCTGCTTATTATTATATTTACATATTACATACACACCCCCAAACTTATTTGAAATAATGTTTTGGAAGAAAGAAATCTGGGGGTGAAAGTGGAGGAATATTACTCAGTGTAGATCGGCTCCTGCAAGAACAGGAGCTCCTCCGAAGGGTCCGCTGTGAGGAACGGTTTCAAACGATGCCTATTTACTTTGAAAAGCGTACCGTCCTCCGGGTTTTCCAGATCAACCGCACCGTGCGGATAAACAGTGCGGACTACAAAAGGTCCCCTCCACCTAGAACGGAGCTTGCTAGGATGAAAATGTAACCGAGTATCATATAATAAAACCTGTTGACCTGGTTTAAATGTCTTGCGCAAAAGGTTTTTATCATGAAATACCTTAACTCGGTTTTTAGCAATCACGGCATTATCATATGCCTCATCCCGCAGCTCTTCTAGTTCATTTAACTGCAGCTTTCGGTTGCTGCCCGCATCTCCTAAGGATAGATTCAACTCTTTAATGGCCCAAAATGCCTTATGCTCAATTTCTACTGGAAGGTGGCAGGCCTTCCCGTAAACAAGCCGGTATGGAGACATGCCAAGATCGGTCTTGTATGCAGTACGGAAAGCCCATAGTGCATCGATTAATTTTAGTGACCAATCTTTACGGTTTTTAGAAACCGTTTTCTCCAAGATTTGCTTAATTTGTCGATTCGAGACCTCGGCTTGCCCATATGTTTGGGGATGGTATGGCGTTGACAGCTTATGGGTGATAGAGTATTTGCGCATTAAGGACTCAAAAGTCCTATTACAAAAGTGAGAACCATTATCACTTATTATCGCGCGAGGGTGCCCAAATCGAGAAAAGATGTGATCTTTAAGAAATCGAACAACAACCTTGTTATCATTCGTTCGACTAGGCATCGCCTCGACCCATTTTGAAACATAGTCAACAGCCAAAAGAATATACACATTTCCAAAAGAGTTGGGAAATGGTCCCATGAAGTCTATACCCCAAACATCAAAGATTTCTACAACCAAAATAGGTTGGAGCGGCATTTCGTTTCTCCGCGATATCCGGCCCAAGTGTTGGCACCGGGAGCAAGTTTTGCAGTATTCGAAAGCATCTTTGAAGAGTCGTGGCCAATAGAAACCACACTGCAAAACTTTCTCGGCTGTCTTCTTTGGGCCAAAGTGCCCGCCACATGCTTGATCGTGGCAAAAAGACAGCACACTCTTGACCTCATTTTCTGGCACACACCGACGAATGATTTGGTCGGGACAATATTTAAAAAGATAAGGTTCATCCCAGTAAAAATGCTTTACTTGGGACAAAAATCGAAGTTTATCTTGTTTCGACCAATCTTTAGGTATCAAGCCGGAGGCTAAGTAATTTACAATATCGACGAACCATGGTTCGCAAGAAACAGTCAAGAGTTGCTCATCGGGGAAAGCATCAGTGATAGGCAGTTCAAGTGTAGGCGACGAAGGAAGTCGTGAAAGGTGATCGGCCACTACGTTTTCACATCCCTTTTTGTCCCGTATGATAAGGTCAAATTCTTGTAGCAAGAAGATCCAACGTATGAGCCTAGATTTAGCATCCTTCTTCACAAAAAGGTGGCGAAGAGCTGAGTGATCCGTGTACACTATAACTGGAGAGCCGATTAAATAAGGCCGAAATTTTTCAAGTGCAAACACAACCGCTAAAAACTCTTTTTCTGTTGTTGTGTAGTTTAATTGGGCCTCATTTAATGTTCGGCTAGCGTAGTAAATTACATGCGGCATCTTGTTAATGTGCTGTCCGAGAACAGCACCAATTGCAAAATCTGATGCGTCGCACATAATTTCAAAGGGATGCGTCCAGTCTGGAGATGAAAGGATGGGCGCAGAAATGAGTGAGTGTTTCAAAGACTCGAACGCTTTCATGCAAGTTGAGTCGAAAACAAAAGTAGTGTCCTTGGCCAACAAGAGAGTCAAGGGTCTAGCAATCTTGCTAAAGTTCTTGATGAACCGTCTATAGAAACCGGCATGGCCAAGGAAAGCTCGAATATCTTTGACGCATTTAGGAGGTGGAAGATTAGAAATGACTTCGATTTTAGCTCTATCAACCTCTATGTCGTTCTGCGAGATGACATGTCCTAAGACAATGCCTTCTCGTACCATAAAGTGGCACTTCTCCCAATTCAAAGTCAGGTTCTTTTCCCTACAGCGGGTGAGAACTGCGTCAAGATGTCGTAAACACTCATCGAAGGAGTCACCAAAAATGGAGAAATCATCCATAAAGATTTCCAAAAACTTCTCCACCATGTCCGAAAAGATCCCCATCATACACCGCTGAAATGTAGCGGGTGCATTGCATAACCCAAAGGGCATGCGACGATAAGCAAAAGTGCCAAAGGGACAAGTAAATGTAGTCTTGTCTTGATCCTCTTTGGCTATGGGGACTTGATTATAACCGGAATAGCCATCTAAAAAGCAGTAGAATTCGTGCCCCGCCAATCGTTCTAGCATTTGGTCAATGAATGGTAAAGGAAAGTGGTCCTTCCTTGTCGCGGCATTGAGTTTCCGGTAGTCGATGCAAACTCGCCACCCAGTTTGGGTGCGAGTGGGAATTAACTCATTTGCCTCATTGGTGATGACCGTGATGCCCGATTTCTTTGGCACGACATGAATGGGGCTAACCCATTGGCTATCCGAGATAGGGTAAATGATACCGCTATCAAGACACTTAACAATCTCCTTCTTGACCGCCTCTTTCATGATGGGGTTGAGGCGTCTTTGTGGATCCCGTGCCGGCTTGGCATCATCCATAAAGTGTATATGATGTTCGACTATGAGGGGACTAATCCCCTTGATGTCCGCCATAGACCAGCCAAAAGCTTGCCGATTATTGTATAAGACTGTTAAAAGAGCCTTCTCTTGCTCAAGAGCTAGAGAGGCCGAGATGATAACGGGTAAGGTCTCATTTTCACCTAGATAAGCATATTTTAGGTGCGATGGTAAAAGCTTTAGTTCGAGTTTAGGTGGTGAAACAATAGATGGTAACAATGGAGTAACTGTTTCAAACTCGAAGGATTCCATCAAAGGTTCAAATTGAGTGTACGCTACCGAGTCGGATGGTTCAACTAACTCATCCGAAAAAGCAAAAGACTCAAACTCGGGTGGAGAGTCTTCAAGATCATCAACAAAGGTGAAACACTCATAATCTTTGTCCTCGTGAAAGCTGTGTCGGATTCTAGGAGGAACGCACTAGTGGCGTCAATATTACTGTGATCAAACATGAAATTCTCGAACTCACAGTCCTCCTCCGCGATCTCATCGATCGAGCACACATCAAGTACGCTAGAATTAGGCTCGCAAGGCTGACTTCCTAACTTGAAAATGTTGAGCTCAACTGTCATCTTGCCAAAAGATAAATTCATTGAACCGTTACGACAGTTGATTACCGTGTTAGAAGTCGCGAGGAATGGTCGACCAAGTATCACCGGAATTTGATTACGGGGGTTAGCGACAGGCTGTGTATCCATAACAATAAAGTACACGGGGAAAATGAAATCCCCTACTCTAATTAACACATCCTCCAACTCTCCCCTAGGGTTGGTGATTGATCGGTCGGCCATTTGGAGAGTGCAATGAGTAGGCTTGAGCTCTCCAACGCCTAATTGTTCGTACACCGAATAGGGTAGCAAATTGACACTAGCACCAAGATCTAATAGTGCTCTATTGATGGTCTTGTTCCCAATTGTGATCGAAATAGTAGGACAACCGGGGTCCTTGTGCTTTGGGGGTAAAGAATTGACAAGAGCATCACTAACAGCACTAGCCACGAAAACTTTCTTTGGTACTTGTGACTTCCTCTTTTTGGTGCATAAGTCCTTTAGGATTTTTGCATATGAAGGAACTTGTTGGATTGCATCCAAAAGAGGGATATTTATGCTAACCTGTTTGAACAACTCTACAATCTTCTCCATCTGTGGAGTTGGTTTATTGGATCTCAACCGATTTGGAAGAGGAACATTTTGAAAAGTTGTTGAGTCCAATTTTTGCGGATCAGATTGTTGAGTTGGAACGGAACCCCGTGTAGATGTGTTCGTGTTGTGAGAAGAGGGTCCGTTCGAGCTAGAAGAAGTAGAGCCATGTGAAGGATGGAGAATAGGCTCTAACGAAGAAGAAGAGGAAGATGAAGAACCACTGGCAGAGGTGTCACGGTGAATACCCACATTGTTTTGCAGCACTTTTCCGGATCTCAACGTAGTCACAGCATTCACGTTATGATTCTGCTGTTCATGTGCAACATGTGCGTGACCGGGATTTGGGAGTGGTTGAGACGGAAGCTTTCCTTTCTCTCGCTCTTTCAATGCTGCGTTGAGTTGTGCAATTTGTGCCTCAATAGCTTTGATGCTTTGATCGTGTGAGGCACTGTTTTTCACCAAAGACTGAACAGAAGTCTCTATCCTAGCTGTGGACTGTGCAGATTGCTTTAGGAATGCTTCTAGACTTCTTTCGAGCGAGCTAACAGCATTTTGAGGGGGAACAAAATTGTTGGGCACAAAATTGTTCATCTGATTAGGGTAAGGTTGCTGTTGGAGAGGCTGCTGAAATTGAGTTTGTGGAGGTGCTTGTTGTTGTGGAGGAGGAGCCCTTTGAAAATTGTTGTTTCCTTGGGATTGTTGATTGTGGTTCCAAGCGAAATTAGGGTGGCTCTTCCAACCCGGATTGTATGTCGAAGAGTATGGATCATTTCTTTGTCGTTGCTGAAAGGCAGCATTGACTTGATCTTGTCCTTGAGTAGAAGCAGTGTAAGGACACTCTTCGGTGAGATGTGATGGATCCGAACAACAAGCACAAACAGTTCGTGGGGGCACAACAGGGGCAGGAGAAGGTGCTGAGATTTTGGTCTCAAGCGCTTCTAGCTTTTTCGTAAGAGCGGCCATCTCGGCCTTCATAGCAATTGACATCTCTACTTGATGTATGCCTGCCCTAGGTTGACCAATAGAAGAAGATGATGTGGTCTTGGTGCTCTCCCATTGAATTGTTTGCTCACTAAGATCCTCAAGAAACTGCCACGCTTCCTCAGTAGACTTGGACAGAAAGTGACCTTGACTAATGGTTTCTAGCAACTGCTTCGTTGCCGGGTTCAATCCCTCGTATAATGTTTGGCAAAGTTACCATCTTTCGATTCCATGGTGAGGGCATTGAACGAGAAGGTCTTTGAATCTTTCAAAACATTTCCAAAATGGTTCGGCAGCGAGCTGTGAAAATTGTATAATCTCATTACGGATTTTAGCAGTTTTGTGATGAGGATAGAACTTTTTAAGAAAAGCTTTCACAAACTCGTCCCAATTTCTAATTGAGTGTGATGCGGTGCTGTATAGCCACTTCTCGGCTAGGTCACATAAGGTGAAAGGAATGACCCTTAGCCTTATAGCGTCATCACTTAATTGGGTAGTTTTCATCATGGCGCAAACATTTTGGAATTTGTTGATAAAGATATATGCATCTTCGGATTCCAAACCATGAAACTTAGGTAGCATGTTGATGAAGTGGGGTTTGATCTCAAAATTGTCCCCATTAGCCGGTGGGAGGGAAAGACAAGTACGAAGGGCGGTGCGGACGGGGTAGAAAAGATCCTGGAGCGCGACTCGTGCGGGCGCTTCGACAGGCGGAAGATTCGGGTTATTCGCACCTAACGGAGGTGGAATCCTTCCCGTCGGCAAGGTATTGTTAGGATCGTATCCCGACATACCTTCGGAAGAATATGATGGTGAAAGTGAAGAAGTGGACAAGATTTCGACTTCGGAGTCGAAAGGGTCGTCGGTCGGTACCAACGAAACACGGACTAATCGGGCGCTAGGGTCCCTAGTCCAACCGGACATACACTAAAAGGGTTAGTGTAGTCGAAAGATGAAAGACAGAATCTGAAGGTAAGAAGACGTCAATGAGAAGAAGTGGTGTAAGTGAGTGCAAAGATTCTTTAGCGACAAGTTGCAAGTTTTGAAAAGATTTTCCTTTTTCTTTTTAAGTGGGCTTTTGCAAAAAGATTTTGAAATGAGACTAGTGACACAAATGCAATTAACCACACATGCACAATCAGGCCTAAGTCTAGGGTCACCTAGGTCAGCTAGACAGCTCCTAACTGTTCCAAAGAGCTAGAGATAGGACCTCAAACCGCCTCTTCACGGACAAGTACGGCCAGGTAAGTGGGAAGGAACCACCACGACAGTGGGCCTAATTAAAAACCACTAGCCTAGACACCGCAATGTCGGTTAGGATAAACGGCCGATGCCTATACTAGTCCTCTGTCCTATTGAGCTCGAGGTCCTTAGGGCTGAGTCTAATATTTTTTAAATTAAAAGTGGTCAATGCAAATGCTTTAAGTGATTTCTGGGGTCCTGGGAAGGGTGATGAAATCCCCACCCAATCTGAATTGGTCAATAGCCCCTTAAAGTCAGATTAAAGTATGCAAAGCAGTAAATCACTTGCAATCAATTTGCTTTTTAGCGCGGCGCAAAGAATCCTGCAGAAAATCAATTATTGGAAGGGGGAAGAAGATTTTTAGCGCAAAGAATCCTGCAGAAGATTTGACAGAAGATATATGGGGATTTGCAGAGGGGAGAATAAGGAAACAAACAGTGCAATTTTTTTCCAGAGAACTCCTCAGAGCGCCGCGGAAGCGCGGTCTTGACCAGGTAAGTGCCGCGGAAACGCGGCTCCTTGGGGGCTTTAGGTCTCCAAATTTCTTCAGCTGCTCTGTACTTTCAATCTCCTGCTGTTTTGATGTATCTTTTTCTGTGTCCCCTTCTGTGTTGTTTCAGATCCGTCAATCCTGCAAAGATTCACAAAGAAAACCCTTCAAACAATAAAAGATGATAAATTTTTTTTTTTTTTTTTGGAATTTTTTCAGATTTTTATGATTTTTTAGATTTTATATTAATCCGAAATTACAAAAAGAAAATTTTACGCCATCCCCGGCAATGGTGCTATTTGATTAGGATAAGGTATTGTCGATCAAAAATATTTACCGCAATCAAGAACGGCGTCGCATGAAGCTAGCCGGTGAATACGGGTCGGTCCACAGGGATGTGTAAATCTCCTTTAAGTTCTTACGAGTTAATTCCAAATGGTGTTTGGATTTATAATTAAACCTAAAAATTGAAGTTGTATGAGACTAGGATTAGAAACTTGCTAGGATTAGGTCTAGGGAAAATTTGGTAAACAAAGATCTACATCTCTTTCCATTGCTATTAATTAAAGATATCATATTAGTGTTATGGTAAATCTTAACAAAGGGGATTAGGATGATTGGGAAGATTGATTCTTCCTCTAGATCCTTGTCCTTCCTTTCTTAATCTTTACCCTAACCTCCATGGAAAACCTTAAAATCCGGTCCTTTAGATTACGGAATCACCGTTACCTTGAGGGTAAAAGTGCCGTAGGGAGCGGAATAAAAAGGTATGCATGGAGTTCTAATGTTCATAAAAGTTTAGCAACGAAAAGAGATGAGAGATCTTCGTCTCTCAAATCCTTCCCTATTCCTAACCCTAACAAGCGAGGAAACTACTCGCTCATTGAGGGGATGAAAGAAGACATGAGTTTATTAAAGAGAGAAAACATCATTGCAAATTAATAAAAGCTAAAATAAATTAAACTAAGGCGAGAAAAATAAATTACCTAGGGCAGATAAAAACTAGAACTGCTGCAAGAAAAATTACCTACTTACTTTTGATGCACTCTAACTTCAAGAAAACAGAGTTTTATTCATGAGAAGAGGCATAAGAAAATACAAGGTCTTGGGTTCTATTTATAGGACATAGAAACCCTAGGTTTACAATTGCACCGCATGTCTACAATTACAAATATACCCCCAGAAAATCTTTTCAGAGCCGCCACAGAAATTTGGTAAAATTTTATTTGCGCAACGGGCACAGGACGGCCGCGGATCCGCGGCATGGGCGCGCTTGGGCCGCGGATCCGCGGCCCAACGGTGAGTTCAGCCCATCATTTTTTCTGAGCTTCCTTGGTATCTTTTGGGCTTCCTGGTTCTTTATTACTTTTATCAATTTGGCTTCTGTATTAATTCCAGATCTTCAGTGAACACTTTGCAAGGGATTTTTTTTAACCGTTTTTCTCGCAAATTTGGATCTTGCGTTGCCTTGTTGATGGTGAACCGCTCTTCTGCTGGGCTTTACTAAGATCTTCCTATTTGTTGGTCAAAAATCCTTCTTTTGTGTCGTCTTTTGTGTTTTTCACTGTTTTCGCGCCAAGAACCTGTACCCTGTAACATGTAGCAGACATGGGTCAAAAGCACTTGTTTTCATTGTAAAATGCATAAGAATGGGGAATACAAAATGCAATATTATGTTATGAACAACTACCAACAGTATGATGGCGATCATATACGTGAGAGTTGGGTAGTCTATAAGCACATCCTTAATAGTTGTCCCTAGTCGTGGGAGTTTCGATACAGGGCATCGATACTACGGAGTAGACTAGTGTATACAGTCGAAACCCCGACGAGGGGCTGTGGCCAGTCTCACAAGCCACTGGTGTCAGTTGGATCACCTGAGATGTATACAGGTGCTCATTGGGTTATGAGTACACCGGACAGGACTCGCCGGAAACCTGCTAGTTGGTATTATACCTAGCGTCAGATAGCAATTCCCTGGTGACATGTATACAGGTTAGTTCATTGACCTGAGGTCGTCATTTGTCTCGTGTGAGTTCCCACTGTGCTTTGATTTCTACCCTACCACGGCTCAAAGGAGTCGTGCAAACAGGTATTTTTTGGGTACAGTCCCGAGCCACATGGAAGCCAGTGAGCGGATCGGCAGGGGATTCGTCTCTCCCGGTATTGGGGGTGAGATCGCGCTGTGTCTAGGAAAGCCATTACACCAAGTCCTTGGCCATGGCAGGTGAGAATTACTGGTAAGTATTCCGGTAGTTTCTCAGGGTGTTCAGGGCTTGTCTCCGACACGACTTATACCACTATTTGGGGTCTGACGTTACCAGCCCCCTAGGCACGATATGCCATACTCATAGACGAACGGACCGGACAGTATGTATATTGTCACTGTTAGGCTCAGTAGGGTTTCAGGATGAGTTCGCTCATCGGCTACCCTTGAGGTCAGTACATGGGCAGCCGTTACGCACAGCTAGTGCCGCTGACGGCTTGTGGTTAAACCCACTGCCAGGGTACTGACGAGTCATTAGAGTCCCCCACAGATAGTTTCCCAAGTTCGGGCGAAGCGTTGTAGAGGCCGTATGGTTTTATGGCAGGGTTCGGAAAATGCACGTGCGTTTACGCACGTGTCATATTTCGGGCAGATAATACTGGTGTGCTTTGGTTAAAGCCAGATCCATGTATTATACTTTGTAGATATATTATCTTTGTCTCAGTTGCATTTTTATTCGGTCGTAATACAAATGCGGGTATGTTTATACTGTAACGGGGTTATCCTGAAATTCATTTCGGGATGGCTTTTGGAAGTTGCCAGTTTTTATCACCCGTCTTAAACATTCGGTTTAATGCGAATTTATCTTTTCTTTATTTGGGTGAGTCATGAGGGTGAGTCACCATTTTGCTTTAATGGTTGATGACTAGGATTAGTGAGTCACCATTATGCATTTAATGTTTTTTGCAAGGTGGAATTTGCATTAATGAGGTTTTGTATTGCTTAGGATATTTTGTGAGAAGCTTTGCTTATGGTCACCCTCTCTTGTTCCTACACTCACCCCCTCCTCTCTATATTGGCCGGCCCCTCTCTTGAAAATGTGATAGTGGTTGATTAAAAAGATTATGTGATTTGGTTCATGAAATTTGATAGCTCATTTCTCATTTCATTCCATTCAAAGGCAACTTCATTAACCGTTCATCCATGGCTTTGGATGAAGCGAGACAAAGTGTTCTACTCATTCTTTACATCAATCTTGGTCATCTCTTTTAGCAAACTTGATGATCGAGTTACCTCGGTATAGAGGCGGGAGCCCGTTTAAAGATCCGTAGATGTGGTACCACCTCGACGAGGAGCCAGGAGATCGGAGCAGCCGCAACGGAGCATGGGATGATGGCTAAAGAATGAAGGACTCGGATCGTTTGGTATAGCTTTTCTACCCACTTTGTAGTTTGTTAGTTTAGCGTTAATGGCAGATCCGGGTTATAGTATACGATAGCGCCAGTTATAAAAGTTTTTGTTTCGCATTTGGCGTCAGATTGACGGCCGGGGCGCTACCGTAGACTTACATGTGGATAGCCTGTGCAATAAAACCTAGACCCCTATGAGCGCGGCAAGCTACCCACCAAAACTAAAAGCGAGGCAACCCTCTTCAACAACGTGAATGGGCCACCCAACACTTCACGGAATCCGGTAACTTGGGCACCCCTCCGTGGGTCAACCTATACCCCCTACGAGTGCGGCGAATATTCCGCCAATTCTAGAGTAAGGTCCCCTCCATATCAACGCCATGAGATGCGGACCCGTTGTCCTCTGGAACCCGGCTATTCATGCACTCCACCATAGGGTAATCCTAGTACAAAAAATAAAATAATAGACAAGGCTGACATCGACCTCAACCCGGTCGTGCCCCAAACGAATAATATACAAACTGGTAGTGAAGGTAGTCCACATGTCGGACGCTCGCCCCGCAATAACAAATATACAAATGAAAATAAACTGTACTAACATTACACCATAGCTATCTACACGACGATCCAACCAACATCACAGCACAACACAGAACATCAACGTGAATGTCACGTTCGCAAACCCGTCTAAAAGACATATAGCAATTAGACGAGTTGTACCGATCAAACGACATTCACGGTCGCAGATAATAATGTATGTACTGATATAAACATTTAAACATTGTTAAAACAACGACTTCGAAACACCCCGAATAGCCCCTGAACAACTGATAACACAATATCAAAAAATGGGCCAAACAAACAATACCACTGCACCAAGTTTCCAGAGACCAAACCACACCCAAAAAATAAACTCCAAATTCCCTCATAGGGCCGGCCTCCCGATTTTTCTTGGCAATGTGCTCGGCCCAATTCCGGCGAGGTGGGCTCATGTTTGGGGTGTGGTCTTCTGGTCATGTCAGTAGTCTTCTGCAATTATTTGAAATTTTTTTGAAGACTTTAAAATTTCAACAGAAAGTGAAAACTGCAGTGCACTGTTTCGGGTTCGTTTCGATTTCGACACTTTAATATTGTCTAAACTAGCTTGCTAAGGGTTTAAAAACCTATCTCTGATACCATGAAGGGTTACGGCAGCACCCCGGCCATCGGAAGGTGCCAAATGCGGAACAAAAATTTTCTAAACAGGCGCTACCATTACCCGATTTCCGGATTGACCTTAAACCCTAAACTAGCAATCTAACTAGAGTTAGAATCATTATACCGAGTTGATCCGTGTCCTTCGTTAGTCATTCCAAGCTCCTAGTGGTTCTTTGAAATGGTTTGGTTGCCGGTCTTCCTCCATATCTGATGATCCATCCGAGGGATGTAACTCCGGCTCAAGCTCTACGACATGATGCAAATGGAGCAACTAAGGTCTCTAGGATGCTACCCTAGAGAGCCTAGGATGTAGTGTGTAGGATCTTAGTGTTTGCTATCTCAAAACATGAAGGTGGAAGCAAAACAAGAAAGCTAGAGGAAGTGAGGCAAATGGTGAGGGAGGAGCTCAAGAAAAACTCAAGTGAACAATGTAAGTCCATGTCACGCACCCCACGAACTTGCGGGGAGGAAGAATATATGAAAAACGATTATCAAAGCTTCGTAACACGGACTTGAGCGCATGAATCGTTATCTAAACCATTGCTAACTATCAACTAGAGGTTTAACTACTCGGATACGAAGTTATACCTCACGATACTAGTCCTTCGGGTCTTCATCGCGGTCCTCCACTCCTCGTAGGCTCCTTGGAACATCGGCACCTCAACGGCCTCCTCGAGTCAAAGACGATCCACCCGAAAGCACCTATGCCAAGCTTGATCTCTAACTTGAGATAACTAGGTTGCTTAAAGTCCTAATCTAAGCTACCTAGGGGATATAGAGTGAGGTTATGGATGTATTAGTCTAGCTAATCCTTGATCTCAACATATGAGAGGTTAGGGTTAGGGTTTGAAGAGAGAGTGAGCTTGAGGAGAGAGAAGGTGAAGATGAGAATGAAATGAGATAATGATCTTATCATAATATATATGAAGCGTTATTATTTATCCAAAAATCAAATAATAGAATTAACAACCATGCTTCATAAATATCTATGAGTGATTCATCTCCATGAGTCATTAAGCATTTATGATGCATTAATGACTTGGATGAATCACACAAATGAGTCACTAATCTCATTTAATGCAATGCCACCTTAACCCCTTAGTCACCACTCTTCTAGAAGCTTCCCGACAAATTACGAGAACGCCCCTCCAATCCGTGAAAACATGGAAAAACTTTAGACTGTATAAATCCAATAATCCGATACTAGAATCTGGCTTAAACCAAAGCCGGCTAGTAAAAACTGTCCGAAAAGTTGTACGTGCGTAAACACACGTACGCATCCGAAGCCTTGTCGTAAAACCATACGACCTCTATATCGTTTCGCCTGGAGCAGGGAAACTCTCTGTGTGGGACTCTAAAGACTCGACACGTTAGGGTTAAGCATGAGACAAAATGGTCACTTAGTCAAAGCTTCATGAAGCTTCAAGATGCAAACAAAGAAAGCCACCATTTTCTCTTTAGCTTTTCCATAATAAAATAAGTGCCGAGAAACCCTAATACGGATCGTTAACTAGAATTTTAGGCGAAAAAGGAAACTAGTTAACAACTTAACTAAAAGAACGGAAATACAACCTTTGTAGATCCGGTTCTCCACCTCCATAGCTCCATGATGAAGTCCCCTCGCTGTACAAATCACATCCCGGACTCTAGCATCGGCTTCATCGGAGAAATGGGCGGGCTTGGTCATCGGCTTCGATGCCGAAGATGATCTACGTCGAGGCATCACTAGATCAAGATCCCACTTCACCAAGTCATGAAACTTGTGAAGAAAACACCCTATACTACTTGGCAAGAGGTAGAGGATGAAGAAATAGGAAGTGGGTTCACTTTAGAATTGGATTTCTCTCACTTTTGCTCAAATCACCATTGATGAAGCAAGCTTTTATTCAAGTGAAGAAGAAGAAGAAGAAGATGAATATTATGATAAGTTCTTTTCCAATAGAAAAGAAAATCAATACTTATCATAATACAACCATGGTCAATTGTAGAGAATGAACTAGGGTTAAGTGGAGTGGTTAGGGTTAAGCATGAGACAAAATGGTCACTTAGTCAAAACTTCATGAAGCTTCAAGATGATCTCTTTAGCTTTTCCATAATAAATAAATAAATAAATAGATATGAAAATCAAAACCCTAACCATTTAAATAACCATGGTTTAATCTTTATACAAACCCAAGTAAACATGTATCATCAAACATGATACAAACTTGTGCACAAAAAATATATCACATATACAATGTGCACAAACAAGTGAGAAAAACCATTTAAAGTGAACCAATACTAGTTAATGCAAAGTAATATATCAAATATATAATTATGCATTAAATCATTAAATCATCACTTGATTTAACGATCCGGTCATATCGCATATAACCGACTAATATCCAATGTATCGACTTATCGAATCAATCCATGATTCGATAACTAGGTTATATCGCATACAACCATTCGATACATTCATCGCGAGAATGAAATACGGTCTCACATACACGCATTATTCTCGGTCCCGCACATATCTCATATGCGCTCCAATTTCGTTTCGCTTGAGCCAGGAAACCTCTGTGTAGGACTCTAAAGACTCGTCAATAAGCCGGCAGCAGGTGATGATCATATCAAACACCCAGAAGCCGCAAACGGTCTGCTAAACGTAACGGCCACCCGGGTATTGAGCGATCAGAAGATCGACGAGCAAGCCCGCTCACACTCCTGTGAATCCAACCAGTAACACTTACCGTACAGTCCGGTCTCGTCGTCTGATATGTCGCATATCTCGCCTAGGGGTGGTAAATGTCAGACCCCAATAGCTCGATAAGTCGTGTCGATATGAGGTCTATAACAGTTTGAGAAACTACTGGTAACACTTACCAGTAAATCTCAGCAACCCTGGCCAGGGATTTCCGGTTACAGCCAATCGAACACAGCGCAACATCAACTCCCTATACCGGGAGAGACGAATCCCCTCCTATCGCTCATTGCCTCCATGTGATTCGGGACTATACCCAAAAGCCACCGTTTTGCATGCCCTCTTGGACGTGGTAAGGTGGAAATCAAAGCACAGTGGGAACCACACAAGACTTTATGACGATCTCGGGTCAACAGACTGCTCTGTACCAGTGTCACCAGAGAACCGCCATCTGACGTAAGGTATAATACCATCTGGGAGTTCTCGGCGAGTCCGTCCAGTGTACCCAGTCTCCACTAAGAACCCGTATATCATCTCTGATGTCAAACACCAATGGATATGGGATCATCCATCGCCCATCTGTATGGGTCGAGAAGGTATACGCTAGTCTACTCTGGTATATCGATGCCCTGTCTCGATATACCCACGACTAGGGACCTTGAAGGATGTACTTATGGACTACCATGTCCCCACTAGTATGATCCGCATCATAGTTCAGGTAGTCAAGTACACATCCTAAGGGCTTTACCAACATGTAACAGAGAGACAATCAATGTACACGTTAAGGTAAAGAGTAACCAGATAGCATACTATCATGTCGAGCAAGAAAGTCCTCCCTATATATGTCCAAGCATCCACTACAATATACATCCTATGTATAGTAATGGCCTCTAGGGCATACATATAACTAACAGACACTACGCTGGCAGTGGGTTTAACCACAGACCGCAAGTGGAACTAGCTGTACGTAACGGTCCCCAGGTAGATGTCGATAAGAAGACCGATGAGGAAAATCATCCGAACTCCTACTGAGCCTGATGTGACAATCTCCATACAGTCCGATCTGTTCGTCTAAGACTATCGCATATCAAGCGTAGGGTGCGGCAAGCGTCAGTCCCCTAATAGCTGTATAAGTCGTGTCGGAGCGAAGCCCATTACACCCTGAGAAGCTACTGGAACCTACCAGTATATCTCGCTTTCCCTGGCCAGGGACTTTAAGTAATGGCTCTCTGACACAGCGCGATATCATCTCCCAATACCGGGAGAAACGAATCCTATCTAACCACTACTGCCTCTAAGTGCTCGGGACTGCACCCAACTGCTACCTGTTTGCACGACTCCTTTGAGCCGTGGTAGGGTAGCAATCTAAGAACAGTGGAACACACTCGAGGCGAAGTAGCAGTGTCAAGTCTGCGGACTATGCTCTACTCATGTCATCTGGGAACTGTTAACTGACGACGGGTATAATACCAACCAATCAGTTCCCCTGCGAGTCCTGTCCGGTGTGCCCATAACCTAACGAGTACCTGTATACTATCTCCAGTATAACGTACTGATGGCTGTGGGACAGACCATCTCCCCAACTGGGATGAGAAGTGTACACACTTAGTCTACTCCGGAATATCGATGCCCTATCTCGATAATCCAACGACCAGGGACCTGTATAGGATGTTGCTTACCGACTACCCAGCCCCCACTAGTGTGACTGCCATCACAACGCTGGTAATCAAGCAAAGATCCTATGTGCTCTACTAATATGTATAAGTGATACGTTACAAGAAACATATGCACATATTAAAGTAGACACAAACCAAGTAGCATTCTACCATTTTTAGCAAGACTGTATATATAACTGTGAATATCCCAAGCTTCCATTAAGTAATATACAATCTAGTATGATACAATAATGGCCCCTAGGGCATATACACTAACAAACAAAACCTTCATGCTTGCAAGAATGAACTCAACCATGAAAGAGAAAAATAGCATGCTGGGTTTTGTTAAAATCATTTTTCAATTTTTAAATCCCACCATGCTTGAATAGTGAACACAAATGAATTAATAAAATGGTCAAATCAAGAAATCGGTGGCACCTTCTAGAATGTTATCCGGTAAAAAATACGGATTACATTCTAATATAAATATATCTGTATTCGTACCGAAATACGAATACCCAAAGAGATAGAATAACACAAAGAATATAATACTAGAATATACGTACCGAAATACATATACGTAAATTATTAAATCAATACCTGATTTAATAATCCGGCTCAAAACCGAGCCGGCTAGTATTATCAACTGTCCAATCGAAAAGCCGAGTACAATGTACATCAATTGATTGGAACCCCGCACGTATCCAATACGGCTACTACATCATTTCGCCAGAACCAGGGAAACCCTCTGTGTGGGACTCTAAAGACTCGTCAATACGCTGGCAGTGGGTTTAACCACAAGCACGTCAGCGGCACTAGCTGTACGTAACGGCTACCCAGGTATTGAGCGAAAGGGAGTCCGACGAGCAAACTCATGTAGAACCCCTACTGAGCCTGACAGTGACAATATCCGTACAGTCCGGTCTGTTCGTCTGAGAGTATCACATATCGAGTCTAAGGGGGTGGATAAAGTTAGACCCCTAAAAACGCGACATTTAGTGTTGGGATGAAACCCATCACTACCTGAGAAACTATCGATCCTGGATCGGTAATTCTCCTCCACCGTGGCCACGGATTTCGGGTGATGGCCATCCGTGCACAACGCGACATCACCCCCAATACCGGGAGAGACAAATCCCCGACGATCCGATCACTGCCTCCATGTGGCTCGGGACTGTACCCAACTAAAACCTGTTTGGACGACACCTTTGAGTCGTGGTAGGGTAGTAATCAAAGCACGGTGGGAACTCATACGAGAAAAATGATGATCTCAGGTCGACAGAGTAACCAGTACACATGTCACCTGGGAACTGTTATCTGAAAATAGGTATAATACCAACTAGCAGGTTCCCGGCGAGTCCGTCCAGTGTACTCATAACCCAATGAGCACCTGTATATTATCTTAGGTGAACAAACTAACACTAATGGCTTGTGAGACCTGGTCACCGCCGCTCGTCGGGGTCTCGATCATTAAACACTAGTCTACACTGGAGTATCGATGCCCTGTCTCGATACTCCCACAACTAGTGACATTTAAGGATGTGCTTATAGACCCCCAGCTCCCACGTATATGATCGCCATCATAATGTTGGTAGTCAAGCAAGAATCCTATGGACTCTATCAACATGATGATAAAGACAAATCAGATAGCATGCTATCATCTCAAGTAAGACCGTTCTATCGGTATAGGTCCTCACTCAATCATCATAATCACATGACCGCGACTATTATAATTGCCTTGAGGACACTATAGCCAACACTCGCCACTAATTTTCTTTGCAAGAAATTCCTTTTCTAAAAAGGTGGCATGTTGAGGAACAAACACCTTTTGTTCCTCAGGGTGGTAGAAGATATGTCCTCGCGAATGCTTGGAATATCCTACAAACTTGCACAGAACTAATCTTGCCTCGAGCTTGTCAGGATTTTTCTATTTAACATAGGCCGGGCAACCCCATATCTTAACAAAATTAAGACACGGTCTCTTCCCCTCCCATATATAAGGAGTGGTAGGAACTGATTTGGTTTGAACTCTATGCAATAGGTATATGGCTGTCTCAAACGCATACACCCAAAAAGAAATAGGCAACTCATGCAGGGTTCCCTAGGACGGCAGCAAGGTTCCGGGAGGAATCGTCCATGCCAAATTCAAAAATTTGCCGTTCTAGCTAACCCTAACTAAGAATCGTTAACTAGAAATCTACGGAAATGTAAATGCAAGCACTTTGCAAGTAAAAGAGAGCAAGGAATACAACCTTTGTAGACCGGTCCTTCACTTCAATAGCTCTGTGTAGTAGTCCCTTCGCTGCGATCGTGAACTCCGAACTCTAGAGAGGCTCCTATGAAGAAACGAACATGCTTGCTTTGAAGTTTTCGAGGCCGAAAATGATCTACGTTGAGCAAACACTAACCCAAGCTACCTCTTCACTAATTATGGAATTAGTGAAGCAAACACCCTATACAAAATAGCAAGTAGTAGAGGATGATGAAGTAGGAAGTGGGCTCACTTTAGTTTTATTTTTCTCACAAATTTTCATCACAAACACAAACCCTAGAAAACTCTTTTCTTTTTGAGCTCATGAAGAAGATGAAGAATTATCAAGAGAGGATGAGAGTGAGGTTAGAATTGCAACCATGGATGAGTTAGTGTCATGCCTAACTCATGTAAAGAATAAACCAAGGTCAAGGATTAAGGTTGGGTTAACAAATATCTTAAGGAATGACAAAAGAGTGGACTTTGTCAATGTTCTACAAGCTTCATCCAAGCTTGAAAACATTGACTAAGTCTTTTCTCTTTTGTGATAACTTAAGCAATAAATAAAACCCAAACATAAAGCCTAGTATAGTATAAGTCCTATACACCCTTGTTGCAAGTGTAACCTAACATGACACACTTATATATATCACATATATATTTTGTGCCAAAAAGAAAACAATACATATATCACATATATGTAAAGTATATCAAATGTGAGAAAAGAAATCATAAGTGAGCTAATACTAGTTAATGTAATGTAATATATCAAATATATAATTTTACATTAAATTATTAAATCAACTCTTGATTTAATAATCCGGCTATACCATATACAACTGATTAATATTATATATCGCGAGAATGGAATGCGGTATCACATACACGCATTAATCTCGGTCCCGCACATATCGCATATATGCTCCTACTCTGTTTCGCTTGAGCCAAGAAACCCCTGTGTAGGACTATAAAGACTCGTCAATACGCCGGCAGTAGGTGATGATCATATCAAACACTCACAAGCCGCAAGCGGTCTGCTAAACGTAATGGCCATCCGGGTATTGAGCGATCAGAAGATCAACAAGCAATCATGCGCACACTCCTGCGAATCTAATCAGTAACACTACCGTACAGTCCAGTCTCTTCGTCTGATATGTCGAATATCTCGTCTAGGGGTGGTAAATGTCAGACCCCAGTAACTAGATAAGTCGTGCCGATATGAGGCTCATAACGGTCGAGAAACTACTGATAACACTTACCAGTATATCTCTATAGCAGCCCTGGGTAGGGACTTCCTGTTATAGCCAATCGAGCACAGTGCAACATCAACTCCCAATACCGGGAGAGACAAAACCCCTCCTATCGCTCATTGCCTCCATGTGATTCGGGACTATACCCAAAATCCACCGTTTTGCATGTTCTCTTGAACATGGTAAGGTGGAAATCAAAGCACAGTGGGAATCACATAAGACTCTATGACGATCTCGGGTCTATAGACTAACCTGTACCAGTGTCACCAGAGAACTGCCATCTGACGTGAGGTATAATACCATCTGGAAGTTCTCGGCGAATCCGTTCAGTGTACCCAGTCTCCACTGAGCACCCGTATACTATCTCTGATGTCAAACACCAATGGATATGGGATCATCCATCGCCCATCTGTTAGTGTATATGCCCTAGAGGCCATTACTGTATCATACTAGTATGTATATTACTTGATAGAAGCTTGGGATATTCACAGTTGTATATACAATCTTGCTCGAAATGGTAGTATTCTACTTGGTTTGTTTCTGCTTTAATATGTGCATGTGCTTCTTTTAGCATATCGCTTATATACATATTAGTAGAGCCCTTAGGATCTTTGCTTGATTACCATCGTTGTGATGGCGCTCACACTCGTGGGGGCTGGGTAATCCATAAGCACATCCTTATACAGGTCCCTAGTCGTAGGACTATCGAAACAGGGCATCGATACTCCGAAGTAGACTAGCGTATGCGCTTCTCATCCCAGCGTGGGAGACGGTCTGTCCCACAGCCGTTAGTACGTCGTACTTGAGATAGTATGCGGGTGCTCGTTAGGTTACGAGTACACTGGAAAGGACTCAACGGGAACTGTTGGTTGGTATTATACCTATCGTCAGTTATCAGTTCCCAGGTGACATGAGTACAGCTTAGTCCGCTGACTTGACACTGTCACTTCGCCTCGAGTGTGTTCCCACTGTACTTTGATTACTACCCTACCACGGCTCAAAGGAGTCGTGCAAACAGGTAGTAGTTGGGTGCAGTCCCGAAGCACTTGGAGGCAGTAACGGTTAGACAGGATTCGTCTCTCCCGGTATTGGGGGTTGAAATCGCGCTGTGTCCAGGAGAGCCATTACACAAGTAGTCCCTGGCCAGGGCAAGCGAGATATACTGGTAGGTTTCCAGTGTTATCTCAGGGTGTCTGGGCTACACTCCGACACGACTTGTACCGCTATTAGGGGACTGACTTTTACCGCCCTCTTAGGCCCGCCATGCGATGTATCAGACAAACAGACCGGACTGTACGGAGACTGTCACATTCAGGCTCAGTAGGAATTCAGATGAGTTCACCTCGTCAGTCTTCTTATCGGCATCTACCTGGGGACCGTTACGTACAGCTAGTGCCGCTTGTGGTCTGTGGTTAAACCCACTGCCAGCGTAGTATCGAGTCTTTAAAGTCCCACACAGAGAGTAATTCGCCTTTAGGTAAAATGAGTAGAGGTCGCGTGGTTTTGCGACAGGGTTCGTTCACATCCGCGCACTTGTGCACATTTGCTGTCCGGACAGCTTATACTAGCGGGCTTTGGTTTAAGCCAGATCCTAGTATATGATTTGGGATTGGTTTTATTTCATTGTATTCGTGTTCCTCGGAAGACGGATACGGGTGCGTATGCACAGTTGACTGAGACAGAGGCAGAGGACTTTGATTAGGGTTAATGACCATTGTCATTTTCTTAACCCTAATGCTTATGTGTGTATTATGAATAATCGATATTAGTTAAATATAATTGTGCATGGTTATGGTTGTTGACCTTTCGACCATACTTGACTTGTTGACCTAGGTTGACACTTTGACCATCATCATTCCATATAAAAGATGCTCTTTGATCCTTGCAATTTGCATTAAATATGAAATGATAATGGTCAAGTCTTGATTAACCATGACAATTATCTAGCTAATTATCAAATTTCATAATTCACCCATATTAGTGAGAATGGTTCATTATTCTCCTCATTCTATCATATTGATTCTCTCTCCTCCTCTTCCTCTCTCTCAAGCTCTCCCCTCTCATGAGTTGAGAAACACATGAGCTTGAGATAAACCACTCTAAAGTAATCTCTACTCTCATCTAAGGTTCTAGGATTAGCACTTCTAGCACCTTAGTTACTTCTAGCTTGAAGTTGAAGCCAAAGGTTGAGGCTCTCGGGTGGATCCTTCTTCGACTAGAGAAGGCGACAAGGTGAACACTTTCTTTCACTCCAAGGAGCAAGGAGAGAAGGACATAAAGCCCAAGGTATAACCTTTCTTCCATGTAGCTAAGACTAGTTAGCTTGTAGTTAGTTTTTGTTTAGCAAAGATCCTCCTTTAGTTAGTCCATGTTGCCTAGTTCGATAAAAATCCGATTTTTATTCCGTTTTCCGCCTCCCCGCAAGCACCGGGGTGGGCAACATGGACTTACAGCGGTATCAGAGCCTAACTAAACATAAACTAGCTAGTTAGTAAAGTGTATAGAAGTTCGATCGGTAAAAATCGCAAAACTAAAATTTCAAAACCCTAAGATTCTGTTGATTTTTTTTTCTGCTCTAAAACTAATAAATCATACTTCAAAAATCGGATCAGGGTTTTGTAAAGAAGCACACCAAAAACGATCCAGTGAACCGTTCAAAGCGCCGCGGTTCCGCGGCAATAACATGCTATTGCCGCGGATCCGCGGCCAATTTGACTCGGTTCTGGACCGAATTTGGTGCAGTATTCTTCTAATATGGTTTTGGGATTTTTAAGATATTTTATTTCTGCCCAGATTATTCAGAATAGAAATTTGTATTTAGGTGGCTATAAATCCGTATTTTTTTATCGAACTTCCCTATACTTTGACTATTGGGTTATATCTGTGATGTTTATATGTATTTAACGTCTGCTAATCGCTATACGTCGATTAGTAGGGGTTATACATATCTGTGATCTGTAATGCTTATTGGTTTGTGTATATGAATGCGTTGGATTGTCGCGGGTGAATATCCGGGGGTTTTGTGAGACGAGAGTTTTCTTTTCTTTCAATTCATGTAACATGTAAATTGATGTAATATTATTTGTATGGCCGCACAACCGGGTCGGGGTTGTAGCCGTCATTGTATAATTCTTTTTACTGTTTTTGCTCCTAGGATAGACCCATGCAGGGGGTGCACAAACTACCGGGTATCTCGAAGTGCCGAGTGGCCTACTCACGATGTTGAGGGAGGTTGCTTCGCTTCAGATACTTGGCGGGTAGTTTGCCGCACCCGTAGGGGTCTTGGGTGGGGTGTTGGCTATTCACCGCGACCGTGTAATCCGCTTTTCGTTGCAGGCTCGAACGGATTGCGGATTCCTAGTATATCCAATGTATTCATCTGTGATCTGTAATGTCTATCATTGCTATATATCTATATACGATAACTATTTTGGCATTGCTTATGTTTTACAGCCGCGCTAGCCCAGCCCCTGCTCTGTCGTTAGTTAAGTAACCTAACGGGTGATGACGAGCCCCGTGGCGAATGCGAATGGCATAAGCGTACGTCATATTTTGGTTGTTTTCTGCAATGGTAGGATTAAATGATAGGACGCATTAAAAGAACTAATGCAAGAAAATAAACCAAGTAAAAGTCGATTGGAACACTTTGAAAACCACTCTGTTCTTTTCAAAACTAAACTTTTAAATGCGGAGCTTGAACCACTCCTTTTAAAAACTATCTCGTTCCATCGATTATATCAAATTCACTACGTTCACGGTTTCGCCAAAACCATTCGTAGCCCTCCGTCATTCCACATGAATGGTCAAAAAGTATTCAAGCTATGTATTTTGGCCAAAGTCAAGGCATAGTGATTGGTAGCTATTGGGTATTCATGTGCAGCATAGGTAGATGCATTGGTTTGGGACAGTCGTACTGCCATTTTGGCCAAAGTCAAGGGTAGGTACGGGTGGGTCAAAATTAACCTGGAGAATGACGGGTAGAATTTGACATGTGACTTATGATATTTTGGCCAAAGTCAAGGTCATAAGAGCATGGGGCAAAAATCCACATCGGGAGTTTCATAAAAGCTGAAACTTGCTAGCACTGCATACCATTTGGAGTGTGATGATTCTGGTAGGATTCCTTCGGTTTTATCACGCGATAATATTTGGATCCCGATCCTACTGTGAGTATATGCTACTCCTCGGGAAATTTCTCACTTAACGATCAATGCTATAAACCTAGTAGGTGTCTAGAAAGGTGTTAGCGGGGCTACGCCCACAGGGAAAAGAGGTTACTTAATTAAGGAACTTCGCGAAAGCGTTGGAAAACCTCACTCGAAGTACCGACACTGGCCTGGCTGAACGGTTAAGCAAGTATTGTACGGTGATATTGATCCCGACTAATTCTTCCTTTATGGTTTGAGGAGGGATTCGAGAGAAAGTGGGAGCAATCCTGTTTAAACAAACTAAAAACCACTCTAAACTTGCAAGAGCATCATGCTAAAGTGTTTCTTTTCTCTCTCCTAATTGCAGCGACCATTCAACATGACCGGACTTAAGTTATTACTATATAAAAACATACTGACAGGGCCAAACTACAAAGATTGGCTCAGGAATGTCAAGATGGCAATCACTTACGACAAGTTGGGGTATCTCCTTACCACCAAAGCTCCTCATGTCCCAGGTCCCAAAACCAGTGTCGTAGATAGGGAAATCTATAAGACCTGGGAAATAGATTGCGCGAAGGCCAAATGCCTCGTGCTTGCCTCGATGGACAACGAACATCAGAGGAGGCATGAGAATATGGACCTAGAGTCCATATTTCTTCATACAAAAGAACTGTATGGAGAGCAGTCCCGTATCGCCAGATACGAAGTGTCGAAGAAGTTGTTTTCGGCAAGGTTGGCCGTCGAATCATCGGTAGCGGAACACGTGCTTAAGATGATTGGCTACATACAGGAGCTCGCGGACCTTGGGACCACGTTGGAGAATGAACTCTACACCCGGTTTATCCTTAACTTCAACATGCAAGGAAAGGAAGTTGAACTTTCCGAACTTCTGAACATGTTGAGGAGTGCTGAGGGCACCCTACAGAAAGGTAGGGAGACATCCACTTGTTTGTAGGAGGATCTTCCTCTTCTAGGTCCAGGGCGAAAGCCAAGGGAAAGAAGAAGAAAGCCCCCGCCAAACCAAGGGGCGGTGTCAGTAAAGTGGATACGAAGGGAAAGGGAAAGGCAACAAAGGTAGCGGGAAAGCATGTGGGGAAGGAAGAATGCTTTTACTGTCACAAAAGTGGACACTGGAAACAGGATTGCAAGGCTTGGAAGGCCAGAACCCAGGATCTGAAGCGAGTTGCGGCTTCAGCTTCAGGTGTGTATGTTATTGAAAACTGTCTATCAATAAACTCTACTTCCTGGGTATTAGATACCGGATCAGGATCTCATATCTGTAATTCTTTGCAGGCGTTGAGAAAGCGTAGAGTTTTGAAGGCAGGTGATATGACCCTCAGAGTTGCAAACGGAGCTAGCATGGATGCTGAGGCCGTGGGAGACTATCACCTGGGATTGTCAGATGGACACTTTTTGGTTTTGCGTATTTGTTATTTTGTACCAAATGCAACTTGTAATATTATTTCTGTATCTTTATTATCTAAAGAAGGTTATGAATTTGCATTTGTAAGTAATGTAGTGAACATTCACCTTAATCAAGTTTTGATTGGGTCAGGTACATTAAACAACGGTATGTACGTTTTAAACCAACCATAGATTTTCAATGTCCAGAATACACACAAAAGAAAGTCTCCAGAAATCAATAAAACTTTCTTATGGCATTGTAGACTGGGTCACATCAATGAGAGAAGGTTGACTAAGTTACATACAGAAGGATATTTGGATACGTTCGAATATAAGTCATATGCAACTTGTCAATCCTGTCTCAAAGGAAAGATGACAAAGACTCCGTTCACTGGACACGGAGTAAGAGCGAGCGAGCTCTTGGGACTCGTACACAGCGACGTGTGCGGTCCAATGTCTACGCATGCACGAAGCGGTTATTCTTACTTCATTACTTTTACGGATGACTTTTCAAAGTACGGATATGTCTTCTTAATGAAACATAAATCCGAGGCTTTTGAAAAATTCCAGGAATACAAGAATGAAGTAGAAAAACAAACAGGCAAAAGTATCAAGGCACTGAGATCTGATCGAGGTGGTGAATACTTGAGTGCCGAGTTCCTGGGTTACTTAAAAGAGAATGGAATTCTCTCTCAGCTTACTCCTCCATACACTCCGCAACATAACGGTGTATCGGAGAGATGGAACCGAACCCTATTGGATATGGTACGGTCCATGATGAGTAACGCTGAGTTACCGCGATCGTTCTGGGGATATACGCTAGAATCAGCTGCATACCTTTTGAACCGAGTTCCAACTAAGACTGTGCCTACTACACCATATCAGATGTGGTGTGGGAAGAGACCATATCTTAATCACATTAGGACATGGGGATGTCCAGCTTTTGTCAAAAAGCAGCATGCGGACAAGCTCGAGGCACGCTCAGTACAGTGCAAGTTTGTGGGATATCCAAAGAACTCCAAGGGATATTTCTTCTATTACGAAGAGGAACAAAAGGTTTTTGTTTCTCGCCATGCCCACTTTCTAGAACACCGGTTCATAGAAAAAGAAATAAGTGGGAGCGCAATAGAACTGGAAGAAATTCCAGAACCACGAGCTATTACTGAAAGCTTAGTAGAACCAGAGGGTTCGAAAGATCAGGACATTCCCACGCCACTCAGCAGGAGTAGTAGGCAGTCTCATCCGCCCGAGAGATACTACGGTTTTCTCATAGACGGGGATAGAGATGATTGCATCATAGATTGTGATGAGCCTACTAGCTTCCAGCAAGCTATTCAGAGCGTTGACTCGGTAAAATGGCTGGATGCAATGCGGACCGAAATGGAGTCCATGTACACCAACAAAGTATGGACGTTGGGCATTGCTCCAGATGGGGTAAAACCCGTAGGATGCAAGTGGATCTTCAAAAGGAAGATTGGTGTAGATGGACAGGTTGCGACCTATAAAGCTAGACTGGTTGCAAAGGGTTTTTGTCAGAGACCTGGTTTGGACTACGACGAAACCTTTTCTCCAGTGGCTATGCTGAAATCCATTCGGATCCTTCTTGCCATTGCTGCCTTCCACGATTATGAGATTTGGCAGATGGACGTAAAGACCGCTTTTCTAAATGGACATTTAGAGGAGTGTGTCTATATGGACCAGCCAGATGGTTTCATTCAGAGTGGGAGCAGCGGAAAGGTGTGCAAGTTGCTCAAATCCATTTATGGACTAAAGCAGGCATCACGGAGTTGAAACATCTGTTTTGATGAGACGGTCAAGGAATTTGGCTTTATCAAAAATCCAGATGAACCATGCATCTATAGTCGATTTGTAGAGAGAACTGTAGTATTCCTCGTTTTATACGTTGATGACATTCTCTTAATAGGAAATGACATTCCTATGCTACAATCTGTCAAAGGGTTCTTGTCACACAGGTTCTCCATGAAAGACCTGGGTGATGCCTCATACATTCTGGGGATCCGGATCTACCGTGATAGATCCAAGAGGATTTTAGGACTCTCACAGTCCAGGTATATCGACACCATACTGAAAAGATTCAGTATGGAAGATTCCAAGCGCGGTAATCTACCGGCTTGTCATGGGATCACCCTCTCCAAAGAGATGTCTCCTAAGACTGATTTGGAGAGGGATCGCATGTCTATTATACCCTACGCTTCTGCGGTAGGTTCTATAATGTATGCGATATTGTGTACCAGACCAGATGTGGCCTATGCACTAAGTGTGGTAAGCAGGTATCAGTCAAACCCTGGGGAGAAACATTGGATAGCGGTAAAGAACATTCTCAAGTACCTGAGAAGGACTAAGGAGATGTTCTTGGTGTATGGCGGAAAAGACCTCCAGATTGAGGCCTTTGCTGACTCCAGCTTTCAGAGTGACAAGGATGATTCCAAGTCCATGTCGGGTTTTGTCTTTACCCTCAATGGAGGGGCGGTGTGTTGGAAGAGCTCCAAACAGGAAACCGTTGCTGACTCGACTATGGAAGCGGAATACATCGCTGCATCTGATGCCGCAAAAGAAGCTGTCTGTATGAGGAAGTTCTTGAAAGAACTTCAGGTAGTTCCGTCCATTGTTGATCCAATACCTCTGTATTGCGACAACAACGGGGCTATAGCTTTAGCGAAGGAACCCAGGTCCCATCAGAAATCCAGACACATCTTGAGGCGGTATCACCTGATCAGGGAGATCGTGGATCGCCAGGAGATCGAGGTTCGGAGGGTTGCTTCAGAAAATAACACTGCGGATCCATTCACAAAGGCCTTACCCCAGACTCAGTTCAAGCGGCTGATCGAGATGATAGGTCTTCGATACGCCAGTACATGGCCTTAGTGCAAGTGGGATATTGTTAGTATATATGCCCTAGAGGCCATTACTGTATCATACTATTATATATATTACTTGATGGAAGCTTGGGATATTCACACTTGTATATACAATCTTGCTCGAAATGGTAGTATGCTACTTGGTTTGTCTCTGCTTTAATATGTGCATGTGTTTCTTTTAGCATATCGCTTATATACATATTAGTAGTGCCCTTAGGATCTTTGCTTGATTACCATCGTTGTGATGGCGCTCACAGTCGTGGGGGCTGGGTAATCCATAAGCACATCCTTATACAGGTCCCTAGTCGTAGGGCTATCGAGACAGGGCATCGATACTCCGGAGTAGACTAGCGTATGCACTTCTCATCCCAGCGTGGGAGACGGTCTGTCCCACAGCCGTCAGTACGTCGTACTTGTGATAGTATGCGGGTGCTCGTTAGGTTATGAGTACACTGGACATGACTCGTCTGGAACTGTTGGTTAGTATTATACCTATCGTCAGTTATCAGTTCCCAGGTGACATGAGTACAGCTTAGTCCGCTGACTTGACACTGTCACTTCGTCTCGAGTGTGTTCCCACTGTACTTTGATTACTACCCTACCACGGCTCAAAGGAGTCGTGCAAACAGGTAGTAGTTGGGTGCAGTCCCGAAGCACTTGGAGGCAGTGATGGTTAGACAGGATTCATCTCTCCCGGTATTGGGGGTTGACATCGCGCTATATCCAGGAGAGCCATTACACAAGTAGTCCCTGGCCAGGGAAAGCGAGATATACTGGTAGGTTTCCAGTGTTATCTCAGGGAGTTCTGGGCTATACTCCGACACGACTTGTACCGCTATTAGGGGACTGACTTTTACCGCCCCCTCAGGCCCGCCATGCGATGTATCAGACGAACAGACCGGACTGTACGGAGACTGTCACATTCAGGCTCAGTAGGAGTTCAGATGAGTTCACCTCGTCAGTCTTCTTATCGGCATCTACCTGGGGACCGTTACGTACAGCTAGTGCCGCTTGCGGTCTGTGGTTAAACCCACTGCCAGCGTAGTGTCGAGTCTTTAGAGTCCCACACAGAGAGTTATTCGCCTTTAGGCAAAATGAGTAGAGGTCGCATGGTTTTGCGACAGGGTTCGTTCACATCCGCGCACTTGTGCACGTTTGCTGTCCGGACAGCTTATACTAGCGAGCTTTGGTTTAAGCCAGATCCTAGTATATGATTTGGGATTAGTTTTATCTCATTGTATTCGTGTTCCTCGGATCACGGATACGGGTGTGTATGCACAGTTGACTGAGACAGAGGCAGTGGACTTTGATTAGGGTTAATGACCATTGTCATTTTCTTAACCCTAATGCTTATGTGTGTATTATGAATAATTGATATTAGTTAAATATAATTGTGCATGGTTAGGGTTGTTGACCTTTCGACCATACTTGACTTGTTGACCTAGGTTGACACTTTGACCATCATCATTCCATATAAAAGATGCTCTTTGATCCTTGCAATTTGCATTAAATATGAAATGATAATGGTCAAGTCTTGATTAACCATGACAATTATCTAGATAATTATCTAATTTCATAATTCACCCATATTAGTGAGAATGGTTCATTATTCTCCTCATTCTATCATATTGATTCTCTCTCCTCCTCTTCCTCTCTCTCAAGCTCCCCCCTCTCATGAGTTGAGAAACACATGAGCTTGAGATAAACCTCTCTAAAGTAATCTCTACTCTTATCTAAGGTTCTAGGATTAGCACTTCTAGCACCTTAGTTACTTCTAGCTTGAAGTTGAAGCCAAAGGTTGAGGCTCTCGGGTGGATCCTTCTTCGACTAGAGAAGGCGACAAGGTGAACACTTTCTTTCACTCCAAGGAGCAAGGAGAGAAGGACATAAAGCCCAAGGTATAACCTTTCTTCCATGTAGCTAAGACTAGTTAGCTTGTAGTTAGTTTTTGTTTAGCAAAGATCCTCCTTTAGTTAGTCCATGTTGCCTAGTTCGATAAAAATCCGATTTTTATTCCGTTTTCCGCCTCCCCGCAAGCACCGGGGTGGGCAACGTGGACTTACACCATCTACATGGGTTGAGAAGATATACACTAGTCTACTCTGGTATATCAATGCCCTTTCTCGATACACCTACGACTAGGAACATTTGAAGGATGTACTTAGCGACTATACTGTCCCCACTAGTATGATCCGCATCATAATCCTGGTAGTCAAGTACTCATCCTAAGGGCTTTATCAGCATGTAATATAGAGACAATCAGTGTACATGTTAAGATAAAGAGCAACCAGATAGCGTACTATCATGTCGAGCAAGAAAGTCCTCCATATATATGTCCAAGCATCCACTACAATATACATCGCATGTACAGTAATGGCCTCTAGGGCATGCATATAACTAACAATCTCCCACTTGCACTAGGGTCATCTGTTGTAGTATCCAATACCCAACAGTCAGCAGTGGTTGTAGTATCACATACTCAACCATCCCATTAAAGTCTATACTGGGAAATAGCCTTTTTGAGTGGATCCACCGTGTTAATCTCTAAGTCTACTCTCCAATCCTCGATCTCCCTGGAGATCATCCATCTCCATGATCAGGTGATACTGCCTAAGAATATGTCTGGATCACTGATGGGACGAGGGTTCATAGGCATAAGCCACAACTCCATTGTCTAGCAATGGTATGAACGAAGTTCGTCTCATGAACTAATATACATCCAGACTGCCTCGTTGGTAGCAATATAACCAGCCTTTATCGTTTAGTTTGCCTCGGTATCTAGCTTGGGACTCTTCCAACATACCGTCCCTCCACTGAGGATAAAGACAATGCCTGTAACTGACATTCAGTCGACCTTACCATCCTGGAAGCTAGCCAGTGATTCTTCCGGGATCGATTGATACCATCTCACTACACCTAGTGAGAATCCTAACATCCACTTAGATCCAAAACCTAGGATTTATGAGGTATCACCTTGATCCTATATGGAGAATCCTTGTGATAAGAGGATATTGACTGAGTGTAGTATAGGAAACTCCTTTCCTATCAAGAGTATGTCATCTACGTACAATACGAGGATCACCACCATACTCCCTACTACCCTTTTTGTATATACAAGGTTCGTCTACTATTTTGATGAAGTCAAACTCCTTGACTACCACATCAAAACAGATGTTCCAACTCCGCGATGCCTGCTTTAACCCATAAAGCAACTTGCATACGTCTCCGCTGCTCCCACTGTCTACGAAGCCCTCTAGCTGTGTACTTATAGACGCTCTCTTCTAAATAACTATTTAGAAAAGCAGTCATTACACCTAACCGCCAGATATCATAGTCATGGTATGTAGCAGTAGCAAGTAGGATCCAGATGGACTTAAGCATAGGGACTAGAAAAGGTTTCATCATTATCCATACCTGGTCGATGACGAGAACCTTTTACAACATGTCTTAGTTTTGAAAGTCTAAACGTTTCCATGTACACCGAAGTAATCTTCCCAAGATATACTTGCTCCTGATGGAGATTTAACCCTTCAGTTATAGCAACCAAAGTCCATACTTTTTTGGTGTATATGGATTCCATCTCATATCGCTTAGCATCAAGCCATTCTCATAGAGTCCCCACTCCTGATGGCCTGCTAGAAACTAGTTGGATCATCATCCCATGATGCAATCCTCGCTCCCATTGTCATAGAGAAACCCGAAGTATCTCTCAGGTGGATGAGGAACCCTACCAGATCGGCGGAGAGGCTGAGGTTCATTGGGAGCTATTGAATTCTCCAGTTCTACCAAATCAACAGCTGCAGTTTGTATAGCTGGAACTCCTTCGAGTTCTACCTCATGACCACTAATTTCTTTACAAGAAATTCTTTTTCTAAAAGGTGGCATGCTGAGAAACGAAACACCTTTTGTTACTCAGTGTGGTAGAAGATATTCCCTTGCGAATGCTTGGGAATCCAACAAATTTCCACAGAACTGACATTGCCTCGAGCTTGTCCGGATCTTGCTTTCAGGCATAGGCCGGACAACCCAAATCTTAACATCCTTAAGTGATGAGCTCTTCCCATACCATATCACATATGGAGTGGTAGGCACCTGATTTGATTGGAACCCTATTCAATAGGTATGCAGCTTCTCAAGTGCATATCCCTAAAAAGAAAAAGGTAACTCAGTAGTACTCATCATAGAGCACACCATATCATATAGTGTTCGATTGCTTCGCCCCGATATACCGACGTGCTGTGGTGTATACGGAGGAGTAATGCTGGGAGAGAATCCCATTCTCCTTTATAATAGTCCAGGAATTCTGTGCTCAAGTATTCTCCTCCCTGATCACATCAAAGGACATAATACTTATACCCATTTTGGTTCTCTACTTCTGACTTATATTCTTTGAATTTCTCAAAAGCTTCAGACTTGTGTTTCAACAGGAACATATGTCCGAATCTTGAGAGATCATCAGTGAATGTAATGAAGTACAAAGAACCAATCCTAGCATGTGTAGACAGGGGACCTACATACATCAGCATGTATCAATCCCAAGTGTTCATTAACTCTTTCTCTATTTCCAGTAAACGGAGCTATGGTCATCTTATGTTTGTGACATGACTGGCAAGTTTCACAAGATATAAATTCAAACTGATTTAAATATGAATCTTTATATAACTTAGCTAGTCGGGTCACATTGATATGACCTAGTCTACAATGCCCCAAGAACAATTCGTTCATTTATGAACTCTTCCTCTTGTGTGTGTTTTATACGTTAAGAACAGTGGTTTGATTTAGAACGAATATGCTTTTAGATAACGTGTCTGAACCGATCAACTCTTGATATAGTAAATGTTCAAAACATTATCCAACAATACAAAATTATATCTTTCTTTACTAAATAAAGAGACTGATATGATGTTTCATATCAGGTTCGGTATCTAATAACATTCGTTCAGAATCAATGTATTTGGTAATACAGGGTGATAACTGCCAACAGACTTGGCTGCAACAATTTCACTGTTTCCAACTCTTGAAACTTATCACCCATTCTCAGTTCTCTACCTATCAGAAGCCCATGTAACATATTACATATGTGGGATCCTAATCCCGTATCTCATACCCAGGACGTAAAGAATACTGAGAAACAGTTCTCGGTATCGAATACACCAGAAGAAGATGCATCATCATGCACTTTCTTCGTTTGGGCGGCACGGGAATTCTGGTAATTCCCTATTTCCTGCTCGGCCTTATAACAATTATAAGTTGGAGCGGGACCAACGTTCCCTAGCACAGTATAACAAGCGGGTTTGGTCAATACATCTGTATTATTATCTTGATTAAGACGTGACATGGTCCCTACCTGGAGAGAGACAGAATAAAACACTCAGTGTATGCCCTTGCATGATTAGATTGGTTATTAATATATCTAATCAGGATGGCTCCCACTGTTTTAGTCAAATCTTCCTTCAAACCCTAAAAGGTACGACTAGCCGGGATTAATTACACCCTACAAATTCACTAATCTTTCAGCCAGGCCAGTGTCGGTACTTTGAGAGAGGTTCCCCGTGCTTCCACATGGACCTAATTAAAATAAACGTCGTTTTCCCATAGGCGTAACCCCGTTAACACCTTTCTAGACACCTACTTGATCGACTAATCGTAATGTGTAAAACTCTACCAGGAGTAACTCTTACTCGCAGTGGGTATTGGGATCCAACTATCTCATAGGAGGTATGCAATTTCATTGCAAATTTCAACACTTGAAATTCCTGATAATATTTTGCCCCTAACGTGCTATGACCTTGACGAATGCCAAACAACCCATAGTTCGCTAGTCTAGTTCAACTCGTACATTTCTTGATTGAATTAAACCCACCCGCACGACCCTTGACGAAAGCCAAACAACGCCGTACGAATATCCTAATCCAATCGCATCATATGCAGCAGATAAGCAGTAAATAGCTACCGCACACTACGCCTTGACGAATACCAAACTACCGTAGCACGGGTACTAAAAAATACTTATCTAAAATGACGGAGGGCTGTTGGGTTTCCCTAGCACCTACTGTAGATATGGAAGCATCACACATGCCACTTTAAAAATTATAGAGGTGCTAAGCAAAAAAATCAAGGATCTTTAACTAGAATACTAGGGTAACAACTAAAGTGTCATATACAAAAATCATATTATCACTAAGTGAAAAGAATACAACCTTTGTAGTCCTCTTTGTAGTGACTTCTAGGATCGTTGAGAGTTGAAGAAAGGTTACAAGTAAGCTCCTTTGTCCACGATGATCCACCCGAAGTCCACTTCGTCCAAGCTTTTAGCTCCACTTGATGCAAGAAGAAGATGAAGCTAAACACTCTAAACTAATTGGCTAGATTAGAGTAGAATGATGAGGTGGTTTGTTTTCTTTTATCAAAACCTTTTCTTTTTTATTCCCTCACTCTATGAAAAACTCAAGAGAGCTTGGAGGAAGAAGAAGATGGAAGCACTTGAGCTCAAGAGATAATAACAAAAGATAATCAAGAAAGAGAAAAGAAAATGATATATATTTTCTTTCTCTCAACAAACCATGGTAACTAATAATATCTAGATATTTAGTAAGTGAATTAAAACCCAAAAGGAAAGCTAAACCAAGGTTAAAAGTTAGGTCAAGTCGGTTCACTTTGGAAGTGTGTAGAAAAAATCAACCATGGATTAACTTTTCTTTTTGTTTTGTTATAAATCAAATCCAAATATATACATATATAATAGTTCCATGTGAGTCTTATATCGCCATCAAAGGTGTATCATCAACCATGATACTTTGTATGCATGTATGTGTCCATGCACATCAACATGTGCATACATGTATGCATACACTTTATAAAAAGAAATGAGTTTAATAAAAGAAATTAAACTAAAAGTCAATTGTTAAATTAACAATTGATTTAACAATCCGGTCATATCACATACGACCCGACTAACAGAAAAACGCCTGATTAACATACGGTATCACATAGTCGTATTCAATCGGGTCCTTGCGCATATCTCATATGCACATCACATCTTTTCGCCTGGGCTAGGAAACTTCTGTGTAGGACTCTAAGACTCGTCAATACACCGACAGTGGGTGATGATCATATCAAATACCCACAAGCCGCAATTAGTCAGCTAAACATAACGGCCACCCGGGTATTGAGCGATCATAAGAAAACCAGCAAAGCTGTCAAAAACTCCCGTCGAGCCATCTAGAAACACTTACCGTATAGTCCGGTCTCCTCATCAGATATGTTGCATGTCGAGTCTAGGGATGGTATCGTCGACCCTAATAACTCAATAAGTCATGCCGGTGTATAGCTAATAACAGATCGACAAACTACTGATAACGCTTATCAGTAAATCTCAGTAGCCCTGGCCAGGGACTTCCTGTTATAGCCAATCAAGCATAGCACAACATCAACCCCCAATACCGGGAGAGACGAAACCCCTCCTATCGCTCATTGCCTCTATGTGCCTCGGGACTGTACCCAAATTCCAGCTGTTTACACGACTCAGTAGAGCCGTAGTAGGGTGGAAATCAAAGTACAGTGGGAGGACACACAAGACTCTATGACGATCTTGGGTCTACAGAGTAACCTGTACCAGTGTCACCTGAGAACTGCTATCCGACGATAGATATAATACCACATAGGAGTTCTCGGCGAGTCCGTTCAGTGTACCCAGTCTGCACTGAGCACCCGTATATATTCTTTGGTGTCAGCACACCAGATGGATATGGCATCATCCATCGCCCATCACATGGGACAAGAATGGTATACGCTAGTCTACTCTGGAATATCGATGCCCTCTCTCGATACACCCAAGACTAGGAACAGTTCAAAGATATGCTTATAAACTACACGTGTCCCACTAGTATGATCCGCATCATAGTCGCAGTAGTCAAGCAAATATCCTCAGAGCTTTATCAACATGTGCAAATGAATAAAAGCATGATCAAGTCAACATGTCAGATAAAGTAAACCAAATAGCATACTATCATGTCGAGCAAGAAAGTAATCTCTATATATACATGTCCAAGCATCCACTATACATATAATGGCCACTAGGGCATACATAAATCCAACAATCTCCCACTTGCACTAAGGCCAATTATTGCCGTATCTCATACCCAATATCTTAAAAAGTCGCTCATGCTACGGCTGTGGAAGGGCTGTGGTGAATGGATCCGCTGTGTTATTCTTTTTATCTACTCTCCGAATCTTGATCTCTTGGCAATCTACTATCTCCCAGATCAAATGATATCGCCTGAGGATGTGTCTGGACTTCTGATGGGACCTTGGTTCTTTGGCTAACCAGACTTCGTTCTAGCGAGGAAACCTTATCGTTATTTGGCTAAAAAAATTTGTTTTGAGGAAAAGAGTTGTTTGGTGCAAAATTGTTCATTTGATTTTGGTAAGGTTGGGGCTGGAAAGGTTGCTGATATTGAGTTTGTTGAAGAGCTTGTTGTTGTGGAGGAGGTCTCTGGAAATTGTTGTTGATTTTGATTCCAAGCAAAATTAGGGTGGTTCCTCTAACCAGGATTGTAAGTTGAAGAGTATGGATCATTTCTTTGTCTTTGCTAAAAGGCAGCATTGACTTGATCCTGTTCTTGAGCAGGTGGGTTGTAAGGACACTCTTCAGTTAAATGGGATGGATCCGAACAACAAGCGCATATAGTGCGAGGGGGTAAAGCAGGGGCAGGAGAAGGCGACAAGAATTTGCTCTCAATTACTTCTAGTTTTCGTGTAATTGCTGCCATTTCGGCTTTCATTGCAATTGACATATCAAGTTGGTGAATACCTGCCCTAGACGGACCAGCGGAAGTAGATGAAGTGGAAGAATCGGTCTGTCTAGTGCTTTCCCACTGAAGCGTTTGTTCTTCCTCGTCAGATTTGGTTAGGAAGTGACCATGACAAATCGTTTCCAGCAACTGCTAGTTGCTGGGTTCAGTCCTTCGTATAAAGTTTGGAAAACTTGCCATCTCTCAATACCGTGATGAGGGCACTGAACAAGAAGGTCATTAAATCATTCGAAACACTTCCAAAAAGGTTCGGAAAGAAGCTGAGAAAATTGGTTAATTTCATTACGAATTCTTACGGTCTTGTGATGTGGGTAAAACTTTTTAAGAAACGCCTTAACAAACTTTTCTCAACTGTTTATGGAATGCAATGCAGTACTATATAGCCACTTTTCAGCTAGGTCACATAATGTGAAAGGAATGACTCGTAGCTTTATAGCATCATCGGACAGTTGGGATGTCTTCATCATTGCACAAACATTCTGGAATTTGTTAATGAAGATATAGGTATCTTCGGATTCCAGCCGATGAAATTTGGGAAACTTGTTAATGAAGTGGGGCTTAATTTCAAAATTATCCCCATTTGCCGGCGGAAGTGAAAGACAAGTAAGAAGTGCGGAGCGGGTGGGGTAGAAACGATCCTGGAGCGCGATTCGCTGTGGCGCTTCAACAGAAGGGTGTTGTGGGTTATTCGCACCCAGTTGTGGTGGAATCAATCCCGAGGTAGGTAAAGGGTTGTTAGGATTCAATCCTGACATATGTTTAGAAGATGATGAATGTGAAGATGAAGGTAAATATGAAAAAGGAGTGGAGGGAGTTTCGACTTCGGAGTCGAACGCGTCGTCAGTAGCGACTAACGAGATACGGACTAAACGGGCACTAGTGTCCCTACTCCAACCGGACATACACTAAACAAGTTGTAGTGTAGTCAAACGTAGAATGTGAGGGTAAGAAAACGTCAATGGGGAAATGTGGGTGAAGGTTGGGTGCAATGGAATTCTAGCGACAAATGGCAAGTTTTTGTAAAAATTTTGTTTTGTGTTTTTTTTAATTTTATTTTTTAGAAAGAGTTTTACAAAAGAATTTGTACGGACTATGACACACTTTCAAACAGTCACAATTTAAGCATGCACAATCAAGACTAAAGCTAGGGTCTCCTAAGTCAACTAGACTGCTCCTAACTGGTTCAAAGCGACAAGTTGTGAGATATCCCTCAAATCGCCTCTTCACCGCCAATTGTGGCCAGGTAAGCACAAGTGAAGAAAGGAGGGTTCCGCTCACGAATCACCATGATACGGGCCTTTTAAAATTTCCTTTCTCACTTGTCTAGCCTAGGCACCACAAAGTCAGGTTTAGATAAACGACTGAATGCCCACAACCTTCCTCTGTCCTAATGAGCGCGACAGTCTTTAATTGGCTGAGTCTAGATATTTTTTAATTAGCTCGAGGGTGATGCATATACTTTTCGTGTTTTCTGGGGTCTTAGGAATGGTAATGAAATCCCTACCCAATCTTGATTGTTGTTATAGCCCGTTAGATACCGTTTTAAATATGCAAAGCAGTAATGCATAAAATCTAAAACACTTGCCAAAAATTTTCTTTTTATTTGCGGCGCAAAGAATCCTGCACAAAATGATTTATTGGAGAGGGAGAAAGATTTTGCGCAAAGAACCCTGCAGGAAAATTTTTAGTGGAGTGCAGAGGGTAGGAGGAGAAAAAGTATATTCACAAAGGGTTTTAAAACAGGTGACGTCACCTGTTTGACCGCGGTTCCGCGGTCAAACTACAGATTTAGCCGCGGATCCGTGGTGGTTCAGTTGGATCAGGCCGTCAAAACGTTTCTGTGTGCTGGTATAGTTCTCTACTGTTTGTTCAGATCCTCTGTTTCTTGATTTGTTCACTGGGCTTGCTCAGATCTGAATCAGTCTGTCTTCCGTTCCTGCACAATTCACACAAAACCAATCAAAAATAATAAGATGAATTTTTTATGTATATTTTTTTTGTTTTTATAATTTTTTTATTTAATTAACCCGAAATTACAAAAAGAAATAAACTACCGTCTCCTCGGCAACGACGCCATTTGATTGTTTAAGGTTTAGTGTGTGCGTTTTAAAATTAAGAATGCTGCAATCAAGACGGTGTCGCTTGGTAGCTAGCCGGTTGAGTACGGGCCGATCCATACGGAAATGGTGTTCTTTCTTTAAGTTCTAACGAGTTAAGTCCTATTTTTGGTAGGTTTTGTTTAAAGATCTAAGAATGAGAATAAACGATTTAAAAGGCTTGCTAGGGTTAGGATTAGGTTAGTTTGAAAAAGAGATTCATTTCACTGCTAACAATGCCCTAGTTAAGAATATAGGTGTTAGGGTAATAGTCAACAACGGGGATTAGCACGACTAGGAAGAAACGTAGTTTCTTCCTTTTGGTCCTTGTCCGTCCGTTCTTAACTCTTAGCCCTAACCTTCAGTCAATTCAACTACAACCGGTCTAACTAGGGAGTCACCACTATCATGTAGGATAGGGTGCTGTAGTAAGCGGTGTGTGGTTGAATTAAAAAGAGTCATATTTTAAAAATTAAATGGGCAAAAAAAGGAGTGATAGAGATTTCCTTCTCTCAAACCTTCCCTATCCTAACCCTAACAAGTGAGGAATTACTCACTCATTAGGAAAGTGACAAGAAGATTCATTTTTTTTAATTTTTTAATAAACTAACTAACATGCAGATAATAAAAGAACAAGTAAAAAAAATTGTAGGTAATAAATTGCAGATAAAAAATGCAAGATAGAAAAAAAAGCTTACTTTACTGATGACCTCTTCAACGATTACAAGGAAATTAAAATTTTAAATCTACGAATTAAAAAGAAGCATGCTTAATTAGGTTTTCGGCTTTCCTATTTATAGATAGGAAAAAAAACCCTAGGTTACATTCTGATCCATACATGAAATTACAAGACTACCCTAAGAAAGCCGGGTCAAAGCATCGACACCCACTGACACACGCACTGACACGTGCATCATATGGCCGCGGTTCCGCGGCAGAAAGCCATGTTTGGCCGCGGTTCGACGGCCATATTGAGGGATCTTTGGCTCAACTTCTCAGGGTTGCTTTATGTTGCTTTTTCCTTCTGTTTTCTTCGCTTGGTTCCTCAGAATCTCTTCTATTTTCTTCCAGATTTCCAACAGTGCAGATGATGTGGACTTTTACCGTGAGCTTCGCGTTTGAAGTCTTGAATCTTGTGCTGCCCTTGTGCTTTGTGCATTGAACTGTCTACTGATCTTCATTTGTTCCTTGAACTGGTAGGCTGCATAATACGGATTCATTTATTGTTGGTCGTAGTCTCACATTTATAGCGTCTTTTCGTGAATTTCACTGTAATGATCTGAGAACCTGTAACCTGCAACTATTTAGCAGACATGGATCAAAAGCACCTATTTATATGTAACATGATTAAGAATGGGTGATATAATAATGCAAAATTCTGATATGAACAATCGGTCATGTGTAAATTTGTTGGATATCCAAAACATTCGTATGGATATCTATTCTACCACAAGGAGGAACAAAAAGTGTTTGTTTCTCAACATGCCACACTTTTGGAAAATAAAATCTTTACAATAGTACTGATGGTAATGCAGTAGAACTAGAAGAGGTTCTAGATACACAAATTACTCAGGACGAATTGGTTGAAACCGATGTTGCAGTAGAACTTCAAGAACCTCAGCCGTTCCGGAGATCTAGTAGAACTTCTTGCCCACCAGAGAGATACTATGGGTTTCTCATTGATGGTGATAGAGAAGATTGCATCATGGATGATGATGACCCTACTAGTTTCCAGCAAGCTATCATGAGTGGTGACTCAGTGAAGTGGCTGGAAGCCTTGAGATCCGAAATGGAGTCCATGTACACCAACAAAGTATGGACTTTGGACGTTATACCTCCTGGGATAAAACCCGTTGGGTGCAAATGGATCTTTAAGAGAAAGATTGGTATAGATGGACAGGTAGAGACCTTTAAAGCAAGGCTTGTAGTGAAAGGTTTTCGTCAAAGACCAGGATTGGACTATGATGAAACTTTCTCTCCAGTAGCAATGCTAAAATTCATTCGGATCCTACATGCTATTGCTGCTCACTACGACTATGAAATCTGGCAGATGGACGTTAAAACTACATTTCTAAATGGTGATTTAGAAGAATACGTTTTTATGGATCAGCTAGAGGGCTTCATTGACAGTGGAAGCAGCGGGAAAGCATGTAGGTTGCTTAAATCCATTTATGGATTAAAGCAGGCCTCACGGAGCTGGAACATCTGCTTTGATGATACAATCAAAGAGTTTGATTTTATCAAAAATATAGATGAGCCATGAATTTATAAGAAAATTGTAGGGAGTACTGTCACATTCCTCGTATTGTACGTGGATGACATTCTCCTGATAGGAAATGATATTCCTATGCTACGACCGGTCAACTTATTCTTATCACAAAGGTTCTCCATGAAGGACCTGGGTGATGCCTTGTGCATTTTGGGCATAAGGATCTATAGAGATAGATCTAAGAGGTTATTAGGATTGTCCCAATCAAAGTACATTGACACAATCCTAAAGAGGTTTAGTATGGAAGATTCTAAGCATGGTGCCTTACCCGCTTGTCATGGAATCACTCTCTCCAAAGACTTCTGTCCGAAGACTGATGAAGAGAGAGCTCGCATGAGCATTATACACTACGCTTCAGCCGTAGGATCTATAATGTATGCGATGTTATGTACTCGCCCTGATGTAGCTTATGCACTAGCTGTTGTAAAAAAGGTATCAATCCAACCCAGGGGAGAAATATTAGATAGTAGTGAAGAACATTCTTAAGTACTTGCGAAGGACTAAGGAACTGTTCTTAGTGTATTGTAATGCGGATCTCCAAATGGAGACCTTTACCGATTCCAGCTTCCAAAGTGATAAGGATGACATCAAATCTATCTCAGGGTTTGTATTTACCCTCAATAGAGGGGCGGTTAGTTGGAAGAGTTCCAAACAGGATACCGTTGCAGACTCAACGATGGAAGCTGAGTACATTGCTGCAAATGATGTTGCCAAGGAAGCCGTCTGGATGAGGAAGTTCGTCGCGGTACTAGGAGTATTTCCAACCGTTGTTGATCCAATACCATTGTATTGTGATAATAATGGGGCTATGTTTTTAAAACAATCCACTCAATCCTCAGCAAAAATCCAGTCTTCCATTCAGTCCTTGGTGCAACACACTGCATCACATGGGCAAAGTATCAAATCCATTGAAGCCCAAATTGCACAAGTGAATGCTAATTTAAGCGAGCGAAAGAAGGGGAAGCTTTCATCTCAACCACTGCCAAATCCTAGTCACCCACAAAATGCACATGTTGCTCATGAACAACAAAACCATGATGTGAGTGTCGTGACTACATTGAGATCTGGAAGGATGTTGCACAACAATATTGGCACTGATGATGACATCCCGGCCGCCGCTTCTTCTTCTTCTTCTTGTTCTTCTTCTTCGTCTTCAAAGCCTGTTCTCCATTCTTCACAAGGCTCTACTTCTTCTACTGCTCCGAACAGACCCACATCTCACTCCACGAAAACACCAGCACTGGGATCCGTTCCAACTCCGCAATCTCCTCCACAAACATTGGACTCAACCAATTTTCAAAATATTTTATTTCCAAACAGGTTGAGATCCAATAAACCAAATCCACAAATGGAGAAGATTGTGGAGTTATTTAAACAAGTTAGTATTAACATTTCTCTCTTTGATGCAATCCAACAAGTCCCGTCTTACGCAAAAATCTTGAAGGACTTATGCACCAAGAAGAGGAAATCACAGATACCTAAGAAAGTTTTCTTGGCTAGTGTAGTAAGTGATGCTCTTACCCAACCTTTACCTTAAAAACGAAAGGACCCTGGCTGTCCTACAATTTCAATAAATATTGGGGATAAGAATATCAACCGCGCACTTTTAGATCTTGGTGCCAGTGTTAACTTGCTTCCCTATTCAGTATATGAGCAACTAGGCGTTGGAGAGTTAAAACACACACATCATACTCTCCAAATGGCCGACCAATTCATCACCCATCCTAGGGGTGAGCTAGAGGATGTGTTGATTAAAGTAGGGGACTTCATATTCCCCGTTGATTTCATTGTTATGGACACACAGCCTGTAGCTAACCCCCAGAGTCAAATTCCGGTGATACTCGGTCGACCATTCCTTGCAACTTCTAATGCGGTGATCAATTGTCGAAATGGTTCGATGAACCTATCTTTTGGAAACATGACAATTAAACTCAACATTTTTAAGTTGGGGAATCAGCCCTCCGAACATAATGCTAATATACTTGATGTTTGCTCGATCCAATAGATCACCCAGGAGGACTGTGAGCTCGAGAAATTTCTGTTCGATCACAGCAATTTTGACGCCACTAATGCGTTCCTCCTTGAATCTGATACCGTTTTCACGCCCGACAATGACTACGAGTGTTTTACTTTCTTACTACAAGAGTTTGACCTTGTTATCAGAGACAAAAGTGGATGCAAAAACGTAGTCGCCGTTGGATATAGTGCCCTCAGAGTCAATTATTGGATCACAGGCGCGTGATTGCAATGATTGAGGGAGGACCTATACCGGTAGGACGGTCTTACTCGAGAGGTTTGTATACTGTCAGTTTGTTCACCTAAGATGTATACAGGTGCTCATTCGGTTATGAGTACACCGGACAGGACTCGCCGGGAACATGCTAGTTGGTCTTATACCTGATGTTAGATAGCAGTTCTCTGGTTACATGTGTACAGGTTAGTTCATCGACCAGAGATCATCATTTGTCTCGTGTGAGTTCCCACTGTACTTTGATTACTACCCTACCACGGCTCAAAGGAGTCGTGCAAACAGGTTTTAGTTGGGTACTGTTCAGACCATAATGTTGCATTTTTCATTCCCCTATTCTTATCCGTTTTATAAGTAAACAGGTACTCTTGACGCACGTTTGTTGCATGTTACAGGATACAGGGCTTGGATACGAATACAGTGAAAAAGACGAAAGCTGATACAGAAAAGGGATTTTTGACCAACAAGTAGACGGATCCTAGTCAAGCCTAGACGAAGAATAATGCAGTCTGAAATGTAAAAGTGAACGGTCAAAAGATACATACAAGTTTTCACTGAAGATCTGGAGAAGACCCAGAAGTTCAACAGAGAAAAGAAGTGTAAAAAGAGAAAGCCTAAGAAGCCAAGGAAAAAGCCCCAAAATCACAGAGCCTAACTCCTCAGTTTGGCCGCGGAACCGCGGCCAAACCTAGCGTGGCGCCGCGGTTCCGCGGCCATATAGAGCGCACGTCGGTGCAAACTTTCCGTGTCGGTGCGAAGGTTCGGGTGTTGGGATATTTAGAGGTCAAATCTGTAATTGCGCATGTGCGAGAGTCTGTAACCCTAGGTTTTCTGTTTTCCTATATATTGTATTCCCAGATCTGTAAAAAGTATGCCTCTTTTCAATCAATAAATTTCAGAATTTCTGGGAGTTATATTCAGATCTGTTCTATATCGTTTGGAGGGAGCCGTCAACCTAGTAAGTAATTTTACTTCTGTTCCTTTAATTAAAATGTTTTCTCATCCCCTAATGAGCGAGTAATTTCCTCGCTTGTTAGGGTTAGCCTTAGAGAAAGAGTTGAGAGATGAGATCTCTCACCCCTTTCAATGCCACATTCACCTAATGAATTAGAACTCCATGCATGCACGCACAACCGCTCCCTACGGCACCCTACCCCTCGAGGTAACGATGAACCGTAGTATAAAGGGCCGGTTGCGCGTGTTTTCCATGGGGGTTAGGGTAACTATCAACAAAGGAAGGATGTGAATCTAGAGGAAGAAACATCTTCCCAAAAGATTCGGATCCACTTTACTGACAATTATCGTAACATCTAATAGATCTAAAAAAAGAAGGCATTGAAAGCGGTGAAGAAAAACGTTAATCTCCAAAACTTCCCCTAAGCCTAACCCTAGCAAGACTTTTAATTAGATTAATTAGATCCAGTTTTCATAGATTTTTATAAACCAACCAAAACGACATTTTGAATCAACTTGTTAAAACACATAAAAGGAATTTACCCATCTCTGTGGATCGATCCGTACTCACCGGCTAGCTGCGAAGCGACGCCGTTTCTGATTGCGGTAAATACAAGTTTTCATACAAATCAAATGGCGCCGTTGTCGGGGATGGCGTAATATTTCTTTTTGTGAATTTTCGGGTTGATATAAATTTTAAAAATTATAAAAATCTGAAAATATAAAAAAATACAAAAATTATCAATTTTGATCTGTGTGAAGGGTATATATTTTTTTTGAATCTTGCAGGAACAGCGAAGAATCGCGGATCTGGAAATTTACAGAGGGCAAAGCAAAAAAGTACATATAAGAACAGAGAGGAACTGAAGGTACAGAACAGCAGAAAATTTTTCAGAGACCGATCCCACCAGGAGACCGCGTTTCCACCGCAGAAGTGGGCCCCACGCTGCGGTTCCGCCGCGCCTTGGCCACGTCAGCGCATCATTTTTATATGGTTTGCTCTCTTTTCCTCCCCTCTGCAACCTCCATATCTTTACTGTAAAAATTTTTCTGCAGGAATTCTTTGCGCTAAAAAGTCTTTCTCCCCCTTCTAAATAACAGATTTTCTGCAGGTTTCTTTACGCCGCGCTAAAAAATTGATTGCAAGTGAAATTTTACTGTTTTGCATAATTTAATCGGACTCTAAGGGGCTAATTGACCAAACTCACATTGGGTGGGGATTTCATCACCCTTCCCAGGACCCCAGAAAACACCTAAAGCATTTTGCATCGACCACAATTAAATAAAAAAGACTAGACTCAGACCTAAGGACATCGAGCTCAATAAGAAAGGGACTAGTATAGGCATCGGCCTTTTATCCTAACCGACATTGCGGTGTCTAGGCTAGTGGTTATTAATTAGGCCCACTGTAGTGGTGGTTCCTTCCCACTTACCTGGCCGTGTTTGTCCGTGAAGAGGCGGTTTGAGGTCCTATTTCTAGCCCTAGTTAGGAGCTGTCTAGCCGACCTAGGCGACCCTAGATCTAGGCCTGATTGTGCATGTGTGGTTGATACATTTGTGTGACGAGTCCCATTTCAAAAACCTCTTTGCAAAACTCACACAAAAATAAAAAAAAATATATATATATATATATATATATAATTCTTTTCAAAAACTTGCAACTTGCCGCTAAAAAAACTTGCAACTCACTTTCACTCACTTCTTCTCATTGACGTTATCTTACCCCCACATTCTGTTTTTCTATTTTTTCTGACTACACTACTCCTTTGGTGTATGTCACTTTGGACTAGGGATACTAACGCCCGATTAGTCTGTGTTTCGTTGGTACCGACCGACGAACCCTTCGACGAACCCTTCGTCGAAATTCCCTCCATTTCCTTACCTCCACCTTTAAATTCTTCTTTCGAAGGTATGTCGGGATTCAACCCCAACGATACCTTACCGACGGGAATGATTCCACCTCCTCCAGGTGCGAATAACCCGAATCTTCCGCCTGTTGTAGCGCCCGCACGAGTTGCACTCCAGGATCTCTTTTACCCCATCCGCACTTCTTTACCTACTTGTCTTTCACACCCACCGGCAAATGGGGACAACTTTGAAATAAAACCACATTTCATCAATATGCAGCCAAAATTTCATGGTTTGGAATCTGAAGATGCATATATTTTTATTAATAAATTCCAAAATGTGTGCGCTATGATGAAAACAACCTAATTAAGTGATGACGCGATAAGACTAAGGGTCATTCCTTTTACCTTATGTGACCTAGCTGAGAAGTGGCTATACAGCACCGCATCACATTCCATTAGAAATTGGGACGAGTTTGTGAGAGCTTTTCTGAAAAAGTTCTATCCTCATCACAAAACTGCTAGAATCCGAAACGAGATAATACAATTTTCACAGCTTCCTTCCGAACCATTTTGGAAGTGCTTCGAGAGATTTAAAGACCTACTCGTTCAATGCCCTCATCATGGGATCGAAAGTTGGCAACTTTGCCAAACATTATACGAGGGATTGAACGCAGCAACGAAGCAGTTGCTAGAAACTATATGTCAAGGTCATTTTCTCTCCAAGTCTAGCGACGAAGCTTGGTAGTTTCTTGAGGATCTTAGTGAGCAAACAATTCAGTGGGAGAGTACCAAGACCACATCATCTTCTTCTGTTGGTCAATCCAGGGCAGGCATACATCAAATAGATATGTCGATTGCTATGAAGGCCGAGATGGCCTCACTTATGAAAAAGCTAGAAGCCATTGAGACCAAAATCTCATCGTCTTCTCCTGCCCCTACTCTACCCACACGAACTGTTTGTGCTTATTGTGCGAATCCATCGCATCTAACCGAAGAGTGTCCTTATAATGCACCTCTTCAAAGACAGGATCAAGTCAATGCTGCATTTCAGCAACGACAAAGAAACGATCCATACTCTTCGACATACAATCAGGGGTGGAGGAGTCACCCGAATTTCGCTTGGAACCAAAATCAACAAGTCCAAGGGAACAATAATTTTCAAAGACCTCCTCCACAACAACAACAAGCACCCTTACAAACTCAAAACCAGCAACCTTTCCAACAACAACCTTATACAAATCAAACGAACAATTTAGTTCAACCAAATGATGATAAGGTTAGCTCGCTCGAGAAAAGTCTAGATGCATTTCTCAAGCAATCTACAGAATCCGCAGCAAGATTTGAAAGTTATGTTCAATCTTTAATGCATAACAATGCCTCACACGATCAAAGTATCAAATCTATTGAGGCACAAATTGCACAATTAACTGCTGCGTTGAGCGAGAGAGAAAAGGGAAAGCTTCCATCTCAACCATTGCCAAATCCCGGTCATCCACAAAACGCATATCACAATCACAATGTGAATGCGGTGACCACGTTGAGATCCGGAAGAGTGTTGCAAAATAATGTGGGAACTAGTGATGACATCCCCGCCGGTGGTTCTTCTTCTTCTTCTTCTTCTTCCTCTCCATCGTCACCTTCCCCTTCTTCATTTTCTTCACTTTCTTCTTCACCTTTTTCTTTAGAGCCTATTCTCCACCCTTCACAAGGCTCTACTTCTTCTAGCTCGAACGGACCCAATTCTCACAACATGAACACATCTACACCGGGATCCGTTCCTACTCCACATTCTACTCTACCGACATGTGACTCAACAAATTTTCAAAATGCACCATTTCCAAACAGGTTGAGTCCCAATAAACCAACTGCACAAGTGGAGAAGATTGTGGAGTTGTTTAAGCAGGTTAGCATAAATATACCTCTCTTGGATGCCATCCAACAAGTCCCTTCATACGCGAAAATCTTAAAGGGCTTATACACCTCGAAGAGAAAGGCATCTCAAGTACCCAAGAAAGTGCTAGTGGCTAGTGCAGTGAGCAATGCTATTAACCACCATCAAACCTTACCCCAAAAACGAAAGGACCCCGGCTGTCCTACGATTTCCATCACAATTGGGGATAAGAAAATTAATCGAGCACTTCTAGATCTTGGGTCTAGTGTTAACCTGATTCCCTACTCTTGTGTACGAACAATTAGGGGTTGGAGAGTTGAAACCCACTCGTTGTACTCTCCAAATGGCTGATCGATCAATCACCCATCCTAGGGGTCAGCTAGAGGATGTGTTGATCAAAGTGGGGGAGTTCATATTCCCCGTTGATTTTATTGTTATGGATACACAACCTGTTGCTAACCCAAGAAACCAAATTCCGGTGATCCTAGGTCGACCATTTTTGGCCACTTCCAATGCTGTAATAAACTGTCGCAATGGCTCCATGACTCTATCCTTTGGGAAGATGTCTAGTGAGTTCAATATTTATAAGATGGGAAGTCTGCCCCCCATGCCTAAAACTAGTACACGAGAAGTTTGCTCTATTCACGAAATCATGCAGGAGGACTGCGAGCTTGAAAGATTCTTGTTTAATGAAAACAGTTTTGACGCCACTAGTGCGTCCCTCCTTGAGCCTACCACCGTTGACACAACCGATATGGATTATGAATGTTTCACTTTTTCGGATGATGACGACTCAAAGCCCGAATATGAGTCTTTTGAATTTGTGGATGAGTTAGTTGAACCATCTGAATCGGTTGTTTGCAGTGATTTCGAACCTGTGTTGGAGTCCTTTGAGTTCGAGGTAGATTCCGTAAAGATTCTTTCGCCTCCGAAACTCGAACTCATGTCCTTACCGCCTCACCTTAAATATGCTTACATAGGTGGGAATGAGACTTTTCCCATTATAATATCAGCCTCTCTAGCTTTCGAGCAAGAGAACGCTATTTTAAAAGTCTTACAAGATAGGCGGCAAGTTTTCGGTTGGACTATGGCGGACATCGAGGAGATAAGTTCCCTCATAATTAAGTATCATATACATGTTAGTGTATATGCCCTAGAGGCCATTACTGTATCATACTAGTATGTATATTACTTGATGGAAGCTTGGGATATTCACAGTTGTACAGACAATCTTGCTCAATATAGTAGTATGCTACTTGGTTTGCCTCTGCTTTAATGTGTACATGTGTGTTTATTTATTATATCACCTATACGCATTAGTAGAGCCCTTAGGATCTTTGCTTGATTACCGGCGTTGTGATGGCGATCACACTCGTGGGGGCTGGGTAATCTACAAGCACATCCTTATACACGTCCCTAGTCGTGGGAGTACCGAGATAGGGCATCGATACTCCGGAGTAGACTAGCGTATGCGCTTCTCATCCCAGCACGGGAGACGGTCTGTCCCACAGCCGTCAGTACGTCGTACTTGAGATAGTATGCGGGTGCTCGTTGGGTTACGAGTACACTGGACAGGACTCGTCGGGAACTGATGGTTGGTATTATACCTATCGTCAGTTATCAGTTCCCAGGTGACATGAGTACAGCTTAGTCCGCTGACTTGACACTGTCACTTCGCCTCGAGTGTGTTCCCACTGTTCTTTGATTACTACCCTACCACGGCTCTACTGAGTCGTGCAAACAGGTAGTAGTTGGGAGCAGTCCCGAAGCACTTGGAGGCAGTGACGGTTAGACAGGATTCGTCTCTCCCGGTATTGGGGGTTGACATCGCGCTGTGTCTAGGAGAGCCATTACACAAGTAGTCCCTGGCCAGGGCAAGCGAGATGTACTGGTAGGTTCCAGTGTTATCTCAGGGTGTATTGGGCTTCACTCCGACACGACTTGTACCGCTATTAGGGTACTGACGTTTACCGCCCCCCTAGGCCCGCCATGCGATGTATCAGACGAATAGACCGGACTGTACGGAGAATGTCACATTCAGACTCAGTAGGAGTTCAGATGGGGTTTCACCTCGTCAGCCTTCTTGTCGGCATCTACCTGGGGACCGTTACGCACAGCTAGTGCCGCTTGCGGTCTGTGGTTAAACCCACTGCCAGCGTAGTGTCGAGTCTTTAGAGTCCCACACAGAGGGTATTCGCCTCTGGGCAAAACAGAGTAGAGGTCGCATGGTTTTGCGACAGGGTTCGTTCTCATCCGCGCACTTGTGCACGTTTAGAGTCCGGACGGATTATACTGGCGGGCTCTGGTTTGAGCCAGATACTGGTATATGTTTTGGGGGTTGCTTTTATATCTTGGTATTCTTGTTCCTCGGAACGAGAATGCAGGTGTGTATGCACAGTTGCTTGAGGCGGAGAATGAGGTTTTTCATTAGGGTTTCGGAACGGGTGCGTATGCACAGTTGACAGTCTTCATTTTCCAAACCCTAATGGATTTATATATTATCTATTAATAATAGTAATTAAATGAGAATTATGTTATGGTTGATTTTTTTGTTGACTTGTTGACCTTGGTTGACTTGTTGACCATTGACCACTTTCATGCCTTGAAAGTCTTCCTTGATTCATGCTTACACTTCATTTAAAGAAGCATGATAGTGGTCATTCCAAAATTACCATCAACTATTCTTATTTCAATTATTATCATTTAGATAATACTTTTCTTTTGCATTATGGTTGCAAAAAGAAAAAGAGAGCTCATTCTTTCATATCTATTCTCTCTCCTCTCTTCATCTTCTTCCTTCTCAAGCTCAAGGTGATTCCTTCTCATGTGTTGAGATTCCTTCACCTTGAAAAGAAAACAACCCCTAGACACTCTCTACTCTCTCTAGGGTTCAAGGTTTAGCAAGCCGGAAACCCTAGTTCACTCAAAGATCGAGGAAGAGCCCAAAGGTCGAACCTTCAAGGTGGATCTATCTTCGGCAAGAAGAAGGCGACGAGAAGAGAACCATTCAAGCTTTTACAAAGAACAAGAAAGAAGAACAACAACAAGAAGAGAAGGAGTTCAAGTTTAGGTATAACCATCAACATAGTAGCTAACTCTCTTTAGCATGTATGCTAGTTTAGTTTAGCAAAGATCCGGCTTTTACGGTCCATGTTACAAAGTTTAGAAAAAATTTTGATTTACCGTTTCCGCAACCCCGTAAGTACCGGGAGAGGTAACGTGGACCTAACAGTGGTATCAGAGCCTAATTAAACTTAAACTAGCTTGGTAGCGAAGTGTATGGAAGTTCGAAACCGAAAAATCGCAAAACCGGAAAAACAAAACCCTAAGTTTCTGTTGAATTTTTTTCTGCTCTAAATGAAAAACTTTATACTTGTAAAATCGTCTCAGGGTTTTGTTTGAACACAGGAGAAAAACGATGACCTAATTCTTTTAAATAGCCGCGCTTCCGCGGCACGAGGTAGGGATTTGCCGCGGAAGCGCCGCAGTATGGTTTGCTTTCTGCATCGTTTTTCGTGCAGTGTTCTTATGGTGGGATTTTGAGATTTTTCAGATATATTATATGTGCCCAGATTTTCCAGAACTGAAATTCACTTTTGGGGTCCTATAATTCCGTATTTTTTTCGAACTTCACTGCACTTTGGCTATGATGGTTATATCTGTGTTGCTTGCATGTATTGAACGTCGGCTAATCGCTATAAGTCGATTAGTCGGGGTTATACATGATCTGTGTTTGATATTGGAATGTGTATATGAATCTGTTGGACTGTCGCGGGTGAATAGCCGGGTTGGATGTGAGATGAGCTTTTGTTTTTCTTTCATTCATTGTAAATGTAAATTGATGTAATAATATTATTTGTTTGGCCGCACAACCGGGTCGGGGTTGTAGCCGTCATTGTATAATTCTTTTTACTGTTTTTGCTCTTAGGATAGACCCATGGAGGGGGTGCACAAACTGCCGAGTACTTGGCGGGTAGTTTGCCGCACCCGTAGGGGTCTTGGGTGGGGTATTTGGCTATTCACCGCGACCGTGTAATCCGCTTTTCGTTGCAGGCTCGTAAGGATTGCGGATTGCTAGTATATCCAATGTATTCATCTGTGATCTGTAATGTCTATCATTGCTTTACTATTTAGGCGTTGCTTATGTTTTACAGCCGCGCTAGCCCAGCCCCCGCTCTGTCGTTAGTTAAGTAACCTAACGAGTGATGACGGGACCCCGTGGCGAATGCGAATGGCATAAGCGTACGTCATATTTTGGTTGTTTTCTGCAATGGTAGGATTAAATGATGGGACGCATTAAAAGAACTAATGAAAGAATATCACGCATTAAAAGAACTAATGCAAGAAAATAAACCTAAAAGACGTTGTTGGAACAAATTTTTTCAAAAAGCTGTTATTGCAAGGACGTTCATTTTTGTTTTGCATCGCGGTATTCGGTTATGAATACCCAGCACCTCAGTCGACGAGGCAAGGGCCGAGATCCCTTCACCGGGAGTGACCCCTTGGACAAAAATTTGCGTCAGGATAATAACTTCACTATAGTCGATTATTCTTGCTTTGCATCGAGGTATTCATCTTACGAATGCCCAGCACCTCACTCGACGAGGAAAGAGCCGAGATCCCTTCACCGGGAGTGACCTCTTTAGCAAAAGTTTTTCGCCACTATATTTTCAAAAGGGTGTATCACGTTCCTTCAACGAAATCAAGTTCATTACGTTAACGGGTTTTTCGCCAAAAACCCAGTCGTAGCCCTCCGTCGTTTCGGATTAATATTGCTTAGTATTCGTGCTACGTATTTCGTGCTCAGCCGAGGCGTAGTGAACGGTAGCTATGTAATATTTTTCCGTAGGATACAAAGTGATTGGTTAGGACAGTTGTGCGGTCATTTTGGCTCAGTCAAGGACTCGTACGGGTGGGTCTAATGCAGTCAAGATAATGACGGGTTGAACTTGACTAGGATCTTTTGACATTTTGGCTCAGTCAAGGTCACTTGGGTCCTAGGGGCAAAAACCACATCGGGAGTTTCAAAAGAACTGAAACTTGCAGGTTTAGCATACCTTCTGGAGTGTGGTGACTAGAGTGGATTCCATCTAGGTTATCACACAATGACAGTTGGATCCCGATCCCACTGATGAGTTGGTTTACTCTCGGGAGATTATTTCACTTAACGATCAATGCTATAAACCTAGTAGGTGTCTAGAAAGGTGTTAGCGGGGTTACGCCCACAGGGAAAAGAGGTTCTTTAATTAAGGAACTTCGCGAAAGCGTTGGAAAACCTCCCTCGAAGTACCGACACTAGCCTGGCTGAAAGGTTAAGCAAGTATTGTAACGTGAATTAAAACCCGGCTAGTTCTTCTTTTAAAAAGGTTTTAAGAAGGATTTGAGGAAACAGTGGGAGACACCCTGGTTAGATAAATTAATAAACCAATCTAATCTTGCACGAGCATACGCTGAGTGTTTCTTTTCTCTCTCTCCAGGCAGCAACCTTTTCACGCCCTAATCAAGATAATAAAATGTATCGCTTGACCGAACCGAATTCTTATTCGGGACTGGGGAAAGTTGGTTCAGCTCTAACTTGTGACAACAGTCATGAGTATGAGAATGGGAAAGAGGAAAGTATGGATTTCCAGGATACCCAGTTGAAGAAGAAGCATGGTTTTGCATCTACTTCAGGTGTTCTTGTAATTGAGAACTGTTTTACGGTCAGCCCTACCTCCTGGGTAGTTGATACCGGATCAGGATCTCATATTTGTAATTTATTGCAAGGACTGAGAAAAAGTAGGAAAGTTGCACCGGGTGATATGTCGCTCAGAGTAGCGAACGGAGCACAAGTTTATGCGGCAGCCGTCGGTGAATATCACCTAGTATTGCCAAATGGCAAGACTATGATTTTGAACGATTGTTACTATGTACCCTCTATGGTTTGCAACATCATATCAGTTTCTTTACTCGATAAAGATAGATATAAGTTTGTTCTTGAAAAGAATATCATGAACATTTACCTTGATAAGGTACTGGTTGCAGAGGGTACACTGTTTAATGGTATCTACGTTCTAAATCAGAATACAGTTCTCAATATACAAAACACACGCAAGAGGAAGAATTCAGATACAAATGAATCCTACTTGTGGCATTGAAGACTCGGTCATATCGGAGAGAAAAGACTGAGTAAGTTGCATAGAGATGGACTCTTGAATGCGTTCGAGTTTTCATCTTATGAAACTTGTCAGTCTTGTCTCAAAGGGAAGATGACCAAATCTCCGTTCACCGGACATGGAGAAAGAGCAAGAGAGCTCTTGGGACTCATACACAGTGATGTGTGTGGTCCGATGTCTATACATGCAAGGGGTGGGTTCTCGTACTTCATCACATTCACTGACGATCTCTCTAGGTTCGGATATGTGTATCTGATGAAACACAAATCTGAAGCTTTTGAGAAATTCAAGGAATTCAGAAAGGAAGTAGAGAACCAGATTGGCAAAAGTATCAAGATCCTCCGGTCTGACAGGGGAGGGGAGTACTTAAGCACGGAATTCCTAGATTACTTAAAAGAGAATGGTATTCTCTCTCAGCTTACTCCTCCTTATACACCACAGCACAACGGTGTTTCGGAGCGGAGGAATCGTACCCTATTGGATATGGTTCGCTCCATGATGAGTAGTGCTGAGTTGCCTCTTTCATTTTGGGGACATGCGCTTCAGACAGCGGCGTACCTATTGAACGATGTTCCGTCTAAATCTGTGCCTAAGACACCGTTCGAGATATGGAATGGTAAGAAGCCGTATCTTAAAGGCATTAAGATATGGGGTTGTCCGGCCTATGTAAAAGTACAAAATCCGGAAAAACTTAAGGCACGTTCAGTTCTATGTAAATTTGTGGGATATCCTAAGAACTCCGCAGGATATCTGTTCTACCACACCGAGGAACAGAAGGTGTTTGTATCTCGCCACGCCACCTTTTTAGAGTGGCAATTTCTTGCAAAAGAAACAAGTGGGAGTTCGGTAGAACTGGAAGAAATTCAGCGACCACAAAATGAAACTGAAAATTTGACAGAACCTCAGAATTCAATAACCCCAGAAGAACCTCTGCCACTCCGCAGATCTGGTAGGATTTCTCATCCGCCCGAGAGATACTACGGTTTTCTCATTGACGGGGATAGAGAGGATTGCATCTTGGAAGAAGATGACCCTACCAGTTTCAGGCAGGCTATTATCAGTAGGGACTTTGATAAGTGGCAGGAAGCAATGCAATCTGAAATGGAGTCCATGTACGCCAATAAAGTGTGGACCATGGATATTGCTCCACCTGGGGTAAAACCCGTTGGATGCAAATGGATCTACAAAAGGAAACTTGGTGTAGATGGGCAGGTGGAAACCTATAAAGCTAGACTCGTTGCAAAAGGTTTTCGTCAAAGACCTGGTTTGGACTATGATGAGACTTTTTCTCCGGTGGCTATGCTCAAATCCATTCGGATCTTACTTGCCATTGCTGCCTTCCATGACTATGAAATCTGGCAGATGGATGTTAAGACGGCTTTCCTAAACGGTTGTTTGGAAGAGTGCGTTTACATGGATCAACCAGAAGGTTTCGTAGACAGTGGGAGCAGCGGAAAGGTGTGCAAGTTGCTTAAATCCATTTATGGATTAAAGCAGGCATCGCGGAGCTGGAACATCTGTTTTGATGAGGCAATCAAGGAATTTGATTTCATCAAGAACGAAGATGAACCCTGTGTGTATAAGAAGATTGTAGGACGGACTGTCGTATTCCTAGTCTTGTACGTGGACGACATTCTTTTGATAGGAAATGATATTCCTATGCTACAATCGGTCAAGCTATTTTTGTCACAAAGGTTCTCCATGAAGGACCTGGGTGATGCCTCGTACATTCTGGGGATCAAGATCTATAGAGATAGATCCAAGAGACTATTGGGACTTTCGCAGTCCAGGTACATAGAGACCGTACTAAAGAGATTTAGTATGGAGGATTCCAAGCGCGGTAACATACCCGCATTGCACGGAATTACTCTCTCCAAGAAGATGTCTCCTAAGACTGACGAGGAGAGGGTTCGCATGAGCACTATACCCTACGCTTCGGCGGTAGGATCTATAATGTATGCGATGCTATGTACAAGACCAGATGTAGCTTACGCGTTGAGCACGGTAAGCCGGTATCAGTCAGACCCAGGGGAGGACCACTGGATAGCAGTGAAGAACATTCTCAAGTACCTGAGGAGGACTAAGGAGATGTTCCTGGTTTACGGTAATGGAGACCTCAGGGTCGAGTCCTTTACCGATTCAAGCTTCCAGAGTGACAAAGATGACAGCAAGTCTGTCTCGGGTTTTGTGTTTACCCTCAACGGAGGGGCGGTATGTTGGAGGAGTTCCAAGCAGGATACCGTCGCAGACTCGACGATGGAGGCTGAATACATTGCTGCAAGTGATGCCGCAAAAGAGGCGGTCTGGATTAAGAAGTTCATTAGTGAACTTCAGGTGGTTCCGTCCATTGTTGACCAAATACCTTTGTATTGCGATAACAATGGGGCTATAGCTTTAGCGAAGGAACCAAGGTCCCATCAGAAATCTAGGCACATCTTAAGGCGGTATCACCTGATCAGGGAGATCATTGATCGACAGGAGATCGAGGTGCGGAGAGTGGACACAAAGGACAACACTGCGGACCCATTCACAAAGGCTTTACCCCAGACTCAGTTCGAGCGGCTGATCGAGATGATAGGTCTTCGATACGCCAGTACATGGCCTTAGTGCAAGTGTGAGATTGTTAGTGTATATGCCCTAGAGGCCATTACTGTATCATACTAGTATGTATATTACTTGATGGAAGCTTGGGATATTCACAGTTGTACAGACAATCTTGCTCAATATAGTAGTATGCTACTTGGTTTGCCTCTGCTTTAATGTGTACATGTGTGTTTATTTATTATATCACCTATACGCATTAGTAGAGCCCTTAGGATCTTTGCTTGATTACCGGCGTTGTGATGGCGATCACACTCGTGGGGGCTGGGTAATCTACAAGCACATCCTTATACACGTCCCTAGTCGTGGGAGTACCGAGATAGGGCATCGATACTCCGGAGTAGACTAGCGTATGCGCTTCTCATCCCAGCACGGGAGACGGTCTGTCCCACAGCCGTCAGTACGTCGTACTTGAGATAGTATGCGGGTGCTCGTTGGGTTACGAGTACACTGGACAAGACTCGTCGGGAACTGATGGTTGGTATTATACCTATCGTCAGTTATCAGTTCCCAGGTGACATGAGTACAGCTTAGTCCGCTGACTTGACACTGTCACTTCGCCTCGAGTGTGTTCCCACTGTTCTTTGATTACTACCCTACCACGGCTCTACTGAGTCGTGCAAACAGGTAGTAGTTAGGAGCAGTCCCGAAGCACTTGGAGGCAGTGACGGTTAGACAGGATTCGTCTCTCCCGGTATTGGGGGTTGACATCGCGCTGTGTCTAGGAGAGCCATTACACAAGTAGTCCCTGGCCAGGGCAAGCGAGATGTACTGGTAGGTTCCAGTGTTATCTCAGGGTGTATTGGGCTTCACTCCGACACGACTTGTACCGCTATTAGGGGACTGACGTTTACCGCCCCCCTAGGCCCGCCATGCGATGTATCAGACGAACAGACCGGACTGTACGGAGAATGTCACATTCAGACTCAGTAGGAGTTCAGATGTGGTTTCACCTCGTCAGCCTTCTTGTCGGCATCTACCTGGGGACCGTTACGCACAGCTAGTGCCGCTTGCGGTCTGTGGTTAAACCCACTGCCAGCGTAGTGTCGAGTCTTTAGAGTCCCACACAGAGGGTATTCGCCTCTGGGCAAAACAGAGTAGAGGTCGCATGGTTTTGCGACAGGGTTCGTTCTCATCCGCGCACTTGTGCACGTTTAGAGTCCGGACGGATTATACTGGCGGGCTCTGGTTTGAGCCAGATACTGGTATATGTTTTGGGGGTTGCTTTTATATCTTGGTATTCTTGTTCCTCGGAACGAGAATGCAGGTGTGTATGCACAGTTGCTTGAGGCGGAGAATGAGGTTTTTCATTAGGGTTTCGGAACGGGTGCGTATGCACAGTTGACAGTCTTCATTTTCCAAACCCTAATGGATTTATATATTATCTATTAATAATAGTAATTAAATGAGAATTATGTTATGGTTGATTTTTTTGTTGATTTGTTGACCTTGGTTGACTTGTTGACCATTGACCACTTTCATGCCTTGAAAGTCTTCCTTGATTCATGCTTACACTTCATTTAAAGAAGCATGATAGTGGTCATTCCAAAATTACCATCAACTATTCTTATTTCAATTATTATCATTTAGATAATACTTTTCTTTTGCATTATGGTTGCAAAAAGAAAAAGAGAGCTCATTCTTTCATATCTATTCTCTCTCCTCTCTTCATCTTCTTCCTTCTCAAGCTCAAGGTGATTCCTTCTCATGTGTTGAGATTCCTTCACCTTGAAAAGAAAACAACCCCTAGACACTCTCTACTCTCTCTAGGGTTCAAGGTTTAGCAAGCCGGAAACCCTAGTTCACTCAAAGATCGAGGAAGAGCCCAAAGGTCGAACCTTCAAGGTGGATCTATCTTCGGCAAGAAGAAGGCGACGAGAAGAGAACCATTCAAGCTTTTACAAAGAACAAGAAAGAAGAACAACAACAAGAAGAGAAGGAGTTCAAGTTTAGGTATAACCATCAACATAGTAGCTAACTCTCTTTAGTATGTATGCTAGTTTAGTTTAGCAAAGATCCGGCTTTTACGGTCCATGTTACAAAGTTTAGAAAAAATTTTGATTTACCGTTTCCGCAACCCCGTAAGTACCGGGAGAGGTAACGTGGACCTAACAATACAATTGATGGATGATGCCGAGTCAATAGAGGACCCACAGGAACATCTTGGGGGTATTGTGGTGAGTCAACCTCCTCCTTTAGAAGTTGAAATACCCCCATTTCTTTTAATAAGCTACGAGAATGCCAATATTCCACTGATTGCTGATCATTTACATTCTCGTTTTGATACATCACCATCGCCTGTATATTTACCTCCACACCTCCCTTACCACTACTTCTATCTTTCCCAATTCTTTGCGGATCGCTACAACTTATTCTTCCACCAGCCAATACTCTTTACTGATAAAATTTTCAACTGGTTGGTGTTGGTCTATACAAAGTTTGGCAGTAATGTCTAACATAGTTTAAATGAAGTTTGGGGGAGGGCCTTTTTGTATATATTCTTTGTTTTTCTTAACAATAAAAAAATTGTAAATAAATAAACAGGGGTATGCCGACATTTTGACCCTCTTGGTTTAGTATGACAGTGAGGACACTGTCAAGTACAAGTTTGGGGGTATGCTCGGTACGTCTTCTTCCTTCGCATTCATTTGTATATATTTTTGCATTTGCATACTTATTTGAAAACCCATAAAAAATTGAAAAATTTCAAAAATTATAAAAATTAATGTATTCAATTTTGGCTAATTGACTTGAGTTTGAAAAATAGGTTAACTGGCTAGGAAAAACTAGATCTTAGACTTAGTAAATTAAAAACCCTAAAAATAACCTTCCTTAAAGTTTAACGGTAGAAAGTATATGCCTTTGTAGTTTATCTAGAAATAGGCAAATTTTGGGTTCACTTCTTGGGCTAAGTCAAAATAAGGGAAGAGTATTGATGTTTTTATTAGAGTATAAGTTTGAAAAATAGTTCCTAGCTTAAGTCTAGATTCTGAAAATGTATACCCTACAATTTGCACAATCACGCACCTTGAAACTTGGAATAGTAGAAGAGACCTTGAAGTGCTCTTGTCTAAAGTCCTTAGTACAATGAAAATAAAGAAAAAAAAAGTGAATAAAGAATAAAAAAAAATGGACACTGGTTTTTGTGATTACTTAAGGCTGCAAAAATAGAAAAATCTCTAGCGAGGGTGCTTCATCACCTAGTGCCTTAGACCAACTGGTTTGGGAGTCACTGCTAAAAGCCTTGGGTATTGCAAAAACTAGGAAGTACGCTTTAAAGTGCTAACGCATCTTGTAATCGGTTGTTGGTACCTCAAGAAGTATTAACAGTCGCATGAAGGATGTGTAAGCGAAATTCAAAATTAACGAATTAATAAGTGCTTTGGACAATGGACGAGAGTACGATTGCTTGATTTGAATTTCCAAATGTAGGGGTGATATTTACACACACGTGGGGATATGTGATTAGAGTTTAGATGAGAGAAAGGAATGAAAGATAGAACTTGTATCTTTAGTAGAGTTGATAGAATATCCTAAGTGGAGAGTTGATAGAAATTCCTAAGTGGAGATGGAACCCTAGAAGGAAAACTTAAGAGATGCCGAAAGCTAAGTAAATCTATAGAACATATATAATCTTAAGTTAAATGATAAGGAAGTGTGAAGAATGTGGGTGGATAATTTGCGAGTCAAAAGATAATAGAATTCCTTATTAGAAAACCTAATTGGAGGACAAAAGTCAATGGGCCAAGTTGATAGGATTTTGTGGGTGTAATCCGCTGAAAACCGTCAGGAGACAACACTCCTCCTACTAGGGACACCTAGAGGTTTAACGGCTTGTTGCACGTGCTCAGTGCAATCGCGTTTCCTTGCGAAAGTGCGGTTAGGATTTTAGTGAATAAAATAATAAGTTTGCTCGAGGACGAGCAAAAGGTAAGTTTGGGGGTATTTGTTCAGACCATAATATTGCATTTTTCATTCCCCTATTCTTATCCGTTTTATAAGTAAACAGGTACTCTTGACGCACGTTTGTTGCATGTTACAGGATACAGGGCTTGGATGCGAATACAGTGAAAAAAACGAAAGCTGATACAGAAAAGGGATTTTTGACCAACAAGTAGACGGATCCTAGTCAAGCCTAGACGAAGAACAATGCAGTCTGAAATGTCAAAGTGAACGGTCAAAAGATACTTACAAGTTTTCACTGAAGATCTGGAGAAAACCCAGAAGTCCAACAGAGAAAAGAAGTGTAAAAAGAGAAAGCCCAAGAAGCCAAGGAAAAAGCCCCAAAATCACAGAGCCTAACTCCTCAGTTTGGCCACGGAACCGCGGCCAAACCTAGCCTGGCGCCGCGGTTCCGCGGCCATATAGAGCGCACGTCGGTGCAAACTTTCCGTGTCGGTGCGACGGTTCGGGTGTTGGGATTTTTAGAGGTCAAATCTGTAATTGCGCATGTGCGAGAGTCTGTAACCCTAGGTTTTCTGTTTTCCTATATATTGTATTCCCAGATCTGTAAAAAGTATGCCTCTTTTCAATCAATAAATTTCAGAATTTCTGGGAGTTATATTTAGATCTGTTCTATATCGTTTGGAGGGAGCCGTCAACCTAGTAAGTAATTTTATTTCTGTTCCTTTAATTAAAATGTTTTCCCATCCCCTAATGAGCGAGTAATCTCCTCGCTTGTTAGGGTTAGCCTTAGAGAAAGAGTTGAGAGATGAGATCTCTCACCCCTTTCAATGCCACATTCACCTAATGAATTATAACTCTATACATGCACGCACAACCGCTCCCTACGGCACCCTACCCCTCGAGGTAACGGTAAACCGTAGTATAAAGGGCCGGTTGCACGTGTTTTCCATGGGGGTTAGGGTAACTATCAACAAAGGAAGGATGCGAATCTAGAGGAAGAAACATCTTCCCAAAAGATTCGGATCCACTTTATTGACAATTACCGTAACATCTAATAGATCTAAAAAAAGAAGGCATTGAAAGCGGTGAAGAAAAACGTTAATCTCCAAAACTTCCCCTAAGCCTAATCCTAGCAAGACTTTTAATTAGATTAATTAGATCCAGTTTTCATAGATTTTTATAAACCAACCAAAACGACATTTTGAATCAACTCGTTAAAACACATAAAAGGAATTTACCCATCTCTGTGGATCGACCCGTACTCACCGGCTAGCTGCGAAGCGACGCCGTTTCTAATTGCGGTAAATACAAGTTTTCATACAAATCAGGTACAGTCCCGAGCCACATGGAGACAGTAAGCGGATCTGCAGGGGTTCGTCTCTCCCGGTATTGGGGGTGAGATCGCGCTGTGTCTAGGAGAGCCATTACACAAAGTCCTTGTCCAAGGCAGGATATTTACTGGATGGTACTCCAGTAATATCTCAGGGTGTTCTGGGCTACACTCCGACATGACTTGTACCGCTTTTGGGGGTCTGACTTTTACCAACCCCCTAAGCCCGCCATGCGATGCTCATAGACGAACGGACCGGACTATACGGATATTGTCACTGACAGGCTCAGTAGGGTGTCAGGATGAGTTCTCTCATCGACCTCCCTTTTGGTCAATACCTGGTAGCTCGTTACGTATGGATAATACCTCTGACGTGCTAGTGGTTAAATCCACAGCCAATGTATTGACGAGTCTTTAGAGTCCCCCACAGACAGTTTCTCAAGTTTCGGGCGAAACGCTGTAGAGGCCGTATGGATTTATGGCAGGGTTCGAATGTACGCGTGCACTAGTGCACGTGTTATGCTTCAGACGGATAATACTAGCGGGCTTTGGTTTAAGCCGGATCCTAATATTATACAGTGTAGATTTTGTCTCATTGCATTTGTATTCGGTCGGAATACAAATGCGAGTATGTATATACAGTCGTGGGGTTTTCCTGTAATTTATTACGGGATCGCTTTTTTTGAAGTAGCCAGTTTGCATTCCGTTTCGGCCATTTTCCTTTCTTCCTTTCTTTGGCTGAAAATTGATAGGAGGGGCTTATTTGTAAAAGTGGCTTTTACAAATTGGAGGGTGACTTTTTGTGGCACATGGTTGCTTCATGATGATTCATGATTACTTGCTTTATATGATGGGATTAGGATGAGACTTTGTGGTGATAATTATTCCTCATCATCACACCTTTTGCTGATGATCACCCCTTGCTTTTTCCTACACTCACCTCCCTTCATTACCTCCCTCTCTCTATTATGGCCGGCCACTTGATTGTCAATGATTGGGGTTTTTATGTGTGTGGGAAATTATTCATCTCATCTTAGCTTGCAACAAAATTTCTTAGCCATCACAAAAGTTCATATCTCCTTCCTCCATCCAAAAATGGCAATTTCACTAACCCCTTGAGACAAAGGTTTCTACACTTAGTCTACAACAATCTTAGACATGTCGGCTTGCCAACTTCGTGTCCGAGTTGCCTCGGCTCAGAGGTGGGAGCCCGTAAAAAGACTCGGTGATGTGGTGCCCTTCCGACAAGGAGACCGGAGATCAGTGATGCCGCGAGGAGCTTAGGATGGCGGCCGAAGACCGAAGGACACAGATCGCTCGGTATAGCTCTCTACCCTTTGTCATGTTAGCCAGTAGTTGGTTAATGGTCCGATCCGGGTTTACAGTCCGCGGTTGCGCCAGTTTTCAAGTTAAGAAAATTTTTGTTTCCGCATTTTGGCCTTGGAAAGACGGCTGTGGCGCTACCGTAATCCTACATGGTATCAGAGCCAGGCCATTAACCTTTACTAGTTTGATCTAACGTGTTTAAAATATCGATCGAACGAATTTTCTAAAAACCACATTTCCAAGCATCAGTTTCTGTCGAATTTTTCCTTTCCTCAAAAAATTATTTGGTATATTGCAGAAATATGTGCAGGCTTTTTCAAGAGAACTGAAGAAATTTGGTCGGCTGATTTCACTGTAGCGCGGCGGATCCACGGCCGTAACCACGTTTTGGCCGCAGATCCGTGGCCTTACTGTAGCCACAGTGCACTAAATTTATTCAGTAGGTCTCTGTGTTGGTATTGGGGTTTTGGGTATATTCTGTTTGGGCCCAGATTTATTTTGAGTGCTACAGTTGTGCTTGGGACCCACTTTGGGAAATTTAGTTGATCGAAAATTTTAAACATGTTAGTTCACAGTATTTACATTATATCTGCGACCGTGAATGTCACTTGATCGGTAAATCCTGTCTAACTGCTATAGCCCTTTTAGACGGATTTGCGAACATGACCTTCACGTTGATGTTCTGTGTTGTGCTGTGATGTTACGGATTTGTCGTGGTGGATAGCCTGGATGCAATGGTAGTACAGTTTGGTATTATTATGTACATTTGATATTGCGGGGCGAGCGTCCAACATATGGACTGCCGTCACTACCTGTTTGTATATTATTCTTTTGGGGCACGACCGGGCTGAGGTCGATGTACCTGTTGTATATTTTACTTTCTGTACTAGAATTACCCCGCGGAGGGGTGCAAGGATAGCCGGGTACTAGAGGGCAACGGGCCCGCATCTCATGGCTTTGAGACGGAAGGGGCTCCACTCTAGAATTGGCGGGCTATTCGCCGCACTCGTAGGGGGTACAGGTTGACCCAAAGAGGGGTGCTCAAGTTATCGGATTCCGTGAAGTGCTGAGTGGTCCATTCACGTTGTTGAAGGGGGCTACCTCGCTTCAGGTTTTGGCGGGTAACTTGACGCACCCGTAGGGGTCTAGGATTTCATTGCACAGGCTATCCATACGACCAGGGGAACGTCGGGTTTCAGTAGTGGGTCTATGAAACCCGAGGATCCCAGATTATCTGTATTGTTCTGTGATGCTTATTACATTTCCGTGATGTTGCATTTTATCATGCCTTGAGCGATTATTATATATTGATATATATACTAGTAGATGTTGTATATGTTTTACATCCGCGCTAGTCCAGTCCCCGCTCTATCGTTAGTTAAGTAACCTAACGGGTGATGACGGGACCCAGTGGCGAATGTGGATGGTATATACGTACATCGTATTTTCGTTCTTTATTGGTGTGATCAATTGTTGGGACTGCGTTGATTCGGATCAATGCAAACTAAACAAACCTATTCTGATGTTGTTGGAACATTTTTCAAAAAAGCTGTTATTGCAAGGACGTTTTCTTTTGTTTTGCACAGTGGTATTCAGTTGGAATATCCTGCACCTCAGTCGACGAGGCAAGGGCCGAGATCCCTTCACCGGGAGTGACCCTTTGGACAGAAGTTTGCGTTAGGGTAATAACTTCACTATAGCCGATTGCCTTTTTGCTTTGCATCGTGGTATTCAGTTGGAATATCCTGCACCTCATTCTACGGGGAAAGAGCCGAGATCCCTTCACCGGGAGTGACCTCTTTAGCAAAGGTTTTCGCCACTATATTTTTATAAAAAGCTATGCAGTTCCTTCAACAATATCAACTTCATTACGTTAAAATTTTTTCGCCAAAAACTAAACGTAGCCCTCCGTCATTTCTTACAAGTATTACTTAGTATTCGTGCTGTGTTTGTTGACTGTGTCAAGACGCAGTGTACGGTAGCTAAGTAGTGTTCGTTTATGGCATATTAATGGGATTGGTTAGGACACTCGTGCGGCCTTGTTGACTGTGTCAAGGGCTCGTTCAGTTGGGTTTAATGCAATCCAGGATAATGACGGGTTAAACTTGACTAGGACTTTTTAATTTGTTGACTGTGTCAAGGTCACTTGGGTCCTAGGTGTAAAAATCACATCGGGAGATTCTAAAGAAACTGAAACTTGACAGGCATGCGTATACCTTCTGGAGTGTGATAACGTGAGTGGATTCCATCACGTTATCCTGCGATGATAGTTGGATCCCGATTCCCACTGATGAGTTGGTTTACTCCTCGGGTGATCCCGACTAATTCTTCTTTCAGGTTTGGAGGAGAATTTAACGTGACAGTGGGAGATTTCCTGATTAGATAAAGTGATAACCATTCTGATCTAGGTTAGAGTGCACGCTGAGTGTTTCTTTTCTCTCTCTCTTTGGCAGCGACCATGGCCCGACCCTTGACTATGACTCAGTGACCAAGTTGACCGAACCTTCTTAAAACATTGGCTTTTGGATTGTTAGAGTTGCATACCTCATTGCCACTCCTACTTTTACCCTTTTCTCCAGGACACCCCGTATTACTACAAACGTCCACTTCCATTGGATAAAACCATCGTATGGTTATATACGAACTCGAAGGAACTTGTTCCAGATTCGAGGATGGTTTCAGGTTCTGGAGAAAACGAATAGGACTATTCAGTTGTCTTTTCCTTTTACCTTCTCTCAGATTGCGAGTGCTCCTTGGATTAGGGGATAGTACACCCGTTACGCTTATTAGATAGTCTTATTCCAAACCTTAGGCTGGTGCCGAACGGTAGGGAATGAAGAAAGCCAATTAGCCTAAGTGTGGTGTACAGAAAGTATTAAGTAAAGACAAATAAAGGGATTAGAAGGAGGGCAAACTAAATTGCGACTGCTATTCACGACCAAACCAAGTATTTCATTACCACTCCCACTTCACCTTTGTATTTCTCCAGGACACTCCGTATCACTATGAAGATCCACAGTTATTTGGGTACTCCATCGTATGGTTATATACGAACTCGAAAGGAACTTGTTCCAGTTCGGGGATGGATTCTGGTTCAGGAGAAATAGGAATAAGGTTTATTCAGGTGTCTTTTATCTTTACCTTCTCTCATGTTGCGAGTGCTCCTAGGATTAGGAGAGTACACCCATTATGCTTATTGGGTAGTCTTCTTCCAAACCATAGGCTGGTGCCGAACGGTAGGGAAGGAAGAAAACCATTTGGCCTAAAGGGGTGTACAGAAGGCAATGACTAAAGACATATAAAGGGATTTGGAGAGATGGCAAAGAAATATACGGTTACAGTTATGAATCTGGATAATGGAAGAGGAATTACTAGGAATACCCAGATACCCCTTCGAAACACATTCATATTTTAGTTTCACTGTGCATTGTTAATAGAAAACTGATTTCCCAATTAGACACTTGCTCCAGGGTATGTATTTACCAGGTATGATTCTCACATCTGTATGGTTTTACAGATGATGAGTGGGAGTAAGTTATTTGGAATTAGGTGATTATCCTCATTATATCGGGATTCGTTGTAATTGGTGGAAGTCACCTGGATAGTTTGCCGGACGGCAAATATTTGGTTTTGAATATCCGTTGTTATGCACCAATTTCAAATTGATATATCTGTACGTCTATTTTTATAGAGTGAGATATAACTTTTTGAAATTATGTCTATGACATTTACTTATATCAGTGGATGGTTAGGTAAGGAGGATTGAACAGCGGTGTAATTCTTCTTAACCATTAGTACAGTTTTCAACCTACGACACACAGGGAATGAGTTATTAGACTCAAGGGACTTATACGGAGTATTGTATGTAGTCCGGTGTCCATTAGGACAGAAGGGTTGGTACCCGTACTATATTCTGTTTACTTGTGACTTCTCTAATTCTTAGACATGTGTTTCGTTCAAATGCAAGGTCTAAGTTTTGAGAAGTTATAAGTATATGAATAAAGTATAGAACTAGGTGTTGCAAGTATCGAGATTCTTCAAGGTGATCGATGATGTAGATACTTGTGTATGGTATTCAGTTGATAGTAATGATTAAGAGAACTTGCTTCTCTTTCAGGTTGCTCATAATTGGAAGCACTCTTAAATTGAGTAATGCTGATTGGCCTTTCTCCATTTATTTGACATGCACTGGAGACAGCTGCATGATTTGAATCTGGTTCCAATTAAATCAGTGCCTCTGTTTCTATATTGGATATAGAACAGTTCATATCTTAACATTATTAAGGTACGGGGAGCTTTCCGGCTTATGCTTAAAACCAAACTCTGGATAACTCAAGGCACGTTTCTGTAATGGCTATTTGTGGGTTGACCCGGGCTATGACGAGGGTTGATTTTCTACCATCTGGAAGATCAATAGTGATATTGTTCTAGACTCTCCACAGTTTTAAGTAAAATGGATTTTTTCAGAAAACAGTACTGGGAGTATGGTAGAACTGGAAGTGATTCCAGAACCGCAAATGATTACTGAAAATTTGATAAGAACCTAAAGATTCAATCTGGTTTGAAATTCCATTGGCCACTCCGCAGATATGGTGGGTAACCTCAGGCACTCGAGAGGTACTTCGGTATGCTCAAAGACGGTGACAGGAAGGTTCTTGTTACACAGACTTGCCATTACTGTTGTTCCAGACTGTGAGACCCGGCAGGAGGATGAGTATAGCTTCGTTCTAAACAAGCTTTAGAAGTGTACGTGTATATGACTCTGCCAGAAGGTTGTCGTAGTCAGTGGGAGCAGCGGAAGCATAGTGGACAGGTAGTTTATGTCTATTTATAGACTATAGCAGATATAGCGGAGATAGATCATCTATTTCTGATGTGACAGTCATAGGTTTGACTTCATCAGAATAGGGGATGGATCTGTTAAGAAGGTAGTAGGGTGTGATGTCCTGGTATTTAGATGACATACACAGAGTAGAAAGTGAAATTCCTATACCACGATCGGTTAAACTTTGGTTGTCACACAGTGGTTTCTCCACATAGGATATAGATATAATATCAGACATTTTGGTTACTAGATCTATGGTTTTTGATCTAGATTTGGGTAGTTTCCCAATCTGGGTACTTAGACAGCATTCTAAAGGTGTTTTAGAATGGACGGCTCCTAGCACGGTAGTGTACCTGCAGGTGATGGAGTCACCCTCTCTAAAGGTATCTTACAGACTAAAGGGGAGAGGGATGTGCATGATTGGCAGATCACTTGCTTAGGCAATTGAGTCAATCATGAGATGTCAAGTACCACACCAGATGTTGTTTTTGCAGTAGGTGCAATAAGTTGATATTAATCCAATCCTGGAGAAACATTTGGGAGCAGTTTTGGAACATAAGTGGATGTTCTAGGGATATGATAACGACAGCCTCATTCGGGAGACAATTATCATTCCAGGCTTCCAAGGTGACCTGGATGACAGAGTGACTGTCAGAGTTATAGTTTTCCCTTTGACCAGGGGCAGTATTTTGGACAGGTGGTCCAAGCGAACACTGAGGGAGGCATAGCGCAGGATACTAATTCAGTTCAGTCGACGATACAGTCTAAGAAGTTTGGATTTGGAGTTCATTTATGAACTAGGTCCCATCAGACATCCAAACATATTCTAAGACAGGTATTGCTCATTTCGGGAGATGGCTTTCTCCGCGAACTTGAGATAAAGAGAGACATAGAAAGAAACATCAGGGCGGATCCACTAGCTGAGGCTATTCCTCGAACGCAATAGTTTCGAAAATGAGCTTTGTGAGACTGACTAGTAGAGGAGTTGGGTGTTCGGTATCACATGGGCTATGAGTATGCGACATCGCAATAATTAGCCTTGAGTGCAAGTGGGAGATTGTTAGATATAGTGACCTCAGAGTCAACTATTGGATCACAGGCACGTGATTGCAATGATTGAGGGAGGACCTATACCGGTAGGACAGTCTTACTCGAGAGGTTTGTATACTATCTGGTTTATCTTTATCATCGTGTACAGTTCACTGTTACACGTTGATAGAAAATAGTATACTATCTGGTTTATCTTTATCATCGTATACAGCTTTAGGTGACCTTACTGGTCACTATTGCACGTTGGTAAGAGCCCTTAGGATTCTTGCTTGACTACCAGCAGTATGATGGCGATCATATACGTTGGAGCTGGGGGTCTATAAGCACATCCTTAAAAGGTCCCTAGTCATGGGAGTTTTCGAGACAGGGCATCGATGCTCCAGAGTAGACTAGTGTATACAGTCAAGACCCCGACAAGGGGCGGTGGCCGGTCTCACAAGCCACTGGTGTCAGTTGGTTCACCTAAGATGTATACAGGTGCTCATTGGGTTATGAGTACACCGGACAGAACTCGCCAGGAACATGCTAGTTGGTCTTATACCTGATGTCAAATAGCAGTTCCCTGGTGACATATGCACAGGTTAGTTCATCGACCTGAGATCGTCATTTGTCTCGTGTGAGTTCTCACTGTACTTTGATTACTACCCTACCACAGTTCAAAGGAGTCGTGCAAACAGGTTTTAGTTGGGTACAGTCCCGAGCCACATGGAGACAGTGAGCGGATCTGCAGGGATTCGTCTCTCCCGGTATTGGGGTGAGATCGCGCTGTGTCTAGGAGAGCCATTACACGAAGTCCTTGGCCAAGGCAGGAGATTTACTGGTAGGTACTCCAGTAATATCTCTGGGTGTTCTGGGCTACACTCCGCTACGACTTGTACCGCTTTTGGGGGTCTGACTTTTACCAGCCCTTAGGCCCGCCATGCGATGCTCATAGACGAACGGACCGGACTGTACGGATATTGTCACTGACAGGCTCAGTAGGGTGTCAGGATGAGTTCGCTCATCGACCTCCCTTTTGGTCAATACCTGGTAGCTCGTTACGTACGGCTAATAGCTCTGACGTGCTAGTGGTTAAATCCACTGTCAAAGTATTGACGAGTCCTTAGACTCCCCCACAGACAGTTTCTCAAGTTTCGGGCGAAACGCTGTAGAGGCCATATGGATTTATGGCAGGGTTCGAACGTACGCGTGCACTTGTGCACGTGTTATGGATCGGACGGATAATTCTAGCGGGCTTTGGTTTAAGCCGGATCCTAGTATTATACAGTGTAGATTTTGTCTCATTGCATTTGTATTCGGTCGGAATACAAATGCGGGTATGTATATACAGTCGCGGGGTTTTCCTGTAATTTATTACGGGATCGCTTTTTTTGAAGTAGCCAGTTTGCATTCCGTTTCGTCCATTTTCCTTTCTTCCTTTCTTTGGCTGAAAATTGATGGGAGGGGCTTATTTGTAAAAGTTGCTTTTACAAAATGGAGGGTGACTTTTTGTGGCACATGGCTGCTTCATGATGATTCATGATTAATTGCTTTATATGAGGGGATTAGGATGAGACTTTGTGGTGATAATTATTCCTCATCATCACACCTTTTGCTTATGATCACCCCTTGCTTTTTCCTACACTCACCTCCCTTCATTACCTCCCTCTCTCTATTATGGCCGGCCACTTGATTGGCAAGGATTGGGGTTTTTATGTGTGTGTGAAATTATTCATCTCATCTTAGCTTGCAACAAAATTTCTTAGCCATCACAAAAGTTCATATCTCCTTCCTCCATCCAAAAATGGCAACTTCACTAACCCCTTGAGACAAAGGTTTCTACACTTAGTCTACAACAATCTTGGACATGTCGGCTTGCCAACTTCGTGTCCGAGCTGCCTCGGTTTATAGGTGGGAGCCCGTAAAAAGACTCGGTGATATGGTGCCCTTCCGACAAGGAGACCGGAGATCAATGATGTCGCGAGGAGCTTGGGATGGCGGCCGAAGACCGAAGGACACTGATCGCTCGGTATAGCTCTCTACCCTTTCTCCTGTTAGCTAGTAGTTGGTTAATGGTCCGATCCGGGTTTATAGTCCGCGGTAGCGCCGGTTTTCAAGTCAAGAAAATTTATGTTTCCGCATTTTGGCCTCGGAAAGACGGCCGTGGCGCTACCGTAGTCCTACAGTCGCCGACCATCTCTCACGCCTCCCTTCCTCGCCAACGCTTCAATTTCCTATAAAAGACATTTTTCCAGATGAGCGGCTCTTGACAGTATCGTGCGAACCTGGCTTCGCAGATATTATGAATTATTTGGCCACCGGACTTGTACCAAATGAATGGTCGAATCAGAACAGACTCCGATTCCTATCCCAGGTGAAACATTTTTACTGGGATGAACCATATCTATTCAAATACTGTCCCGAACAAATTATTCGCCGGTGTGTCCCGGAAAATGAATTTAGGAGCGTGCTGTCATTCTACTACGATCAAGCGTGTGGCGGGCATTTTGGCCCTAAAAAGACAGCTGAAAAGATCTTGCAGTGTGGTTTCTACTGCCCACAACTTTTTAAAGACGCGCATGATTACTGCAAGACATGCTCCCGGTGCCAATACTTAGGCAGGATATCTAGGAGAAACGAAATGCCGCTCCAACCAATATTGGTTGTGGAAATTTTTGATGTTTGGGGGATAGATTTTATGGGACCGTTTCCCAATTCTATGGGAACGTATATATTCTCCTCGCTGTTGACTATGTTTCTAAGTGGGTCGAGACTGTGCCCAGCCAGACTAATGACAACAAGGTTGTCGTTAGGTTCCTCAAAGAAAACATTTTCTCTCGGTTTAGGTACCCCCGCGCAATCATCAGCGATAATGGAACTCATTTCTGTAATAGGACTTTCGAGCCCTTAATGCGGAAATATTCCATTAATCACAAGCTATCAACGCCCTATCATCCCCAAACTTATGAGCAAGCCGAGATTTCAAATCAGCAAATTAAACAGATATTGGAGAAAACTGTAAGTCCGCGGCGGCGCCCCGGCCGTCGATCCGACGCCGGAAACGCGGAAACAAAGACTTTCAAAAACTATTGAACCGGCACCACCGCGCACTTTTCACCTGGATCGGGCCATCAACCTAGCTACTAGCAAACTAGAAAAGAGTAGAGAAGCTATACCAAGCGATCCGTGTCTTTCGGTCTTCGTCTCCACTCCGATCTCCCGCGGAATCTCCGTCCATCACGTCCTCGTCGGAAAGGGCACCATGTAGCCGATCTCTTTTACGGGCTCCCACCTCTGGACCGAAGCAACTCGGGCGTGAAGTTGGCTAGCCGACGCGTCCAAGATTTGCTGTAGGCTAGTGTAGAATCACATGTCTCTTTGGGGTTTATGTTGCCTTTGGATAGAGGGAATGAGCATAGGAATTTTGAAGCAAGCAAAGCTAAAATGAGAATGAATCATTTTCCCTCATCAAAATAATCAACTCCCTCACTCTCATCTAATGAAGTGGCCGGCCCCTTATTCTCATGGTGGAGAAAAAATGAATAATTAAAACCAAGAGAAGAAAGGGAATGAATGTATGAGAAAATGGTCACACCAATTTCCATTTCAATCCACTCACAAACCATCACATGAAAAGCAAAGCAATGGACTCAAAAAGCATCTCATGATGAAAGAATAATCATGAAGCCACTCATAAGCAAGAAACACCCTCCACAAAATGCTATTTGCAAACTGCAAATAACACCCTCCAATGAAAAGTCCGACCGTGAAGGAACAAAGGAAAAACGGCCGGAACGGAATGCAAACTGGCAACCTCAGAAAACTGATCCCGTAATAAATTACAGGAAAACCCCACTACTGCATATACATGCCCGCATTTGTATTCTCACTGAACACAAATGCAAAGAGACAAAATCTACACTATCTAATACTAGGATCCGGCTTAAACCAAAACCGGCTAGTAAAATCCGTCCGATCACGATCCGTGCAATACTGCACGTATCTGATCGAACCCTGCCATATCTCCATACGGCCTCTACAGCGTTTCGCCCGAAACCTGAGTAACTGAGTGTGGTGGACTCTAAAGACTCGTCAATACTATGCCTGTGGATTTAACCACTAGCACGTCAGAGGTATCAGCCATACGTGACGGGCCACCAGCTATTGACCAAAAGGGACGTCGATAAGCGAACTCATCCTGACACCCTACTGAGCCTGTCAGTGACAATATCCGTACAGTCCAGTCCGTTCGTCTATGAGCATCGCATGGTGGGCCTAGGGGGTTGGTAAAAGTCAGACCCCCAATAGCGGTACAAGTCGTGTCGGAGTGTAGCCCAGAACACCCTGAGATACTACTGGAATACCTACCAGCAAATCTCCTGCCTTGGCCAAGGACTTTTCATGTTCTGGCTCTCCTAGATACAGCGCGACCTCACCCCCAATACCGGGAGAGACGAACCCCTGCAGATCCGCTTACTGCCTCCATGTGGCTCGGGACTGTACCCAACTAAAACCTGTTTGCACGTCTCCTTTGAGCGTGGTAGGGTAGTAATCAAAGAACAGTGGGAACTCACACGAGACAAATGACGATCTCAGGTCGATGAACTAACCTGTACACATGTCACCAGGGAGCTGCTATCTGACGTCTGGTATAATCCCAACTAGCAGGTTCCCGGCGAGTCCTGTCCGATGTACTCATAACCCAATGAGCACCTGTATACATCTTAGGTGAACCAACTGACACCAGTGGCTTGTGAGACCGGCCACCGCCCCTCATCGGGGTCTCGACTGTATACACTAGTCTACTCTGGAGAATCGATGCCCTGTATCGAAACTCCCACGACTAGGGACCTTTTAAGGATGTGCTTATAGACTCCAGCTCTCACTTATATGATCGCCCTCATACTGCTGGTAGTCAAGCAAGAATCCTAGGGCCTCTATCAACGTGTAATAGCGACTCGTAAGGTCACCTAAAGCAGTACACGATGATAAAGATAAACCAGATAGCATACTATCATCTCGAGTAAGACTGTCCTACTTGGACAGGTCCTCCCCTCAATCATTGCAATCACGTGCCTGTGATCCAATAATTGACTCTGAGGGCACTATCTCCAACAATCTCCCACTTGCACTCAAGGCTAATTATTGCGATGTCGCATACTCACAGCCCATGTGATACCGAACACCCAACTCCTCTACTAGTCAATCTCACAAAGCTCGTTTGCGAAACTATTGCGTTCGAGGAATAGCCTCAGTGAGTGGATCCGCTATGGTGTTTCTTTCTATGTCTCTCTTTATCTCAAGTTCGCGGAGAAAGCCATCTCCCGAAATGAGCAATACCTGTCTTAGAATGTCTGGATGTCTGATGGGACCTAGCTCATAAATGAACTCCAAATCCAAACCTCTTAGACTGTATCGTCAGCAGAACTTAATCAGTATCCTGCGCCATGCCTTCCCTCAATATCCACCTGGACCACCTGTCCAAAATACTGCCCCTCGTCAGAGGGAAAACTAAAACTCTAACGGCCACTCTGCCGTCCAGGTCACCTTGGAAGCCTGGAATGATATCCGTCTCCTAAAGGAGGCTGTCGTTATCATATCCCTAGAACATCCACTTATGTTCTAAAACTGCTTCCGGCTGTTTCTCCAGGATTGGATTAATATCAACTTATTGCATCTACTGCAAGAACAACATCTGGTGTGGTACTTGACATCTCATGATCAACTCAATTGCATAAGCAAGTGATCTGCCAATTATGAGTATCCCTCTCCCCTTAAGTCTGTAAGACACCTTTAGAGAGGGTGACTCCATCGCCTGCAGGTATACTACCGTGCCAGGAGTCGTCCATTCTAAATACTCCTAGAATGCTGTCAAAATACCCAGATTAGGAAACCACCCAAATCTAGATCTAAAACCATGGATCTAGTAACCAGAATGTCTGATATAATATCCAAGCCTTATGTGGAGAAACTACTGTGTGACGACCAAAGAATAACCGATCGTAGTATAGGAATATCACTTCCTACTCTGTGTATGTCATCCAAATATCAGGACATCACACCCAACTGCCTTCTTAACAGATCCATCCCCTATTCTGATGAAGTCAAACCTATGACTGTCACATCAGAAATAGATGATCTATCTCCGCTATATCTTCTTTAGTCTATAAATAGACATAAGCCACCTGTCCACCAATGCTTCCGCTGCTCCCACTGACCACGACAACCCTTTGGCAAAGTCATATAGACGTACACTTCTAAAGCTAGTTTAGAACGACGCTATACTCATCCTCCTGCCGGGTCTCACAGTCTGGAACAACAGCAATGGCAAGTCTGGGTAAACAAGAACCACCCTGTCACCGTCCTTGAGGCTACCGAAGTACCTCTCGGGTGCCTGAGGTTACCCACTTTATCTACGGAGTGGCCAATGGAATGTCAAACTAGATTGAATCTTTAGGTTCTTATCAAATCTTCAGTAATCGTTTGCGGTTTTGGAATCACTTCCAGTTCTACCATACTCCCACTACTGTTTTCTGAAAAAATCCATTTTTAATTAAAACTGTGGCGAGTTAAGAACAATATCACTATTGATCTTCCAGATGGTAGAAAGTCAACCCTCGTCATAGCCCGGGTCAACCCACAAACAGCCATTACAGAAACGTGCCTTGAGTTATCCGGAGTCTGGTTTTAAGCATAAGCCGGACAACTCCCCGTATCTTAACAATGTCAAGATATGAACTGTTCTATATCCAATACAGAAACAGAGGCACTGATTTAATTGAACCAGATTCAAATCATGCAGCTGTATCCAGTGCATGTCAACTAAATGGAAAAGAGGCAGATCAGCGTTACTCAACTTAGGAGTACTTCCAATTATGAGTAACCTGAAAGAGAAGCATGTTCTCTTAACCATTACTATCAACTGAATACTACACACAAGTATCTACATCTTCGATCACCTTGAAGAATCCCGATACTTGCAACACCTGGTTCTCTACTTTATTCATATACCTATAACTTCTCATAACTTCGACCTTGTGTTTCTATGAAACACCTGTCTTAGAACTAGAGAAGTTATAAGTAAACCGAATATAGTACGAGGACCAACCCCTCTGTCCTAATGGACACTGGACAATATACAATACTCTGTATAAGTCCCTTGAGTCAAATGACTCAATCACTGTGTGCCGTAGGTTGAAAACTGTACTTATGGTTAAGAAGAATTACACCGTTGTTCAATACTCCTTACCTAACCATCCACTGATATAGGTAAATGTCATAGACATAATTTCAAAAAGGTATATCTCACTCTATAAAAATAGACGTACAGATATATCAATTTGAAATTGGTGCATAACCGCGGATATTCAAAACCAAATATTTGCTGTCCGGCAAACAACCCAGGTGACTTCCTCAAATATCACTGATTACAACGAATCCCAATATAATGAGGATGACCACCCAATTCCCAATAACTTACTCCCACTCATCATCTGTAAAACCATACAGATGTGAGAATCATACCTGGTAAATACATACCCTGGAGCAAGTGTCCAATTAAAAAATTAGTTTTCTTTTAACAGTACACAGTGAAACTGAAACATTGAAATGTTTCGATGGGGTATCCCGGTATACTTAGTAATGCCTCTTCCATTATCCAGATTCACAACTGTAACCGTATAATTCTTTGCCATCTCTCCAAATCCCTTTTTATGTCTTTAGTCATTACCTTCTGTACACCCCTTTAGGCCAAATGGTTTTCTTCCTTCCCTACCGTTCGGCACCAGCCTATGGTTTGGAAGAAGACTATCCAATAAGCATAATGGGTGTACTGTCCTAATCTTAGGAGCACTCGCAATGCGAGGGAAGGTGAGGATAAAAGACAACCGAATGAACTTAATTCCTATTTCTCCTGAACCAGGATCCATCCCCGAACTGGAACAAGTTCCTTTCGAGTTCGTATATGACCATACGATGGATTATCCAATAAACTGGGATCTTCGTAGTGATACGGAGTGTCCTAGAGAAATACAAAGGTGATTTACGATTGGCGAAGAAATACTTGGTTTGGTCGTGAATAGCAGTCGCAATTTACTTTGCCCTCTTACTAATCCCTTTCTTTGTCTTAACTTAATACCTTCTGTACACCGTTTAGGCTAATTGGTTTTCTTCATTCCCCACCGTTCGGCACCAGCCTAAGGTTTGGAAGAAGACTATCCAATCTGCGTAATAGCCGTACTATCTCCTAAACCAAGGAGTACTCACAACCTGAGAGAAGGTAAAAGGAAAAGACAACTGAATAGTCTTATTCGTTTTCTCCAGAACCGGAAACCATCCTCGAATTCCTTCGAGTTCGTATATAACCATACGATGGTTTTGTCCAATGGAAGTGGACGTTCGTAGTAATACGGGGTGTCCTAGAGAAAAGGGTAAAAGTAGGAGTGGCAATGAGGTTTGCAACTATGACAATCCAAAAGCCAGTGTTAAGAAGGTTCGGTCAACTTAGTCCACTGAGTCATAGTCTAGGGTCGGGTCAATGGTCGCTGCCTAAGAGAGAGAGAAAAGAAACACTCAGCGTGCACTCTAGCCTAGATCAGAATGGTTATCACTTTATCTAATCAGGAAACCTCCCACTGTAACGTCAAATTCTTCCCCAAACCTGAAAGAAGAATTAGCCGGGATCACCCGAGGAGTAAACCAACTCATCAGTGGGAATCGGGATCCAACTATCATCGCATGATAACGTGACGGAATCCGCTCACGTTATCACACTCCAGAAGGTATGCGCATATCTGGCAAGTTTCAGTTCTTTTGAAACTCCCGATGTGATTTTTGCCCTATGCTCTTATGACCTTGACTTTGGCCAACAAATCATAAGTCACATGTCAAGTTCTACCCGTCAGTGTCCAGGTTGATTTGAACCCACCCGTACAAGCCCTTGACTTTGGCCAACAAGGCTATACGACTGTCCCAAACCAACGCATTTATCTATGCAGCATATGAATACCCAACAGCTACCAAACAATGTGCCTTGACTTTGGCCAACAAACACAGCTTGAATACTATTGACTATCCATATGAAACGACGGAGGGCTACTAATGGTTTCTGGCGAAAACCTTTAACGTAATGAACTTGATATCGTTGAAGGAACTGATAGCTTTTTAGAAAAATATAGTGACGAAAACCTTTGCTAAAGAGGTCACTCCCGGTGAAGGGATCTCGGCTCTTTCCCCGTAGAATGAGGTGCAGGATATTCCAACTAAATACCACGATGCAAAGCAAAAGTAATCGGCTATAGTGAAATTACTGCCCTGACGCAAACTTTTGTCCAAGGGGTCACTCCCGGTGAAGGGATCCCGGCCCTTGCCTCGTCGACTGAGGAGCAGGATATTCCAACTGAATACCACGATGCAAAACAAAAGAGAATGCCCTTGCAATAACAGCTTTTTGAAAAATGTTCCAACAACATCAAATAGGTTTGTTTATCTTGCATTGATCCGAATCAACGCAGTCCCATCAGTTGATCACACCACAAAGAACAAAAATAATGACGTACGTATATGCCATCCGCATTCGCCACTGGGTCCCGTCATCACCCGTTAGGTTAGTTAACTAACGACAGAACGGGGACTGGACTAGCACGGATGCAAAACATATACAACATCTACTAGTATATATATAGTATATAATTTTCGCTCAAGGCGTGATAAAATGCAGCATCACAGAAATGTACAGCATCACAGAACAATACAGATATCTGGGATCCCCGGGTTTCATAGAGCCGCTACTGAAACCCGACGTTCCCCTGGTCGTGTGGATAGCCTGTGCAATGAAATCCTAGACCCCTATGGGTGAAGCAAGTTACCCGCCAAAACCTGAAGCGAGGCAGCCCCCATCAGCGACGTGAATGGACCACCCAGCACTTCACGGAATCCGGTAACTTGGGCACCCCTCCTGGGTCAACCTGTACCCCCTACGAGTGCGGCGAATAGCCCGCCAATTCTAGAGTAAATCCCCCTCCGTCTCAAGGCCATGAGATGCGGGCTCGTTGCCCTCTAGAATCCGGCTATCCGTGCACCCCTCCGCGGGGTAATCCTAGTACAGAAAGTAAAATATACATACAACGGATACATCGACCGCAACCTGGTCGTGCCCCAAAAGAATAATACAAACAGGCAGTGACGGCAGTCCACAGGTCGGACGCTCGTCCCGCAATATCAAATGTACATATAAAATAAAACTGTACTAACATTGCATCCAGGCTATCCCCCACGACCGATCCGCAACATCACAGCACAACACAGAACATCAACGTGAATGTCACGTTCGCAAATCCGTCTAAAAGGGCTATAGCAGATAGACTGGATTTACCGATCTAGTGACATTCACGGTCGCAGATATAATGTAAATACTGTGAACCAGCATATTTAAAATATCCGATCGAACAAATACACCGAAGTGGGCCCCAAGCAGTACTGTAGCACTTACAGAAAATCTGGGCCCAAAAAGAATATCCCAGAACCCATATTTCCAAGTCTAAAGCCCTCTGGAAAAATTTAGCATGCTGATCAGTTAAAGGCGCGGCGAAACCGTGGCCCAAGCATGGGTTTGGCCGTGGTTCCGCGGCGGTATGGAGTGATCTTGCGACCAAATTTTCACAGAATTCTTAGATTTCCATGCACAGTATTCTGAAACAACCTGAAAATTTTTGGAGCAGAAAAAATTTCGACAGAAACACGATGCATTGAAAATACGGTTTTTGGGGATTTTTGTTCGATCGAGTTCTAAACATACTAGAGCAAGTTAGGCATGGTTAATGACGTGGCTCTGATACCAATGTAAGTCCGCGGCGGCGCCCCGGCCGTCGATCCGACGTCGGAAACGCGGAAACAAAAACTTTCAAAAACTATTAAACCGGCACCACCGCGCACTTTTCACCCGGATCGGGCCATCAACCTAGCTACTAGCAAACTAGAAAAGAGTAGAGAAGCTATACCAAGCGATCCGTATCCTTCGGTCTTCGTCTCCACTCCGATCTCCCACGGAATCTCCATCCATCACGTCCTCGTCGGAAAGGGCACCAAGTAGCCGATCTCTTTTACGGGCTCCCACCTCTGGACCGAGGCAACTCGGGCGCGAAGTTGGCTAGCCGACGCATCCAAGATCTGCTGTAGGCTAGTGTAGAATCACATGTCTCTTTGGGGTTTATGTTGCCTTTGGATGGAGGGAATGAGCATAGTAATTTTGAAGCAAGCAAAGCTAAAATGAGAATGAATCATTTTCCCTCATCAAAATAATGAACTCCCTCACTCTCATCTAATGAAGTGGCCGGCCCCTTATTCTCATGGTGGAGAAAAAATGAATAATTAAAACCAAGAGAAGAAAGGGAATGAATGTATGAGAAAATGGTCACACCAATTTCCATTTCAATCCACTCACAAACCATCACATGAAAAGCAAAGCAATGGACTCAAAAAGCATCTCATGATGAAAGAATAATCATGAAGCCACTCATAAGCAGGAAATACCCTCCACAAAATGTTATTTGCAAACTGCAAATAACACCCTCCAATGAAAAGTCCGACCGTGAAGGAACAAAGGAAAAACGGCCGGAACGGAATGCAAACTGGCAACCTCAGAAAACTGATCCCGTAATAAATTACAGGAAAACCCCACTACTGCATATACATGCCCGCATTTGTATTCTCACTGAACACAAATGCAAAGAGACAAAATCTACACTATCTAATACTAGGATCCGGCTTAAACCAAAACCTGCTAGTAAAATCCGTCCGATCATGATCCGTGCAATACCGCACGTATCTGATCGAACCCTGCCATATCTCCATATGGCCTCTACAGCGTTTCGCCCGAAACCTGAGTAACTGAGTATGGTGGACTCTAAAGACTCGTCAATACTATAGCTGTGGATTTAACCACTAGCACGTCAGAGGTATCAGCCATACGTGACGGGCCACCAGCTATTGACCAAAAAAGACGTCGATGAGCGAACTCATCCTGACACCCTACTGAGCCTATCAGTGACAATATCCGTACAGTCCGGTCCGTTCGTCTATGAGCATCGCATGGCGGGACTAGGGGGTTGGTAAAAGTCAGACCCCCAATAGCGGTACAAGTCGTGTCGGAGTGTAGCCCAGAACACCCTGAGATACTACTGGAATACCTACCAGCAAATTTCCTGCCTTGGCCAAGGACTTTTCATGTTCTGGCTCTCCTAGACACAGCGCGACCTCACCCCCAATACCAGGAGAGACGAACCCCTGCTGATCCGCTCACTGCCTCCATGTGGCTCGGGACTGTACCCAACTAAAACCTGTTTGCATGTCTCCTTTGAGCGTGGTAGGGTAGTAATCAAAGCACAGTGGGAACTCACATAAGACAAATGACGATCTCTGGTCAATGAACTAACCTGTACACATGTCACCAGGGAACCGCTATCTGACGTCTGGTATAACCCCAACTAGCAGGTTCCCGGCGAGTCTTGTCCGGTGTGCTCATAACCCAATGAGCACCTGTATACATCTTAGGTGAACCAACTGACACCAGTGTCATGTGAGACCGGCCACCGCCCCTCGTCAGGGTCTCGACTGTATACACTAGTCTACTCTGGAGAATCGATGCCCTATCTCGAAACTCCCACGACTAGGGACCTTTTAAGGATGTGCTTATAGACTCCAGCTCTCACTTATATGATCGCCCTCATACTGCTGGTAGTCAAGCAAGAATCCTAGGGGCTCTATCAACGTGTAATAGCGACTCGTAAGGTCACCTAAAGCAGTACACGATGATAAAGATAAACCAGATAGCATACTATCATCTCGAGTAAGACTGTCCTACTGGGACAGGTCCTCCCCTCAATCATTGCAATCACGTGCCTGTGATCCAAAAATTGACTCTGAGGGCACTATCTCCAACAAAAACGGTTTCCAAAAACCGTAAGGATTGGTCGTCAAAACTTATTGATGCCCTTTGGGCATTTCGAACTGCCTATAAGACCGATTTTGGCATGTCTCCGTATAAGCTTGTTTATGGAAAGGCTTGCTACCTTCCAGTTGAAATTGAGCATCGAGCATTTTGGGCGATAAAAGAGTTGAATCTATCTCTCGGAGATGCGGACAGCCATAGAAAGCTGCAATTAAATGAATTGAATGAGCTTCGGGATGAAGCTTACGAGAACGCGGTTGTCGTCAAAACCGAACGAAGCTGTTTCATGATAAACACCTTATGCGCAAATCATTCAAACCTGGTCAACAGCTTTTACTTTACGACACCCGGCTACATTTCCATCCCGGCAAGCTTAGATCTCGATAGAAATGGCCAATTTTGGTACGCACCGTATATCCGCACGGTGCGGTCGATTTAGAGAATCCGGAGGACGGTTCACTATTTAAAGTAAACGGACATAGACTTAAACTGTTCCTCACCGCGGACCCTTCGGAGGAGCTCCTGCTTTTGCAGGAGCGGAATTACATTGACTGATCTTCCTCTAGTTACCCCTAAATTTCGGTTGTCCAGCCATAAACAGTGGAAATACTGTTTAAAATAAGTTTGGGGGTATGTAACACTTGTAATTATATAAAAACATAAAAATAAAAATAAAAAAAAATAAAATTTTTGGGGTTATGTTTGAAAATTTGCAGTTTCAAATAAAAAATAAAAAAAAATTATTTACAAATAAATTCTTCTTTTTGAGAGGTCCTTTTTGCAAATAACCAAAACACCCCTCTATAAATAGAACCCGACCCCTCTCTGAATTTTACCAAACCCTAAAGCATTCCTCTCTGAAAACCCTAGTCGGCGCAGCAGCCAGAGCAAGGAGATCTCCTCATGCCGCCGCGCTTCCGCCGCCATACCCTGCCTTTGGCCGCGCAACCGCCGCGCATTGGTGTCTGCTCCCTCTGAAATCTTCAGAGGAGGTTTGCTTTCTTCGATCCTCTCTATTAAAATTTTTATAAATATCTGTATTCTCTGTGATGGCACCCACTTTGCAATTTGAGAAGGACTTTTCCCAAATCTTTGCACACATGGTCCTCGGAAGTTACTTCGGTGAAGAGATCCGAAGGCGCGGATGGAATTTTTTACTGTTTAACCATTCGAATGCCTTCGCGCTTTCGTATCTCATCACCCGATTTTATGAGTGCATGGAGGATGGTTGCCTCTCAAAACATGATTATATTAGGCTAATTTGGGGTGATAGTGAAATAATAATCGATAGGGACTTCATACATGAAGTCACCTTAATACCTAAATTACCTATTCATGATCAACCCCTTAGATTCGAGGACTACCTACCCTTGATGGGTAATGATTGTTCAAGGGAGCCACGCAAGGGCATCCAGGCTAGAACCCTCTTTGCGAACGTACTAATTGTGTGCCATTGGGCACAAAATAACATTTTTGGTAGTTCGCACAATACGACATTTTTCACACCATCCCTTCATATCGTGCACACTTTAATGACTAGAAACCCCAGCTATGATATGTGCACGGTATTACTTCACTCCATTGGTGCGGGCAAGAGTACTGCCAATTGTCCATGCCCTATGTTGGTGACACAACTGTGTCGCCATTTCCTCCTTGTGGAGGAATTTGAGTTTTATATGCATGGAGGTATCCCTATTAGACCTCTTCTGCAGGGCGTATCCACGTCCAACACACGCTTACATGATGTATGGTCGCGCACCGAGCCGGCCGAGGACGTACCCGCTAAGACACCCAGCTCCAGCTCGACCGCGAGCGAGGAAGAGCTTACCCCCGCGGCACAAGCACGCTTACTTAGGAGAGCCACTAAAGGGATAGACAGATTGATAGGGATGGTGACCAACCTGGATCAGCGAGTCACAGAGTTGGAACAAGGCATGACCACCCTGCTGGCGAGGGAGGAACGTTCCCGTTCACGTTCGAGGGGACAGCGAGGCCATGAGCAGTGAGGGCACTGCTTTTGATAAGTTTGGGGGTGGAGGTGATTTGTAAATAGTTATCATTGCATTGCATATTTTAATTTTTTTTTGTACATATTTGTTTCTTCTTTCATTGCATATTTAATTTCGCATTGCATCTTTATAAAAAAAATATAAAAAATTAAAATAAAAAATTTTTAAAAAAAATGAAAAACATTTTAAAAAATTATAAAAATTGAAAAATTCAATTTTGGCCATATTTGACTTAAGTTCAACATGAAAGTTGAATGGTAAGGAAAAACTAGATCCTAAATTTAGTAAATTAAAAACCCTAAAAATAACCTTTCTTAAAATTTAACTGTAGAAAATATATGTCCTTGTAGTTTATTTAGAAATAGACAAATTTGGAGTTCGGTTCTTGGGCTAAGTCAAAATAAGGGAAGAGTATTGAATTTTTATTTGAAATGTAAGTCTGAAAAATAATTTTGAACCTTAAGTCTAAATTCTGAAAATATATACCCTACAACTTGCACATACACGCATCTTGAAACTTGGAATAGTAGAGGATACCTTGAAATGCTCTTGTCTAAAATCCTCAGTATGAAAGTGAATATAATAAAAGTAAAAATGGTGAATAAAGAGATAAAAAAATGAAAACTGGTTTTGTAATTACTTAAGCCTGCATAAATAAAAAAATATATAGCGAGGGTGCTTTATCACTTAGTGCCTTAGACCAACAGGTTTGGGAGTCACTGCTAAGCCTTAGGTATTACAAGACGAGGAAATACGCCTAAATCCGCAAGAACATTTTGTAATCGGTCATTAGTATCTCAAGAAGTATTAACGGTCGCATGAAGGATGTGTGAGCAATTTCATCTAAAAATTCACCAACTAAAAGTATTTTGGAAGATGAACAAGAGTATGATAGCTTGAATTGAATTTCCAAGTGTAGGGGTGATACATACACACACGTAGGGGTATATGATTGGGCTTTGGATAAGAGATAGAAATGAAAGATAGGGCTTATATCTTCTGTAGAGATGATAAAAATTCCTGAGTTAAGATTGAAACTTAGAAGGAAAATTCAAAAGATGCTGAAAGCTTAATAAATTTGCAGAACATATACGATCTTAAGTTAAATGATAAGTGAGCGTGAAAAATACGGGTTGATAATTTCTAGGTTGAAGATAATAGAATTTCTTGCTAGAATACCGAATTGAAAAATGAAAGTCAACAGGCCGAATTGATTGGATTTTATAGGTAGTATCCGCTGAAAACCCTCAGGAGACAACACTCCTCCTACTAGAGACACCTAGAGGTTTAACGGCTTGTTGCACGAGCTCAGTGCAATCGCGTTCCTTGCGAAAGTGAGGTTAGGAATTTGTTGAGAATAAAATTGGCTTTGCTCGGGACGAGTAAGAGATAAGTTTGGGGGTATTTGTTCATATCAGAATTTTGCATTATTATATCACCCATTCTTAATCATATTACATATAAATAGGTGCTTTTGATCCATGTCTGCTAAATAGTTGCAGGTTACAGATTCTCGGATCATTACAGTGAAATTCATGAAAAGACGCTACAAATGTGAGACTACGACCAACAATAAATGAATCCGTATGATGCCGCCGACCAGTTCAAGGAATAAATGAAGATCAGTAGACAGTTCAATGCACAAAGCACAAGGGCAGCACAAGATTCAAGACTTAATACGCGAAGCTCACGGTAAAAGTCCACATCATCTGCACTGTTGGAAATATGGAAGAAAATAGAAGAGATTCTGAGGAACCAGGTGAAGAAAACAGAAGGAAAAAGCAACATAAAGCAACCCTGAGAAGTTAAGCCAGAGATCCCTACATATGGCCGCGGAACCGCCGCCAAACATGGCTTTCAGCCGCAGAACCGCGGACATATGATGCACGTGTCGGTGCGTGTGTCGGTGGGTGCCGGTGCTTTGACCCGGCTTTCTTAGGGTAGTCTTGTAATTTCATGTATGGATCAGAATATAACCTAGGGTTTTTTCCTATCTATAAATAGGAAAGCCGAAAACCTAATTAGGCATGCCTCTTTTTAATTCGTAGATTTAAAATTTTAATTTCCTTGTAATCGTTGAAGAGGTCATCAATAAAGTAAGCTTTCTTTTTCTATCTTGCTTTTTTTATCTGCAATTTATTACCTGCAATTTTTTTTACCTATTCTTTTATTATCTGCAAGTTATTAGTTTATTAAAAAAAGAAAAAAAATTAATCTTTTTGTCACTTTCTTAATGAGTGAGTAATTCCTCACTTGTTAGGGTTAGGATATAGAAGGTTTAAGAGAAGGAAATCTCTCTCACTCCTTTCTTTGCCTATTTAATTTTTAAAATAGGACTCTTTTTAATCCAACCACACACCGCTCACTACGGCACCCTATCCTACATGATAGTGGTGACTCCCTAGTTAGACCGGTTGTGGTTGAATTGACTGAAGGTTAGGGCTAAGAGTTAAGAACGGAAGGACAAGGACCAAAAGGAAGAAACTACATTTTTTTCTAGTCATGCTAATCCCCGTTGTTGACTATTACCCTAACACCTATATTCTTAACTAGGGCATTATTAGCAGTGAGATGAATCCCTTTTTCGATCTGACCTAATCCTAACCCTAGGAAGCCTTTTAAATCGATTTATTCTCATTCTTAGATCTTAAAACAAAACCTACCAAAAATAGGACTTAACTCGTTAGAACTTAAAGAAAGAACACCATTTCCCTGTGGATTAACCCGTACTCAACCGGCTACCTAGCAAATGACACCGTCTTGATTGCGGTATTCTTAATTTTAAAACACACACACTAAACCTTAAACATTCACCGATCGTATCTCGAGTTTGTCTGGATTCTGCTTTTTAACAAAAGCCGGACAACCCCAAATCCTAACTCTTTTAAGAGATGGTCTCTTTCCACTCTATATCTCATATGGAATGGTAGACATGGACTTGGTTGGAACCCTGTTTAACAGATACATTGCTGTCTCCAATGCATGCCCCCAAAAGGAAAGCGGTAACTCAGCATCACACATCATGGACCGTACAATATCTAATAGGGGACGATTCCTCCATTCTGATACACCGTTTTGCAGTGGTGTGTGAGGAGGAGTGAGCTGAGAGAGAATCCCATTCTCTTTTAAGAATTCTGAAAACTCTATACTTAAGTACTCTCCATCTCGATCTGATCGAACTTTCTTGATGCTCAAGCCTGTTTATTTTTCTACTTCAAGTTTGTACTCCTTGAATTTCTTGAAAGCTTCGGATTTGTACTTTATCAAAAACACTTGTCCGAATCTTGAGAAATCATCAGTAAAAGTAATGAAGTAAGAAAAACCGCCTCTAGCATGTGTAGATATTGGTCCGTATACATCACTATGTATGAGGCTTAAGAGTTCCACAGCCCTTTCTTCATATCCAGTAAACGTAGTTTTGGTCATTTTACCTTTGATACAGGACTGACAAGTTGCATAAGATTTATATTCAAAAGGATTTAAATAACCATCTTTATGTAGCTTGCTTAGTCTTGTTTCATTAATATGACCGAGTCTACAATACCAAAAAAAAGCTTCATTTGTATCTGAAAATTTTCTTTTATTAGTATGTTGTATATTGAAAACTGTGTGTTGGTTCAGGACGTAAATATCGTTATTTAATGTATCATACCCAATCAACTTTTGATTCAAGTTAATGTTCATAACATTATTTGGCAACAAAAAATGATATCCTTCATTTTCCAACAAAGAAACGGATATTATATTACATAGCATACTTGGTACAAAATAACAAGGGTTCAAAACCAAAATATGACCTGAAGACAACCCCAGATGATACTCTCCTACGGATACAGTATGTACATTGGAACCATTTCCAACCCGCAGAGTATGGTCTCCAGCCTTCAAAACTCTACTGTTTCTCAACCCCTGCACACAATTGCAGATGTGAGAACCAGAACCGGTATCTAATACCCAAGATGCAGAGTTAATTGAAAAACAGTTCTCAGTTACAAACACACCTGAAGCGGAAGCATCACCATACTTCTTCTTCTTGAGATCAGCAAGATACACGGCACAGTTGCATTTCCAATGTCCCGACTTGTGGAAGCAAAAAACATTCCCCTTTTCCACTTCCCTCGGCCCCAGATTTGTCTTTCCCCTTCGCCTTTTTACCTTTTGGTTTGATGGGTTTCTTCTTCTTCTTTCCCTTGGCCATGACTTTTAGGACGGAAGAGAAAGATGGCCCAGCAAGCAGAGCGGGAATCTTCGCTGTTTTCAGCGTGCCCTCTGTACTTCTCAACATATTGAGAAGTTCAGGAAATGATTTCTCCAAATCATTCATATTGAAATTCACTATGAACGGAGCAAAGGCGAGAGAGAGAGACTGCAGAACAACATCTGTATATTGCTCATTATCCATAGTCCATTCCAGTTTCTCATATTCTTCTATAAGACCAATCATCTTCAGGACATGGTCTCCTACTGATGCGCCGGGGGCCATTCGCATCAGAAACAACTTTCTAGATGTCTCATATCGCAAAGTACGAGATTGCTCTTCATACAACTCCTTTGTATGAAGAAAGATGGATTGCACATCCATCTTCTCGTGCTGTTTCTGATGGATGTTGTCCATAGAAGCAAGCGCGGGGTACTTGGCCGTGTTGCAATCAATATCCCATATTATTCGGATCTCCCTATCCAAAACAGATGATTCAGGTCCTGGGACGGGTAGGACTTTGGTAGTGAGGACATATGATACTTTATCATGTGTGAGTGCAATGTTCATGTTCCTCAACCATTCTTTATAATTCGGCCCAGTCAATTTGTTTTTCTCTAAAAGAATCTTAAGTCCCATCATCGGTATCTGCCATTAGGAGAGAGAGAAAAAATGCACTCAGCGAAATGCTCTTGCAAAGAATTAGATTGGTTATTATCTTATCTAATCGATATCTCCTACTGCTTTTATCAAATTTTCTTTCAAAACCTAAAAAGAAAACTAGCCAGGATTAATTATATTCTACAGTTTTTCTAACCGGTCAGCCAGGCCAGTGTCGGTACTTTGAGGGAGGTTCTCCGTGATTTCGCACGGATCTAATTAAAATAAACCTCATTTTTCCAGAGGTCAAACCCCGTTGACACCTTTCTAGACACCTGCTGGATTAGCTAATTGTAAAGTGCAAAACTTTCCTGGGAGTAACTCTTACTCACAGTGGGATCGGAATCCAACTATCATATAGATGGTATGCAATCTCATTGCAAATTTCAACTCTTGAAACTCCCGATTTGGTTTTTACCTCTAGTTACTTATGACCTTGGCTATGGTCAACATATCATAAGTACTAGTCAAGTTCTACCCGTCATTTCGAGATTAATTAGACCCAATCATATGACCCTTGACTATGATCAACATAATCACATGAATGTCCTAACTGATCGCATCTTATGCTTTGTAGGAAGACATCACTTAGCTACCGTACACTACGCCTTGATTATGATCAAAATACGTAACACGAATATTAAGTACTCTTCTTCCTAAAATGACGGAGGGTTGCGGATGGTTTTTATGAAAACCTTTAACGCTTTGAACTTGATCTCGTTGTAGAATCAAAACAGTTTAGAAAAGGAGTGGCTTAAGCTCCGCATCTTTTGAAACTTGCATTTTTCATAAAAAAAGGCCGAGTGGGTTTCAAATCCGATTCTACAGCATCTTTAGGTTTTTTTACTTTACATTAATCTCATTAATGTAGTCCCATCATTTAATTTCCTAAGCCATCACAGAAACGAAACGAAAATAGAACGTATACTTATACCATCTGCATTCGCCATAGTGTCCCGTTATGCACCGTTAGGTTACTTAACTAACGGCATAGCGGGGCGGGACTAGCGCGGGTGTAAAATATAAGCAACGTTTATTATATATCATATATATAATAATAATCCATTCATCTCAGATACTAAGTAATCACATTACAGAATATCAACAGCAGAAGCACATATGAAAATAAAAAGGATATCTTGGAGGTCCGTATTTTGTATTCAGCCAGCAACAGAAAATATGGATTCCACGATCGTGATGAATAGCCAAGCCTACACCCCTAGACCCCTATAAGAGAGGCAGGTGATCCTGCCAATTCTAGAGTTTAGGAGACCCGGTCTCGACTCCTCGAGATGGCCTCCCACTGAACCCTAGAACCCGATCACTTGTGCTCACCTCCTTGGGTCTATCATAATGCGGAAAAGTAAATAATATACAATAATGGTGACATCATCCTCAACCCGGAAGTGCCCCAAATGAAAGAATATTACATACAATTGACTTTTACATGAATGAAAATAAACACCCTCATCTCACATAAAACCCCCGTCTATTCGATCGCGACAATCCCACAAATCATATCTCAGCAACACATAATATCTCATATCATCAACGTAAGCAAGTATGCGTATTCCGATTGTCGTTGATGTATAACAACGAAACCGGCGATACACCACATACTACACTTACGGTCGCAGAAAAGAAAGTGAAAAAAACAACAATTGCAATTATCACAATCTCAAATATCAAGACGATGTTTAACGTTTCGATCGAATCAACATACATCCACAATTTACTCCAAGAGCTCAACACTTGCGCAAAGTTACAAATACCCAAAAACGCGCCACAGTGTTTATGGTCCAGCCGTAAAAGGGGTTAACCAACGACTCACCTATGACACCACGGAACTACGGCAAACCCGAAGGTTCGATCACGGTTCCGTGGGCATAGAATCGAGTTAAGATTATTATGTTCTTCTAGAGGGCCCATAGGACACTTGCGCGACTATTGAATATAAAGTTAACTTAGGAAAATTACAACACTTGGAAATTTCAGCGGGGTCAAGATGTAGGGTTTTGAAGTTCGTTCGAACTGCTAAACATTGTTAAGGTTACCAATACAGTGTTAAAATTTACGACTACGAAACACTACGAATTAGCCCGTAAACAAAATAATCATTACATGAAAATTTAGGCTAAGAAAACAACACTAGAAACCCCAAAATGAAGACAATAGAGCACTGGAGCAATACGGGGGGGATTGGAGCCTAGGGGGCCGGCCTGCTCGGTTTTGGGGGACTCGTGCTTGGCCAAAATCCGAGCACTCCCCTCCGTATTTCCCCTATGTTCTTATATTGTCCTAAATAGTCTTTTGCAGTTGTTTAAAAAAAATTTAGATGACTTTTTAAAAAATTTACAGAGAGCTAGATTAAGGTTTCATAATACCGTATTTTTCGGAGTCGATTTCGTTTTCATAAAAGTTCTAATACCATGTCCAGAATTCTAGCTTTGCTCTGATACCATTGTTGGGTTTCCCTAGCACCTACTGTAGATATGGAAGCATCACACATGCCACTTTAAAAATTATAGAGGTGCTAAGCAAACAAAGCAAGGATCTTTAACTAGAATACTAGGGTAACAACTAAAGTATCACATACAAAAACCATATTATCACTAAGTGAAAGGAATACAACCTTTGTAGTCCTCTTTGTAATGACTCCTAGGATCATTGAGAGTTGAAGAAAGGTTGCAAGTATGCTCCTTTGTCCACGATGATCCACCCGAAGTCCACTTCGTCCAAGCTTTTAGCTCCACTTGATGCAAGAAGAAGATGAAGCTAAACACTCTAAACTAATTGGCTAGATTAGAGTAGAATGATGAGGTGGTGCGTTTTCTTTTATCAAAACCCTTTCTTTTTTATTCCCTCACTCTATGAAAAACTCAAGAGAGCTTGGAGGAAGAGGAAGATGGAAGCACTTGAGCACAAGAGATAATAAAAAAAGATAATCAAGAAAAAGAAAAGAAAATGATATATATTTTCCTTCTCTCAACAAACCATGGTAACTAATAATATCTAGATATTTAGTAAGTGAGTTAAAACCCAAAAGGAAAGCTAAACCAAGGTTAAAAGTTAGGTCATGTGAGGTCCACTTTGGAAGTGTGTAGAAAAAATCAACCATGGATTAACTTTTCTTTTTGTTTTGTTTTAAATCAAATACAAATATATCTATATATAATAGTTCCATGTGAGTCTTATATTGCCATTAAAGGTGTATCATCAACCATGATACTTTGTATGCATGTATGTGTCCATGCACATCAACATGTGTATACATGTATGCATACACTTTATAAAAAGAAATGAGTTTAATAAAAGAAATTAAACTAAAAGTCAATTGTTAAATCAACAATTGATTTAACAATCCTGTCATATCACATACGACCCGACCAATAAAAAAACGCCCGATTAACATACAGTATCACATAGTCGTATTCAATCGGGTCCCTGCGCATATCTCATATGCACATCAGATCTTTTTGCCCGGGCTAGGAATCTTCTGTGTGGGACTCTAAGACTCGTCAATACGCCGGCAGTGGGTGATGATTGTATCAAACACCCACAAACCGCAAGCGGTCAGCTAAACGTAATGGCCTCCCGGGTATTGAGCGATCAGAAGAAAACCAGCAAAGCTGTCAAAAACTCCCGTCGAGCCATCTAGCAACACTTACCATACAGTCCGGTCTCCTCATCAGATATGTCGCATAGATAATAACTACTGATAACGCCATGCCAGTGTATAGATAATAACAAATCAAGAAACTACTGATAATGCTTATCAGTAAATCTCAGTAGCCCTGGCCAGGGACTTCCTGTTATAGCCAATCAAGCATAGCAAAACATCAACCCCCAATCCCAGGAGAGAAGAAACCTTTCCTTTCGCTCATTTCCTCCATGTGCCTCGGGACTGTACCCAAAGTCCACCTGTTTGCACGACTCAAAAGAGCCGTGGTAGGGTGGAGATCAAAGTACAGTGGGAGGACACACAAGACTCTATGACGATCTTGGGTCTACAGACTAACCTGTACCAGTGTCACCTGAGAACTGCTATCCGACGATAGATATAATACAACATTGGAGTTCTCGGCGATTCCGTTCAGTGTACCCAGTCTGCACTGAGCACCCGTATATATTCTTTGGCGTCAGCACACCAGATGGATATGGCATCATCCATCTCCCATCATATGGGACAAGAATGGTATATGCTAGTCTACTCTGGAATATCGATGCTCTATCTCGATACACCCACGACTAGAAACAGTTCAAGGATATGCTTATAAACTACACGTGTCCCACTAGTATGATCTGCATCATAGTCGCTGTAGTCAAGCAAATATCCTCAGGGCTTTATCAACATCTGCAAATGAATAAAAGCATGATCAAGTCAACATGTCAGATAAAGTAAACCAGATAGCATACTATCATGTCGAGCAAGAAAGTAATCTATATATATACATGTCCAAGCATCCACTATACATATAATGGCTTCTAGGGCATACATATATCCAACAAGGGCTACGCAGGTTTTTAAGAAAACCATGAGCGTAATGAACTTGATATCGTCGTAGAATCGAGCGATTGTAAATGGAGTGCTTTTTAGGCTTTTACTAGTTTTGCTAAAGAGGTCACTCCCGGTAAAGGGATCTCGGCTCTTTCCTTATTGAATAAGGTGCAGGATATTCCACAAATACCACTATGCAAAGAAAGAACTAGAAAAGAAATCAAAAGACGAAACCGAGGGTTGTAGCATTTGCCAGTTATTGCTAAACAGGTCACTCCCGGTGAAGGGATCTCGGCTCTTTCCTTATCGAATAAGGTGCTGGATGTTCTACAAGGAACACCGCTATGCAAAGAAAGAACTAGAGCTACCTGTTTTTGAAAATTCGATCCACAACATCTTTAGGTTTCTTTTATTTCATTAATCTTATTAATGAAGTCCCATCATTTAAGTTACCTAAACATTACAGATAAATACAACGTACGTTTATGCCATCCGTATTCGCCTCGATGTCCCCTCGTGCACCATTAGGTTAGGCAACTAACGGCAGAGCGGGGCAGGGATAGCGCGGGTGTAAAACATAAGCAACGTCTATATAATATATCACATATATTATATCTAGTATCTATCTCAACATATACAGTTATCACATCACAGAATATCGCAGCAGAAAACAATATATGAAATATTGGTTATACTAGGATTTTCGGGTTTTAAATTAAGCCTGTATAAAACACGGATTCCACGGTCATGATAAACAGCCAAAACCACATCCCTAGACCCCTATGAGAGCGGCAAGCAACCTTACCAATTCTAGAGTTAGGAGACCCGGTCTCGACTCCTCGAGATAGTCTCACACCGGACCCTAGAACCCGGTTACTTGTGCTCCCCGCCTTAGGTCTATCCTAATGCGGAAAAGTAAATAATATACAATGGTGACATCATCCTCAACCCGGAAGTTCCCTAATAAAAGAATATTACATACAATGAATTTTACATGAATGAAAATGAAAAACTCTCATCTCACATAAAACCCCGGCTATTCAATCACGACGATCCAATATAACATATCACAGCAACACATAACATCACATGTCATCAACGTAAGTAAATATGCGTATCCCAATTGTCGTTGACATATAACAACGAAACTGTTCATATCAGATTTTTACATTTTATACCGCCCATTTTTGATCACATTGCATATAGGTAGGTACTTTTGATCCATGATTGCTGAATAATTGCAGGTTACAGGTTCTCAGCTCTAAGCAGTCAAATTCATGAAAAAGTCGCAACAAATGCGGGACTACGACCAACAACAGATGAATACTGATCTCCGCTCACCATCCGTATGATGTCACCTACTAGTTCAAGGGACAAAATAGCAAATCATTGGTCACTTCAATGCACATAGCACAAAGGCAGCACAAGATCCAAGACTTCAACGCGGAGCTCAAGGCAAAAGTCCAGATCATTTTGCACTGCTGAAAATCTAGAAGAAAACTGAAGAGATTCTGAAAAACCAAGTGTACAAAACATAAGAGAACAGCAACATGGAGAAGCCCTGAAAAGATGGTCCCCCAAATCCACCAAATGGTCGTGGAACAGCGGCCAAATAGGCACTTCTGCAGCGGTTCCGCGGCCGCGTCTGAACAGTGTCGGTGGCAGTTGAAGCAGCGTTGACTCGGCTCTCTTGGGGTAGTTTTGTAATTTCGTGTTTAGCTCAGAATGTATACCTAGGGTTTAACTCTCCTCTCTATAAATAGCAGGGCTTAAAGCCAAATAAAGGATGCCTTTCTTTATTTAGATTTTAGAATTAAATTCTGTTCTTCTTTATCTTTCTCTATGAAAAAATTGTAGTGAGTTTATGAGCGTTGATTAATAAAAAAAATTAAAAAAAAAGAGTTCCTTTTTATCATGCATGTTTATCTTTGCAATTTTTATTTGTTAATTTAGTTGATTATTTTATCGTTGTTTTTCTTTTGTTTTCTCTTCTTCTATTTTCTTTATCCTTAACAACGATGATGCTTGAGTAAGATCCTTACCAAGGTGAGATCTCAAATAGCTAGTTGTAATTTCTTCTTAACCTCGTTTCTTTCTATCTTCCTTTTTGTTTTTATCTTTTTAATGGGTGAGTAATCTCTCACTTTTTAGGGCAGGAGAAGGAAAGTTTGAAAGAAGGAAATCTCTCTCACTCTTTTCTTTGTACAACACCTTAATTCGGACTCCCTTTAAGTCAGCCACAATCCGCTCACTACGGCACCCTATCCTACATGATAGCGGTGATTCCATAGTTAGACCAGTTGTGGTTGAATTAACCGGAGATTAGGGCTAAGAGCCAAGAACGGACAGAAAAGGACCAAAAAGAAAAAAACTAAGCATGGAAAGCCAAGCTCATACTTGTAAGTTCCTTCCTAGTCGTGCTAATCCCCGTTGTTGCCGATTACCGTAACACCGATATTAAGAAGGGCATTGAAAGAAGTGAGAAATTCTTAACTCGAACTAACCTAATCCTAACCCTAGCAAGTTCTTTATCAGTCTTTATCTCATTAGTTGATCTTAAAACCAAACTCAAAATATTTGGATTTTACTCGTTAAAACATAAAGAAAAAGATTCCATCTCCTTGTGGATCGACCCGTACTCAACCGGCTAGCTACCAAGTGAAACCGTCTTGATTGCGGTAATTAAAAACTAAACACGCGGAAAATCGTAACAATCAAATGGCGCCGTTGCCGGGGAGACGGTAGTTTATTTCTTTGTGTAATTTCGGGTTAATTAAAAAAATATAAAAATTTAAAGATATAAAAAGTTAAAAAAAATTACAAAACAAAAAAAAATAAAAATCATCTTGTTATTATTTGTGCAAGTGTGCAGAATAGGAAGAAGGTCTAGTTCAGTTCTGGAGAAAATTCAGTGAGCAAATCAAGATTCAGGAGATCTAAACAGGAAGAGGAGAACCAACTCAGCATAGAAAAAAATTTTGAAGCAGCAAACCTACTGTTCGGCCGCGGAACCGTGGCAGAATCACCTGTTTGACGGTGAAACCGCGGTCAACTGCTGACGTCAGCAGTTAATTTTCTCTGTAATTATCTCATTTCTCTTCTCCCCTCCTCTGAACTCCACTGAAATATCTTTTCTGCAGCATTCTTTGCACAAATTCTCTTCCCCTCTCCAATAAACTGTTTTTGTGCAGGATTATTTGCGCCGCCGCCAAATAAATTCTTGCAAGTGTTTTAGATTTTTGGTTGTTACTTTTTTGCATAAATAATACGGACTTTAAGGGGCTATAACACCAATTCAGATTGAGTGGGCATTTCATCACCCTTCCTAAAACCCCAAAAATCACTAAAAGCATATGCATTACTCTTGAGCTTAATTAAAAAATATCTTGACTCAGCCAACTAAGGACGCTCAATAGGACAGAGAAAGGTTGTGGGCATTCAATCGTTTATCTAAACTTGAATTCGTGGTGCCTAGGCTAAACAAGTGAGAAAGGTAATTTTAAAAGGCCCGTCTCACGGTGATTCGTGAGCGGAACCCTCCTTTCTTCATTTGTGCTTACCTGGCCACAATTGGCAATGAAGAAACGATTTGAGGGTTATCTCACAACTTGTCACTTTGGAACAGTTAGGAGCAGTCTAGTGGACTTTGAATAACCTAGCTCTAGGTGTGTTTGTGCATATTGTGATTGTGATTGTGCTTGTAAAAAGTTTAGTCCCATAATTCCGTATTTTTTCAAACAAACAATTTTTAAAACTCCAATAACAAACATTTTTTTTTGTAAAAAAAATAAAAAAAAATATACCACTTCCCTCCCTTCCTACCATTTCACTCTTCCAAACATGGGTACCCTACCTCGCAAAACTCTTGCCGAACTTTAGTACCCACAACCAGACATATCTTCCTACGGTTCTTGCTTTGGCCGAATTTCGAACGATCCCTCCATACCAAAAATCTCTTTGAAAGATCGAATAGATGCGTCTAGGTCAAACAATTGGACTCAGCAATCCACTTCGTATCAACCGTTTCAAACATTCACCCCTTCTCATATTGATACCCCTTTTGAGAGTCCAGTTGTAACCCCAAAACCTATGTCTCTTGCTGAATGTATTGAACAATCTCGTAACCGATCTTTCACTCCTTTCACCACTGTGAATTCTTTGGATCAACAATTCCATTCACCTTCTTATCCAAATGTTGATCCTACTCCTATCCAATCATTCAATTCCTACCGGTCCTACCCGACTTTTGCACCTTCCCTAGACATTGCTTCTACACAGCCATTTGGGAGTTTCCAGTATCCAAACAATTTTGAATCTTTTACTGAAACTCCTTCACAACCCATGTCTAGTCTGGAACAGTCGTTGGAAGACTTTAGGGTAGCGTCATTCCAACAGATGATGGATTTGAATGCGTCCATGGCCGCCCTTATACAACCTAGTGACCCGTTAGCTAGTTTCCAACTAGCTCCAAATTTTCCAATGTATGATGAGACGGTTGGACAGATTGAGAATTTGAGTGGAGAGAGTGAATTGTGCACCCTTTCAAATCAAACCTACCCATCCCCAATTGAATCCCACAACTCCGGTTTTGAATGTCTATCAAGTGTCCCAAATGATTCACCAGTTGAAGATAGAATGTTTAATGAGTTTTACGACTTTATAGTGTTTGATTTACCAGATTGTGAAGAGTCCCTTTCGAGTGAAACCATCACCAATCTTTTTGACCTCTACACCTCCATCTTAGAACCTGAATTAATTGATATCCATACTTTTGATGTGATGTCTGAGAAATTTAATTTTCACTTGATCGAGAATATTGACGCTGGGAATATTTTGGATGATGAACCCACAGATTTGGATGAGTTTCTATCACGACCCGAAATTGGCACATGACGGCCCTTAAACTACACAATGTCTACAGGCGTAATGCAATTTAACTAAGCCGAAAACCCAGCAATCTAAACCATCAAAAGTAGTAAGTGATAATAGCATTTTCAAAACTTTTGAAATCTCAAACCAAATTCTTTAAAGTCCAACTTTAATTTCTTAAAAATTTTGGCAGCACCTCCTTTGTAAAAACTAATCCCAAAAATGGGTACAACATAAATATAAGTAAAGCATCCCCAAACGGGAGCAAATCCACGCCCAGCGGCGGAAAACAACCACCACAACAGATATACGACACCGTAGCGAAGAAATAAAAGACGATATGAGTAAAACTGCATAAAAGACATCCAAGTCACCAAAATATACAATCGTCCTCACATCAAGTCTCTAAGTCATACACATGAAAATGGTAGATAGAGAGTACAGGATACAACGAATAACAATACGCAATATCGGATAAACATAAAACCCACCTATAGCAAAACTGTACACAGTCAGCCGTAGCGGTATCCGCTGCAAAAGATGATACGAAAGATGAAAAGCCTGGCGTGATTACCGTGAGGGACAACCTGCAAAACACTGTGGCACAATAGGGGTGAGTTACCAACTCGTGAATAGTAAATAACATATGCAGGTAATCGCAAGTATGCACGTACAGCGTGAATCTAATACAAGCAAGCGGATAGCAATAAATGGTCATATGTATGCAACAGTCATGAAAGGTACTCTAGCAGGTACAACTAATACATGAAGCAATAATATGACAATATGTATATGCAAAAGTCATGAAAGGTACTCTATCAGGTACTACTAATACATGAAGCAATACATATAAAATAAATGAGGAGTATGGAATAAAACATGTCATTCTCACGGAATCCTGACCTCGTGACAGGACCAAAGTCCATCAAGACAATCTAAATCCTAAATTTCCTCAAATTAACCCCCAAATTGGCTCTCATATCCTATACGTCTCATATATCCTAAATGTACAATATCAAGTAAACCTCATATATCCTGAACGTACAATATCAAGTAAACCTCACATATCCTAAAAGTACAATATCAAGTAAATCTCATATATCCTGAATGTACAATATCAAGTAAATCTCATATATCCAATATCAGTATTCGAGTAAGTTTCATATAAAGTGAGTGTCCAACATCGACACCCAAAAATATCATGAAACAAGTGTCTAGCATCGACACATAAATACTGGTCTATCAGGCGCTGTCACGACGACTGGCCCTCCTGATAGGTACGTATCATACGCTATCCAGAAAACTCAAGTGCCTAGCTCTGACACTCGAAATGCGACGTATCCATACGTACATTGCTGCGGTCGGTATCGCCACGATAACCGCCGAGTCATAGGCACTGTCACCGGTAGGTACTTGCCCACCTTCCAGGCTCATCGGCATGTACCGTCGATCATCTTGCCGAGGGGAACCGTACCGGGCTCCACAATGTACCCGCACATGACCCACTCACTCCTCGCATCGGGTAAATATCATAAATCTCAGAACCGAGAAATCTCATGGTGGACGCTAAAATATCATATCAAGAGAAACCGGGTTTTTTCAAATAATGCATAATTTCATGAAACAACCACGGTCCTCAAATCCAGAAAACATCAAGTAATGAATAAGTATAAATGCATGGATCAATACATATATATTAGCGTCCCATTCCACTAATATATATAGGCATATATAACAGCATCCCATTCCACTGTTATATATACTTAGGAGTAAAAATATCAGAGAACATAATACAAAATCCATGAATGTAATATATGCAACATGAAACGGTAATATGAGCATATAAAGAAAAAACCGCTATTTAACTGCAACAATTTAATATATATATCATGCAGTTCCTAATTTCTCCAAATCCATACAACATCAAATAAAGGTGAACATGTAGATATAGCCAGGTATGCGTAACCATGTCGATATAGCAAGATATGTGTATCTACCTATCAATAATGATGTAATACCCTCCCGGTATATGTGTAAGTAGGTATGCAAGCTGTACATGTAGCTATGTCTCATGTGTGTATATACCTGTCACTAATGGTACGATACCATATAGATATATAGGTAACTAGCATGTAGGCATGGCAAGGTATACTACTATCATATGCGCCAATGCATAAGAATCAATGACCCCACGTCAATGACAAAACAGTACCACATAGGTATGTCTAGCCATAACTAGTTAAGTGAGTATGCATGTAAGTATGTATGCACGGTGTATATGTAAGTATGTGTGCATAGCAAGGCATATGTGTAAGCATGTAGGTATACAGGTATGCTACTATCATATGCGCCAAGGAAAATAAGGATCATGTCCCAATGTCCCTAAACAATACAATATCACATATGTATAGGTGGTGTGCGTGTCATGGCAATTATTGACGGTGTGTATGTAGCATACAATTAGTGCTCGTGAAATATGAACCGTCAATAATGGTGTTATGTCTCATTAATACTAAGTCCATACACAAGGAAATGAGATAAGCAACAAAGGTAAACATGCACAATCAATATCCGTATACTTCTAACTAATAGTCATGTTATTTGATCTAGCCCAGACGCATAACGCCATGCGGGCAATCCCCCTGTAGATGTTAAATCTACTCACCAACGTTCCTGGCTAAGTAAAGCCAACTACTCACTTCCCCTATTCGCAGCGCCCGAAGTCCCCGCCTGGGATCCTGAAAGCATATAACAATATAACGACTATATATTAGCCATCGATCAATAACACGTATCAACTACGTTTGACCGACGCACAAACTCCAAACCTACTCTCAAGTGCTCATCAAGTGGCTAACGCGCATAGCGACACTACGAAACCAACTCAAGAGCAAAAGTTACATAAGGACACGAATGACATCGGCACGACCCTAGCTAGGAACGCAAAGCGACACAACTACCAAGCCTAGACCCTGATCGTACCGATCGCGCATTCAAAACACAATAATAAACGTAGAATCTAATATAAATAATGTCGCAACATCAAAAGAAACCCACGCCTAAACTCACCGAAATCTAGTAAGCAACATATATCATTTTAGTACAAAAATACAACTTTTTTTTACCAAACTAGAATTTACAAATATCACTAATTAGCAAGATTAAACCATACAAACCCTTACTAGAATTTTAATCTCACTTAATTAGGATTTAGTAAAAGTCTAGTTTGTAATTAAGCTAATTATACAATTAAAAAATAACATTTAACAAACTAGCAAACTAGGTTATGTTTTCTTCAAGCTTAACATACTAGTTAACCTTATTACTAATCAAAACCTTAACTTGATTACCAAAACCCTTTCTAGAAATTCTAAACATGCAATTAATACCTTTAAATTAACAACTAAAAAGCTAATTAAAGTATTAGAACAACAAATAGTGATTAGGGTTAGGGTTTGAAATTATACCTCTTCAAGAACACACAAAAGCAACAAGATCCACCATTTTCTTCCTCCAAAAATGATGTTTTTCTTGAAGATTTAAGCTAGATTAGTGAAAGGAAATGATGGGTTAAGTTTTATTTATGAATTTTTGGATTTATTTTGGGATTTTTGGAGAATTATTGAGCTTGGAGATGAAGGAAATGAGCTTGGAGATGAAGGAGGGCAGACTTAGGGGGCTCGGCCAAATGAGTAGGGGAGAGTTTTTGTTAGTTATGTATATGCCCTAAAGGCCATTGTTGTACATATGATGTATATTATAATGGATGCTTTGATATATATAGAGAGGACTTTCTTGCTCGTCATGATAGTATGCTATTTGGTTTCACTTTATCTTAACATATTGACTTATATTAGTTTACTCTCACATGTTGATAAAGCCCTTAGGATCTGTACTCGACTACTGGGACTATGATGAGATCATACTAGTGGGGCCACGGTAGTCAATGAGTACATCCTATAACTATTCCTAGTCGAGGGTGTATCAAGACAGGGCATCGATACACCAGAGTAGACTAGCATATACGCATTGTTCATATCATAATATTGCAATTCATACGCCCCACTTTTATGCATTTTATAAGTAAACAGGTACTTTTGACGCTCTTTTATTGCATGTTACAGGATACAGGCTCTTTGAGCAAATACAGTGAAAAAGACGAAAGATGATACAGAAAAGGGACTTTTGACCAACAGGCAGACGGATCTTACTCAAGCCGAGATGAAGAACAGTGCAAGGTCCAAAAAGACGAAAGTGAAAACGGTCAAAAGATCCTTACAAGATTTCACTGAGGATCTGGAGAAGACTAAGAAGCCCAACAGAGAAAAGAAGTATAAAAATAGGAAGCCAAAGAAATTCTGAGCCAAACCCAGAAAAATGGTGAGCCAAGCCCACCAAAGGGCCGCGGAACCGCGGCCCAAGCTCTCCATTGCCGCGGTTCCGCGGCCGTATAGTGTCCTTGTCGACACCGACTTCTTGTGTCGGTGCGACGGTGCGGGTGTTGGGATTTTTAGGGGGCAAATCTGTAATTTCACTTCTGCGAGAGTCTGTAACCCTAGCTTCACTGGTTGCTTATAAATTGTACTCAAAATCTGTAAAATGTCAGGCCTCTTTTCAATCAATAAAAATCAGATTTGTTGGTAGATCTAGAGCATTACTTTCTTGTAAGTTTTAATTCTTTTTATTCCTGCCTTAGTTCTAATTTTATTACTTGCCCTAGTTAACTAGTTTAGCTATTTTTAATCTGCAGTAAGTTATAACACAAGATCTGAACAAACACTTTAAAAATTAAACAACAAAATGTCGTTTTTAGGTAATTCCCTAATGAGCGAGTAAAATCCTCGCTCGTTAGGGTTACGAATAAGGGAGGGAGTGAGAGATGGATATCTCTCACCTCCTTCAATGCCAACATATTTTCAAAACAAGAACTTCATGCACTCATGTATGATCCGCCTCCTACGGCACCCTACCTACGAGGTAACGGTGAACCGTAGTATAAAAGGCCGGACATACATGACGTCCATGAAAATTGCAGCAATTAATAGGAAAGGACGGACAAGGATCTAGAGGAAGAAACTTCGTTTCTTCCCGATCATCCTAATCCCCTTTGCTAATAATTGTCGTGATTTTCTAAAAAGTTTCAATAAAACGGCATTGAAAGAGGTGACAAAATTGATCTCATCAACCCTACCTTAGACCTAACCCTAACGAGTTCTTTCATATCATATAAATTAGTTTTTAAATCAATCGACAAAAACCAAACAACCAACGGAATCAACTCGTGAAAACACAAAAACAGAAATTTACACATCTCTGCGGATCGACCCGTATTCACCGGCTAGCTGCAAAGCGACGCCGTTTCTGATTACGGTAAACTTAAATTTTTGGACAAATCAAATGGCGCCGTTGCCGGGGATGGCGTAATTTTTTTGTTTTGTATGATTTCGGGTTGATATAAATTTTGAAAAATCATAAAAATCAGAAAATACAAAATACAAAAACATTTTAGCGATTTTTATCTGTTTGAAGGGTTCTATGTTTTGAATCTTGCAGGAACAGCAAAGGATTGTGAATCTGGAATTTTACAGAGAGCAAAACAGAAAAGGGAACATCAGAACAGAGTAGAATTGGTGAACAGGAGCTGCATAAAATTTTCCACAGTCCGATCCCACTGCTTGGCCGCGTTTCCGCCGCATATAGGGCATCAGGACCGCGGAACCGCCGCATGTCTGCCACGTCAGCACATAAAAATTACATGGTTTGATCTCTCATTCTCCCCTCTGCAACCTCCCATATATCTCTCTGTAAAACCTTTCTGCAGGAATTCTTTGCGCTAAAAACTCTTTCTCCCCTTCTAAATAACAGATTTTCTGCAGGTTTCATTGCGCCGCGCTAAAAATTGATTGCAAGTGAATTTTACTGTTTTGCATAATTTAATCGGACTTTAAGGGGCTAATTGACCAAACTCAGATTGGGTGGGGATTTCATCACCCTTCCCAGGACCCCAGAAAACACCTAAAGCATGTGCATTGACCACAGTTAATTAAAAAAGACTAGACTCAGACCTAAAGACATCGAGCTCAATAGGAAAAGGACTAGTATAGGCATCAGCCGTTTATCCTAACTGACATTGCGGTGTCTAGGCTAGTGGTTATTAATTAGGCCCACTGTAGTAGTGGTTCCTTCCCACTTACCTGGCCGTACTTGTCCGTGAAGAGGCGGTTTGAGATCCTATTTCTAACCCTAGTTAGAAGCTGTCTAGCAGACCTAGGCGACCCTAGATCTAGGCCTGATTGTGCATGTGTGGTTGATACATTTGTGTCACGAGTCCCTTTCCAAAAACCTTTTTGCAAAACTCTCACATAAAAAAAGGAAAAATCTTTTCAAAACTTGCAACTTGCCGCTAAGAAAACTTGAAACTCACTTCCAGCACTTTCCCTCACTGACGTTATCTTACCTCCACATTCTGTCTTTTTCTTTTTTCTGACTGCACTACCCTTTAGTGTATGTCATTTTGGACTAGGGATACTGACGCCCGATTAGTCCGTGTTTCGTTGGTACCGACCGACGAATCTTTCGACACTAAAGTCGACACTCCGTCCACTTTCTTACCCTCAACTTCAAATTCTTTCACCGAAAACATGTCGGGATTCAACCCCAACAATACATTACCGACAGGAAGGATTCCACCTCCGTCAGGTGCGAATAACCCGAACCAGCCGCCTGTTGAAGCGCCCGCACGAGTTGCGCTCCAGGATCTCTTTTACCCCATCCGCACTTCTTTACCAACTTGTCTTTCACCCCCACCGGCAAATGGGGACAATTTTGAGATAAAACCACATTTCATCAATATGCTGCCAAAATTTCATGGTTTGGAATCTGAAGATGCATATATCTTTATTAATAAATTCCAAAATGTGTGCCCTATGATGAAAACAACCCAATTAAGTGATGATGCGATAAGGCTAAGGGTCATTCCTTTCACCTTATGTGACCTAGCCGAGAAGTGGCTATATAGCACCGCATCACATTCTATAAGAAATTGGGACGAGTTTGTGAAGGCTTTTTTGAAAAAATTCTATCCTCATCACAAAACTGCCAGAATCCGCAATGAAATAATTCAATTCTCACAACTTCCTTCCGAACCATTTTGGAAGTGCTTCGAGAGATTTAAGGACCTACTAGTTCAATGCCCTCATCATGGGATCGAAAGTTGGCAACTTTGCCAAACATTATACGAGGGATTGAACTCGGCAACGAAGCAGTTGCTAGAAACCATCTGTCAAGGTCATTTTCTCTCTAAGTCTAGTGATGAAGCGTGGCAGTTTCTTGAGGATCTTAGTGAGCAAACAATACAGTGGGAGAGTACCAAGACCACATCATCTTCTAGTGGTCAATCTAGGGCAGGCATACATCAAGTAGAGATGTCGATTGCCATGAAGGCCGAGATGGCCGCTCTTACGAAAAAGCTAGAAGCGATTGAGACCAAAATCTCATCGCCTTCTCCTGCCCCTGCTATGCCCCTACGAACTGTCTGTGCTTGTTGTGCGGATCCATCACACCTAACCGAAGAGTGTCCTTATAATGCATCCACTTAAGGACAGGATCAAGTCAATGCTGCATTTCAGCAATGACAAAGAAACGATCCGTACTCTTCGACATATAATCTGAGGTGGAGGAGTCACCCAAATTTTGCTTGGAACCAAAATCAACAATTCCAAGGAAATAACAATTTTCAAAGACCTCCTCCTCCACAACAACAACAAGCACCTTCACAAACTCAGTTTCAACCGCAACAATTTCAACAACAACCTTACCCTAATCAGATGAACAATTTTGTGCCTAACAATGCTTACCAGCCAAATAATTATGTTCAACCTAATAATGATAAAGTTAGCTCGCTCGAAAGAAGTCTAGATGCGTTCCTTAAGCAATCTACATAGTCTACAGCAAGACTTGAGACTTCTATTCAATCTTTAGTGCAAAATAGTGCCTCACACGATCAAAGTATCAAATCTATTGAGGCACAAATTGCACGACTCAATGCAGCTTTGAGAGAGCACGAAAAGGGAAAACTCCCGTCTCAACCACTGCCCAACCCCGGTCACGCACATGCTGCATATCAACAGCAGAATCATAACGTAAATGCTGTGACCACGTTGAGATCGGGAAAAGTGTTGCATAACAATGTGGGCATGAACAATGACACCCCTGCCGGTGGCCCTTCTTCATCTTCTTCACCATCTTCTTCTTCCTTAGAGCCTATTCTTCACCCTTCACATGGCTCCACCTCTTCTAACTCGAACGGACCCATTTCTCACAACACGAGCACATCTACACGGGGTGCCGTCCGAACTCGACAATCTGATCCACAAAAATTGGACCCAACCACCTTTCAAAGTGTTCCTTTTCCTAATAGGTTGAGATCCAATAAACCAACTCCACAGATGGAGAAGATCGTTGAGTTGTTCAAACAGGTTAGCATAAATATCCCTCTTTTGGATGCAATCCAACAAGTTCCTTCATATGCAAAAATTTTAAAGGACTTATGCACCAAAAAGAGGAAGTCGCAAGTGCCAAAGAAAGTTTTTGTGGCTAGTGCTATTAGTGATGCTCTTGTAAATTCCCTTCCCCCAAAACAAAAGGACCCCGGGTGTCCTACCATTTCGATAACAATTGGGGACAAGAACATCAATAGAGCACTATTAGATCTTGGCGCGAGTGTCAATTTGCTACCCTATTCTGTGTACGAGCAATTGGGCGTCGGAGAGCTTAAGCCCACTCACTGTACTCTCCAAATGGCCGACCGGTCAATAACCCATCCTAGGGGAGAGCTGGAGGATGTGTTAATTAGAGTAAGGGATTTCATTTTCCCCGTTGACTTTATAGTGATGGATACACAACCTGTTGCTATCCCCCGGAACCAAATTCCGGTAATACTTGGTCGACCATTTCTGGCTACTTCCAACGCAGTGATCAATTGTCGTAACGGTTCAATGAACCTATCTTTCGGCAATATGAAAATTGAGCTCAATATTTTCAAGTTGGGAAGTCAGCCGGCTGAGCCTAATGCTAGCGTACTCGATGTTTGCTCGATCAATGAGATCGCGGAGGAGGACTGTGAATTCGAGAATTTTTTGTTCGATCACAGCAATGTTAATGCCACTAGTGCGTTCCTCCTAGAATCCGACGCAGCTTTCACAGCGGATAATGATTTTGAGTGCTTTACCTTCGTTGATGACTTTGAAGACTCATCACCTGAATTGGAGTCTTTTGCTTTTTCGGATGAGTTAGTTGAACCATCCGACACTGTTGCGTACACTCGGTTCGAACCTTTGATGGAATCATTCGAGTTTGAAACAACTACCCCATTGTTACCATCTATTGTTTCACCTCCTAAACTCGAATTAAAGCTTTTGCCGACACACCTAAAATATGCTTATCTAGGTGATAATGAGACCTTACCTGTCATTATATCAGCCTCTCTAGCTCTTCAGCAAGAGAAGGCTCTTTTGATGGTCTTACATAATAATCGGCAAGCTTTCGGCTGGTCTATGGCGGACATTAAGGGGATTAGTCCCCTCATAGTCGAACATCATATACACTTAATGGATGATGCCAAGCCAGCACGGGATCCACAAAGGCGCCTCAACCCCATCATGAAAGAGGCTGTTAAGAAGGAAATTGTCAAGTGTCTGGATAGCGGTATCATTTACCCTATCTCGGATAGCCAATGGGTTAGCCCAATCCACGTCGTGCCAAAGAAATCGGGCATTACGGTCATTACCAATGAGGCAAATGAGTTGATTCCCACTCGCACCCAAACTGGGTGGCGAGTCTGCATAGACTATAGGAAACTCAATGCCGCAACAAGGAAAGACCACTTTCCTTTACCTTTCATTGACCAAATGCTCGAGCGATTGGCAGGGCACGAGTTCTATTGCTTTCTCGATGGCTATTCCGGTTACAACCAAGTCCCCATCGCCAAAGAGGACCAAGACAAGACAACATTCACTTGTCCCTTTGGCATGTTTGCTTATCGTCGCATGCCCTTTGGGTTATGCAATGCACCCGCGACATTTTAGCGGTGTATGATGGGGATCTTTTCAGACATGGTTGAAAAGTTCTTGGAGATCTTTATGGATGATTTCTCCATCTTTGGCGACTCCTTCGACAAGTGTTTACGCCATCTTGACGCTGTTCTTACCCGCTGCAGGGATAGAACCTCACATTGAATTGGGAGAAGGGCCATTTCATGGTGCGAGAGGGCATTGTCTTAGGACATGTCATCCCGCAACACGGCATCGAGGTAGATAGAGCAAAAATCGAAGTGATTTCTAACCTCCCTCCCCTAAAATGCGTCAAAGATATTAGAGCCTTCCTTGGCCACGCCGGTTTCTACAGACGGTTCATCAAGGACTTTAGTAAGATTGCTAGACCCTTGACTCTATTACTGGCCAAGGACACAAATTTTGCTTTTGACTCCACTTGCATTGAAGCATTCGAGTCTTTGAAGCAGTCCCTCATCACTGCGCCCATCCTCTCATCTCCCGACTGGACGCACCCTTTTGAAATCATGTGCGACGCATCAGACTTTGCTATTGGCGCTGTTCTTGGACAGCACATTAATAAGATGCCACACGTGATTTATTATGCTAGCCGAACACTAAATGAGGCCCAACTCAACTACACAACAACAGAAAAAGAGTTTTTAGCTGTTGTGTTTGCACTCGAAAAATTTCGGCCTTATTTAATCGGCTCTCCAGTCGTTATATATACTGATCATTCAGCTCTTCGCCACCTTTTTGCGAAGAAAGATGCTAAATCAAGGCTAATACGTTGGATCCTTTTATTACAAGAGTTTGACATTGTCATTAAGGACAAAAAAGGATGTGAAAACGTAGTAGCTGATCACCTATCACGACTTCCTTCTTCGCCCACGCTCGATCTTCCAATCACTGATGTTTTTCCCGACGAGCAACTCTTGACCGTTTCTTGCGAACCATGGTTCGCCGATATTGTGAATTACTTAGCCACCGGCCTGATACCCAATGATTGGTCGAAACAGGATAAACTTCGATTTTTATCCCAAGTAAAGCATTTTTACTGGGATGAGCCCTATCTTTTTAAATATTGTTCCGACCAAATCATTCGTCGGTGTGTACCCGAAAGTGAGGTCAAGAGTGTGCTGTCTTTTTGCCACGATCAAGCATGTGGCGGGCATTTTGGCCAAAAGAAGACAGCCGAAAAAGTTTTGCAGTGTGGTTTCTATTAGCCACGACTCTTCAAGGATGCATTTGAATACTGCAAAACTTGCTCCCGGTGCCAACACTTGGGCCGGATTTCGCGGAGAAACGAAATGCCGCTCCAACCTATTTTGGTTGTGGACATTTTTGATGTTTGGGGTATAGATTTCATGGGACCATTTCCTAACTCTTTTGGAAATGTGTATATTCTGTTGGCGGTTGACTATGTTTCTAAGTGGGTCGAGGCTGTGCCCAGCTGAACGAACGATAAAAAAGTTGTCGTTCGGTTTCTTAAAGAACACATATTTTCTCGATTTGGGCACCCTCGGACGATAATAAGTGATAATGGTTCTCACTTCTGCAATAGGACTTTCGAGTCCTTAATGCGCAAATACTCTATCACCCACAAGTTGTCAACGCCATATCACCCTCAAACATGTGGGCAAGCCGAGATTTCAAATCGGCAAATAAAGCAAATCTTGGAGAAAACGGTTTCCAAAAACTTTATGGATTGGTCACTTAAACTGATCGATGCACTATGGGCTTTCCGTACTGCATATAAGACCGATCTTGGTATGTCTCCATACCGGCTTGTGTACGGGAAGGCTTGCCACCTCCCAGTGGAGATCGAGCATAAAGCATTTTGGGCTATCAAAGAGCTGAATCTATCTTTAGGAGATGCGAGCAGCAATCGAAAGCTGCAATTGAATGAGTTGGAGGAGCTGAGGGATGAGGCATATGATAATGCCATAACTGCTAAAAACCGAGCCAAGGTGTTCCATGATAAACACCTTTTGCGAAAAACTTTTGAACCTGGGCAACAGGTTCTACTTTATGACACTCGGTTACATTTTCATCCCGGCAAGCTCCGGTCCAGATGGAGAGGACCTTTTGTAGTCCGCACCGTTTATCCGCACGGTGCGGTTGATCTTGAGAACCCTGAAGACGGTACCTTATTTAAGGTGAATGGGCATCGACTGAAACCGTTCTTCACAGCGGACCCTACGGAGGAGCTCCTGTTTTTGCAGGAGCCGATTTACACTGATTGATCTTCCTCCACTTTACCTCCAAATTTCTTTTCCCAAAACAGTATTTCGAATATGTTTGGAGGTGTGTATATTGTTTGTATATATATATAAAAAAATTTAAAAAAAATTTTGGACCTAATTGCAAATTTGCAGATTAAGAGCTGATTTTACAAATAAAACCCTCGTTTTAGAGGGTGTTTTAAGCAAATAACCCTCCCATCCTCTATTTAAAGGAACCGAGCCCACTGTTTTCTTAACCCTAAATTTTTCCTCTCTAAAAAACCCTAGCCGCCATCACCAACCTGTTGCAGAAGAATCTCGCCGTGCCGCCGCCATACCGCCGCGGATCTGCCGCCTCCGCCTCCTCCTGCCGCGCAACCGCTACTGTCTGCAGTCTTCACCCCCTGAAATTTTCAGGGGAGGTAGCTCTGTTAATTCCCTCTCTGTTACTGCATATATTTTTACTGGAAACATCTAAATGGCACACAAAATGCAGTTTGAACGGGATTTTTCCCCTGTTTTCGCACACGAGGTATACGGTAGATATTTCGCACATGAAATCGTACAAAGGGGCTGGAATTTCCTGCTCTATAATCACGCATCTGCTTTTGCCCTACCTAACCTAGTTGCCTTATTTTACGAATCCATGGAAGATAATAGCCTTGACAACTTAGGTTACATTAAACTAAATTGGGAAAATCGTGAAATTCACATCGATAGGGACTTGATACACGAGGTTACACTCATACCACGTGTACCTGCACATGAACACCCATTGCGCTTTGAAGATTATATGCCCTTAATGGTTAATGATTGTGCACGAGAACCGCGTAAGGGCATCCAAGCACGGACCCTTTTCGCGAACGTTTTAACTGTGTGCCGGTGGGCACAAAACAATGTCTTTGGTAGTTCCCACAACACGACCTTTTTCACCCCTTCTTTACATGTCGTACACACACTGATGATGAAGAATCCTAGATTCGACATGTGCACGGTTTTGCTCCAATCCATAGGTACGGGGAAACGAGGTTCCGTATACCCATGTCCCATGCTTGTTACACAAATCTGCCGATATTTCCTCCCCGTCGAGGAATTTGACGCATACATGATAGACGGTGTCCCGGTTCGACCACTTGTAGAGGGCGTCTCGTCGTCCTACTCTAGACTCACGGATATTTGGACACGAACGGAACCGGTAGAAAATGTACCTGCACACACCCCTAGCTCGAGCTCGACTTCGAGCGGGGAAGAACTAACTCCCCAGGAGCATGCGCGATTAGTGAGGAGAACAGTGAGGAGAATCGATTCTTTGAGAGATGAGTTTCGGGCAACTGCACGGGATCACGACCGTCGGTTGACGGAAATTGAGAGAGGAATCCAAACACTTTTGGCTAGAGGGGAACGATCACGTTCACGCTCACGAACGTGACGTGGGGCCAGGCAGTGAGGGCACTGCTTTGCTCAAGTTTGGGGGAGAGGGTAATGTATATAGTTATCTTTTGCATTGCATATTGTATATATTTTTCTTTTCCTTTTGCATATTTAATTTCTGCATTGTACCTTCATATATAAAAAAAATCATAAAAATTTGAAAATTTGAATAATAAAAAAAAATTTAGAAAACTGAAAAACCAATAAAAATTGAAAAAATTCAAAAATTATAAAAATTATTGTATTCAATTTTGGTTAATTGACTTGAGTTTGATAAAAAGGTTAACTGGCTAGCAAAACTAGATCTTAGACTTAGCAAATTAAAAACCGTAAAAATAACATTCCTTAGAGTATAACGGTAGAGAATATATGTCTTTGTAGATTATTTAGGAATAGGCAAATTTTGGGTTCACTTCTTGGGCTAAGCCAAAATGAGGGAAGAGTATTAATATTCTTATTAGAGTATAAGTTCGAAAAATAGTTCCTATCTTAAGTTTAGATTCTGAAAATGTATACCCTACAAAATGCACAATCACGCACCTTGAAACTTGGATTAGTAGAAGAGACCTTGAAATGCTCTTGTCTAAAGTCCTTACTACAATGAAAAAAAAAGTGAATAAAAAAAATGGACACTGGTTTTTGTGATTACTTAGGGTTAGAAAATTATTTAGCGAGGGTGTTTCATCACCTAGTGCCTTAGACCAACTGGTCTAGGAGTCACTGCTAAAAAGCCTTGGGTGTTGCAAAACTAGGAACTACGCTTTAAAGTGCTAACGCATCTTGTAATCGGCTGTTGGTACCTCAAGAAGTATTAACAGTCGCATGAAGGATGTGTAAGCGAAATTCACAAAGTGCTTTGGACAATGGACGAGAGTACGATTGCTTGATTTGAATTTCTAAGTGTAGGGGTGACAATTACACACACGTGGGGATATGTGATTAGAGTTTAGATAAGAGAAAGGAATGAAGAATAAAACATGTATCTTTAATAGAGTTGATAGAAATTCCTAAGTGGAGATGAAACTCTAGAAGAAAAACTTAAGAAATGCTGAATTCTAAGTAATTTTATAGAACATGTACAATCTTAAGTTACATAATAAGGAAGTGTGAAGAATATGGGTGAATAATTTGCGGGGCAACGATAATAGAATTCCTTGTCAGAAAACCTAATTGGAAAGCAAAGTCGAAAAACCAAGTTGATAGGATTTTGTGGGTATAATCCGCTGAAAACCCTCAGGAGACAACACTCCTCCTATTAGGGACACCTAGAGGTTTAACGGCTTGTTGCACGTGCTCAGTGCAATCGCGTTTCCCTGCGAAAGTGCGGCTAGGTTAGAATAAATTAATAAGTTTGCTCGAGGACGAGCAAAAGATAAGTTTGGGGGTATTTGTTCATATCATAATATTGCAATTCATACGCCCCACTTTTATGCATTTTATAAGTAAACAGATACTTTTGACGCTCTTTTGTTGCATGTTACAGGATACAGGCTCTTGGACCAAATACAGTGAAAAAGACGAAAGATGATACAGAAAAGGGACTTTTGACCAACAAGCAGACGGATCTTACTCAAGCCGAGATGAAGAACAGTGCAAGGTCCAAAAAGACGAAAGTGAAAACGGTCAAAAGATCCTTACAAGATTTCACCGAGGATCTAGAGAAGACTAAGAAGCCCAACAGAGAAAAGAAGTATAAAAATAAGAAGCCCAAGAAATTCTGAGCCAAACCCAGAAAAATGGTGAGCCAAGCCCACCAAAAAGCCGCGGAACCGCGGCCCAAGCTCTCCATTGCCGCGGTTCCGCGGCCGTATAGTGTCCTTGTCGACACCGACTTCTTGTGTCGGTGCGACGGTGCGGGTGTTCGGATTTTTAGGGGGCAAATCTGTAATTTCACTTCTGCGAGAGTCTGTAACCTTAGCTTCACTGGTTGCTTATTAATTGTACTCAAAATCTGTAAAATGTCAGGCCTCTTTTCAATCAATAAAAATCAGATTTGTTGGGAGATCTAGAGCATCACTTTCTTGTAAGTTTTAATTCTTTTTATTCCTGCCTTAGTTCTAATTTTATTACTTGCCCTAGTTAACTAGTTTAGCTATTTTTAATCTGCAGTAAGTTATAACACAAGATCTGAACAAACACTTTAAAACTTAAACAACAAAATGTCGTTTTTAGATAATTCCCTAATGAGCGAGTAAAATCCTCGCTCGTTAGGGTTACGAATAAGGGATGGAGTGAGAGATGGATATCTCTCACCTCCTTCAATGCCAACATATTTTCAAAACAAGAACTTCATGCACTCATGTATGATCCGCCCCCTACGGCACCCTACCTACGAGGTAACGGTGAACCGTAGTATAAAAGGCCGGACATACATGACGTCTATGAAGATTGCAGCAATTAATAGAAAAGGACGGACAAGGATCTAGAGGAAGAAACTTCGTTTCTTCCCGATCATCCTAATCCCCTTTGCTAATAATTGTCGTGATTTTCTAAAAAGCTTTAATCAAACGGCATTGAAAGAGGTGACAAAATTGATCTCATCAAGCCTATCTTAGACCTAACCCTAACGAGTTCTTTCATATCATATAAATTAGTTTTTAAATCAATCGACAAAAACCAAACAACCAACGGAATCAACTCATGAAAACACAAAAATAGAAATTTACACATGTAACATTTCAAAATAATAAAAAATTATTTTTGGGAATTTTTATAATTTAATATTATTTTATTGATTATTTAATATTAAATTTATAATTAAATATCGATAAATGGGAAAAATTTTGAAAAAAATATGGAAAATTAAAAAATTATGTATTCTATGGAAATTAGTCATTTTTAAGTTTTTATGAGCAATTATATACTAATTTAGTGCTAATCGCGATTAAAAATCGCTAATCGGATTTTTTGGCTTTTTGTGCAAAACTTGCACATATCATTTTTGGACTTGTGTTACATTTTTCTTGCCATGGTTTTTATTTTGGGATCACTATTTGAGTGAGAGGGAATTAAAGAAAAGAAAAAGGGAAAGAGAAAGGAATAAGAAATAGGTATGGTGAGAGAGAGAGGGTAGGTGAGAGTGTTGACTTGGCCATTCCCTCTTGTTTTCTCCTCTCATTTCTCCCCCCTCTTCCATGAGCTGGTGCTGCTCCTGCTGCCCTCCTCTTCCTCCACCTTCAAACCCCCATTTCTCCATTAAATTCACCCCAAAACCCCATATCGCTTTCACGAAAATTGTACACAAGCTCACAAGCATGCCTTTGGACAAAGAAATTAGTCATTTTGGCGCTGTTGAGAATTCATGAGGGTATTATGAGGTAATTTCTTCACAATTAGAGTGTTATTGCTTGTGCTTAAGCTTCAATTCAAGTTTCATATCGATATCGTGTAATTTGGTGTATTTTGGACCAACTTAGAGAGGGTTAGGGTAAAGTTGAGATGTGGCTTTGTAATTGGACTTAAATGGTGACCTTAGACCCTATATTGACTAAAACCGTGACCTAGCACAACCTGAAACACAAAAAAAATACGGAATTATGGGACTTTCATGTCGGTTTGTGTGATCTGTGAAGGTGTTCTGGAATCTGGAGCAACCCGGGGGCACCAAAAATAAAATTGAGCTGACAGTGAGTCGTGCAGGCACCTAGGAAACTACCACCAAGACCCGAGCCCCTAACTCAAACCTACGGCCGCAAATTTAATCATTCTGGCCGCAATTTACAGCCAGAGTAGAAGTGAATCGGTCAATTTTTGTTCCAGGGCTCATTTTGCACTAAATTAGACCCCCCCTATATGCAGTTTTGGCTAATTGTCATCTGGGGAAAATCTGGGAGCATTTTGGTGTGTTTTAGGCAGTGTTTTCCGTATTTTTAAATGCACTTTCTTGATATTTGGATTTGTATTTGGTTGTCGGGTGTTCGTACATCGACAACATGGGTTGTTTGTTGGATTTGCATGTTTGGGCCATAGGTTCAAACCTATGAGCACACTGTGCGCTGTATCGGTTTTCTGCCTTGATTTTCATACGCATTGCTATGGTTGATCATTGTAGGTAGCTTCACTTGGATTCCGAGATGATGCAGAAGATGATGGAGACATCGACATCGACATCGACACACTGAGTGCAGGTGAGTAGATTTATATCTACGGGGAGAAGTCGGGTGGATGGCGTATAGCACCCCCGCAGTTCGTGGTGATGTATACGGACACGTATACACACACATATATATTGTTTATTTATTGTTTGAGATTATTGATGATAGAGATGGATCCTAGGTGTGATCGGATAGGTTAGTGTTGCGAAACCCTAGAGTAGTGGTTGCATCACACATACACACACACCCATACTAGCATACATTCTTTTTTCATATGTGCGTACATGGGATTATATATTGATGTGTATATTTACACATGGATATGGGACTATGTGTTTATATACTGGATTTGAGGATAGTTTTTGGGATTTGAGATGAGTTGATGAGATTGGGCTTGAGGCCAGGAGATCGGTGATGTGATTTGGTTCGTATTGAGATACGACACGATGTTTTAGCGGGTCTTTTGACGTAGTGATTCTTACACCTGCATGCATACATAGATGGTATCAATATTGTACTAGACGTAGGACATTATTCCGGATCATGATATTTGATAAAGAAGATACTAGATGAATAGTGTGATTGATGTGACTTTGACCCGTACCCAGATTTGGGATGCCGTACGACGGATTTACGTACGAGCTATATATTGATGATCGATCCGCACTCTTGACTTGGGATGTCTGATTATAGATATGGTATCAGATATGATATTATTGAGGCGGGATCACCGACTAATATATATACAGGTATGTATATGTATCTTCTCAGATGTTAGGCAGTTTCCTTACCTGTAGTCCAGCTTGTTAGCTTAGCCCTTTAGTTTAGTTTAGTTGTTAGATTAGATTCGATTCTTACCTATTTCAAAGCTTACGAATCATGCGTATTTTAAAAGACAGGTTAAGGGATTCTACGGATATTTCAAAAACGTATCTTTTCTTAAAAACACCGTAGCCCCTATTTTCAAAACCCCATGATTCGTGTTATTTCAAAATGCACCATTTGTAGGACTTAAATTAGATTAGTGCAGATTAGTTATAGTTGCGTCTATTATTCAGCTCCCGCTCATTTTTACTGTTCGCTCCGTATCGCATACTTATATTATAATTTCTTATTGCATTACTAATATCATGCTGTTAGGACACCAGCACCATTACCGATGACGCGTATGTACCACGTACACTTACTTGCCGGCTCACACACATCTTCATCGGTAATTGCCATGTCACGAACACTTTAGAAAGTACTATTTCATTTGACATAGGTTGTTAGCTAATAGTTTAGACATGATATTAGTGTACTTGCCTTATATGCTAGTGAGACATTGTAGTTATTGCCTACTACTTCATGCATGTTATTATTCACTGTTGTGTCGCATTCATGGATTCTCATGCCTATATTCACTGTTTACATGCTATTGATGACTTGGATTCGGATTTCATGAGATTTCTTGGATTTGGAGGAAAACCGCAAAAATATAAATAAACCTTTTCTCTCTTTCTAAAATAAAAAGAGCCGTTTTCCCATGATGTATGAGTCGTCCACCATGAGTTTGCTGATGGATTTCGAGACCCGATTCGAGGAGTGGAGGAACCGTTTCAGGTACATGGTGCGCCCGGTGCGGTACCCCGGGGCAAGAGGAATGTCTTGTTGACGTTGAGCCCGGCAGGGGAGCACTACCGACCGGTGATATTACCCAACGCGTCGGATATCCGGAGGATACCGTCGTGGTCTTGAGATGGATGGTAGGGGCCGATCTGGATTGACGGCACCCTAGATATTGATTTTTGAGATATTGAGGTACAGAGATTGTGATACAGAGATATCGAGATATTTGGACACTTGTTTTGTGTCGATGCTGGGCACTGTTTTATGCTGATTTCATTTATGGTACCTCACTTTTAAAATACAGAAATCTCACTGATTTATGAAAGCAGTTTTCTTCAGTACATGCATTCTGTTCCGTGCATTCATACCTCATTCTTATGATATATTGCTACCTGAGGTACTGACACAGGCACATGAGATTTCACTCGGGTTATGTATTTACCCCAGCCTTGCTATAGGCTGCATGTTAAGTAATTGAGGATATTTTATGATCATTGGCCTAGGTTGCGTTATTTATGCGATTTCTTTTCGTAGATGTTTTTCTATTCACGAGTTGGCAACTCATCCCCGTTGTGCCCCAGTTTCTTGCAGGTTTCGCCGTACAGGTTTCATTACGGCTCTTCTGGCACTATTTCCATTTCCGGGTGACTTGCTAGTAGGTGGGTTTACTTGTATCGTACCCCACTATATATCTTGTATATCATTATTCTGTTGTATCTAGAAGTTCCATCAACCAAACATGTATTTATTTTAGAGATAGAGACCAGTGTTGTTTATTATATCGACCTTAGAGTCGCGTTTTGTATATTACGGATTTCATGCTATTTTGAGTTTCCTTTTCTGTGGTGATCCTCGCCTTTCGGCGTTGTATATTTTATTGCTTGCGTGGTTGTGACCGTCGATTGACGAAGAGCTAGCTCCCGCTTGGGGATGTCTTTATTATATATATATATGCTTTATCAGGTTTTGTACCCGTTTGGGGTCAGTTTTACAAGGAAACTCTGCCGAAATTTTTGGAAAAGACTTATGATTTTAAAATGCATACTTCGGCATATGTTGCAAACTGGTTGATTTAAAATGGTTTTCCTACTCTCTTTTACTCTTCTTGGTTTGGATTTCTGGGTTTTCGGCTTACTTGGAATACATACGCCTTGAGACGTTCGTAGTTTATGTGCCGGTCCTGTTCCGTACTTTCGGGTCGTGACAAAGTTGGTATCAGAGCGTTAGGTTTTACCTTCGGAGCGTAGGATGACCCTTGGTTGATGGAATAGGTGACTAAAGTAGAGTGACGTACCGTGGGTATGTTCCGCGGCATATTTACGACTCGCCACTCCACTTAAGGAGCCTTAGGATGTACATTTCTTTGCTCAGTATCATATTCATTCCTGATCTAGCTACATCGGTACCAGTTATGGTTTTGCCGCCACGATTACGAGCAAGGAGAGCTACAGCTAGAGTTGCGGTCAGCATGAGCTCGTTACAAAACGAGTACTGACCATGGCGTGATACGGGCGACACACGATTGTAGAGATGTGTCTTTTGGATTGTGTTTTTGCACCACGAGCGTTGGATGGATCGCTGTATGAGACTTCTCGGACGTGCAGATTAGCACCAGAGGATTGAGCCACTGACAGAGGCCAGCCAGACTTTGATGACCGTTGATGTGTGGCTTATTCATGATGATTGAGACACGGTTCAGCATGCAGACGAGTGAGCCAGTTATTGCTGCGAACGACGAGATATCGCCCTAGATGTTGGAGCTATTGCAGTACAAGTTGTACTAAGAGATGATAGAAGGTCGCTAGTCATCGAGGATGAATGATTAGGACATGTGGATCGTTCGCCTACCCCGATGCGAGGTCATCAGATAGATTGATTCCAGCTAGAGACGACTTCACCCGGAGGCGTTGGGAGTCGACAGAGACGATCGAATGTCAGAAACCTATTATTCCAAGTTTAAAGTAGTCGGAAAGACATGCAGGCAATTCTATGGTCCCTCTAGAAGAATGAAACCCTAACTCGACTTAATGACCGTGTGAAAGCCTTTGAACCTTCAGGTTTGCGGCAGTTCTACGGCGCCATTAGTGAGGCTTGGGTTTGCCCTTCTACGGCTGGACCACCGATACTGTGGTATGTACTCAATACTATTAAACTGTGCCCAAGATGTTGGGCTCTTGGGGGATTATAAGGTTTTGACGACTCGATTGGATGGCTCGACTTAATTCGGATGCTAGGTGGTGAGATGCATTTCTTGGAAGACTTCCGATACGAGGATAGCCGTTGGAGCTCAGTCCATGCAGCCACGACGAGACGAGTCCGAAGCGGTCGACCTTAGAGAAAGGTGGAGTAAGCGGTTCGTACGAGATCTTGATAAGATGACGTTCTACTCCGCCGACATCAGAGATGCGATATGCATGCCGAGGCATTGTACTTAGATATACCTTCCAGAAGGAGTCGCGGTGAGTATGCAGCTGTTCCGGAACAAGAAACAGATATAGTAAAGGACGATGACTTCCGGAAAGTTAGGCAGAGACGAGACTTGGAAGAGACCTTGAGCAGGATTCCTTCCAGGATACTGCTGCAATGATATTTGCACCCAGGATTAGATGTGTCATGTGCATTCAGAGAGCCAGAGGCCGACGCCAGTGACATGCTGCTTGACGAGTGGTCGCGATGATTGACCGAGAGATGACCAGAGAAGTGCCAGAACGGGATCATCCCCGTTAGCACACCTGACAGGGCCGATGAGCCGATGGACCGAGAGATTGGTAATTCACAGTGAAGGCCTTGACCCAGGGGTGGTCATTGTTACGCACACCAGCAGGCCAGAGTTCATGATCATCGACGAGACGTCCCACTAGTAACCGCGGCAGTTGGCCCGAGATTCTTGGAGGATGCGCTTGAGCGGTACTATTCCGCCATTATTGAATTCGATGTTTTGGGTGATTTATTCGCATGATTTGATTTTGATGATTGAGGATTTACGATCTTTGCACGGTGTTGCACTTGATATCGTTTTCATGCTTTGGTTTCACATGCTTGTGATTTTACGGTTTTAGACATTTGAGTTGATTTTGTGCGTATGTACGCACACGATTGGTTCCTGCACTCTGTATAGTTTATATATGCTTGCAGTGCAGTGATACGCCTTTTGTGCAAATTAGATGCACTGGACTTCGGTTTCGATTGTGATACTCGATATTTGTTTTGTGCACCTTGTGCACCTGATTGGAGTTTGCGCGTGTTCGACACTCGATATTGGATTTCATGATTTCATGCATGATGGATGCACCGGGTTGGGATTTTTAGCGCATGTTGGGCGCCTGCAATCAGATGCGATTTGGTGCACACCAGATACACTAAATCGGAATTTTCGTGCATGTCAGATGCACCTGATTTTGCGGTCAGGCACACACGATGCCTATGACCAAAGTTGTGTGCACAACCGTTGCACCTTGATGTTGTTTTGGTGCACATTCATGGATTTTGATCTTCGTGCGCACCGGACGCACATGGTTTTCATATGCACTTTTTGGGACCGATTTCTTATGAAGCAGTACATTTTCATGATATTGCGATTGGTTTTCGTACTGAGCAGGACTGATCGGATGACAGTGCCTGGATATATTTTGCATGCATTGATAGTTATCGAAGGGATTTCCAAAAGCGAGCTATAGTCTCAGTATTTACCTACGCGTCTGATAAGACACGAAACGTTTAAAACAAGGAAACCTTTCTAAATTGTTTTCAAAACGGCGGAACGTGCATATTAAACAAAAGGTATATACGTATATGGTTATTTTCTTATAAGAGACGTCCGCCACTGTGCAGTGTTATGCGCATTGCACAATGACTTTAAAAGATTTGGCATGCATTTCATTTAGAAACTTACATGTATAGATTTGATATTGACATGTATAGTTCTGATTTATATCATATTGATTTTGCTTTGGATTTGGCATTCGTGTCCTTACCTTAACTCCGATGATTGCGGGATGCTTGACGGAGTTTAGTTTTTGAGTTATCTGCTCATTACTCATGCGCATGCATTGCGCTATGATGCGTTTTATGTATTGATGATTTCGGAGCCCCGACGACCTGGACTTCTTATTGAAATGTTTTAGAAATTGGGGGTTTAAGTATAAATTCGGGGACCGAATTTCTTTAAGGGGGGAAGATTGTAACATTTCAAAATAATAAAATATTATTTTTGGGAATTTTTATAATTTAATATTATTTTATTGATTATTTTAATATTAAATTTATAATTAAATATCGATAAATGGGAAAAAATTTGAAAAAAATATGGAAAATTCAAAAATTATGTATTCTATGGAAATTAGTCATTTTTAAGTTTTTATGAGCAATTATATACTAATTTAGTGCTAATCGCGATTAAAAATCGCTAATCGGATTTTTTGGCTTTTTGTGCAAAACTTGCACATATCATTTTTGGACTTGTGTTACATTTTTCTTGCCATGGTTTTTATTTTGGGATCACTATTTGAGTGAGAGGGAATTAAAGAAAAGAAAAAGAGAAAGAGAAAGGAATAAGAAATAGGTATGGTGAGAGAGAGAGGGTAGGTGAGAGTGTTGACTTGGCCATTCCCTCTTGTTTTCTCCTCTCATTTCTCCCCCCTCTTCCATGAGCTGCTGCTGCTCCTGCTGCCCTCCTCTTCCTCCACCTTCAAACCCCCATTTCTCCATGAAATTCACCCCAAAACCCCTTATCACTTTCACGAAAATTGTACACAAGCTCACAAGCATGCCTTTGGACCAAGAAAGTAGTCATTTTGGCGCTGTTGAGGATTCATGAGGGTATTATGAGGTAATTTCTTCACAATTAGAGTGTTATTGCTTGTGCTTAAGCTTCAATTCAAGTTTCATATCGATATCGTGTAATTTGGTGTATTTTGGACCAACTTAGAGAGGGTTAGGGTAAAGTTGAGATGTTGCTTTATAATTGGACTTAAATGGTGACCTTAGACCCTATATTGACTAGAACCCTGACCTAGCACAACCTGAAACCCAAAAAAAATACGGAATTACGGGACTTTCATGTCGGTTTGTGTGATCTGTGAAGGTGTTCTGGAATCTGGAGCAACCCGGGGGCACCAAAAATAAAATTGCGCTGACGGTGAGTCGTGCAGGCACCTAGGAAGCTACCACCAAGACCCGAGCCCCTAACTCAAACCTACGGCCGTAAATTTAATCATTCTGGCCGCAATTTGTGGCCAGAGTAGAAGTGAATCGGTCAATTTTTGTTCCAGGGCTCATTTTGCACTAAATTAGACCCCCCTATATGCAGTTTTCGCTAATTGTCATCTGGGGAAAATCAGGGAGCATTTTGGTGTGTTTTAGGAAGTGTTTTCCTTATTTTTAAATGCACTTTCTTGATATTTGGATTTGTATTTGGTTGTCGGGTGTTCGTACATCGACAACAGGGTTTGTTTGTTGGATTTGCATGTTTGGGCCATAGGTTCAAACCTATGAGCACACTGTGCGCTGTATCGGTTTTCTGCCTTGATTTTCATACGCATTGCTATGGTTGATCATTGTAGGTACCTTCACGTGGATTCCGAGACGATGCAGAAGATGATGGAGACATCGACATCGACACTGACACACTGAGTGCAGGTGAGTAGATTTATATCTACGGGGAGAAGTCGGGTAGATGGCGTATAGCACCCCCGCAGTTCGTGGTGATGTATACGGACACGTATACACACACATATATATTGTTTATTTATTGTTTGAGATTATTGATGATAGAGATGGATCCTAGGTGTGATCGGATTGGTTAGTGTTGCGAAACCCTAGAGTAGTGGTTGCATCACAATACACACACACCCATACTAGCATACATTCTTTTTTCATATGTGCGTACATAGGATTATATATTGATGTGTATATTTACACATGGATATGGGACTATGTGTTTATATACTGGATTTGAGGATAGTTTTTGGGATTTGAGATGAGTCGATGAGATTGGGCTTGAGGCCAGGAGATCGGTGATGTGATTTAGTTCGTATTGAGATACGACACGATGTTTTAGCGGGTCTTTTGACGTAGTGATTCTTACACCTGCATGCATACATAGATGGTATCAATATTGTACTAGACGTAGGACATTATTCCGGATCATGATATTTGATAAAGAAGATACTAGATGAATAGTGTGATTGATGTGACTTTGACCCGTACCCAGATTTGGAATGCCGTACGACGGATTTACGTACGAGCTATATATTGATGATTGATCCACACTCTTGACTTGGGATGTCTGATTATAGGTATTGTATCAGATATGATATTATTGAGGCGGGATCACCGAGTAATATATATACAGGTATGTATATGTATCGACTCAGATGTTAGGCAGTTTCCTTACCTGTAGTCCAGCTTGTTAGCTTAGCCCTTTAGTTTAGTTTAGTTGTTAGATTAGATTCGATTCTTACCTATTTCAAAGCTTACGAATCATGCGTATTTTAAAAGACAGGTCAAGGGATTCTACGAATATTTCAAAAACGTATCTTATCTTAAAAACACCGTAGCCCCTATTTTCAAAACCCCATGATTCGTGTTATTTCAAAAGGCACCATTTGTAGGACTTAAATTAGATTAGTGCAGATTAGTTATAATTGCGTCTAGTATTCAGCTCCCACTCATTTTTACTGTTCGCTCCGCATCGCATACTTATATTATAATTTCTTATTGCATTACTAATATCATGCTGTTAGGACACCAGCACCATTACCGATGACGCGTATGTACCACGTACACTTACTTGCCGGCTCACACACATCTTCATCGGTAATTGCCATGTCACGAACACTTTAGAAAGTACTATTTCATTTGACATAGGTTGTTAGCTAATAGTTTAGACATGATATTAGTGTACTTGCCTTATATGCTAGTGAGACATTGTAGTTATTGCCTACTACTTCATGCATGTTATTATTCACTGTTGTGTCGCATTCATGGATTCTCATGCCTATATTCACTGTTTACATGCTATTGATGACTTGGATTCGGATTTCATGAGATTTCTTGGATTTGGAGGAAAACCGCAAAAATATAAATAAACCTTTTCTCTCTTTTTAAAATAAAAAGAGCCGTTTTCCCATGATGTTTGAGTCGTCCACCATGAGTTTGCCGATAGATTTCGAGACCCGATTCGAGGAGTGGAGGAACCGTTTCAGGTACATGGTGCGCCCGGTGCGGTACCCCGGGGCAAGAGGAATATGTTGTTGACGTTGAGCCCGGCAGGGGAGCACTACCGACCGGTGATATTACCCGACGCGTCGGATATCCGGAGGATACCGTCGTGGTCTTGAGATGGATGGTAGGGGCCGGTCTGGATTGACGGCACCCTAGATATTGATTTTTGAGATATTGAGGTACAGAGATTGTGATACAGAGATATCGAGATATTTGGACACTTGTTTTGTGTCGATGCTGGGCACTGTTTTATGCTGATTTCATTTATGGTACCTCACTTTTAAAATACAGAAATCTTACTGATTTATGAAAGCAGTTTTCGTCAGTACATGCATTCTGTTCCGTGCATTCATACCTCATTCATATGATATATTGCTACCTGAGGCACTGACACAGGCACATGAGATTTCACTCGGGTTATGTATTTACCCCAGCCTTGCTATAGGCTGCATGTTAAGTAATTGAGGATATTTTATGATCATTGGCCTAGGTTGCGTTATTTATGCGATTTCTTTTCGTAGATGTTTTTCTATTCACGAGTTGGCAACTCACCCCCGTTGTGCCCCAGTTTCTTGCAGGTTTCGCCATACAGGTTTCATTACGGCTCTTCTGGCACTATTTTCATTTCCGGGTGACTTGCTAGTAGGTGGGTTTACTTGTATCGTACCCCACTATATATCTTGTATATCATTATTCTGTTGTATCTAGAAGTTCCATCAACCAAACATGTATTTATTTTAGAGATAGAGACCAGTGTTGTTTATTCTATCGACCTTAGAGTCGCGTTTTGTATATTACGGATTTCATGCTGTTTTGAGTTTCCTTTTCTGCGGTGATCCTCGCCTTTCGGCGTTGTATATTTTATTGCTTGCGTGGTTGTGACCGTCGATTGACGAAGAGCTAGCTCCCGCTTGAAGATGCCTTTATTCTATATATATATGCTTTATCAGGTTTTGTACCCGTTTGGGGTCAGTTTTACAAGGAAACTCTGCCGAAATTTTTGGAAAAGAGTTTTGATTTTAAAATGCATACTTCGGCATATGTTGCAAACTGGTTAATTTAAAATGGTTTTCCTACTCTCTTTTACTCTTCTTGGTTTGGATTTCTGGGTTTTCGGCTTACTTGGAATACGTACGCCTTGAGACGTTCGTAGTTTAAGTGCCGGTCATGTTCCATACTTTCGGGTCGTGACAACACATCTCTGCGGATCGACCCGTATTCACCGGCTAGCTGCAAAGCGACGCCGTTTCTGATTACGGTAAACTTAAATTTTTGGGCAAATCACGCATCTTGACCCATATGATGGGCGATGGATGATCCCATATCCATCGGTGTTTGACATCAAGGATGGTATACAAGTGCTCAGTGGAGACTGGGTACACTGGACGGACTCGCCGAGAACTCCCAGATGGTATTATACCTCACGTCAGATGGCAGTTCTCTAGTGACACTGGTACAGGATAGTATGTAGACCCGAGATCGTCATAGAGTTTTGTGTGATTCCCACTGTGCTTTGATTTCCACCTTACCACGTCAAAGAGGGCATGCAAAACGGTGGCTTTTGGGTACAGTCCCGAATCACATGGAGGCAATGAGCGATAGGAGGGGATTCGTCTCTCCAGGTATAGGGAGTTGATATTGTGCTGTGTTCGATTGGCTATAACTGGAAGTCCCTGGCCAGGGCTAATATAGAGATTTACTGGTAAGTGTTACCAGTTGTTTCTCGACCTGTTATGAGCCTCACATCGACACGACTTATCGGTTACTGGGGTCTGACGTATACCACCCCTAGAACAGATATGCGACATATCAGACGAAAAGACCGGACTGTACGGGAGTGTTATTGATTGGATTCACAGGAAAATGTACGGGCTTGCTTGTTGATCTTCTGATCGCTCAATACCTGGGTGGCTATTACGTTTAGCTGACCGCTTGCAGCTTGTGGGTGTTTGATATGATCATCACCTGCTACCGGCGTATTGTCGATTCTTTAGAGTCCTACACAGAGATTTCTTAACTCGGGCAAAATGGAGTAGGAGCACATATGTGATATGTGCAGGACCGAGGATAACACGAAATGAGATACCGTATTCTATTCTCACGATATTTTGATATGAGCCGGATCATCGGATCAAGTGTTGATTCGATGAATCGGTACATGATATATAAGTCGGTTATATTCGATATAGCCGGATTGTCGGATCAATTGTTGATTCGATAATTTAATGTATAATTATATATATATGATATATTGCATTACATTATCTAATATTGGCTCGCTTTATTGATTCATTTTCTCACAGCGTAATACATTGATATATATGCGATATATGTTAATTGTATTATTTTCTTTTGTTACAAAATATATTATATATGTGATATATAATATTGTAACATGTTATAATTACTAATGCAACATGATTAATTGAGATTAAACATGGTTAGGGTTTGATTTGGGTTAGTTCTTTCATGAACCTTCTAGAAGGTTTCCTTTTGTTTCTTGCAAAGATATTATGATGGATATTTTGTGAGATATTTTCCTTACCCAAACCACACCCTTAACCCTAGTTAACTCTCTATATGGGTTAGCCTTGTCATCTTTGACCATGGTTGTATTTGTAATCATATAATCATTTTCATTATTCATCACAAAAGGATTAATTCTTCTTCTTCTTCCTTGAGCTTTGAAAAAGCTTTCTAGGTTTTCTTTATATGATGATTTAGTGTGAGAATTTGATAATAAAAGAGAGCATAAATCCTACTTCATCATCCTCGTCTAGTCTAGCCAATTAGATTAGGGTGTTCACCTCATTAGTGAGTGAGAGCTTGAGTTAAAAAAACTAAAAGGTAGATCATCGGAGAAAAAGAAGACTACAAGCTAGTATGGATCATTCGGGTTGTGGAGCCTCTCTTGAGTCCGGGAGATTATGGATCGCTACGAAGGGACTTCTACTCGGAGCTTATGAAGCGAAGGAGCGGACTACAAAGGTTGTAATCCCTCTCTCTTATTTGTAAAGATGTTTACTTGCATGTTAAACCCTAATAATCTAGCAAAGATCCCGGCTTTGGGTTGTTCGGCACATCTAAATTTTGAATCGAGTATGGTTGATGCCTTATAGACCCTTGTATGACTTCCTAAGAACCCTACGGTGGTATCAGAGCTGTTGGATATATGTAAGCCCTAGAGGCCATTATATGATAGTGGATGTATCTATACATGTATATATATATTCAGTATGCATTCTTGCTCGACATGATAGTATGCTATCTGGTTCTTCTTTATCTGACATGTTGATTTGATCATGCTTTTATTCATTCATACATGCTGATAAAGCCCTGAGGATATTGGCTTGACTGCTCTGATTATGATGGAGATCATACTAGTGGGACATCTGTAGTCTATAAGCATATCCTGGAAAGTCCCTAGTCGTAGGTATATCGAGACGGAGCATTGATATACCAGAGTAGACTAGCGTATATGATACTAGACCCATGTGATGGGCGATGGATGATCCCATATCCATTGGTGTTTGACATCAAGATCATATACGGGTGCTCAGTGGTGACTGGGTACACTGGACGGACTCGCCGAGAACTCCTATATGGAATTATATCTATCATCGGATAGCAGTTCTCAGGTAACACTGGTACAGGTTAGTCTGTAGACCCGAGATCGTCATGGAGTCTTGTGTGCTCTCCCACTGTATTTTGATTGCCACCCTACCACGGCTCTACTGAGTCGTGCAAACAGGTGACCGTTGGGTACAGTCTCGAGACACACGAAGGCAATGAGCGATAGGAGGGGTTTCGTCTCTCCCGGTATTGGGGGTTGATGCTGTGCTGTGCCCGACTGGTTATATCAGTAAGTCCCTGGCCAGGGCTGCTGAGATTTGCTGATAAATGTTATCGGTAGTTTCTCGATCTGTTATAGACCATTCACCGGCACGACTCATTGAGTTATTAGGGTCGACGTGACCATTCCTAGGCTCGATATGCAGCATATCTGACGAAGAGACCGGACTGTACGGTAGTGTTGCCGGATGGCTCGACGGGAGTTGTAGCAGGTTCGCTTGTTTTCTTCTGATCGCTCAATACCCGGGTGGCCGTTACGTTTAGCTGACCGCTTGCGGTTTGGGGGTACCTGATATGATCATCACCCTCTGCCGGCGTATTGACGAGTCTTAGAGTCCCACAAAGGAGTTACCCAGTCCAGGCGAAACGTTGTGGTGCGCGTATGCGATATGCGCATGCACCCGATTAAAATGTGCGTATATGATACCGAACATTGATCGGGTGGCCTGCTTTTGGTCGGGTCGTATGAGATATGACCGGATTGATAAATTAAGTGTTGATTTATCATCTAACCATTAGTTTTCTCACTTGAAACCTTTCTAGGGTTTGATGGATGTATGCATGCATGCATATGTTTCTTTCTTTCATTCTAGTTTCATGCACATGTGGATGTGCATACATGTATACATACATACACCCATCCATCATGGTTGTTAGCATATGGAAATGGTGGCAATATAAGACTCACACCATGGATTAAATTATGGATTATTATTTGATTTTGGATTTAAAAGAAAATGAAAAGGAAAGGATAATCATTCTAGCTTCTACATTCTTCCTTTGACCTAACCATGCTCAACTACCACTAACCTAGGGTTATCCTTCTCTTTATCATTTAAAACCCAAGTTAAATTAACTATCCATCATTTAATCATGGTTGAAAGTGAGAAGGAAAAAAATATAAAAGGTTATATTTCATTTCTTTTCACTTAAGGGTTATCTTTTTACCTCTTGTTAAAAATAGCCACCATCTTCATCCTCCTTCATCTTTTTCCTCTCTAGTTTTTTCTAGTGAGTTAAACACAAATAAAGAAAGGTTTTTGAAGTGAGATCCTTAGCCACAACATCATTCTACTTAAGTCTAGCCAACTTGATTAGAGTGTTCTCTTTGCTTTTCCAAAGTTGCAAGCTTGGACGGGAAACTTCGGGTGGATCGTCGTGGACGAAAGAGGACTACAAGTGGACCTTCTTCCAACACCCTGGAGACTAAGGAGTCAAGCAAAAGGGGAGCTACAAAGGTTGTAGCCTTCAAACCTTAATTTTTATTAGCTTAAAGTTTCGAAACCCTAATTTTCTAGGATCGATTCCTTTGCATGTTCGTTTAGCACTATAAAAATACATACTTTGAGACATGTGATGCTTCAAAACTCTTTATAGGGTGCTACACAAACCTTTCATTGGTATCAGAGCCGACCTAGAACATTAGGCGACCTTTTTACGAAGTTAAAACTCCGATCGAACCGAAATACGGTTTTTTAAGGTGCTCTCTGGAAATTTTCTAAAAATTGACATTTTTCAGAATTAAAAATATGTAAAAAAACACAGCAGGAAAAAATAAGGATTACGGTACAAAAATTATTCCATGAACAGTGATTTCTGCCGCGGAAACGCGGCCTAAGCTTGCTTAGGCCGCGGTTCCGCGGCCATATGTATTAATTGTTGGATAATTTTTTTCAGTAATTCTGGAATCTGCTTGTATAATTTTTTGGGTATTTTTAATCTGTATTTAGTTTTGAAAAATTCTGGAGATGATTTTGGACCCGTCGATTCGATCGGAATTTTGGTTTCGTGGTTTTTCCGGGTAAATTAGAAAGTATTGAAGTGTTTGAACGACTATCATTTGCTCACTATTCACGGGGTTTAAATACTTTGGAGATACGTGCAAGTTTTTTTGTGGTGGACCCTCTAGAAGACAACAAACCTTAACTCGATTATGTGACCGTCTTGAACTGTTCTTTGAACCTTAGGGTTTGGGGCAGTACGGCGTGCGACATGTGAGGCGTTGGCTTGACCCTTCTACGGCTGGACCGCTACTACTGTGTCACACTCCAGGTGTTTGAACTCTGCTCAAGTGTTGGGCTTTAGTGAATCCTGGGTATTTGATCGTTCGTTCGAAAACTTCAATACTGTCTGTTTATCCGGAATTTGATACAATATGTGGAATTCATATAGTTTAGACATGAAATACGAAATATGTGATATTTCGCATTTATGATGTCTAAAGAGAATGTGGATTCCAAATATTATAGTTTTACACTTTCTTTTCTGTGACCGTAAGTGTAGTATGTTCGATATCGCCGGTTTCGTTGCTATACGTCAACGACAATCGGGGTACGCATACTTACTTACGTTGATGATATGTGATATTATGTGTTGCTGAGATATGATGTGCAGGATTGTCGCGATTGAATAGCCGGGGGGTTTTTATGTGAGATGAGAGTTTTATATTTTCATTCATGTAAATTCAAATGTAATGTAATATTCTTTTATTTAGGGCACTTCCGGGTTGAGGTTGTGTTACCAGTGTTGTATATTATTTACTTTTCCGCATTAGGATGGACCCAAGGAGAGGAGCACAGGTGACCGGGTTCTGGGGTTCAGTGGGAGGCCATCTCGAGGAGTCGAGACCGGGTCTCCTAAACTCCAGAATTGGGAGGGTCACTTGCCGCTCTCGTAGGGGTCCAGGGTGTGGGTTTGGCTATTCATCGTGACTGTGGAATCCGTATTTTCTATTCTGGCTAAATACTAAATACGGACGTCCTAGGATATCCCACGTTATATCTATGTTTCTGCTGCCTGTGTTCTGTGATATCTGAGACGAATGACATATTATATATATGATATATAGTAGACGTTGCTTATGTTTTACACCAGCGCTAGTCCCGTCCCGCTATGCCGTTAGTTAAGTAACCTAACGGTGCATAACGGAACATTGCGGCGAATGCGGATGGCATAAGCGTACGTGTTATTTTCGTTTCTTTTCTGTGATTGGCTTAAGGACTTAAATGATGGGATTACATTAATGTGATTAATGTAAAGAAAATAAACCTAAAAAGTTGTTGTAGAATCGGATTTGAAAACTACTCGGCTATTTATGAAAAAGCTATATTTCAAAACTGCGGAGCTTAAGCCACTCCTTTTGAAAACTGTTTGATTCTACAACGATATCAAGTTCAAAGCGTTAAAGATTTTTTCTTAAAAATCATCCGCAACCCTCCGTCATTTTAGAAAGTAGAGTACTTAGTATTCGTGCTACGTTTGTTGACCTTAGCCAAGGCGTAGTGTACGGTAGCTAAGTGATGTCTTCCTACAAACGCATATGATGCAGATTAATTAGGACGGGCATATGACTTTGTTGACCTTAACCAAGAGTTATGTGAACGGGTCTAATTAATCAAGAAATGACGGGTTGAGCTTGACTAGTGCTCGTGATTTGTTGACCTTAGCCAAGGTCACGAGTATTAGGGGTAAAAACCACATCGGGAATTTCAATAGTTGAAATTTGCAATGAGATTGCATACCTTGCATATGATGGTTGGATCCCGATCCCACTGTGGGCAATAGTTGCTCCTAGGAGAGTTTTACAGTTTACAATTAGCTAACTCATTAGGTGTCTAGAAAGGTGTTAACGGGGCTCCGCCTCTGGGAAAACGAGGTTTACTCTAATTAGGTCCGTGCGAAAGCACGGGGAACCTCCCTCAAAGTACCGACACTGGCCTGGCTGAACGGTTAGCGAAGTTGTAGACTGTAATTAATCCTGGCTAGTTTTTCTTTTTAAGGTTTGAAAGAAAAACTTGATAAAAAGCAGTGGGAAACATCGATTAGACAAGATAATAAACCAATCTAATCTGTGCAAGAGCTTTCGCTGAGTGTATTCTTTTCTCTCTCTTAATGGTAGATACCAATGACTGGACTTAAGCTTCTACTAGATAAAAACAAACTGAATGTGACCAACTATAAAGACTGGCTGAGGAATCTGAAAATCGCCTTGACTTATGATAAAGTATCATATGTCCTCACGGCTTCAGCCCCGCCCGTCCCTGGTCCAAAATCCTCAGTTGCGGACATTGAAGTCCGCAAGACATGGGACGCTGACTGTGCCACGGCCACATGCCTCGCGCTTGCATCGATGGATAACACACATCAAAAGCAGCACAAGGACATGGACATTCACGGTATATTTCTCCATACAAAGGAGTTGTATGGGAAGCAATCCCGCGTATTACGATACGAAGCATCGAAGAAATTGTTTCAGATGCGAATGGCCCCTGGCACACCAGTAGGAGACCATGTTCTGAAGATGATAGCTCTTATAGAAGAGCTTGAGGACCTTGGATGGACGATGGACAATGAACAATATATAGATATTATTCTGCAGTCCCTCCCCTCCACCTTTGCTCAGTTCATAGTGAACTTCAACATGCATGGCATGGAGAAGGACCTCCCTGAACTCCTTAATATGTTAAGGAGTGCAGAGAGCACTATGAAGTTAGCAAAAACTCCCGTTATGACTATTGGACAGTCTTCCTCTTCTCGCCCGAAAGCCAAGGCTAAGGGAAAGAAAAAGAAGAAACCCACTAATCCTAAGGGCGGAGTTAAAAAGGTGAAGGGAAAGGGAAAGTCCAAAGCTGGAGACTCAGGGAAGGGCGAATGTTTTCACTGCCACAAGACAGGACATTGGAAGCGCAATTGCACGGAGTACTTAAGTCTCAAGAAGAAGCATGGTGATGCTTCTGCTTCAGGTGCGTTTGTGACTGAAAACTGTTTTTCTATAAACTCTGCTTCCTGGGTATTGGATACCGGTTCAGGTTCTCACATTTGCAATTCTATGCAGGGGCTGAGAAATAGCAAGGTTTTGAGGACAGGTGACCATACTCTCCGCGTTAGAAATGGTTCCAATGTACATACAGTCGCAGTGGGAGAGTATCACTTGGGGTTGTCATCTGGATGTATTTTGGTTTTAAATCCATGTTATTTTGTACCAAGTACGCTATGTAATATAATATCCGTTTCTTTGTTGGACAATGTAGGGTATAATTTTGTATTGCAGAACAATGTTATGAACATTAACCTGAATCAAATGTTGGTTTGGTATGGTACACTTAACAACGGAATATATGTCCTAAATCAACACACAGTTTTCAGTATACAACACACTAATAAAAGAAAACTTTCAGAATTAAATGAAGCTTTTCTTTGGCACTGTAGACTTGGTCATATTAACGAAACAAGACTAAACAAGTTACACAAAGATGGATATTTAAATTCTTTTGAATATAAATTTATGCGACTTGCCAGTCTTGTATCAAGGGTAAAATGACAAAAACTCCGTTTACTGGACACGGAGAAAGAGCTACTCAGCTCCTGGGCCTCATACATAGTGATGTATGTGGGCCTATGTCTACACAGGCTAGAGGCGGTTTTTCATACTTCATTACATTCACTGATGATTTCTCAAGATTCGGTCATGTATTTTTATTAAAACACAAGTCCGAAGCTTTTGAGAAATTCATTGAATATAAACAAGAAGTAGAAAAACAAACCGGCTTGAGTATCAAGATGCTTCGATCAGATCGAGGTGGTGAGTATCTCAGTGCAGAATTTGCAAACTTCTTGAAAGAGAATGGGATTCTCTCTCAGCTCACTCCTCCTTACACACCACAGCACAACGGTGTGTCAGAACGAAGGAATATGACCCTATTAGATATGGTCCGGTCCATGATGAGTGACGCTGAGTTACCCGTCTCGTTTTGGGGGCATGCATTAGAGACTGCAGCGTTTCTACTGAACAGGGTTCCAACCAAAGCCGTGTCCACCACACCATATGAGATATGGCATGGGAAGAGACTATCTCTTAAGAGAATTAAGATTTGGGGTTGCCCGGCCTATGTTAAAGAGCAGAATCCGGACAAACTCGAGACACGGTCGGTCATGTGTAACTTTGTGGGATATCCAAAGAATTCTTATGGATATCTATTCTACCACAAAGAGGAACAAAAAGTGTTCGTTTCTCAACATGCCACATTCTTGGAAAAAGAGTTTTTCACAGACAAAGATGATGGCAAGGTGGTGGATCTAGAAGAGGTTCTAGAGACACAAACTACAAATGACGATTTGGTTGAACCGGCTGTTACAGCAGAAACTGAAGAACCTCGGCCACTCCGTAGGTCTGGTAGGACTTCTCGCCCACCGGAGAGGTACTACGGTTTCCTCATTGATGGTAACGGAGAAGATTGCATCATGGATGATGATGATCCTACCAGTTTTCAGCAAGCTATCACGAGTAAAGACTCTGTGAAGTGGCTGGATGCCATGAGATCCGAAATGGAGTCTATGTACACCAACAAAGTGTGGACTTTGGACGTTGTACCCCCTGGGGTAAAACCTGTAGGGTGCAAATGGATCTTTAAAAGAAAGATTGGTGTAGATGGGCAGGTGGAGACCTATAAAGCAAGACTTGTGGCGAAAGGTTTTCGTCAAAGACCAGGTTTGGACTATGATGAGACTTTTTCTCCCGTAGCCATGCTTAAATCCATTCGGATCCTACTTGCTATTGCTGCTCACTACGACTATGAAATCTGGCAGATGGACGTTAAAACCGCATTTCTAAATGGAAATTTAGAAGAATGTGTTTATATGGATCAGCCAGAGGGTTTCGTTGACAGTGGGAGCAGCGGGAAAGCATGTAAATTGCTTAAATCCATATATGGGTTAAAGCAGGCATCATGGAGTTGGAACATCTGTTTCGATGATGTCATCAAAGAGTTTGATTTCATCAAAAATCCAGATGAACCTTGTGTTTATAAGAAGGCTGTAGGGAGAGCTGTCACATTCCTCGTATTGTACGTAGACGACATTCTTCTGATAGGAAATGATATTCCTATGCTACAGTCGGTCAAATCTTTCTTATCACTAAGGTTCTCCATGAAGGACCTGGGTGATGCCACGTACATTCTGGGCATAAGGATCTATAGGGATAGATCCAAAAGGTTATTGGGATTGTCCCAAACCAGGTACATTGACACCATCCTAAAAAGGTTTAGTATGGAAGACTCCAAACGGGGTGCCTTACCCGCTTGCCATGGGGTCACTCTCTCCAAGGATTCTTGTCCAAAGACCGATGAAGAGAGAGCTCGCATGAGTATTATACCCTATGCTTCGGCAGTAGGATCTATAATGTATGCGATGTTATGTACACGCCCAGATGTAGCTTACGCACTTAGTGTTGTAAGCAGGTATCAATCCAACCCAGGGGAGAATCACTGGACAGCAGTGAAGAACATTCTTAAGTACTTACGAAGGACTAAAGAATTGTTCTTGGTGTATGGTAATAGAGATCTCCAAATGGAGGCCTTTACCGATTCGAGCTTCCAGAGCGATAAGGACGACAGCAAATCTATCTCTGGCTTTGTATTTACCCTCAATGGAGAGGTGGTGAGTTGGAAGAGTTCCAAACAGGATACCGTTGCAGACTCTACGATGGAGGCTGAGTACATTGCTACAAATGATGCCGCCAAGGAAGCCGTCTGGATGAAGAAGTTCGTCTCGGAGCTAGGAGTAGTTCCAACCATTATTGATCCAATACCCTTGTATTGTGATAATAATGGGGCTATGGCGTTAGCCAAGGAGCCCAGATCCCATCAGTGGTCCAGACACATCCTGAGGCGCTTTCATTTGATCCGGGAGATTGTAGATCGCCGCGAGATCGAGATTAAGAGAGTAGACACAAAGAACAATGCCGCGGATCCATTCACCAAGGCCCTCCCTCAGCCGCAGCATGAGTGACTTTTTGAGATGTTGGGTATGAGATACGCCAATAACTGGCCTTAGTGCAAGTGGGAGATTGTTGGATATATGTATGCCCTAGAGGCCATTATATGATAGTGGATGTATCTATACATGTATATATATATATTCAGTATGCATTCTTGCTCGACATGATAGTATGCTATCTGGTTCTTCTTTATCTGACATATTGATTTGATCATGCTTTTATTCATTCAAACATGCTGATAAAGCCCTGAGGATATTGGCTTGACTGCTCTGATTATGATGGAGATCATACTAGTGGGACATCTGCAGTCTACAAGTATATCCTGGAAAGTCCCTAGTCGTAGGTATATCGAGATGGGGCATTGATATACCAGAGTAGACTAGCGTATATGATACTAGACCCATGTGATGGGCGATGGATGATCCCATATCCATTGGTGTTTGACATCAAGATCATATACGGGTGCTCAGTGGTGACTGGGTACACTGGACGGACTCGCCAAGAATTCCTATATGGAATTATATCTATCGTCGGATAGCAGTTCTCAGGTAACACTGGTACAGGTTAGTCTGTAGACCCGAGATCGTCATGGAGTCTTGTGTGCTCTCCCACTGTACTTTGATTGCCACCCTACCACGGCTCTACTGAGTCGTGCAAACAGGTGACCGTTGGGTACAGTCCCGAGACACACGAAGGCAATGAGCGATAGGAGGGGTTTCGTCTCTCCCGGTATTGGGGGTTGATGCTGTGCTGTGCCCGACTGGTTATATCAGTAAGTCCCTGGCCAGGGCTGCTGAGATTTGCTGATAAGTGTTATCGGTAGTTTCTCGATCTGTTATAGACCATTCACCGGCACGACTTATTGAGTTATTAGGGTCGACGTGACCATCCCTAGGCTCGATATGCAACATATCTGACGAAGAGACCGGACTGTACGGTAGTGTTGCCGGATGGCTCGACGGGAGTTGTAGCAGGTTCGCTTGTTTTCTTCTGATCGCTCAATACCCGGGTGGCCGTTACGTTTAGCTGACCGCTTGCGGTTTGGGGGTACCTGATATGATCATCACCCTCTGCCGGCGTATTGACGAGTCTTAGAGTCCCACAAAGGAGTTACCCAGTCCAGGCGAAACCTTGTGGTGCGCGTATGCGATATGCGCATGCACCCGATTAAAATGTGCGTATATGATACCGAACATTGATCGGGTGGCCTGCTTTTGGTGGGGTCGTATGAGATATGACCGGATTGATAAATTAAGTGTTGATTTATCATCTAACCATTAGTTTTCTCACTTGAAACCTTTCTAGGGTTTGATGGATGTATGCATGCATGCATATGTTTCTTTCTTTCATTCTAGTTTCATGCACATGTGGATGTGCATACATGTATACATACATACACCCATCCATCATGGTTGTTAGCATATGGAAATGGTGGCAATATAAGACTCACACCATGGATTAAATTATGGATTATTATTTGATTTTGGATTTAAAAGAAAATGAAAAGGAAAGGATAATCATTCTAGCTTCTACATTCTTCCTTTGACCTAACCATGCTCAACTACCACTAACCTAGGGTTATCCTTCTCTTTATCATTTAAAACCCAAGTTAAATTAACTATCCATCATTTAATCATGGTTGAAAGTGAGAAGGAAAAAAATATAAAAGGTTATATTTCATGTCTTTTCACTTAAGGGTTATCTTTTTACCTCTTGTTAAAAATAGCCACCATCTTCATCCTCCTTCATCTTTTTCCTCTCTAGTTTTTTTCTAGTGAGTTAAACACAAATAAAGAAAGGTTTTTGAAGTGAGATCCTTAGCCACAACATCATTCTACTCAAGTCTAGCCAACTTGATTAGAGTGTTCTCTTTGCTTTTCCAAAGTTGCAAGCTTGGACGGGAAACTTCGGGTGGATCGTCGTGGACAAAAGAGGACTACAAGTGGACCTTCTTCCAACACCCTAGAGACTAAGGAGTCAAGCAAAAGGGGAGCTACAAAGGTTGTAGCCTTCAAACCCTAATTTTTATTAGCTTAAAGTTTCGAAACCCTAATTTTCTAGGATCAATTCCTTTGCATGTTCGTTTAGCACTATAAAAATACATACTTTGAGACATGTGATGCTTCAAAACTCTTCATAAGGTGCTACACAAACCTTTCAAGAGCCTAGCTAGAGCATTAGGTGACGTGTACACAAAGTTAAAACTCCGATCGAACCCCGAAACATCGAACATGACCCCCTCTCTGGAATTTTGTAAAAATGTGATTTTTTCTGCATTAAAAATACTCAAAAAATTAGCAGGGAATTCTAAGGATAGCCATGAAATACGAGCCCCCAAGGCTCTCAAAGAGCCACGGAACCGCGGCAAGAACATGCTCGCCGTGGCGGTTCCGCGGCCAAAAGAGTGAATTGGGGACACGTGTTTGAACAGTAATATCCGTAGGTGTTTCTGCATATTTCTGGGTATTTTTAATCTTACTCAAGTGTTTGAGTGTTTTGGGGATTATTTTGAATTCGTTGATTCGATCGGAAAGTTTAATTTCGTTCTGTTTTCTGGATTATTTAGAAAGTATTAAAATGTTCGAACGGATATCATTAACTAACTTTTTCCCGACACGAAAAACTTTCAAGTGTTGAATTTTTCTTGAGTTTAAATCTTTCGGAAAAACATGCAAGTAACGCGGTGGACCCTCTAGAAGAACACAAACCTTAACTCGATTATGTGACTGTCTGAACTGCCTCTGAACCTTAGGGTTTGGGGCAGTACGGCGTTGCCACATGTGTGGCGTTGGCTTGGCCCTTCTACGGCTGGACTATTGGTACTGTGACATATTCTGGGACTTTTTGAACTCCGCTCAAGTGTTGAGCTATATAGGAAATCTTGGGTATTTGATTATTCGATCGGAAAGTTTAATATTGTTTATTTATCTGGAATGTGATACAATATGTGGAATTCATATAGTTAGGCATGAAATGCGAAGTATGTGATATTTCGGATTTACGATGTCTAAAGAGATTGTGGATTCCAAATGTTGTAGTTTTACAATTTCTTTTCTGTGACCGTAAGTGTAGTATGTAGTTGTATCGCCGGTTTTCGTTGCTATACATTAACGACGATCAGTGTATGCATACTTACTTACGTTGATGATATGAGATATTATGTGTTGCTGTGATATGTTATATTGGATCGTTGTGTTCTGAATAGCCGGGGGTTTTATGTGAGATGAGGGTTTTTATTTTCATTCATGTAAAATTCATTTATATGTAATATTCTTTTATTGGGGCACTTCCGGGATGAGGTTGATGTCACCAGTGTATATTATTCACTTTTCCGCATTAGGTAGACCCAAGGAGGGGAGCACAAGTAACCGGGTTCTAGGGTCCAGAGGGAGGCCATCTCGAGGAGTCGAGACCGGGTCTCCTAAACCTAGAATTGGAAGTGTTGCTTGCCGCTCTCGTAGGGGTCTAGGGATGTGGGTTTGGCTATTCATCGCGACCGTGGAATCCGTGTTTTATACAGGCTCATATTAAAAACACGGACATCCTAGTATATCCAATATTTCATATATGTTCTTCTGCTGTAATGTTCTGTGATGAGATCATATTACTGCCTGAGACAAATGCTTATACTATATATATATGCTGATATATAAATATTACTGCTTTCGTTTCTACTGTGATGCTTAGAAAGCATAAGCTGATGGGATATATTAATGAGATTCATAAAAGAAAAGAAACCTAAAAGATATTGTAGAATCAAACTTTATAAAAACGGTAGCTACAGTTTTGCTTTGCATAGCGGTATATATGATATACCCTGCACCTTATTCGATGAGGAAAGAGCCGAGATCCCTTCACCGGGAGTGACCACTTTAGCTAAACTGGCAGATGCTTCAAACTCACGGTTTAGTTTTTGACAGCTTATATAGTTCTTACTTTGCACAGCGGTATATATGATATATCCTGCACCTTATTCGATGGGGAAAGAGCCGAGATCCCTTCACCGGGAGTGACCTCTTTAGCGAAACTAGAAAAGCCTCAAAAACACTCCTTTTCAAAATCACTTGTTTCTACAACGATATCAAGTTCATTACGCAATAGGTTTTCTGAAAAACCTGTCGTAGCCCTCCGTCATTTCAGATAAATCCTACTTGGTATTCGCGCTGCGTTTGTTGACCTTGTCAAGGCACAGTGTACGGTAGCTAAATAGTGTTTATCTGCTAAAACATGAGATGTGATTGGATTAGAGTATTCGTACGGCCTTGTTGACTTTGTCAAGGGTCATGCGGGTGGGTTTAATTCAATCGGGAAATGACGGGTTGAACTTGACTTGCGATTTATGGTTTGTTGACCTTGTCAAGGTCATAGATCGCTAGGGGAAAAATATTATCGGGAATTTCAAGTACTGAAATTTGCAATGAGATTGCATACCTCCTATGAGATAGTTGGATCCCGATACCCACTGCGAGTAAGAGTTACTCCTGGGAGAATTTTACACAGGACAATTAGCCGATCAAGTAGGTGTCTAGAAAGGTGTTAAGGGGTTATGCCTCTGGGAAAACGAAGTTTATTTTAATTAGGTCCGTGTGAAAGCACGGGGAACCTCCCTCAAGTACCGACACTGATCTGGCTGAAAAATTGACGAAATTATAGGGTGTAAATAATCTCGGCTAATCTTACCTTTTAGGGTTTGAAGGAAGATTTGATAAAAACAGTAGGAGACATCCTGATTAGATAAGATAATAACCAATCTAATCTTGCTAGAGCATACGCTAAAGTGTTTTCTTCTCTCTCTCTCTCCAGGTAGCGACCATGTCAGGCCATAATCAAGATAATAATATGGATGTATTGACTGAACCCTCTTATTATACTGAGCAGGGGAACGTTGGTCCCGTTCTTTCTTATAAGAGTTATAAGACTGAACAGGAAACAGGAGAATATCTGGATTCTCATGCCGCCCAAACAAAGAACATGCATGCTGATGCATCTTTTTCGGGTGTGTTAGTTATTGCGAACTGTTTCTCAGTTCACCCTACGTCCTGGGTATTAGATACCGGATCGGGATCCCATATATGTAAATTGTTACGTGGGCTACGTAAAGGTAGAGAACTGGGAAAGGGTGATCATTCCGTACAAGTAGGGAATGGTGCAAGTATTGCAGCCAAAGCAGTTGGTGAATATCACCTTGTATTACCAAGTAGTAATACACTGATTCTGAATGAGTGCTATTATATACCGAACATGATGTGCAACATTATATCAGTTTCTTTATTAAGTAAAGAAGGATATAATTTTGTAGTACAGGATAATGTTATGAACATCTTCCTAGATCAAAAGTTGATTGGATCAGGCTCGTTACATAATGGCATATTCATTCCCAATCAAAATACAGTCCTTAATATACAAAACACACACAAGAGGAAAAGTTCAGAAATGAACGAATCCTTCTTGTGGCATCATAGACTTGGTCATATCAATGCGACACGACTAGCTAAGTTACATAGGGATGGATATTTGAATCCGTTCGAATTATCATCTTATGAAACTTACCATTCATGTCTCAAAAGAAAAATGACCAAAACTCCATTTAGTGGACACGGAGAAAGAGTTGCCGAACTCTTAGGGCTGGTACATAGTGATGTATGTGGTCCTATGTCTACACATGCCAGGAACGGTTCTTCCTACTTTATTACATTCACTGATGATCTCTCAAGATTCGGACATGTGTTCCTGATAAAACACAAATCTGAAGCTTTTGAGAAATTCAGAGAATATAAGCACGAAGTAGAAAACCAAACGGGCAAAAGCATTAAGATCCTTCGATCTGATCAAGGAGGAGAATACTTGAGCAATGAGTTCCGGGATTATCTAAAAGAGAATGGGATTCTCTCTCAGGTTACTCCTCCTTATACACCACAGCACAACGGTGTATCGGAGCGGAGGAATCGCACCCTATTAGATATGGTGCGCTCTATGATGAGTAATGTTGAGTTACCTATTTCCTTCTGGGGGAATGCACTGGAGACAGCAGCATACCTGTTGAATCAAGTTCCGTCTAAATCTGTACCTGCCACACCATATGAGATATGGAGTGGGAAGAGACCGTATCTTAAACGAGTTAAGATATGGGGTTGTCCGGCCTATGTAAAAAGGCAAAATCCGGACAAACTCGAGGCACGATCAATTCTTTGCAAGTTTGTAGGATATCCGAAGAATTCTTATGGATATTTTTTCTACCACAGTGAGGAGAAAAAGGTGTTTGTTGCTCAATATGCCACCTTTTTAGGAAAGGAATTTCTTGCAAAAGAGATTGGTAGCTCTGAGGTAGAACTGGAAGAAGTTCCAACAACACAAACTGCAACTGAAGATTTAGTGGAACCAGAGGATTCAGTAGTACCTAACGAACCCCAGCCTCTCCGCCGATCTAGTAGGGTTTCTCATCCACCTGAGAGATACTACGGTTTTCTTATTGATTGTGGAAGCGAGGATTGCATCATGGAAGATGATGACCCGACTAGTTTCGAGCAGGCCATCACGAGTGGTGACTCTGTGAAATGTCTGGATGCAATGCGATCTGAGATGGAATCCATGTACACCAACAAAGTATGGACTTTGGAAAATACTCCTGAAGGGGTAAAACCCATTGGGAGCAAGTGGATCTTTCAAAAGAAAATTGGTGTAGATGGAAAAGTTGAGACTTTCAAAGCTAGACTTGTTGCAAAAGGTTTTCGTCAATGACCAGGTGTGGATTATGACGAAACCTTTTCTCCAGTGGCTATACTTAAGTCCATCCGGATCTTACTTGCCATTGATGCATACCATGACTACAAAATCTGGCAAATGGATGTTAAGACCGCCTTTCTAAATGGTGATTTAGAAGAGTGCGTGTACATGACTCAGCCAGAGGACTTCGTAGATAGTGGGAGTAGCGGAAAGGTGTGCAAACTGCTTAAATCCATCTATGGGTTAAAGCAAGCATCGCGGAGTTGGAACATCTGCTTTGATATTGTAGTCAAAGAGTTTGACTTCATCAAAAACGTAGATGAACCTTGTATTTAAAAGAAGGTTGCAGAGAGTAAGGTTGTCTTCCTAGTATTGTACGTAGATGACATACTCTTGATAAGAAATGATGTTCCTATGCTGCAATCAGTCAAGCTCCTCTTATCACAAAGATTCTCAATAAAAGATCTAGGTGATGCCTCCTGCATATTGGGAATTATGATCTATAGAGATAGATCTAAACGGATACTGGGATTGTCGCAATCCAGGTACATTGACACCATACTAAAGAGGTTTAGTATGGAAGAATCCAAGCGTGGTAACCAACCCACGATCTCTGGACTCACTCTCTCCAAAGAGATGTCTCCCAAGACTGATTTGGAGAGAGCTCGCATGCAAGGGATACCCTATGCTTCGGCAGTAGGCTCTATCATGTATGCGATGCTATGTACCAGACCCGATGTAGCATACTCACTAAGTGTAGTGAGTCAGTATCAAGCAGATCCTGGAGAGAGTCACTGGACAGCTGTGAAGAACATTCTTAAGTACTTGCGAAGGACTAAAGAGATGTTCTTGGTGTATGGTAACGGAGAACTCCAGGTGGAGTCCTTTACCGATTCAAGCTTCCAAAGCGATAAGGACGACTCTAAGTCACACTCGGGATTTGTCTTTACCCTCAACGGAGGGGCGGTATGTTGGAAGAGTTCCAAACAGGATACTGTTGCAGACTCGACGATGGAGGCTGAATACATCGCTGCCAACGATGCTGCCAAAGAGGCTGTCTAGATAAAGAAGTTCATTAGTGAACTTGGTGTGGTTCCATCCATTGAACATCCAATACCTCTGTATTGCAATAACAATGGAGCTGTGGCTTTGGCCAAGGAACCCAGGTCCCATCAGAAGTCCAGACATATTCTAAGGCAGTATCACCTGATCAGGGAGATAGTTGATCGCCGGGAGATCGAGGTCTGGAGAGTAGATATGAAGGACAATACTACGGATCCACTCACGAAGGCCATTCCCCAGATACATTTTGAGAGATTATTCGGGATGCTAGGTATGAGATACTACAGCGGCTGACCTTAGTGCAAGTGGGAGATTGTTAGTTATGTATATGCCCTACAGGCCATTGTTGTACATATGATGTATATTATAATGGATGCTTGGATATAAATAGAGAGGACTTTCTTGCTCGTCATGATAGTATGCTATTTGGTTTCACTTTATCTTAACATGTTGATTTATATTAGTTTATTGTCTTACTCTCACATGTTGATAAAGCCCTTAGGATCTGTACTCGACTACTGGGACTATGATGAGATCATACTAGTGGGGCCAAGGTAGTCGATGAGTACATCCTATAACTGATCCTAGTCGAGGGTGTATCGAGACAGGCATCGATACACCAGAGTAGACTAGCGTATATGCATCTTGACCCATATGAGGGGCGATGGATATGTAAGTCCACATTGCCCACCCCGGTGCTTGCGGGGAGGCGGAAAACGGAATAAAAATCGGATTTTTATCATGCTAGGCAACATGGACTAACTAAAGTCGGATCTTTGCTAAACAAAAACTAGCTAAAGCTAACTAGAAACTAGCTAAAGGGTAGAATGGTTATACCTAGGGCTTTAAGTCCTTCTCTCCTTGCTCCGTGGAGTAGTAGAAATGGATCACCTTTGTCGTCTTCTCACGTCGAAGAAGGATCCACCCGAAAGCCTCAACCTTTGGCTTCAACTTCAAGCTAGAAATAACTAGGGTGCTAGAAGTGCTAATCCTAGAATCCTAGATGAGAGTAGAGATTACTATGGAGTGGTTTTTCTCAAGCTCAAGTGTTTCTCAACACATGAGAGGGGAGAGCTTGAGGAAGAGGAAGAACAAGAGAGAGAAAGTATATGATAGAATGAGAGAAATATGAAGCATTCTCACATATATGTGTGTATTATTGCAAATTGAAAATTAGTGAGATAATTGTCATGGCTTAATCAAGACATAACCATTATCATTTCATTTTTAATGCAAATTGAAAGGATCAAAGAGCATCTTCCAAATGAAATGATGATGGTCAAATTGTCAGCCTAGGTCAACAAGTTAAGAATGTCAAATGGTCAACAACCCTAACCATGCACAATTATATTAAACTAATTTCAATTAACCATAATACACACATAAGCATTAGGGTTAGCAAAATGACAATGGTCATTAACCCTAATCAAAGTCCTCTTCCTCTGTCTCAATCAACTGTGCATACGCACCGCATTCGTGATCCGAGGAACACGAATACGAAGAGATAAAACCAATCCCAAATCATATACTAGGATCTGGCTTAAACCAAAGCCCGCTAGTATAAGCTGTCCGGACAGCAAACGTGCACATGTGCGCGGATGTGAACGAACCCTGTCGCAAAGCCATGCGACCTCTACTCATTTTGCCTAAAGGCGAATAGCTCTCTGTGTGGGACTCTAAAGACTCGACACTACGCTGGCAGTATGTTTAACCACAGACCGCAAGCGGCACTAGCTGTACGTAACGGTCCCCAGGTAGATGCCGATAAGAAGACTGACGAGGTGACCCCATCTGAACTCCTACTGAGCCTATATATGACAGTCTCCATACAGTCTGGTCTGTTCGTCTGATACATCGCATGGCGGGCCTAGGGGGACGGTAAACGTCAGTCCCCTAATAGCGGTACAAGTCGTGTCGGAGTGTAGCCCAGAACACCCTGAGATAACACTGGAAACCTACCAGTATATCTCGCTTGCCCTGGCTAGGGACTACTCGTGTAATGGCTCTCCTAGATACAGCGCGATGTCAACCCCCAATACCGGGAGAGACGAATCCTGTCTAACCGTCACTGCCTCCAAGTGCTTCGGGACTGCACCCAAAAGCTACCTGTTTGCATGACTCCTTTGAGCCGTGGTAGGGTAATAATCAAAGTGCAGTGGGAACACACTCGAGGCGAAGTGACAATGTCAAGTCAGCGGACTAAGCTGTATTCATGTCACCTGGGAACTGATAACTGAAGATAGGTATAATACCAACCAACAGTTCCCGACGAGTCCTGTCCAGTGTACTTGTAACCTAACGAGCACCCGCATACTATCTCAAGTACGACGTACCGACGGCTGTGGGACAGACCGTCTCCCACGCTGGGATGAGAAGTGCATACGCTAGTCTACTCCGGAGTATCGATTCCCTGTCTCGATAGTCCAACGACTAGGGACCTGTATAAGGATGTGCTTATGGATTACCCAGCCCCCACGAGTGTGAGCGCCATCACAACGCTGGTAATCAAGCAAAGATCCTAAGGGCTCTACTAATATGTATATAAGCGATATGCTAAAAGAAACACATACATATATTAAAGCAGAGACAAACCAAGTAGCATACTACCATTTCGAGCAAGATTGTATATACAACTGTGAATATCCCAAGCTTCCATCAAGTAATATACATACTAGTATGATACAGTAATGGCCTCTAGGGCATATACACTAACAATCTCCCACTTGCAGTAAGGCCATGTACTGGCGTATCGAAGACCTATCATCTCGATCAGCCGCTCGAACTGAGTCTGGGGTAAGGCCTTCGTGAATGGATCTGCAGTGTTATCTTCTGAAGTAACCCTCCGAACCTCGATCTCCTGGCGATCCACGATCTCCCTGATCAGGTGATACCGCCTCAAGTTGTGTCTGGATTTCTGATGGGACCTGGGTTCCTTCGCTAAAGCTATAGCCCCGTTGTTGTCGCAATACAGAGGTATTGGATCAACAATGGACGGAACCACCTGAAGTTCTTTCAAGAACTTCCTCATCCAGACAGCTTCTTTTGCGGCATCAGATGCAGCGATGTATTCCGCTTCCATAGTCGAGTCAGCAACGGTTTCCTATTTGGAGCTCTTCCAACACACCGCCCCTCCATTGAGGGTAAAGACAAAACCCGACATGGACTTGGAATCATCCTTGTCACTCTGGAAGCTGGAGTCAGCAAAGGCCTCAATCTGGAGGTCTTTTCCGCCATACACCAAGAACATCTCCTTAGTCCTTCTCAGGTACTTGAGAATGTTCTTTACCGCTATCCAATGTTTCTCCCCAGGGTTTGACTGATACCTGCTTACCACACTCAGTGCATAAGCCACATCTGGTCTGGTACACAACATCGCATACATTATAGAGCCTACCGCAGAAGCATAGGGTATAATAGACATGCGATCCCTCTCCAAATCAGTCTTGGGAGACATCTCTTTGGAGAGGGTGATCCCGTGACAAGCCGGTAGATTACCGCGCTTGGAATCTTCCATACTGAATCTTTTCAGTATGGTGTTGATGTACCTGGACTGTGATAGTCCTAAAATCCTCTTGGATCTGTCACGGTAGATCCGGATCCCCAGAATGTATGAGGCATCACCCAGGTCTTTCATGGAGAACCTGTGTGACAAGAACCCCTTGACAGATTGCAGCATAGGAATGTCATTTCCTATTAAAAGAATGTCATCCACGTATAAAACGAGGAATACTACAGTTCTCGCTACAAATCTACAATAGATGCACGGTTCATCTGGATTTTTGATAAAGCTAAATTCCTGGACCGTCTCATCAAAATAGATGTTCCAACTCCGCGATGCCTGCTTTAGTCCATAAATAGACTTAAGCAACTTGCACACCTTTCCGCTGCTCCCACTCTGAATGAAACCCTCTGGCTGGTCCATATAGACACACTCCTCTAAATGTCCATTTAGAAAAGCGGTCTTTATGTCCATCTGCCAAATTTCATAATCGTGGAAGGCAGCAATGGCAAGAAGGATCCGAATGGATTTCAGCATAGCTACTGGAGAAAAGGTTTCGTCATAGTCCAAACCATGTCGCTGACGAAAACCCTTTGCAACCAGTCTAGCTTTATAGGTCTCAACCTGTCCATCTACACCAATCTTCCTTTTGAAGATCCACTTGCATCCTACGGGTTTTACCCCATCTGGAGCAATGTCCAACGTCCATACTTTGTTGGTGTACATGGACTCCATTTCGGCCCGCATTGCATCCAGCCATTTTACCGAGTCGACGCTCTGAATGGCTTGCTGGAAGCTAGTAGGCTCATCACAATCTATGATGCAATCCTCTCTATCCCCATCAATAAGAAAACCGTAGTATCTTTCGGGCGGATGAGACTGCCTACTACTCCTGCGGAGTGGCGTGGGAATGTCCTGATCTTTCGAACCCTCTTGTTCTACTAAGCTTTCAGTAATAGCTCGTGGTTCTGGAATTTCTTCCAGTTCTACTGCGCTCCCACTTATTTCTGTTTCTATGAATTGGTGTTCTAGAAAGTGGGCATGGCGAGAAACAAAAACCTTTTGTTCCTCTTCGCAATAGATGAAATATCCCTTGGAGTTCTTTGGATATCCTACAAACTTGCACTGTAATGAGCGTGCCTCGAGCTTGTCCGCATGCTGCTTTTTTACAAAAGCTGGACATCCCTATGTCTTAATGTGATTAAGATAGGGTCTCTTCCCACACCACATCTGATATGGTGTAGTAGGCACAGTCTTAGTTGGAACTCGGTTCAAAAGATATGCAGCTGATTCTAGCGTATATCCCCAGAACGATCGCGGCAACTCAGCGTTACTCATCATGGACCGTACCATATCCAATAGGGTTCGGTTCCGTCTCTCCGATACACCGTTATGTTGCGGAGTGTATGGAGGAGTAAGCTGAGAGAGAATTCCATTCTCTTTTAAGTAACCCAGGAACTCGGCACTCAAGTATTCACCACCTCGATCAGATCTCAGTGCCTTGATACTTTTGCCTGTTTGTTTTTCTACTTCATTCTTATATTCCTGGAATTTTTCAAAAGCCTCGGATTTATATTTCATTAAGAAAACATAGCCGTACCTTGAAAAGTCATCCGTAAAAGTAATGAAGTAAGAATAACCGCTTCGTGCATGTGTAGACATTGGACCGCACACGTCGCTGTGTACGAGCCCCAAGAGCTCGCTCGCTCTTACTCCGTGTCCAGTGAACGGAGTCTTTGTCATCTTTCCTTTGAGACAGGATTGACAAGTTGCATACGATTGATATTCGAACGGATCCAAATATCCTTCTGCATGTAACTTAGTCAACCTTCTCTCATTTATGTGACCCAGTCTACAATGCCATAAGAAAGTTTTATTGATTTCTGGAGACTTTCTTTTGTGTGTATTCTGGACATTGAAAATATGTGGTTGGTTTAATACGTATATACCGTTGTTCAATGTACCTAACCCAATCAAAACTTGATTAAGGTGAAAGTTCACTACATTACTTACAAATGCAAATTCATAACCTTCTTTAGATAATAAAGATACAGAAATGATATTACAGGTTGCATTTGGTACATAATAACAACTACGCAAAACCAAAAAGTGTCCATCTAACAATCCCAGGTGATAGTCCCCCACGGCCTCAGCATCCATGCTAGCTCCGTTTGCAACTCTGAGGGTCATGTCACCTGCCTTCAAAACTCTACGCTTTCTCAACGTCTGCAAAGAATTACAGATATGAGATCCTGATCCGGTATCCAATACCCAGGATGTAGAGTTTATTGATAGACAGTTTTCAAAAACATACACACCTGAAGCTGAAGCCGCAACTTGCTTCAGATCCTGGGTTCTGGCCTTCCAAGCCTTGCAATCCTGTTTCCAGTGTCCACTTTTGTGACAGTAAAAGCACTCTTCTTTCCCCACAAGCTTCCCAGCTACCTTTGTTGCTTTTGCCTTTCCTTTTCCCTTCGTATCCACTTTACTGACACCACCTCTTGGTTTGGCGGGGGCTTTCTTCTTCTTGTCCTTGGCTTTCGCCCTGGACCTAGAAGAGGAAGATCCTCCTACAAACAGAGTGGGTGTCTCCCTACTTTTCTGTAGGGTACCCTCTGCACTCCTCAGCATGTTAAGGAGCTCTGAAAGTTCAACTTCCTTTTCCTGTAAGTTGAAGTTCAGGATGAACTGGGCGTAAGTGGAAGGAAGGGACTGGAGAATCAAGTCCGTATATAGCTCATTCTCCAACGTGGTCCCAAGTTCCGCGAGCTCCTCTATGTAGCCAATCATCTTAAGCACGTGTTCCGCTACCGATGATCCGACGGCCAACCTTGCCGAAAACAACTTCTTCGACACTTCGTATCTGGCGATACGAGACTGCTCTCCATACAGTTCTTTTGTATGAAGAAATATGGACTCTAGGTCTATATTCTCGTGCCTCCTCTGATGTTCGTTGTCCATCGAGGCAAGTACGAAGCATTTGGCCTTCGCGCAATCTATTTCCCATGTCTTACGGATTTCCCTATCCGCGACATTGGTTTTGGGACCTGGGACAGGGGGAGCTTTCGTGGTAAGGAGATACCCCAACTTGTCGTAAGTGATTGCCATCTTGACATTCCTGAGCCAATCTTTGTAGTTTGGCCCTGTCAGTATGTTTTTATCTAGTAATAACTTAAGTCCGGTCATGTTGAATGGTCACTGCAATTAGGAGAGAGAAAATAAACACTTTAGCATGATGCTCTTGCAAGTTTAGAGTGGTTTTTAGTTTGTCTAAACAGGATGGCTCCCACTGTCTCTCGAATCCCTTCTCAAACCGTAAAGAAAGGATTAGTCGGGATCAATCTCACCGTACAATACTTGCTTAACCGTTCAGCCAGGCCAGTGTCGGTAGTTCGAGGGAGGTTTTCCAACGCTTTCGCGAAGTTCCTTAATTAAGTAACCTCTTTTCCCTGTGGGCGTAGCCCCGCTAACACCTTTCTAGACACCTACTAGGTTTATAGCATTGATCGTTAAGTGAGAGTTTTCCCGAGGAGTAGCATATACTCACAGTAGGATCGGGATCCAAATATCATTGCGTGATAAAACCGAAGGAATCCTACCAGAATTATCACACTCCAAATGGTATGCAGCGCTAGCAAGTTTCAGTACTTATGAAACTCCCGATGTGGATTTTTGCCCCATGCTCTTATGACCTTGACTTTGGCCAAAATATCATAAGTCACATGTCAAGTTCTACCCGTCATTCTCCTGGTTAATTTGGACCCACCCGTACCTACCCTTGACTTTGGCCAAAATGGCAGCACGACTGTCCCAAACCAACGCATCTATCTATGCTGCACATGAACACCCAATAACTACCAATCACTATGCCTTGACTTTGGCCAAAATACATGGCTTGAATACTTTTTGACCATTCATGTGGAATGACGGAGGGCTACGAATGGTTTTGGCGAAACCGTGAACGTAGTGAACTTGATATAATCGATGGAACGAGATAGCTTTTAAAAGGAGTGGTTCAAGCTCCGCGTTTAAAAGTTTAGTTTTGAAAAGAACCGAGTGGTTTTTAAAGTGTTCCAATCGACATTTACTTGGTTTATTTTCTTGCATTAGTTCTTTTAATGCGTCCCATCATTTAATCCTACCATTGCAGAAAACAACCAAAATATGACGTACGCTTATGCCATTCGCATTCGCCACGGGGCCCCGTCATCACCCGTTAGGTTACTTAACTAACGACAGAGCGGGGGCTGGGCTAGCGCGGCTGTAAAACATAAGCAACGCCTAAATAGTTATCATATATAAATATATGGCAATGATAGACATTACAGATCACAGATGAATACATTGGATATACTAGGAATCCGCAATCCGTTCGAGCCTGCAACGAAAAGCGGATTAAACGGTCGCGGTGAATAGCCAATACCCCACCCAAGACCCCTACGGGTGCGGCAAACTACCCGCCAAGTACCCGAAGCGCAGCAACCTCCCTCAACACCGTGAGTAGGCCACTCGGCACTTCGAGATACCCGGTAGTTTATGCACCCCCTCCATGGGTCTATCCTAGGAGCAAAAACAGTAAAAAGAATTATACAATGACGGCTACTACCCCGACCCGGTTGTGCGGCTATACAAATAATAATACATCAATTTACATATTACAATGAATGAAAGAAAGAGAAACACTCATCTCACATCCACCCCGGCTATTCACCCGCGACAATCCAACGCATTCATATACACATATCATCATCAAACACAGATCACATATATGTATAACCCCCACTAATCGACATATAGCGATTAGCCGACGTTCAATACATATAAACATCACAGATATAACCCATTAGTCAAAGTACAGTGAAGTTCGATCAAAAAATACGGATTTATAGGCCCCCAATACCAAATTTCTTTTCTGGAAAACCTGGGCACAAATAAACCATCTTAAAAATCCCAAAACCATGTCAGAAGAACACTGCACCAAACTCGACCCTGAACCGAGTCAACTCGGCCGCGGTTGCGCGGCAATAGCTTGCTATTGCCGCGGAACCGCGGCGCGTTGAACGATTCATTGGATCGTTTCTTGTGGCTTTCTTCACAAAACCCTGAGATGATTTTTGACGTAAGATTTATTTTATTTTGAGCAGGAAAAAATCAACAGAAAGTTAGGGTTTTGCGTTTTTTAGTTTTGTGATTTTTTCCGATTGAACTTCCATACACTTTACTACCTAGCTAGTTTATGTTTAGTTAGGCTCTGATACCACTGTAAGTATACGTTGCCCACCCCGGTGCTTGCGGGGAGGCGGAAAACGGAATAAAAATCGGACTTTTATCATGCTAGGCAACATGGACTAACTAAAGTCAGATCTTTGCTAAAAAAAACTAGCTAAAGCTAACTAGAAACTAGCTAAAGGGTAGAATGGTTATACCTAGGGCTTTAAGTCCTTCTCTCCATGCTCCTTGGAGTAGTTGAAAGGGATCACCTTTGTCGTCTTCTCACGTCGAAGAAGGATCCACCCGAAAGCCTCAACCTTTGCTTCAACTTCAAGCTAGAAGTAACTAAGGTGCTAGAAGTGCTAATCCTAGAACACTAGATGAGAGTAGAGATTACTATAGAGTGGTTTTTCTCAAGCTCAAGTGTTTCTCAACACATGAGAGGGGAGAGCTTGAGGAAGAGGAAGAACAAGAGAGACAAAGTATATGATAGAATGAGAGAAATATGAAGCATTCTCACATATATGTGTGTATTATTGCAAATTGAAAATTAGTGAGATAATTGTCATGGCTTAATCAAGACATGACCATTATCATTTCATTTTTATTGCAAATTGCAAGGATCAAAGAGCATCTTCCAAATGAAATGATGATGGTCAAATTGTCAACCTTGGTCAACAAGTCAAGAATGTCAAATGGTCAACAACCCTAACCATGCACAATTATATTAAACTAATTTCAATTAACCATAATACACACATAAGTATTAGGGTTAGCAAAATGACAATGGTCAATAACCCTAATCAAAGTCCTCTTCCTCTGTCTCAATCAACTGTGCATACGCACCCGCATTCGTGATCCGAGGAACACGAATACAAAGAGATAAAACCAATCCCAAATCATATACTAGGATCTGGCTTAAACCAAAGCCCGCTAGTATAAGCTGTCCGGACAGCAAACGTGCACAAGTGCGCGGATGTGAACGAACCCTGTCGCAAAGCCATGCGACCTCTACTCATTTTGCCTAAAGGCGAATAGCTCTCTGTGTGGGACTCTAAAGACTCGACACTACGCTGGCAGTGGGTTTAACTACAGTCCGCAAGCGGCACTAGCTGTACGTAACGGTCCCCAGGTAGATGCCGATAAGAAGACTGACGAGGTGACCCCATCTGAACTCCTACTGAGCCTATATGTGACAGTCTCCGTACAGTCCGGTCTGTTCGTCTGATACATCGCATGGCGGGCCTAGGGGGCGGTAAACGTCAGTCCCCTAATAGCGGTACAAGTCGTGTCGGAGTGTAGCCCAGAACACCCTGAGATAACACTGGAAACCTACCAGTATATCTCGCTTGCTCTGGCCAGGGACTACTCGTGTAATGGCTCTCCTAGACACAGCGCGATGTCGACCCCCAATACCGGGAGAGACGAATCCTGTCTAACCGTCACTGCCTCCAAGTGCTTCGGGACTGCACCCAAAAACTACCTGTTTGCACGACTCCTTTGAGCCGTGGTAGGGTAGTAATCAAAGTGCAGTGGGAACACACTTGAGGTGAAGTGACAGTGTCAAGTCAGCGGACTAAGCTGTACTCATGTCACCTGGGAACTGATAACTGACGATAGGTATAATACCAACCAACAGTTCCCGACGAGTCTTGTCCAGTGTACTCGTAACCTAACGAGCACCCGCATACTATCTCAAGTACGACGTACTGACGGCTGTGGGACAGACCGTCTCCCACGCTGGGATGAGAAGCACATACGCTAGTCTACTCCGGAGTATCGATGCCCTGTCTCGATAGTCCAACGACTTGGGACCTGTATAAGGATGTGCTTATTGATTATCCAGCCCCTACGAGTGTGAGCGCCATCACAACGCTAGTAATCAAGCAAAGATCGTAAGGGCTCTACTAATATGTATATAAGCGATATGCTAAAAGAAACACATGCATATATTAAAGCAGAGACAAACCAAGTAGCATACTACCGTTTCGAGCAAGATTGTATATACAACTGTGAATATCCCAAGCTTCCATCAAGTAATATACATACTAGTATGATACCGTAATGGCCTCTAGGGCATATACACTAACAGGATGATCCCATATCCATCGGTGTTTGACATCAAGGATGGTGTACGGGTGCTCAGTGGAGACTGGGTATACTGGACGGACTCGCCGAGAACTCCTAGATGGTATTATTCCTCACGTCCGATGGCAGTTCTCCAGGGACACTGGTACAGGGTAGTCTGTAGACCCGAGATCGTCATAGAGTCTTGTGTGATTCCCACTGTGCTTTGATTTCCACCTTACCACGTCCAAGAGGGCGTGCAAAACGGTGGCTTTTGGGTACAGTCCCGAATCACATGGAGGCAATGAGCGATAGGAGGGGATTCGTCTCTCCCGGTATAGGGAGTTGATGTTGTGCTGTGTTCAATTGGCTATATCTGGAAGTCCCTGGTCAGGGCTGATATAGAGATTTACTGGTAAGTGTTACCAGTAGTTTGTCGACCTGTTATGAGCATCACATCGACACGACTTATCGGTTACTGGGGTCTGACGTATACCACCCCTAGACTAGATATGCGACATATTAAACGAAGAGACCGGACTGTACGGGAGTGTTACTGATTGGATTCACAGGAGAATGTACAGGCTTGCTTGTTGATCTTCTGATCGCTCAATACCTGGGTGGCTGTTACGTTTAGTTGACCGCTTGCAGCTTATGGGTTTTTGATATGATCATCACTTGCTACTGGCGTATTGACGATTCTTTAGAGTCCTACATAGTGGTTTCTTGACTCAGGAAAAACGGAGTAGGAGCACATATGTGAAATGTGCAGGACCGAGGATAACATGATATGAGATACCGTATTTTATTCTCGCGATATTTTGATATGAGCCGGATCATCGGATCAAGTGTTGATTCGATGAATCGGTACATGATATATTAGTCGGTTATATTCGACATAAACGGATTGTCGGATCAATTGTTGATTCGATAATTTAATGTATAATTATATATATATGATATATTGCATTACATTATCTAATATTGGCTCGCTTTATTGATTAATTTTCTCACCGGGTAATACATTGATATATATACGATATATGTTAATTGTATTATTTTCTTTTGTTACAAAATATATTATATATGTGATATATAATATTGTAACAAATTATAATTACTAATGCAATATGATTAGTGGAGATTAAACATGGTTAGGGTTTGATTTGGGTTAGTTCTTTCATGAACCTTCTAGAAGGTTTCCTTTTGTTTCTTGCAAAGATATTATGATGGATATTTTGTGAGATATTTTCCTTACCCAAACCACATCCTTAACCCTAGTTAACTCTCTACATGGGTTAGCCTTGTCATCTTTGATCATGGTTGCATTTGTAATCATATAATCATTTTCATTATTCATCACAAAAGGATTAATTCTTCTTCTTCCTCCTTGAGTTTTGAAAAAGCTTTCTAGGTTTTCTGTATGTGATGATTTAGTGTGAGAATTTGATAATAAAAGAGAGCATAAATCCTACTTCATCATCCTCATCTAATCTAGCCAATTAGATTAGGGTGTTCACCTCATTAGTGAGTGAGAGCTTGAGTTAAACAAACTTCAAGGTAGATCATCGGAGAAAAGGAAGACTACAAGCTAGCATGGATCATTCGGATTGTGGAGACTCTCTTGAGTCCTGGAGATCATGGATCGCGGCGAAGGGACTTCTACTCGGAGCTTATGAAGCGAAAGAGCGGACTACAAAGGTTGCAATCCCTCTCTCTTAGTTGTAAAGATGTTTATTTGCATGTTAAACCTTAATAATCTAGCAAAGATCCCGGCATTGGGTTGTTCGGCACGTCTAAATTTTGAATCGGGCATGGTTGATGCCTTATAGACCCTTGTATGACTGCCTAAGAACCCTACAGTTTTGTGCAAAAGTGAAGAAAAATCTAGCACAAAACCATTAATGCTTCATTAAATGCAAATGCCACCTTTTCTTTCTTTTCTTTTTCTTTAAATTTTCATTCTAAATTCACAAAATATCTAGATTTTTGGATGGTTGGATTAACAAAAAAAATATCTATTGATTAGATTAGCAATGATTCAAATTAGAAGTAATTAACCCAAAATGTAATTACGACTAATAAAGTGCGCAAATAAAGTATTAAAATAATATTTAATTAGGGAAAAATTTTATGTGAACCAAAACTTCCCATTAACCCCCAAAGACCGCGCACTAGCTTCATTCTAGCTAAACTAGGTGCCGTGAAGTCTATATTGAAGTTTGATCACAATCGGGCTAAAACGGAAAACACCGACTATTTTACCGTAAAACGAAAAAATTCGCAAAAAGATTTCCAAAACGTTACAATCTTAACCCCTTAAAGAAATTCGGTCCCCGAATTTAAAATTCTCACTAAGCGTACCTTAAAGAAATGAGTACAAAAACTCCCAAATCTCGCTCGCAGCCTCCCAACTGATCATCTCAGTATACGGCTACACCAAAGAACCTTCACATATAGCAAGACCCTTGACCGAAGTCCCTCCACCTTCCGATCTACAATAACTATCGGCCGCTGGTGAACGAAAGATCGCGTCCAAAAGAACGGTCTGGTGCTGAAACATGTGAGAAAGGTCATGAAGGTATTTGCGAAGTATCAACATATGGAAAACGGGTGAATACTCAATAATCTGGAGGAAGTGCCATATTATAGGCAACGGAACTAACTCGCTCGAGAATCTCAAAGGACCAACAATCTGGGACTAAGCTTCCCAAAACTCAACACGGCATTTCATCGGAAAAATCCATAAGAATACATGATCTCCCACTGCGAACTCAAGTCTGCGACCACCACGGTCGGCATAAGACTTCTGTCTGCACAGTGTAAGTCGATGTACTACACCCCACGACTTGCGAGGAGGTGGAAATATGAAAAACGATCTTGTTCTATGCGTAAACATCAACTAACCGAAGAATCTTTGCTAAACTATAACTAACAAGAAACATAGAAGTTGTTAACTACTATATGAAGTGATTATACCTAATGAACCGTGTCCTTCGTCTTTACGTTATCCACCTCCTCCTCGGCCTCCTCTATGTAATAGACAATCCACCCGAGAGCTTCTAATCCAAGCTTCACCTCTAAACTTGAGGTAACTAGGTTTTGTTAGTGTATATGCCCTAGAGGCCATTACTGTATCATACTAGTTTGTATATTACTTAATGGATGCTTGGGATATTCACCTTGTATATACAATCTTGCTCAAAATAGTAGTATGCTACTTGGTTTGTTTCTACTTCAATGTGTACTTGTGTTTATTTCAGTATATCACTTATACGCATTAGTGGAGCCCTTAGGATCTTTGCTTGATTACCAGCGTTGTGATGGCAGTCACACTAGTGGGGGCTGGGTAATCTATAAGCACATCCTTATTCAGGTCCCTGGTCGCAGGACTATCGAGACAGGGCATCGATACTCCGGAGTAGACCAGCGCATGCGCTTCTCATCCCAGTGTGGGAGACGGTCTGTCCCACAGCCGTCAGTACGTCGTACTTGAGATAGTATGCGGGTGCTCGTTAGGTTACGGGTACACTGGACAGGACTCGTCGGGAACTGACTAGTTGGTATTATACCTATCGTCAGTTATCAGTTCCCAGGTGACATGAGTACAGCTTAGTCCGCTGACTTGACACTGTCACTCCGCCTCGAGTGTGTTCCCACTGTACTTTGATCACTACCCTACCACGGCTCAAAGGAGTCGTGCAAACAGGTGGTGGTTGGGTGCAGTCCCGAAGCACTTGGAGGCAGTGACGGTTAGACAGGATTCGTCTCTCCCGGTATTGGGGGTTGACATCGCGCTGTGTCTAGGAGAGCCATTACACGAGTAGTCCCTGGCCAGGGCAAACGAGATATACTGGTAGGTTTCCAGTGTTATCTCAGGGTGTATTGGGCTTCACTCCGGCACGACTTGTACCGCTATTGGGGGACTGACGTTTACCGCCCCCTAGGCCCGCCATGCGATGTATCAGACGAACAGACCGGACTGTACGGAGAATGTCACGCTCAGGCTCAGTAGGAGTTCAGATGGGTTTCGCCTCGTCGGTCTTCTTGTCGGCATTACCTGGGGACCGTTACGCACAGCTAGTGCCGCTTGCGGTCTGTGGTTAAACCCACTGCCAGCGTAGTGTCGAGTCTTTAGAGTCCCACACAGAAAGCTTTTCGCCTTTAGGCAAAAGAGTAGAGGTCGCATGGTTTTGCGACAGGGTTCGGTCACATCCGTGCACTTGTGCACGTACAGTGTCCGGACAGTTTACACTAGCGGGCTTTGGTTTAAGCCAGATCCTAGTGTACCTTATAGGATTGGATTTATCCAGTTTGCATTCGTGTTCCTCGGAACGCGGATGCGGGTGTGTATGCACAGTTGACAGGGAGGCAGAGGCAGCGGATTCTCATTAGGGTTGTTGACAGTTGACCGTTGACTTTTTGACTTTATGCTCAACCCTAATGAGAATATGATATGTGATTAACTATTATATTAATTAAGTGTTATGGTGATATGGTTGTTGACTTGTTGACTTTTGTTGACTTGTTGACTTTGGTGACTTGTTGACTTTTGTTGACTTGTTGACCGGTTGACTAGGCTTGACTAGTTGACCATCATGATAACCATGGTTATCATTTCATGCCAAAGACTTTTTCTTGCTTGCTCATTTGAGTAAAATGAGTGCATGACATGATAAGCTTATGGTTGCTTCAAACCATCACATAAGACTTTTTTTTGATATGATGAGTTATGATCACTTTGGATTATGAGAGGGTGAAAGACAAAAGAGTTGCTCATTCTTTCTTGCTCATTGTCTCTCTTGTTCTTGAGCTCTCCTCTTGCTCTCATCCTCAACCTCTTGCTCCCTCTCTTGATCTATGGTTCTCTTGTCTCATGAGTTGAGAATCAAGAACCATAGATAAAATCCCATTCTAAATCATCTCTACTCATTCTAGTTCACTAGGTTTGGCAAACCAAGTGAACTAGTTTCTTCAAAGAACGAAGAAGGAGCTAAAGGTTGGAGCTTTCAAGTGGATCTATCTTCGGCGTACGGAGACAACGAGAAGGAGCCATCGAACCACCATCGGAGCTTGAAGAGAAGGAGTTCAAGTTTAGGTATAACCATCTTCATCCGAGTAGCTAAATATCTTTAGCTTAGTATGCTAGTTTTAGTTTAGGTAAAGATCCCGACCTAGCTTAGTCCATGTTGCCTCTTGCGTTAAAATTTTGATTTTATACCGTTTCCGCCTCCCCGTAAGAACCGGGGGTCGCAACGTGGACTTACAGGTTTCTTTAATTGCTAATCAAAGGTACCTAGGTGATATATAGAAGGGTCGTGGATTAATTAGTCTATTCTAATCCTTGGTCACAACACATGAGTGGTAGGATTAGGGTTTGAAGAGAGAGAGCTTGAGGAGAGAGAAGGTGAGCATGAGAATGAGAAGAGATAATGATCTCATTTGAATATATATGAAGCATTATTATTTATCAAATAAATAAATAAATGATTTAACAACCATTCTTCATAAATTCATATGAGTGATTCATCTATATGAGTCATTAAAAATTTATGATGCATTAATGACATGGATGAATCACACAAATGAGTCACTAATCTCATTTAATGCTTATTCCACCTAAACCCCAAAGTCACCATCCTTCTAGAAGCTTCTCGCGAAATTATGAGAACGCCCCTCCTATCTGTGAAAACACGGAAAAATTTTTGACTGTATAAATCCAATAACCCGATACTAGAATCTGGTTTAAACCAAAGCCGGCTAGTAAAAACTGTCCGAAAGTCGTACATGCGTAAACACACGTATGCGTCCGAACCCTTGTCGTAAAACCATACGACCTCTATATCGTTTCGCCTGGAGCAGGGAAACTCTCTGTGTGGGACTCTAAAGACTTGACTACTACGCTGGCAGTGGGTTTAACCACAGACCGCAAGCGGCACTAGCTGTACGTAACGGTCCCCAGGTAGATGTCGATAAGAAGGCCGATGAGGAAACCCATCCGAACTCCTACTGAGTCTGATGTGACAATCTCCGTACAGTCCGGTCTGTTCGTCTAAGACTATCGCATATCGAGCCTAGGGGCGGCAAGCATCAGTCCCCTAATAGCGGTATAAGTCGTGTCGGAGTGAAGCCCATTACACCCTGAGAAACTACTAGAACCTACTAGTAAATCTCGCTTGCCCTGGCCTGGGACTTTGCGTAATGGCTCTATGACGCAGCGCGATATCAACTCCCAATACCGGGAGAGACGAATCCTGTCTAACCGCCACTGCCTCCAAGTGCTCGGGACTGCACCCAACTGCTACCTGTTTGCACGACTCCTTTGAGCCGTGGTAGGGTAGCAATCTAAGAACAGTGGGACACACTCGAGGCGAAGTAGCAGTGTCAAGTCTGCGGACTATGATGTACTCATGTCACCTGGGAACTGTTAACTGACGACTGGTATAAAACCAACCAACAGTCCCCTACGAGTCATGTCCGGTGTACCCGTAACCCAACGAGCACCTGTATACTATCTCCAGTACGACGTACTGACGGCTGTAGGACAGACCATCTCCCTAACTGGGATGAGAAGCGTACACACTAGTCTACTCCGGAGTATCAATGCCCTGTCTCAATAATCCTACGACTAGGGACCTGAAAAAGATGTGCTTGTAGACTACCAAGCCCCCACTAGTGTGATTGCCATCACAACGCTGGTAGTCAAGCAAGATCCTAAGAGCTCTATCAATACGTATCCTCGCATATTAAGATAGAAAAAACCAAGTAGCATACTACCATGTTTAGCAAGACTGTTATATACATGTGAATATCCCAAGCTTCCATTAAGTAATATACAAACTAGTATGATACAATAATGGCCCCTAGGGCATATACACTAACAATCTCCCACTTGCACTAGAGCCATGAACTGGCATATCGAAGACCGATGATCTCGAGTAGCCTCTCGAACTGAATCTGAGGTAGGGCCTTCGTTAATGGATCAGCAATGTTCTCTACAGTAGAAACTCTCCGAACCTCGATCTCCCGACGATCAATGATCTCCCTGATCAGGTGATACCGCCTTAAGATGTGTCTGGACTTCTGATGGGACCTTGGTTCCCTCGCTAAAGCTATAGCTTCGTTGTTGTCGCAATACAGAGGTATTGGATCAACAATGGTAGGAACCACCTGAAGTTCTGTTAGGAACTTCTTTATCCAGACCGCTTCTTTTGCGGCATCGCAAGCAGCAATATACTCCGCTTCCATCGTCGAGTCAGCAACGGTGTCCTGCTTGGAACTCTTCCAGCACACCTGTTAGTTATATGTATGCCCTAGAGGCCATTACTGTACATGAGATGTATATTGAAGTGGATGCTGGGACATATATAGATAGGACTTTCTTGCTCGACATGATAGTACGCTATCTGGTTGCTCTTTATCTTAACATGTATACTTACTGTCTCTCTGTTACGTGTTGATAAAGCCCTTAGGATGTGTACTCGACTTCCAGGACTGTGATGTAGATCATACTAGTGGGGCCTGGGTAGTCAATGAGTATATCCTTCAATGTTCCTAGTCATGGGAATGTCGAGACGGGGCATCGATATTCCAGAGTAGACTAGCGTATATCTTCTCGACCCATGTGATGGGAAATGGATGATCCCATATCCATTGGTGTTTGACATCAGAGATGGTATGCGGGTGCTCAGTGGTGACTGGGTACACTGAACGGACTTGCCGAGAACTCCCAGATGGTATTATACCTTACGTCAGATGGCAGTTCTCTGGTGATACTGGTACAGCTTAGTCTGTTGACCCGAGATCGTCATAGAGTCTTGTGTGTCTCCCACTGTACTTTGATTTTCACCCTACCACGGCTCTACTGAGTCGTACAAACAGGTGGTTTTTGGGTACAGTCCCGATTCACATGGAGGCAATGAGCGATAGGAGGGGATTCGTCTCTCCCGGTATTGGGGGTTGATGTTGCGCTATGCTCGACTGGCCATAACTGGAAATCCCTGGCCAGGGTTGCACTGATTTACTGGTAAGTGTTATCAGTAGTTTCATACTTGTTATGGACTTTACATCGGCATGACTTATCAAGCTACTGGGGTCTGACGTTTACCACCCCTAGGCGAGATATGCGACATATCAGACGAACAGACCAGACTGTGCGGTAAGTGTTACTGATTGGATTCACAGGAGTGTGAGCAGGCTTGCTCGTTGATCTTCTGATCGCTCAATACCCGGGTAGCCGTTACGTTTAGCAGACCGCTTGCGGCTTATGAGTGATTGATATGATCACCGTCTACTGCCGGCGTATTGACGAGTCTTTAGAGTCCTACACAGAGGTTTCCTGGCTCAAGCGAAACGAAATAGGACCGCATATGAGATATGTGCGGGACCGAGAATAATACCAGTATGTGATACTGTGTTCCATTCTCGCGATTTGTATCATCGGACGGTTATATGTGATATAGCGGGGTTACCGAATCAAGTGTTGATTCGATACATTGATACATTAGATATTAGTCGGTTATATTCGATATGACCGGATCATTAAATCAATTATTAATTTAATTATTTAATGTATAATTATATATTTGATATATTACTTTACATTAACTAGTATTTGTTCACTTAAGATTGAGTTTCTCACTTGATGTGCACAAGTTGTATATGTGATATATGTTTGTGCACCGGTTTGTATCATGATTGATGATACATGCAAACTTGGGAGTGTGTATGACTTACACCATATTTAAGTTAATGATTTAGGTTTTTAATTATTTTGGTAAAACAAAATGGTGGCCTTCTTTGTCTTTGCTTGAAGCTTCATGAAGCTTTCAAGTATCTTTGACAAAGTCCAACCATTTTGTTTTGCATGAGATTTTCATAACCTAACCATTAACTTAAACTAGGGTTTAGTCTCTACAAAGGTTAACTCACCCATGGTTGCATTATGATATACTTCAATTGATTATTCATTTTAGTTAATTTATTATTCTTTTCTTCTTCATCATCTTCTTCAAGTGAAGAAAAACCTTGCTAGAAAAATTTCAAGTGAAGAAAAAGAGTGAGAAATCCAAATCCAAAGTGAACCCACATCCTATTTCTTCATCCTCTACCACTTGCCATGTAGTATAGGATGTTCTCTTCACAAAGTTCATGACCAAGTGAAGATGGAGCTTGAGTTTGAGTCTCCTCGACGTAGATCATCTTCAGCCTCAATGTCAACGACCTAGCCCGCTCATTTCTCCGAAGAAACCATCGCTAGGGTCCGGGATCCTGATGATCGTAGCGAAGGGACGTCAACACGGAGCATTAGAAGTGAAGGACCAGATCTACAAAGGTTGTTGTCCTTTTCACTTAGTAGCAAAGTAGTTTGCTTGCTTTTGGTTTCGCCTAATCTCTAGTATACGATCTTGCATAGGGTTGTTCGGCACATAAAAATTTGATTTTGGCATGGTAGACGCCTTATGGAACCTCATGAGTGTGCCTAGAAACCCTACAGTGGTATCAGAGACTAGCTAGAGTTTTAAGCGAAGTGTAGACGAAGTTAGAAATCCGATCGAACCCCGAAACCCTAATCTACACCCTTCTCTGTACATTTTTTAAAACTGTGGATTTTTCCTAATTAAAAATTCTCAGAAAAATCAGCAGGGTTTTCTAGGAATTAATGTGCAGCACGTGACCCTAATTCGACCAAAGCGCCGCGGAACCGCGGCCGTACCTGGCTTGCGCGGCGGTTCCGCGGCCAAGAAGGTAAATTAAGGCATGTAGTTTGCACAGTAATGTCCGTCTGTAATTCCTGTGTTTTCTGGGTATTTTTAATTTTTACTCAAGAGTTGAGTTTTCTGGGTTGTATTAGGGACTCGATGTTTCGATCGGAAAGTTTAACTTCGTCTACGTATTTTTCGAAGAGTTTTAGAAAGTGTTAAAAAGTTAGACCGGATATCAATAACTCACTTTTTCCAGACCCGGAAAATTTCCAAGTGTTGGATTTTTCCGTTGTTTAAGAACGTCTAAATCGTGCAAGTAACACGATAGACCCTCTAGAAGACAACAAACCTTAACTCGATTATGTGACCGTCTTGAACTGCCTTTTGAACCTTAGGGTTTAGGGCAGTACGGCGTGCCACATGTGAGGCGTTGGCTTAACCCTTCTACGGCTGGACCATTGGTACTGTGGCATGAAATGGATGCTTTTAAACTCTCCTCAAGTGTTGAGCCATTTGGGAAAACTTGGATGTTTGATTATTCGATCGGAAAATTTAACATTGTCTATTTATTTGGAATGTGATACAATATTTGGAATCCACAAATAGTTATGAGATAACTGATTTGAATGTTATAAATCTAGCACTTCAGTCTCAAATGATTGGTTGCTATGGGATTTTGATGCGATCAAAAGTCCGTCGCAATCACGTAGCATATGCGGATACTCGCCGGTAAACTTAATAGACAGCCACGTCCAATAGCCCCGACCAAGTGACTGTAGGAGAACCCCGTAGCTAAAAGCATCCGTTCGGGTGCTCGCGGCAGCGGTGTTCCGCCTTAGTGCACTTCGTCGAAGGCATCCGGGGGTGCGGCCGTCTACTAAAGTTTGCGACGAGCATTCGATCAGGATGTCGGGAATCTTGTTGAATTACCCAACTTGATATTGAAAAGAGTTTTCGATAATAAGACTAAAATGCGGGGTTTATAATTGTTAGGCATGCGATATCTAAGGAATTCATTTGGTTAGGCATGTGATGTCTTAAGGGGTTGCGGATTCCAACTGTTGTAGTTTTACACTTTCTTTTTTGCGACCGTAAGTGTAATATGTGATATCGCCGGTTTCGTTGCTATATGACAACGACAATTGGGATGGGTATATTTACTTACGTTGATGACATGTGATGTTATGTGTTGCTGGATATGTTATATTGGATCGTCGTGTTTGAATAGCCGGGGGTTTTTATGTGAGATGAGTGTTTTTCTTTTTCATTCATGTAAAATTCATTGTATGTAATATTCTTTTATTTGGGCACTTCTGGGTTGAAGATGATGTCACCATTGTATATTATTTACTTTTCCGCATTAGGATAGACCCAAGGAGGGGAGCACAAATAATCGGGTTCTAGGGTCCAGTAGGAGACCATCTCGAGGAGTCGAGTCCGGGTCTCCTAACTCTAGAATTGGTAGGGTTGCTTGCCGCTCTCGTAGGGGTCTAGGGGTGTGGGATTGGCTATTCATCACGACCGTGGAATCCGTGTTTTATATAGGCTCAAAATAAAACACGGACGTCCTAGTATATCCAATATTTCATATGATATTTTCTGCTGCGTTATCTGTGATGTGATCATGTGATTTGTTCAGATAGATATTGTATATAGTATATATGATATATGGTCATGTTCCGTACTTTCGGGTCATGACATCCGATAAAATTGGAACGATACAGAGAAGATTAGCATGGCCCCTGCGCAAGGATGACACGCATAAATCGAGAAATGGTCCAAATTTTATTTATTTAATTATTTTTAAAATATTACATATATTATATAGACGTTGCTTATGTTTTACACCCGCGCTAGCCCTGCCCCGCTCTGCCGTTAGTTACCTAACCTAACGGTGCAGACGGGACATCGAGGCGAATGCGGATGGCATAAGTGTACGTTGTATTTATCTGTGATGTTTAGGTGGACTTATATGATGGGACATTCATTAATGAGATTAATGAAAGAAAATAAACCTAAATGGTGTTGTGGAATCGAATTTCAAAAACTAGGTAGCTCTAGTTGTTGCTTTGCATAGCGGTGTTCCTTTTAGAACATCCAGCACCTTATTCGATAAGGAAAGAGCCGACGATCCCTTTACCGGGAGTGACCTCTTTAGCAATAACTAGCAGATGCTGCAACCTTCGGTTTGTCTTTTGATTTCTTTTCTAGTTCTTGCTTTGCATAGTGGTATTGTGAATATCCTGCACCTCATTTGATGAGGAAAGAGCCGAGATCCCTTCACCGGGAGTGACCTCTTTAGCGAAACTAGAAAAATCCTCAAAAACACTCCATTTAAAAACCATTTGATTCCGCAACGATATCAAGTTCAAAGCGTTAAAGGTTTTCTTAAAAACCATCCGCAACCCTCCATCATTTTAGGAAGTAGAGTACTTAGTATTCGTGCTGTGTTTGTTGACCTTAGTTAAGGCACAGTGTACGGTAGCTAAGTGATGTCTTCCTACATTGCATATGATGCGATTAGTTAGGACAGTCGCGTGACTTTGTTGTCCTTAGTTAAGGGTCATGTGGGTGGGTCTAATTAATCACGAAATGACGGGTAGAGCTTGACTAGTGCTTATGATTTGTTGACCATAGTTAAGGTCATAAGTGCTAGGGGTAAAAACCATTATCGGGAGTTTCAAGTGTTAAAATTTGCAATGAGATTGCATACCTTCTATGAGATAGTTGGATCCCGATACCCACTGCGAGTAATTGTTACTCCTGGGAGAGTTTTGCACTTTACAATTAGCCGATCAAGTAGGTGTCTAGAAAGGTGTCAACGGGGTTACGCCCCTGGGAAAACGAGGTTTATTTTAATTAGGTCCGTGCGAAAGCACGGGGAACCTCCCTCAAAGTACCGGTACTGGCCTGGCCGAAAGATTGGCGAACTTGTAGAGTTTAATTAATCCCGGCTAGTCTTTCCTTTTAGAGTTTGAAGGAGGATTTGATAAAAACAGTGGGAGCCATCCTGATTAGATAAAATATATAACCAATATAATCTTGCAAGAGCGCACGCAGAGTGTTTTCTTCTCTCTCTCTCCAGGTAGCGACCATGTCACGCCTTAATCAAGATAATAAAATGGATAAATTGACCGAACCCGCTTGTTATACTGTGCTGGGGAACGTTGGTCCCGCTCCAACTTATAATTGTTATAAGACCGAGCAGGAAATTGGGGAATACCAGGATTCCCGTGCCACCCAAACGAAGAAAGTGCATGATGATGCATCTTCTTCGGGTGTGTTCATTACAAAGAACTGTTTCTCTGTATCCTCTACGTCCTGGGTATTAGATACCGGATCAGGATCCCGCATATGTAATCTGTTACATGGGCTACAGAAAGGTAGAGAACTGAGAACGGGTGATAAGTTTCATGAGACAGAAAACGGTGCAAGTGTTGCAGCCAAGTCTGTTGGTCACTATCACCCTGTATTACCAGAATACATTGATTCTGAACGAATGTTATTAGATACCGAACCTGATATACAACATCATATCAGTCTTTATTAGTAAAGAAAGGATATAATTTTGTATTGTTGGATAATGTTTTGAACATTTTCTATATCAAGAGTTGATCGGTTCAGGAACGTTATCTAAAAGCATTGACGTTCTAAATCAAACTACGGTCCTTAGTATACAGAACACACATGAGAGAAAGAGTTCAGAAATGAACGAATTCTTCTTGAGGCATTGTAGACTAGGTCATATCAATGGGACCTGACTAGCTAAGTTACATTTAGATGCATATTTAAATCAGTTTAAATTTATATCTTATAAAACTTGCCAGTCATGTCACAAAGATAAAATGACCATAGCTCCGTTTACTGGAAACAGAGAAAGAGTTAGTGAACTCTTGGGACTGATACATAGTGATGTATAAAAGTCCCCAGTCAACATATGCCACGACCGGTTCTTTGTACTTCATTACATTCACTGATGAACTCTCTAGATTCAGACATATGTTCCTGTTGAAATACAAGTCCGAAACTTTTGAGATAATCACCGAATATAAGTTAGAAGTAGAGAACCAAAAACGGGGATAAGTATTATGTCCTTTGATGTGATCAGGGAGGAGAATACTTGAGCACGGGATTCCTGGACTATTCTAAAGGAGAATGGGATTCTCTCTCAGCATTACTCCTCCGTATACACAACGGCACGTCGGTGTATCGGGGTGGAGCAATCACACCCTATTTTATATGGTGCGCTCTATGATGAGTACTACTGAGTTTCCTATTTCATTTTGGAAGTTATGCACTCGAGAAGCTGCATACCTATTGAATAAGGTTCCAATCAAATCAGTGCCTACCACTCCATACGAGATATGGTATGGGAAGAGCCCATCTCTTAAGCAAGTTAAGATTTGGGGTTGTCTGGCCTATGTCAAAAGCAAAATCCAGAAAAACTCGAGGCAAGGTCAGTTTTGTAGAACTGGAAGTAGTTCTAGCTATACAAACTACAGCTGATGATTTGATAGAACCAAAGGATTCAATAGTCCCCAACGAACCTCGGCCTCTCCGCCGATCTAGCAGGGTTCCTCACCTGCCTGAGAGATACTTTGGTTTCTCGATGACAGTGGGAACGAGGATTGCATCATAAGATGATGACCCAACTAGTTTCGAGCAGGCCATCAAGAGTAGGGACTCTGTAAGAATGGCTGGATGCTTAGCGATCTGAGATGGAATCCATGTACACCAACAAAGTATGGACTTTGGTTGCTATATCTGAAGGGTTAAATCCCTATCAGGAGCAAGTATATCTTGAGAAGATTACATGGTGTAGATGGAAAAGTTGAGACTTTCAAAGCTACACTTGTTAAAGGTTTATCGTCATCGACCAGATATGGATAATGATGAAACCTTTTCCAGTGGCTATGCTTAAGTCCATCCGGATCCTACTTGCCATTGCTGCATACCATAACTGCGATATCTGGTGGTTGGGTGTCATGACTGCATTTCTAAATATTGATTTAGAAGAGAGCGTCTATAAGTACACAGCCAGAGGGCTTCGTAAACGGTGGGAGCAGCGGAAACGTGTGCAAGTTGCTTTACAGAATAAAGCAGGCATCGCGGAGTTGGACCGTCTGTTTTGATGTGGTAGTCAAAGAGTTTGACTTCATCAAAATGGTAGATGAACCTTGTATATACAAAAAAGGTAGTAGAGAGTAAGGTGGTCATCCTCGTATTGTACGTGGACAACATACTCTTGCTAGGAAAAGAGTTTCCTATGCTGCGCACGGTCAATCTCCTCTTATCACAAGGATTCTCCATATAAGATCTATGTGATACCTCCTAAATCCTAGATTTTATATCTATGAGATAAATCTAAATGGATATTAGGATTCTCACTAGGTGTAGTGAGATGGTATCAATTGATCCTGGGGAGAATCACTGGAAAAGTTCCAAGGTGATAAGGACGACTGAATGTCAGTCGCAGGAATTGTCTTTACCCTCAGTAGAGGGACGGTATGTTGGAAGGGTTCCAAGAGAGATACCGTGGCAAACTAGACGATAAAGGCTGGTGATAACGCTATCAAAGATACTACCAAAGAGGCAGTTTGGGTGTATATTAGTTCATGAGATGAACTAGGTTCCTACCATTGTGAGACAATGGAAGTGTGGCTTTGGCCCAGGAACCCCGGCCCCATCAGTGACCCAGACATATTCTGAGGCAGCATCACCTGATCAAGGAGATAGTTGATCTCCAGGGTGATCGAGGTTAGGAGAGTAGACTCAGAGGACAACACGGCGGATCCACTCACAAAGGCATTTTCCCAGAGAGAGAGAGATTTATATGGGATGGTTGACTATGAGATACTGCAACCACTGCTACAGATGGCCCTAGTGCAAGTGGGAGATTGTTAGCTATATGTATGCCCTAGAGGCCATTACTGTACATGAGATGAATATTGTAGTGGATGCTGGGACATATATAGGTAGGACTTTCTTGCTCGACATGATAGTACGCTATCTGGTTGCTCTTTATCTTAACATATATACTTACTGTCTCTCTGTTACGTGTTGATAAAGCCCTTAGGATGTGTACTCGACTTCCAGGACTGTGATGTAGATCATACTAGTGGGGCCTGGGTAGTCAATGAGTACATCCTTCAATGTTCCAAGTCGTGGGAATATCGAGACGGGGCATCGATATTCCAGAGTAGACTAGCGTATATCTTCTCGACCCATGTGATGGGCGATGGATGATCCCATATCCATTGGTGTTTGACATCAGAGATGGTATGCGGGTGCTCAGTGGTGACTGGGTACACTAAACGGACGCGCCGAGAACTTCCAGATGGTATTATACCTTACGTCAGATGGCAGTTCTCTGGTGACACTGGTACAGCTTAGTCTGTTGACCCGAGATCGTCATAGAGTCTTGTGTGTCTCCCACTATGCTTTGATTTCCACCCTACCATGGCTCTACTGAGTCATGCAAACAGGTGGTTTTTGGGTACAGTCCCGATTCACATGGAGGCAATGAGCAATAGGAAGGGATTCGTCTCTCTCGGTATTGGGGGTTGATGTTGCGCTATGCTCGACTGGCCATAACTGGAAATCCCTGGCCAGGGTTGCACTGATTTACTGGTAAGTGTTATCAATTGTTTCATGCTTGTTATGGACCTTACATCGGCATGACTTATCAAGCTACTGGGGTCTGACGTTTACCACCCCTAGGCGAGATATGCGACATATCAGACGAACGGACCGGACTGTGCGGTAAGTGTTACTGATTGGATTCACAGGAGTGTGAGCAGGCTTGCTCGTTGATCTTCTGATCGCTTAATACCCGGGTAGCCGTTACGTTTAGCAAACCGCTTGCGGCTTGTGGGTGATTGATATGATCACCGCCTACTGCCGGCGTATTGACGAGTCTTTAGAGTCCTACACAGAGATTTCCTGGCACAAGCGAAATGAAATAGGAGCGCATATGAGATATGTGCGGGACCGAGAATAATACCAGTATGTGATACTGTGTTCCATTCTCGCGATTTGTCTCATCGGACGGTTATATGTGATATAGCCGGGTTACCGAATCAAGTGTTGATTCAATACATTGATACACTAGATATTAGTCGGTTATATTCGATATGACCGGAACATTAAATCAAGTATTGATTTAGTGATTTAATGTATAATTATATATTTGATATATTACTTTACATTAACTATTATTTTTTCACTTAAGATTGATTTTCTCACTTGATGTGCACAAGTTGTATATGTGATATATGTTTGTGCACTAGTTTGTATCATGATTGATGATACATGCAAACTTGGGTGTGTGTATGACTTACACCATATTTAAACTAATGATTTAGGTTTTTAATTATTTTGGTAAAACAAAATGGTGGCCTTCTTTGTCTTTGCTTGAAGCTTCATGAAGCTTTCAAGCATCTTTGACAAAGTCCAACCGTTTTGTTTTGCATGAGATTTTCATAACCTAAACATTAACTTAAACTATGGTTTAGTCTCTACAAAGGTTAACTCACCCATGGTTGCATTATGATATACTTCACTTGATTATTCATTTTAGTTAATTCATTATTCTTTTCTTCTTCATCATCTTCTTCAAGTGAAGAAAAACCTTGCTAGAAAAATTTCAAGTAAGAAAAAGAGTGAGAAATCCAAATCCAAAGTGAACCCACTTTCTATTTCTTCATCCTCTACCACTTGCCATGTAGTATAGGGTGTTCACTTCACAAAGTTCATGACCAAGTGAAGATGGAGCTTGAGTTTGAGTCTCCTCGACGTAGATCATCTTCGGCCTCGAAGTCAATGACCTAGCCCGCTCATTTCTCCGAAGAAACCATCGCTAGGGTCCGGGATCCCAATGATCGCAGCAAAAGGACGTCAACACGGAGCATTAGAAGTGAAGGACCGGATCTAAAAAGGTTGTTATCCTTTTCACTTAGTAGCAAAGTAGTTTGCTTTCTTTTGGTTGCGCCTAATCTCTAGTATATGATCTTGCATAGGGTTGTTCGGTACATAAAAATTTGATTTTGGCATGGTAGATGCCTTGTAGAACCTCATGAGTGTGCCTAGGAACCCTACAACACCGCCCCTCCATTGAGGATAAAGACATAACCGAACATGGACTTGGAATCGTGCTTATCACTTTGGAAGCCGGAATCAGCAAAGGCCTCAATCTTGAGGTCTTTTCCGCCGTAAACCAAGAACATCTCCATAGTCCTTCTCAGGTACTTTAGAATGTTCTTTACTGCTATCCAGTTCTTCTCCCCTGGGTCTGACTGATACAGGCTTACCACGCTCATTGCGTAAGCAACATCTGGTCTGGTGCACAATATCGCATACATTATAGAGCCTACCGCAGAAGCGTAGGGTATAATGGACATGCGTTCCCTTTCAAAATCAGTCTTGGGAGACATCTCTTTAGAGAGGGTGATTCCGTGACAAGCCGGTAGATTACCGCGCTTAGAATCTTCCATACTGAATCTTTTCAGTATAGTGTTGATATACCTGGACTGCTAAAGTCCCAACATCTTCTTGGATCTATCACGATAGATCCGGATCCCCAGAATGTAAGAGGCATCACCCAGGTCTTTCATGGAGAACCTGTGTGACAAGAATCCTTTGACAGATTGTAGCATAGGAATGTTATTTCCTATCAATAGAATGTCATCCACGTACAAGACGAGGAATACGACACTTCTGGCTACAACTTTACTATATATACATGGTTCATCTGGATTTTTGATAAAGTCATATTTTTTGACTGTTTCATCAAAACAGATGTTCCAACTCCGCGATGCTTGCTTCAGTCCATAAATGGACTTAAGCAACTTGCATACTTTACCGCTGCTCCCACTCTGATTGAAACCTTCTAGCTGATCCTTATAGACGCACTCTTCTAAATTACCATTCAGAAAAGCCGTCTTTACGTCCATCTGCCAGATTTCATAATCATGGAAGACAGCAATAGCAAGAAGGACCCGAATGGATTTGAGCATAGCCACTTGTTCAGACCATAATATTGCATTTTTCATCCCCCTATTCTTATCCATTTTATAAATAAACAGGTACTCTTGACGCACGTTTGTTGCATATTACAGGATACAGGCTCTTGGATACGAACACAGTGAAAAAGACGAAAGTTGATACAGAAAAGGGACTTTTGACCAACAAGTTGACGGATCCTACTCAAACCTAGACGAAAAACAATTCACAAGGCAATGCATGTCTGAAATGTTAAAGGAAACGGTTAAAAGACCACAACAAATTTCACTGAAGATCTGAAGAAGACTAAGAAGCCAAACAGAGAAAAGTTATGAAGAACTAAGAAGCCCTAATAACCAAGATGCAGCTCAGAGAAGTTGGTGAGCTGAGCTCACCAAAGGGCCGCGGAACCGCGGCCCAAGCCAACCAATGCCGCGGTTCCGCAGCCATTAAGTGCCTGTGTCGGTGGAGTTTTTCCGTGTCGGTGCGACGGTTCGGGTGTTGGGATTTTCTGTTTTCCTAGGTTTTCTGTTTTCCTATATATTGTATTCCCAGATCTGTAAAAAGTATGCCTCTTTTCAATCAATAAATTTCAGAATTTCTGGGAGTTATATTCAGATCTGTTCTATATTGTTTGGAGGGAGCCGTCAACCTAGTAAGTAATTTTATTTCTGTTCCTTTAATTAAAATGTTTTCTCATCCCCTAATGAGCGAGTAATCTCCTCACTTGTTAGGGTTAGCCTTAGAGAAAGGGTTGAGAGATGAGATCTCTCACCCCTTTCAATGCCACATTCACCTAATGAATTAGAACTCCATGCATGCACGCACAACCGCTCCCTACGGCACCCTACCCCTCGAGGTAACGGTGAACCGTAGTATAAAGGGCCTGTTGCGCGTGTTTTCCATGGGGGTTAGGGTAACTATCAACAAAGGAAGGATGCGAATCTAGAGGAAGAAACATCTTCCCAAAAGATTCGGATCCACTTTATTGACAATTACCGTAACATCTAATAGATCTAAAAAAAAGAAGGCATTGAAAGCGGTGAAGAAAAACGTTAATCTCCAAAACTTCCCTTAAGCCTAACCCTAGCAAGACTTTTAATTAGATTAATTAGATCCAGTTTTCATAGATTTTTATAAACCAACCAAAACGAAATTTTGAATCAACTCGTTAAAACACATAAAAGGAATTTACCCATCTTTGTGGATCGACCCGTACTCACCGGCTAGCTGCGTAGCGACGCCGTTTCTGATTGCGGTAAATACAAGTTTTCATACAAATCAAATGGCGCCGTTGCCGGGGATGGCGTAATTTTTCTTTTTGTGAATTTTCGGGTTGATATAAATTTTAAAAATTATAAAAATCTGAAAATATAAAAAAATACAAAAATTATCAATTTTGATCTGTTTGAAGGGTTATATTTTTTGAATCTTGCAGGAATAGCGACGAATCGCGGATCTGGAAATTTACAGAGGTCAAATCAGAAAAGTACATATCGGAACAGAGGGGAAATTTGATAACAGAGCAGTGCAATTTTTCTCAAAGTGTGAGCCCACCATTCCGCCGCCTTTCCGCGGTCCTGTCCCTATATTGGCCGCGGTTCCGCGCCTCGTCTGCCACGTCAGCACACCAGATTTGCTCTGTTTGTTTTCTCCTTCTCCCCTCTGCAACCTCCATATCTCCACTGTAAAAAATTTTCTGCAGGAATTCTTTGCGCTAAAAGTTCTTTCTCCCCCTTCTAAATAACAGATTTGCTGCAGGTTTCTTTGCGCCACGCTAAAAATTGATTGCAAGTGAAATTTTACTGTTTTGCATAATTTAATTGGACTTTAAGGGGCTAATTGACCAAACTCAGATTGGGTGGGGATTTCATCACCCTTCCCAGGACCCCAGAAAACACCTAAAGCATTTTGCATCGACCACAATTAAATAAAAAAAGACTAGACTCAGACCTAAGGACATCGAGCTCAATAGGAAAAGGACTAGTATAGGCATCGGCCGTTTATCCTAACCGACATTGCGGTGTCTAGGCTAGTGGTTATTAATTAGGCCCACTGTAGTGGTGGTTCCTTCCCACTTACCTGGCCATATTTGTCCGTGAAGAGGCGGGTTGAGGTCCTATTTCTAGCCCTAGTTAGGAGTTGTCTAGCAGATCTAGGCGACCCTAGATCTAGGCCTGATTGTGCATGTGTGGTTGATACATTTGTGTCACGAGTCCCATTTCAAAAACCTCTTTGCAAAACTCACACAAAAATAAAAAATATATATATATAATTCTTTTCAAGAACTTGCAGCTTGCCGCTAAAAAAACTTGCAACTCACTTTCACTCACTTCTTCTCATTGACGTTATCTTACCCCCACATTCTGTTTTTCTATTTTTTCTGACTACACTACTCCTTTGGTGTATGTCACTTTGGACTAGGGATACTAACGCCCGATTAGTCCGTGTTTCGTTGGTACCGACCGACGAACCCTTCGACGAACCCTTCGTCGAAATTCCCTCCATTTCCTTACCTCCACCTTTAAATTCTTCTTTCGAAGGTATGTCGGGATTCAACCCCAACGATACCTTACCGACGGGAATGATTCCACCTCCTCCAGGTGCGAATAACCCGAATCTTCCGCCTGTTGTAGCGCCCGCACGAGTTGCGCTCCAGGATCTCTTTTACCCCATCCGCACTTCTTTACCTACTTGTCTTTCACCCCCACCGGCAAATGGGGACAATTTTGAAATAAAACCACATTTCATCAATATGCTGCCAAAATTTCATGGTTTGGAATCTGAAGATGCATATATTTTTATTAATAAATTCCAAAATATGTGCGCTATGATGAAAACAACCCAATTAAGTGATGACGCGATAAGACTAAGGGTCATTCCTTTTACCTTATGTGACCTAGCCGAGAAGTGGCTATACAGCACCGCATCACATTCCATTAGAAATTGGGACGAGTTTGTGAGAGATTTTCTGAAAAAAGTTCTATCCTCATCACAAAACTGCTAGAATCCGAAACGAGATAATACAATTTTCACAGCTTCCTTCCGAACCATTTTGGAAGTGCTTCGAGAGATTTAAAGACCTACTCGTTCAATGCCCTCATCATGGGATCGAAAGTTGGCAACTTTGCCAAACATTATACGAGGGATTGAATGCAGCAACGAAGCAGTTGCTAGAAACTATATGTCAAGGTCATTTTCTCTCCAAGTCTAGCGACGAAGCTTGGCAGTTTCTTGAGGATCTTAGTGATCAAACAATTCAGTGGGAGAGTACCAAGACCACATCATCTTCTTCTGTTGGTCAATCTAGGGCAGGCATACATCAAATAGATATGTCGATTGCTATGAAGGCCGAGATGGCCTCACTTATGAAAAAGCTAGAAGCCATTGAGACCAAAATCTCATCGTCTTCTCCTGCCCCTACTCTACCCACACGAACTGTTAGTGCTTGTTGTGCGAATCCATCGCATCTAACCGAAGAGTGTCCTTATAATGCACCTATTCAAGGACAGGATCAAGTCAATGCTGCATTTCAGCAACGACAAAGAAACGATCCATATTCTTCGACATACAATCAGGGGTGGAGGAGTCACCCGAATTTCGCTTGGAACCAAAATCAACAAGTCCAAGGGAACAATAATTTTCAAAGACCTCCTCCACAACAACAGCAAGCACCTTTACAAACTCAAAACCAGCAACCTTTCCAACAACAACCTTATACAAATCAAACGAACAATTTGGTGCAACCAAATGATGATAAGGTTATCTCGCTCGAGAAAAGTCTAGATGTATTTCTCAAGCAATCTACAGAATCCGCAGCAAGATTTGAAAGTTATGTTCAATCTTTAATGCATAACAATGCCTCACACGATCAAAGTATCAAATCTATTGAGGCACAAATTGCACAATTAACTGCTGCATTGAGCGAAAGAGAAAAGGGAAAGCTTCCATCTCAACCATTGCCAAATCCCGGTCACACACAAAACGCATATCACAATCACAATGTAAATGCGGTGACCACGTTGAGATCCGGAAAAGAGTTGCAAAATAATGTGGGAACTCATGATGACATCCCCGCCGGTGGTTCTTCTTCTTCTTCTTCTTCTTCTTCCTCTCCATCGTCACCTTCCCCTTCTTCATTTTCTTCACTTTCTTCTTCACCTTTTTCTTTAGAGCCTATTCTCCACCCTTCACACGGCTCTACTTCTTCTTGCTCGAACGGACCCAATTCTCACAACATGAACACATCTACACCGGGATCCGTTCCTACTCCACATTCTACTCCACAAACATGTGACCCAACTAATTTTCAAAATGCACCATTTCCAAACAGGTTGAGTCCCAATAAACCAACTGCACAAGTGGAGAAGATTGTGGAATTATTTAAGCAGGTTAGCATAAATATACCTCTCTTGGATGCAATCCAACAAGTCCCTTCATATGCAAAAATCTTAAAGGGCTTATGCACCTCAAAGAGAAAAGCATCTCAAGTACCCAAGAAAGTGCTAGTGGCTAGTGCAGTGAGCAATGCTATTAACCACCATCAAACCTTACCCCAAAAACGAAAGGACCCCGGCTGTCCTACGATTTCCATCACAATTGGGGATAAGAAAATTAATAGAGCACTTCTAGATCTTGGGTCTAGTGTTAACCTGATTCCCTACTCCGTGTACGAACAATTAGGGGTTGGAGAGTTGAAACCCACTCGTTGTACTCTCCAAATGGCTGATCGATCAATCACCCATCCTAAGGGTCAACTAGAGGATGTGTTGATCAAAGTTGGGGAGTTCATATTCCCCGTTGATTTTATTGTTATGGATACACAACCTGTTGCTAACCCAAGAAACCAAATTCCGGTGATCCTCGGTCGACCATTTTTGGCCACTTCCAATACTGTAATAAACTGTCGCAATGGCTCCATGACTCTATCCTTTGGGAAGATGTCTAGTGAGTTCAATATTTATAAGATGGGAAGTCTACCCCCCCGTGCCTAAAACTAGTACACGAGAAGTTTGCTCTATTCACGAAATCACGCAGGAGGACTGCGAGCTTGAAAGATTCTTGTTTAATGAAAACAGTTTTGACGCCACTAGTGCGTCCCTCCTTGAGCCTACCACCGTTGACACAACCGATGTTGATTATGAATGTTTCACCGTTTTGGATGATGACGACTCACAGCTCGAATATGAGCCGTTTGAATTTTTGGATGAGTTAGTCGAGCCATCCGAATCGGTTGTTTGCAGTGATTTCGAACCTGTGTTGGAGTCCTTTGAGTTCGAGGTAGATTCCGAAATGATTCTTCCGCTTCCGAAACTCGAACTCACGCCCTTGTCGTCTCACCTTAGATATGCTTACATAGGTGAGAATGAGACCTTTCCCATTATCATATCGGCCTCTCTAGCCCTCGAGCAAGAGAACGTCCTCGTAATGGTCTTACAAGATAGGCGGCAAGTTTTCGGTTGGACTATGGCGGACATCGAGGAGATAAGTTCCCTCATAATTGAATATCATATGAAATTGATGGATGATGCCAATTCAATAGAGGACCCACTGGAACATCTTGGGGGTATTGTGGTGAGTCAACCTCCTTTAGAAGTTGAAATACCCCTATTTCTTTTAATAAGTTACGAGAATGCCAATACTCCACTGATTGCTAATCATTTACATTCTCGTTTTGATATATCACCATCGCCTGTATATTTACCTCCACACCTTCCATACCTCTACTTCTACCTTTCCCAATTCTTTGCGGATCGCTACAACTTATTCTTCCACCAACCAATACTCTTTACTGATAAATTTTTCAACTGGTTGGTGTTGACGTTTGGTCTAGCCAAAGTTTGGCTGTAATGTCTAACATAGTTTAAATGAAGTTTGGGGGAGGGCCTTTTTGTATATATTCTTTGTTTTTCTTAACAATAAAAAATTGTAAATAAATAAACAGAGAAGTGCCGGTATTTTGACCCTCTTGGTTTAGTATGACAGTGAGGACACTGTCAAGTTCAAGTTTGGGGGTATGCTCGGTATGTCTTCTTCCTTCGCATTCATTTGCATTTGCATATTTATTTGAAAACCCATAAAAATTTGAAAAATTTCAAAAATTATAAAAATAGTGTATTCAATTTTGGCCATATTTGATTTGAGTTTGACAGATAGGTTAACTGGCGAGGAACAACTAGATCTTAGACTTAGTAAATTAAAAACCCTAAAAATAACCTTTCTTAAAGTTTAACGGTAGAAAGTATATGCCTTGTAGTTTATTTAGAAATAGGCAAATTTTGGGTTCACTTCTTGGGCTAAGTCGAAACAAGGGAAGAGTATTGATGTTCTTATTAGAGTATAAGTTTGAAAAATAGTTCCTAGTTTAAGTCTAGATTCTGAAAATGTATACCCTACAACTTGCACAATCACGCACCTTGAAACTTGGAATAGTAGAAGAGACCTTGAAATGCTCTTGTCTAAACGTCCTTAGTACAATGAAAATAAAAAGAAAAAAAAAGTGTGAATAAAGAATAAAAAAAATGGACACTGGTTTTTGTGATTACTTAAGGCTGCAAAAATAGAAAAATATTTAGCGAGGGTGCCTCATCACCTAGTGCCTTAGACCAACTGGTTTGGGAGTCACTGCTAAAGCCTTGGGTGTTGCAAAACTAGGAAGTACGCTTTAAAGTGCTAACGCATCTTGTAATCGGTTGTTGGTACCTCAAGAAGTATTAACGGTCGCATGAAAGATGTGTAAGAAAAATTTCATTTAAAAATTCACCAACTAATAAGTGCTTTGGACAATGGACGAGAGTATGATTGCTTGATTTGAATTTCCAAGTGTAGGGGTGATCTATACACACACGTAGGGATATGTGATTGGAATTTAGATAAGAGAGAGGAATGAAAAATAGAACTTATATCTTTAGTAGAGTTGATAGAAATTCCTAAGTAGAGATGAAACCCTAGAAGGAAGACTTAAGAGATGCTGAAAGCTAAGTAAATCTATAGAACATATATAATCTTAAGTTAAATGATAAGGAAGTGTGAAGAATATGGGTGGATAATTTGCAGGTTGATGATAATAGAATTCCTTCTTAGAAAACCTAATTGGAGAACAAAAGTTAATGGGCCGAATTGATAGGATTTTGTGGGTGTAATCCGCTGAAAACCCTCAGGAGACAACACTCCTCCTACTAGGGACACCTAGAAGTTTAACGGCTTGTTGCACGTGCTCAGTGCAATCGCGTTTCCCTGCGAAAGTGCGGTTAGGATTTTTGTAGAGAATAAAAATAAGTTTGCTCGAGGACGAGCAAAAGATAAGTTTGGGGGTATTTGTTCAGACCATAATATTGCATTTTTCATCCCCCTATTCTTATCCGTTTTATCAATAAACAGGTACTCTTGACGCACGTTTGTTGCATATTACAGGATACAGGCTCTTGGATACGAACACAGTGAAAAAGACGAAAGTTGATACAGAAAAGGGACTTTTGACCAACAAGTTGACGGATCCTACTCAAACCTAGACGAAGAACAATTCACAAGGCAATGCATGTCCGAAATGTTAAAGGAAACGGTTAAAAGACCACAACAAATTTCACTGAAGATCTGAAGAAGACTAAGAAGCCAAACAGAGAAAAGTTATGAAGAACTAAGAAGCCCTAATAACCAAGATGAAGCTCAGAGAAGTTGGTGAGCTGAGCTCACCAAAGGGCCGCAGAACCGCGGCCCAAGCCAACCAATGCCGCGGTTCCGCGGCCATTAAGTGCCCGTGTCGGTGGAGTTTTTCCGTGTCGGTGCGACGGTTCGGGTGTTGGGATTTTTAGAGGTCAAATCTGTAATTGCGCATGTGCGAGAGTCTGTAACCCTAGGTTTTCTGTTTTCCTATATATTGTATTCCCAGATCTGTAAAAAGTATGCCTCTTTTCAATCAATAAATTTCAGAATTTCTGGGAGTTATATTCAGATCTGTTCTATATCGTTTGGAGGGAGCCGTCTACCTAGTAAGTAATTTTATTTCTGTTCCTTTAATTAAAATGTTTTCTCATCCCCTAATGGGCGAGTAATCTCCTCGCTTGTTAGGGTTAGCCTTAGAGAAAGGGTTGAGAGATGAGATCTCTCACCCCTTTCAATGCCACATTCACCTAATGAATTAGAACTCCATGCATGCACGCACAACCGCTCCCTACGGCACCCTACCCCTCGAGGTAACGGTGAACCGTAGTATAAAGGGCCGGTTGCGCGTATTTTCCATGGGGGTTAGGGTAACTATCAACAAAGGAAGGATGCGAATCTAGAGGAAGAAACATCTTCCCAAAAGATTCAGATCCACTTTATCGACAATTACCGTAACATCTAATAGATCTAAAAAAAGAAGGCATTGAAAGCGGTGAAGAAAAACGTTAATCTCCAAAACTTCCCCTAAGCCTAACCCTAGCAAGACTTTTAATTAATTAATTAGATCCAGTTTTCATAGATTTTTATAAACCAACCAAAACGACATTTTGAATCAACTCGTTAAAACACATAAAAGGAATTTACACATCTCTGTGGATCGACCCGTACTCACCGGCTAGCTGCGAAGCGACGCCGTTTCTGATTGCGGTAAATACAAGTTTTCATACAAATCACCACTGGAGAAAAAGTTTCGTCATAGTCCAAGCCAGGTCTTTGACGAAAACCCTTTGCAACAAGTCTAGCCTTATAGGTTTCCACCTGTCCATCTACACCAATCTTTTTCTTGAAGATCCATTTGCATCCTATGGGTTTTACCCCATCTGGATCAATGTCCAAAGTCCATACTTTGTTGGTGTACATTGACTCCATCTCGGTCCGCATTGCATCTTGCCATTGTACCGAGTCGCTGCTCTGGATGGCCTGCTGGAAGCTAGTAGGTTCATTATCATCAATGATGCAATCCTCTCTATCCCCATCTATGAGAAAACCGTAGTATCTCTCAGGTGGATGAGACGGCCTACTACTCTTGCGGAGGAGGGCGGGAATGTCCTGTTCTTCTTGAACTACTGGTTCTACCAAACTTTCAGTAGTAGTTTGTGGTTCTGGAGTTTTTTCCAGTTCTATTTCGCTCCCACTTATTTCCTTTTCTAAAAACTGATGTTCTAGAAAATGGGATGAGAAACAAAAACCTTTTGTTCCTCTGCGTAATAGAAATAATATCCCTTGGAGTTCTTTGGATATCCTACAAACTTACATTGTACTGATTGGGCCTCGAGCTTGTCCGCATGCTGCTTTTTAACAAAAGCTGGACATCCCCATATCTTCAGATGCTGAAGATGGGGTTTCTTCCCACTCCACATCTGATATGGCGTGGTAGGCACAGTCTTGGTAGGAGCCCTGTTCAGAAGATATGCCGCTTTTTCTAGCGCATAACCCCAGAAAGATCGCGGTAACTCAGCATTACTCATCATGGAACGTACCATATCCAATAGGGTTCGATTCCGTCTCTCCGATACACCGTTATGATGTGGAGTGTATGGAGGAGTAAGCTGAGAGAGAATTCCTTTCTCTTTTAGGTAACCTAGGAACTCGGCACTTAAGTATTCACCACCTCGATCAGATCTTAGTGTCTTGATAATTTTGTCGGTTTGGTTTTCTACTTCATTCTTATACTCCTGGAATTTTTCGAAAGCCTCGGATTTATGTTTCATCAGATAATTGAATCCGTACCTTGAGTAATCATCCGTAAAAGTAATGAAATAGGAAAAACCACCACTTGCATGTATAGACATTGGACCACATGCATCGCTGTGTATGAGTCCTAAGAGCTCGCTTGCTCTTACTCCATGTCCAGTGAATAGAGTCTTTGTCATCTTTCCTTTGAGACATGATTTACAAGTGGAATAAGTTTGATATTTGAACGAATCCAAATATCCTTTTTTATGTAACTTAGTTAACCTTGTCTCATTGATGTGACCTAGTCTATAATGCTATAAGAAAGCCTTATTTAAATCTGGAGACTTTCCTTTTAGTGTGTTCTGGACATTGAAAATCTGGAGTTGGTTTAAGACATATATACCGTTATCCAGTGTACCGGACCCAATCAAACTATGATTAAGGGGGATGTTAATAACATCGCTTACAAACATGAAATCATAACCTTTATTTGATAAAAGGAAACTGATATGATATTACACGTTAAACTAGGTACACAAAAACAGTTATGTAAAACCAAAATATGTCCACTCGTCAATCCCAGGTGATAATCCCCGACGGACACAGCTCCCACGCTAGCTCCATTAACAACCTTTAGGGTCATATCACCATCCTTCAGCACTCTACGGTTTCTCAGTGCCTGCAATGAATTGCATATATGAGATCCTGATCCGGTATCCAATACCCAGGAAGTAGAGTTGATTGACAGACAATTCTCAATTACAAACACACCTGAAGTCGAAGCCATGGCTTGCTTCGGTCCCTGGTTCTTGGCGTTCCACGCCTTGCAATCCTTCTTCCAGTGCCCTTTCCTGTGACAATGGAAGCACTCATCCTAGGCCACTAATGGCACCGCAATCTTTTTCTTTCCTTTCGCTCCCACCTTACTAACACCTCCTCTAGGTTTGGTGGCGGCCTTCTTCTTCCTTCCTTTGGCCCTAGCCTTGGACCCGGAAGAAGAAGCACTGCTAACAAACATAGCGAGTGTTTCCCTTGCCTTCTGCAAGGTGCCCTATGCACTCCTCAACATGTTAAGGAGTTCTGGAAGTTCAACTTCTTTTCTTTGAATGTTGAAATTCAGAATAAACTGGGCGTAGGTGGAAGGAAGGGACTGATGAATCAGGTCTGTATAGAGCTCATTATCCAAAGTCATCCCAAGGTCTGTGAGCTCTTCAATATAGCCTATCATCTTTAGGACATGTTCTTCTACTGATGATCCGACGGCCAACCTCGCTCGAAACAAGTTCTTTAAGGTCCCGTATCTTGCTATACGAGATTTCTCTCCATAAAGTTCCTTTGTATGGAGAAATATGGCATCTAGTTCCATATCCTCGTGCCTCCTCTGATGTTCATTATTCATCGTGGCAAGCACGATGCACTTGGCCTTCGCGCAATCATACTCCCAGGTTTTGCGGATTTCCTTATCCGCATTACTGGATTTGGGACCTGGGACTGCAGGTGCCTTAGCGGTGAGGACGTACCCCAATTTGTCATAGGTCAAAAACATTTTGACATTCCACAGCCAATCTTTATAGTTTGGCCCTGTCAGTATATTTTTCTCTAAAAGTAACTTAAGTCCAGTCATTTTCAGGGTCGCTGCAATTAGGAGAGAGAGAAGAAAACACTTTAGCATGATACTCTTGCAAGTTTAGAGTGGTTTTTAGTTTATCTAAACTGGATGGCTCCCACTGTTTCTCGAATCCTTCCTCAAACCATAAAAGAAGAATTAGCCAGGTCTATTCTCACCGTACAATACTTGCTTAACCGTTCAGCCAGGCTAGTGTCGATACTTCGAGGGAGGTTTTCCAACGCTTTCGCGAAGTTCCTTAATTAAATAACCTCTTTTCTCTGGAGGCGTAGCCCCGGTGACACCTTTCTTGACACCTACTTGGTTTATAGCATTGATCGTTAAGTGACGAATATCCTGATAAGTAGCATATACTCACAGTAGGATCGGGTCCAAATATCATCGTCTGATAATGCTGAAGGAATCCTACCAACATTCATCAAACTCCAAATGGTATGCATCTCTTTGCAAATTTCAGTTTCTTTAGAAATTCCCGATATTAATTTTTATCCCATGCTCTTATGACCTTGGCTTTGGTCAAAAAATCATAAGTCACATGTCAAGTTCTACCCTTCATTATCTTGTCAATTTGAACCCATCCATACATACCCCTGACTTTGGTCAAATGATAATACAAATGTCCCAAACTAACTCATCTATCTATGCAACAAATGAATACCCAGCAGCTACCAAATACTATGTCTTGACTTTGGCCAAAATACATAGCTTGAATACTACTGAATACCCAAATGAAATGACGGAGGGCTACGAATGGTTTTGGCAAAACCGTGCATGTAGTGAACTTGATATAACCGAAGGAACCTGATAGCTTTTAAAAGGAGTGGTTAAAGCTCCGCAATTAAAAAATATCTTCTGTTTTAAAAATAACCGAGTGGTTTCTTTTAAATTGTTCCAACGATTAAACTTTGGTTTATTTTCTTTGCATTAATAATAATGCGTCCCATCATTAACCTATCATTGCAGAAAATACAACGTCCTCTTATGCCATCCGCATTCGCCTCTGGGTCCCGTCATCACCCGTTAGGTTACTTAACTAACGGCAGAGCGGGGGCTGGGCTAGCGCGGGTGTAAAACATAAGTGGCGTCTAAATAGCTATCATATATAGATATTGTACATTCGTCAGATGCAATAATAGTCATTCCAGATCTCAGATGAACATTATTGGATATGCAAGCAATCCGCGTTTCTTTTGAGCCTGCAACGAAAGACGGATTACACAGTTGTGATAAATAGCCATTACCCCACCCTAGACCCCTACGGGTACGGCAAACTACCCGCCAAGTAGCCGAAGTGAAGCGGTCTCCCTCAACAACGTGAGTAGGCCACAAAACACTTCAAAGTACCCGGTAGTTTGTGCACCCCACCTTAGGTCTGTCCTAGGAGCAAAAACAGAAAAATGAAATAATACAACGGTGGCTACAACCGCAACCTGGATGCGCCCCGCAAAATAATATTACAACATTTTACAATTACATTGAATGAATTAAAATAATAACCCATCTCAAACCCCGGCTAATCATCACAACAATCCAATACAGTTCATAATCACAAACAGTTAAAATCCATTACAGAAATTTGCAACCCCCTACCAACCGACATACTAGCAGTTAGGGGAGGTTTACGAACACATTATACAATCACAGATATAATCAAATTAGCAAACATCGTATAATTTCGATCGAGCAAACATATCAGATTCTACTCCCAAAACTTCTCTGTGCACCAGAGACTTGAGCAGAAAATAAACATTCCAGAAAATACAAAAATATCACAGAAGAGTTATTGGAGGAAACTGGGTTGAATCGGCTTCAACTCGGCCGCGGATCCACGGCGGATCAGTCGGATCGGCCGCGGTTCCGCGGCTGTATGGCCGATTCAGGAACCCATTTTTCTCCAGTTACCTTATAATTCCGTGCTTGTTATTTTAGAGGTCTCTGAAAAATTCTTAGGGCCTGTTTTAAATTCGACAGAAACTTAGTGATATCGATGTCTTTTCCGGTTCGTTTTGCGTTCGAAATTCACACGACTTTGCTAATGAGTTAATTATTGTTTAGCGAGGCTCTGATACCACTGTAAGTCGATGTACTACACCCCACGACTTGCGGGGAGGCGGAAATATGAAAAACGATCTTGTTCTATGCGTAAACATCGACTAACCGAAGAATCTTTGCTAAACTATAACTAACAAGAAACATAGAAGTTGTTAACTACTATGTGAAGTGATTATACCTAATGAACCGTGTCCTTCGTCTTTACGTTATCCACCTCCTCCTCGGCCTCCTCTATGTAATAGACGATCCACCCGAGAGCTTCTAATCCAAGCTTCACCTCTAAACTTGAGGTAACTAGGTTTCTTTAGTTGCTAATCAAAGGTACCTAGGTGATATAGAGAAGGGTTGTGGATTAATTAGTCTATTCTAATCCTTGGTCTCAACACATGAGTGGTAGGATTAGGGTTTGAAGAGAGAGAGCTTGAGGAGAGAGAAGGTGAGCATGAGAATGAGAAGAGATAATGATCTCATTTGAATATATATGAAGCATTATTATTTATCAAATAAATAAATAAATGATTTAACAACCATGCTTCATAAATTCATATGAGTGATTCATCTACATGAGCCATTAACCATTTATGATGCATTAATGACATGGATGAATCACACAAACGAGTCACTAATCTCATTTAATGCTTATGCCACCTAAACCCCCAAGTCACCATCCTTCTAGAAGCTTCTCGCGAAATTACGAGAACGCCCCTCCTATCCGTGAAAACAAGGAAAAACTTTACACTGTATAAATCCAGTAACTCGATACTAGAATCCGGCTTAAACCAAAGCCGGCTAGTAAAACTGTCCGAAAGTCGTACGTGCGTAAACACACGTATGCGTCCGAACCCTTGTCGTAAAACCATACGACCTCTATATCGTTTCGCCTCGAGCAGGGAAACTCTCTGTGTGGGACTCTAAAGACTCGACTACTACGCTGGCAGTAGCTTTAACCACAGACCACAAGCGGCACTAGCTGTACGTAACGGTCCCCAGGTAGATGTCGATAAGAAGGCCGATGTGGAAACCCATCCGAACTCCTACTGAGCCTGATGTAAAAATCTCCGTACAGTCCGGTATGTTCGTCTAAGACTATCGCATATCGGGCCTAGGGGGCGGCAAGCGCCAGTCCCCTAATAGCGGTATAAGTCGTGTCGGAGTGTAGCCCATTACACCCTGAGAAACTACTAGAACCTACCAGTAAATCTCGCTTGCCCTGGCCAGGGACTTTGCGTAATGGCTCTCTGATACAGCGCGATATCAACTCCCAATACCGGGAGAGACGAATCTTGTCTAACCGCCACTACCTCCAAGTGCTCGGGACTGCACGCAACTGCTACCTGTTTGCACGATTCCTTTGAGCCGTGGTAGGGTAGCAATCTAAGAACAGTGGGACACACTCGAGGCGAAGTAGCAGTGTCAAGTCTGCGGACTATGCTGTACTCATGTTACCTGGGAACTGTTAACTGACGACTGGTATAAAACCAACCAACAGTTCCCTGCGAGTCCTGTCCGGCATACCCGTAACCCAACGAGCACCTGTATACTATCTCCAGTACGACGTACCGATGGCTGTGGGACAGACCATCTCCCCAACTGGGATGAGAAGCGTACACACTAGTCTACTCCGGAGTATCGATGCCCTGTCTCGATAATCCTACGACTAGGGACCTGAAATAGGATGTGCATGTAGACTACCCAGTCCCCGCTAGTGTGACTGCCATCACAACGCTGGTAGTCAAGCAAGATCCTAAGAGCTCTATCAATACGTATACTCACATATTAAGATAGAAAAAACCAAGTAGCATACTACCATGTTTAGCAAGACTGTTATATACATGTGAATATCCCAAGCTTCCATTAAGTAATATACAAACTAGTATGATACAATAATGGCCCCTAGGGCATATACACTTACACACAGGGCTGCTCTCATCCTGACCAGAATCAACCGGATCTTCTCCGTAGTCTCATGACTAGTTGGTGTCCACAAATCCTACTCTCGCAGAGTCAGAAAAACTAACAAACTATAAAGAGGGTAGAAAGGTTATACCAAACGATCCGAGTCCTTCATCCTTTAACCATCATCCCACGCTCCGTAGCGGCTGCTCCGATCTCGTCGATCTCCGATCTCCTCGTCCAGGTGGCACCACGTCAACGGATCTTTAAACGGGCTCCCGACTCTGACCCGAGGCAACTCGGTCATCAAGTTTGCTAAAAGAGATGACCAAGATTGATGTAGAGAATGAGTAGAACACTTTGTCTCACTTCGTCCAAAGCCATGGACGAACGGTTAATGAAGTTGCCATTAGAATCGGGAGATGGAATAAAAGGAGCTATGAAATTTCCATACACAAATCTATCATAATCTTTTCAACCAAGTGAGTGAGTGAGGAGGAGGGGAGGGGTCGGCCACTTATAGAGGTGGGGGGTGAGTGTAGGAGAGGGGAAGGTCACCACAAGAAAAGCTTCTCACAAAAGATCAAGAAGAAATATCTTAGCAAGAACAAGAAAAATCAATGCAAAAGAATGAGTCACTAATACACCTCATCAACTCATTAATGCAACAATTAATGCCAAGATGAGTCACTAATCTAGAAGCTTCTAGAACCGTGGCTCACCCTCATGACTCACCCGAGAGAAGAAAAGATAAATCCGCATTTAACCGAATGTTAAATACGGCAGATAGAAAACTGGAAACTGGCAACATCCAAAAGCGATGCCGAAACGAATTTCAGGACAACCCCGTAACAGTATAAACATACCCGCATTTGTATTACGACCGAATACAAATGCAACTTAGACAAAGATATTATATCTACACAGTATAATACTTGGATCCGGCTTAAACCAAAGCCCACCAGTATTATCTGCCCGAAATATGACACGTCCGTAAACGCACGTGCATTTTTCGAATCCTGCCATAAAACCATACGGCCTCTACAACGTTTCGCCCGAACTTGGGAAACTATCTGTGGGGGACTCTAATGACTCGTCAATACCCTGGCAGTGGGTTTAACCACAAGCCGTCAGCGGCACTAGCTGTGCGTAACGGCTGCCCATGTACTGACCTCAAGGGAGGCCGATGAGCGAACTCATCCGGAAACCCTACTGAGCCTAACAGTAACAATGTATACATTGTCCGGTCCGTCGCCTATGAGTATCGCACATCGGGCCTAGGGGGCTAGTAACGTCTGACCCCAATAGCGGTATAAGTTGTGTCGGAGACGAGCCCTGAACACCCTGAGAAACTACCGGAGTACCTACCAGTAATTCTCACCTGCCTTAGCCAAGGACTTGGTGTAATGGCTTTCCTAGACACAGCGCGATCTCCACCCCCAATACCGGGAGAGACGAATCCGCTGCCGATCCTCTCACGTGCCTCCATGTGGCTCGGGACTGTACCCAAAAAATACCTGTTTGCACGACTCCTTTAAGCCGTGGTAGGGTAGAAATCAAAGCACAGTGGGAACTCACACGAGACAAATGACGACCTCAGGTCAATGAACTAACCTGTACACATGTCACCAGGGAACTGCTATCTGACGATAGGTATAATACCAACTAGCAGGTTCCCGGCGAGTCCTGTCCGGTGTACTCATGACCCAATGAGCACCTGTATACATCTTAGGTGATCCAACTGACACCAGTGGCTTGTGAGACTGGCCACCGCCCCTCGTCGGGGTCTTGACTGTATACACTAGTCTACTCCGGAGTATCGATGCCCTGTCTCGAAACTCCCATGACTAGGGACCAGAATTAAGGATATGCTTATAGACTACCCAACTCTCACGTATATGATCGCCCTCATACTGTTGGTAGTCAAGCAAGATCCTAAGGGCTCTATCAACGTGTAACATGTGATCAATCACCTGAACCTGTACACGACTGATAAAGGTAAACCAGATAGCATACTATCATCTCGAGTAAGACTGTCCTACCCGTATAGGTCCTCCGCAATCATTGCAATCATGTGCCTGCGATCCAATAATTGACTTTGAGGGCACTATATCCAACAATCTCCCACTTGCACTTATGGCTAATTATTGCGATGTCGCATACTCACAGCCCGTGTGATACCGAACACCCAACTCCTCTACTAATCAGTTTAATAAAGCCCGTTTGTAAAACTATTGTGTTCGAGAAATAGCCTCAGTGAGTGGATCCTCCCTGATGTTTCTTTCTATGTCTCTCTTAATCTCAAGTTCGCGGAGAAATCCATCTCCCGAATTGAGTAATACCTGTCTTAGAATATGTCTGGATATCTGATGGGACCTAGTTCATAAACGAACTCCAAATCCAAACTTCTTAGACTATATCGATAACTGAACCTAATCAGTATCCTTCACCATGCCTCCCACAGTATCCTCTTGGACCAACTGTCCATAATACTGTCCCTTATCAGAGGGAAAACTATAACTCTGACAATCACTCTGTCATCCATGTCACCTTTAAAGCCTGGAATGATAACCGTCTCCCGAAGGAGGCTGCCGTCATCAAATCCCTAGAACATGCACTTATGTTCTAAAACTGCTTCCTTATGTTTTTCCAGGATTGGATTAATACAAAATTATTGCATCTAGTGCAAAAACAATATCTGGTGTGGTACTTGACATCTCACGATTGACTCAATTGCCTAAGCAAGAGATATGCCAATCATGCACATCCCTCTCCCCTTTAGTCTGTAAGACACCTTTAGAAAGGGTGACTCCATCACCTGCAGGTACACCACCATGCCAGGAGTCATTTATTCTAAAAACCATTAGAATACTGTCAAAGTACCCACATTGGGAAACTACCCAAATCCAGATCTAAAACTATAGATCTAGAAACCAGAATGTCAGATATTATATCCATATCCTGTCTGGAGAAACAACTGTGTGACGACCACAGTACAACCGATCGTAGTATAGGAATTTTACTTCCTACTCTGTGTATGTCATCCAAATACCAAGACATCACACCCTACTACCTTCTTAACAGATCCATCCCCTATTCTGATGAAGTCAAACCCATGACTGTCACATCAAAATTAGATGATCTATCTTCGCTATAACTGCTCTAGTCTATAAATAGACATAAGCTACTTGCCCACTATACTTCCACTGCTCCCACTGACCACAACAACCCTCTGGTAGAATAATATATACGTGCACTTCTAAAGCTAGTTTAAAACGACGCTATACTTAACCTCCTGCCGGGTCTCATAGTTTGGAACAACAGTAGTGTCAAGTCTGGGTAAGCAAGAACCTTCCTATCACCGTCCTTGAGGCTACCGGAGTACCTCTCGGGTGTCTGAGGTTACCCACCATATCTGCGGAGTGGCTATTGGAATGTCAAACCTGATTGAATCTATAGATCCTATTAAATTTTTTGTAATCGTTTGCGGTTCTGGAATCACTTCCAGTTCTACCATACTCCCACTACTGTTTTCTGAAAAAAAACCATTTTACTAAAACTGTGGCGAGTCAAGAACAATATCGCTATTGATCTTCCAGATGGTAGAAAGTCAACCCTCGACGTAGCCCGGGCCAACCCACAAACAGCCATTACAGAAACATGCCCTGAGTTATCCAGAATCTGGTTTTAAGCATAAGCCGGATAACTCCCCGTACCTTAACAACGTTAAGATATGAACCATTCTATATCCAATATAGAAACTTTGGCACTTATTTAATTGGAACCAGATTCTAATCATGCAACTGTCTCCGGTGCATATCAACTTAATGGAGAGAGGCTAATCAGCATTACTCAACTTAGGAATCCATCCAATTATGAGTGACCTGAAAGATAAACAAGTTTCTTAAAACTATTACTATCATCTGAATACCAATCACAAGTATCTACTTCTTCGATCTCTTTGAAGAATCTCTATACCTGCGACATCTGGTTCTCTACTTTATTCTTATACCCACAACTTCTCAAAACTTAGACCTTGTATTTCTACGAAACACTTGTCTAAACACTAGAGAAGTCATAAGTAAACAGAACATAGTACGAGGACCAACCCCTTTGTCCTGATGGACACTGGACAACATACAATACTCTGTATAAGTCCGCTGAGTTGAATAACTTAAAACCTGTGTATCGTAGGTTGAAAACTGTACTTATGGTTAAGAACTACTCCGTTGTTCAATGCTCCTTACCCAATCGTCGACTGATATAGGTAAATGTCATCGACATAATATCAAAATGTTATATCTCACTTTATAAAAATAAACGTACAGATATATCATTTTGAAATTGGTGCACAACAACGGATACTCAAAACCAAATACATGCATGTCGGCAATAACCCAGGCGACTTCCTCAAATATCACCAATTTCAACGAATTCCGATATAATGAGGATGATCACCTAATTCCCAATAACATCCTCCCACTCATCATCTGTAAAACCATACAGATGTGAGAATCATACCTGGTAAATACATACCCTGGAGTAAGTATCTAATCGGGAAAACAGTTTTCCTTTAACAATGCACTGAAACATTAAAATATTTCGTAGGGGTATCCTGGTATTCCTAGTAATGCCTCTTCCATAATGCAATTCATGACTGTAACCGTATAATTCTTTGCCATCTCTCCAAATCCCTTTATTTGTCTTTAGTCGTTACCTTCTGTACACCTTCGTTAGGCTAAATGGTTTTCTTCCTTCCCGACCGTTCGGCACCAGCCTATGGTTTAGAAGAAGACTATCCAGTAAGCATAATAGGTGTACTCTCCTAAACCAAGGAGTACTCGCAACTTGAGAGAAGGTGATGATAAAAGACAACTGAATAATACCTTATTCTATTTCTCCCGAACTGGAGAAAAAAGCAAAGGTGAAATAGGAGTGGTGATGAAGTGCGCGGTTTGGTCGTGAATGATAGCAGTCGCAATTTATTTTGCCCTCTTTCTAATCCATTTACTTTGTCTTTACATATTACCTTCTGTACACCCTACTTAGGCTAATTGGTTTTTTTCATTCCCTACCTTTCGGCACCTGCCTATGGTTTGGAAGAAAACTATCCAATAAGCGCAATAGGTGTACTCTCCTAAACCAAGGAGCCCTCGCAACCTGAGAGATGGTGATAATAAAAGACAACTGAATAAACCAATTCTATTTCTCCTGAACCTTGATCCATCCTCGAAGAAGTCCCTTCGGGTTCGTATATAACCATACGATGGATCTATCCGATGGAAGTGGATGTCCGTAGTAATACGGGGTGTTCTAAGAAATGCAAAGGGTAGAAGAAGGAGTGCCAATGACTTATGCAATTTAGACAATCCAAAAGCCAGTATTTTAAGAAGGTTCGGTCAACTTAGTCACTGAGTCATAGTCTAGGGTCGGTCAAAGGTCGCTGCCAAAGAGAGAGAGAGAAAAGAAACACTCTGCGTGTTGGAGATAGTGCCCTCAGAGTCAATTATTAGGTCACAGGTACGTGATTGTAATGATTGAGGGAGGACCTATCCCGGTAGGACAGTCTTACTCGAGATGATAGTTTGCTATCTGGTTTACCTTTATCATCGTGTACTGCTTTAGGTGACCTGACACGTCGCTATTACACGTTGATAGAGCCCCTAGGATTCTTGCTTGACCACCAGCAGTATGAGGGCGATCATATAAGTGGGAGCTGGGGGTCTACAAGCATATCCTTAAAAGGTCCCTAGTCGTGGGAGTTTCGAGACTGGGCATCGATACTCCATTAGTAGACTAGTGTATACAGTCGAGACCCCGACGAGGGGCGGTGGCCGGTCTCACAAGCCACTGGTGTCAGTTGGATCACCTAAGATGTATACAGGTGCTCATTGGGTTATGAGTACACTGGACAGGACTCGCCGGGAACATGCTAGTTGGTCATATACCAGACGTCAGATGGCAGTTCCCTGGTGACATGTGTGCAGGTTAGTTCATCGACCTGGGGATCGTCATTTGTCTCGTGTGAGTTCCCACTGTACTTTGATTACTACCCTACCACGGCTCAAAGGAGTCGTGCAAACAGGTTTTAGTTGGGTACAGTCCCGAGCCACATGGAGGCAGTGAGCGTATCTTCAGGGGTTCGTCTCTCCCGGTATTGGGGGTGAGGTCGTGCTGTGTCTAGGAGAGCCATTACACAAAGTCCTTGGCCAAGGCAAGGAGATTTACTGGTAGGTATTCCAGTAGTATCTCAGGGTGTTCTGGGCTACACTCAGACACGACTTGTACCGCTTTTGGGGGTCTGACTTTTACCAACCCCCTAGGCCCGCCATACGATACTCATAGACGAACGGACCGGACTGCACGGATATTGTCACTGACAGGCTCAGTAGGGTGTCAGGATGAGTTTACTCATCGACGTCCCTTTTGGTCAATAGCTGGTGGCCCGTCACGTATTGGCTTATACCTCTGACGTGCTAGTGGTTAAATCCACAGCCATAGTATTGACGAGTCTTTAGAGTCCACCACACTTACTGTTACTCAAGTTTCGGGCGAAACGCTGTAGAGGCCGTATGGAGATATGGCAGGGTCCGATCAGATACGTGCGGTATTGCACGGATCAGGATCGGACAGCTTTGTACTAGTGGCCGTATGGATATATGGCAGGGTTCAATCAGATACGTGCGGTATTGCACAGATCAGGATCGAACGGATTTTACTAGCCGGCTTTGGTTTAAGCCGGTACTAGTTTAGTACAGTGTAGACTTCGTCTCATTACATTTGTATCCGGTCGGAATACAGATGCGGGTGTGTATGCACAGTATCGGGGTTTTCCTGTAATTTATTACGGGACCAGTTTTCTGGAGTTGCCAGTTTGCATTCCGTTCCGGCCGGTTTTTCTTTGTTCTTTCCCGGCCGGACTTTTCCGATGGAGGGGGTAATTTGCAGTTTTGCAAATTACACTTTGTGGAGGACTTATTTGCATAAGGGTTGACATGATAAGCATCTTTGCTTTTCATGATTTGATGAGATTAGAAATGATTTGAGGTTGATGTAAGTTTAGTGATGATTATGTTTGGATGTGGTCACCCTCCTCCTTTTACTACACTCACCTCCCTCTTGCTTCATATTGTTATCCTCCACCATTTCTAAATGAGAGAGATTATTATCATGGTTGTAAAAAGAAAGAGAGAAGAAAAAGAGAGAAGAAAAAAAAATGAGAAGGAGAGAGCTTCATCTTCATCTTTGAGAGAGTTTCATTCATCTCATTTTTGATACAAGGAAAAATGAAAGCACCATTTTTCATACCTTCATTCCTCCATCTACAAATGGCAACAAACCCCAAAAGAGACTATGATTCTACACTACACTTCCTACAACATATCTTGAGCATGTCGAGTTGCCGGCTTCATGCGCGAGTTGCCTCGGTATTGAGGTGGGAGCCCGTAAAAGTACCCGGTTTCGTGGTGCCCTTTGCGACGAGGAGGAGATGGACGGAGATCCCGCGAGGAGATCGGAGTGGAGATGAAGACCGGAGGACTCGGATCAGTCGGTATATCTCTTCCCCTTCTCTTTGTAGTTAGCTAGATGTAGTATAATGGCCCGATCCGGTTTTCGTGCGCGGTGGTGCCGTTTTGCCAAGTCCGCAAAAATTTAAGTTTACCACCGTTTCCGCGTTTGGCCGTCGGATTGACGGCCGGGGCGCCGCCGTGCACTTACAGTGGTATCAGAGCCTCGCCATTAACTTCGTCTAGCTTCGTTTGATGTGTTTGCATTTCCGATCGATCAAAAAGTCCAAAAACCCGTATTTTGTCGCATCAGTTTTCTGTTGGATTTTTTTAGTGTCGAAAAATTTTTCAGGTTGTAAAATATTGATGTACTGAAATATCTAAGCACTCTGTAAAAATTTGATGAAGTGATACCATATTAGGAGCGCGGAAGCGCCGCACTATCCCCAGTTTTGCCGCCCTTCCGCCGCACCCTGTAGCAATCACTGCACCATTTTTTTTCCAGAGGCTTTCTGGGCTTAAATTATGGGTTTTTGAATATTAAAATTGGGCCAATTGTTTCTGTGAGTGCTACAGTTTTCTTTGGGGCCCACTTGTTAATTATTTTTGGTCAATCGGAAAATCTTAAACACATTTTTCACAGCATTTACATTATATCTGCGACCGTGAATGTCACTCGATCGGTAAATCCCGTCTAAGTGCTATAGCCCGGTTAGATGGATTTGCGAACGTGACTTTCACGTTGATGTTCTATGTTTATGCTGTGATGTTGCGGATCGGTCGTGGGGGATAGCCTGGATGCAATGCTAGTACAGTTCTGTTGTATTATGTACATTTGATATTGCAGGGCGAGCGTCCGACATGTGGACTGCCGTCACTGCCTGTTTGTATTATTATTTTGGGGTACGACCTGGTTGCGGTCCATGTACCCGGTGTATGTATATTTTACTTTCTGTACTAGGATTACCCCGCGGAGGGGTGCACGGATGGCCGGGTTCTAGAGGGCAACAAGCCCGCATCTCATGGCATTGAGATGGAGGGGGCTTCACTCTGGGATTGGCGGGCTATTCGCCGCACTCGTAGGGGGTACAGGTTGACCCAGGAGGGGTGCCCAAGTTGCCGGATTCCGTGGAGTGCTGGGTGGTCCATTCACGGAGCTGAAGGGGGCTGCCTCGCTTCAGGTTTTGGCGGGTAACTTGCCGCACCCGTAGGGGTCTAGGATTCCATTGCACAGGCTATCCACACGACCAGGGGAACGTCGGGTTTCAGTAGTGGCTCTGTGAAACCCGGGGATCCCAGATATCTGTATTGTTCTGTGATGCTGTACATTTCTGTGATGTTGCATTTTATTCACGCCTTGAGCGAATACAATATATTGGTATATATATTAGTAGATGTTGTATATGTTTTTCATCCGCGCTAGTCCAGTCCCCGCTCTGCCGTTAGTTAGCTAACCTAACGGGTGATGACGGGACCCAGTGGCGAATGCGGATGGCATATACGTACGTCAGTATATTTTCGTTCTTTGTGGTGTGATTAATTGATGGGACTGCGTTGATTCGGATCAATGCAAGTTAAACAAACCTAATCTGATGTTGTTGGAACACTTTTCAAAAGGCTGTTATTGCAAGGACGTTCACTTTTGTTTTGCATCGTGGTATTCATTTGGAATATCCTGCTCCTCAGTCGACGAGGCAAGGGCCGAGATCCCTTCACCGGGAGTGACCCCTTGGACAGAAGTTTGCGTCAGGGCATTAACTTCACTATAGCCGATTACTTTTGCTTTGCACCGTGGTATTCAGTTGGAATATCCTGCACCCCATTCTACGGGGAAAGAGCCGAGATCCCTTCACCGGGAGTGACCTCTTTAGTAAAGGTTTTCGTCACTATATTTTCTAAAAAGCTATCAGTTCCCTCAACGATATCAAGTTCACTACGTTAAAGGTTTTCGCCAGAAACCATTCGTAGCCCTCCGTCGTTTCATATGGGTAGTCAATAGTATTCAAGCTGTGTTTGTTGGCCTTAGTCAAGGCACAGTGTTTGGTAGCTATTGGGTATTCATATGCTGCATAGATAGATGCGTTGTTTTGGGACAGTCGTATAGCCTTGTTGGCCTTAGTCAAGGGCTTGTACGGGTGGATTCAAATCAACCTGGACAATGACGGGTAGAACTTGACATGTGACTTATGATTTGTTGGCCTTAGTCAAGGTCATAAGAGCATGGGGCAGAAATCACATCGGGAGTTTCAAAAGTACTGAAACTTGCCAGATATGCGCATACCTTCTGGAGTGTGATACCGTGAGCGGATTCCGTCACGTTGTCATACGATGAGAGTTGGATCCCGATTCCCACTGATGAGTTAGTATACTCCTCGGGTGACCCCGACTAATTCTTCTTTCAGGTTTGGAGGAGAATTTGAGGTACAGTGGGAGGTTTCCAGATTAGATAAATTGGTAACCATTCTGATCTAGGTTAGAGTGCACGCTGAGTGTTTCTTTTCTCTCTCTCTCTGGCAGCGACCGTTGACCCGACCCTAGACTATGACTCAGTGACCAAGTTGACCGAACCTACTTAACACTGGCTTTTGGATTGTTAGAGTTGCAAACCTCATTGCCACTCCTACTTTTACCCTTTTCTCCAGGACACCCCGTATTACTACGAACGTCCACTTCCATTGGACAAAACCATCGTATGGTTATATACGAACTCGAAGGACTTCGAGGATGGTTTCTGGTTCTGGAGAAAACGGATAGGATTATTCAGTTGTCTTTTCTTTTCGCCCTCTCTCAGGTTACGAGTACTCCTTGGTTTAGGGGTAGTACACCTATTACGCAAATTGGATTGTCTTCTTCCAAACCTTAGGCTGGTGCCGACCGGTAGGGAATGAAGAAAACCAATTAGCATAACGATGGTGTGCAGAAGGTATTAAGTTCAGACAAAACAAGGGATCAGTGAGAGGGCAAAGTAAATTGCAACAGATATTCATGACCAAACCAAATATTTCGTTACCACTCCCACATCACCTTTGTATTTCTCCAGGACACTCCGTATCACTACGAAGATCCCATTTTATTGGATAATCCATCGTATGGTTATATACGAACTCGAAAGGAACTTGTTCCAGTTCGGGGATGGATCCTGGTTCAGGAGAAATAGGAATAAAGTACATTCAGATGTCTTTTATCTTCACCTTCTCTCGCGTTGCGAGTGCTCCTAGGATTAGGACAGTACACCCTTTATGCTTTTTGGATAGTCTTCTTCCAAACCATAGGCTGGTGCCGAACAGTAGGGAAGGTAGAAAACCAATTGGCCTAAAGGGGTGTGCAGAAGGTAAAGACTAAAGACATATGAAGGGATATGGAGAGGTGGCAAAGAATTATACGGTTATAGTTGTGAATCTGGATGATGGAAGAGGCATTACTAGGAATACCAGGATACCCCATCGAAACATTTCAATGTTTCAGTTCAACTGTGTACTGTTAATGGAAAACTGATTTCCCGATTAGATACTTGCTCCAGGGTATGTATTTACCAGGTTTGATTCTCACATCTGTATGGTTTTACAGATGATGAGTGGGAGTAGGTTATTGGGAATTGGGTGATCATCCTCATTATATCGGGATTCGTTGTAATCGGTGATATTTGAGGAGATCACCTGGGCTGTTTGCCGGTCGGCAAATATTTGGTTTTGAATATCCGCTGTTATGCACCAATTTCAAATTGATATATCTGTACGTCTATTTTCATAGAGTGAGATATACCTTTCTGAAATTATGTCTACGACATTTACCTATATCAGTGGATGGTTAGGTAAGGAGCATTAAACAGCGGTGTAATTCTTCTTAACCATAAGTACAGTTTTCAACCTACGACACACAGTGAATGAGTTATTAGACTCAAGGGACTTATACAGAGTATTGTATGTTGTCCAGGGTCCATCAGGACAGAGGGGTTGGTCCTCGTACTATATTCGGTTTACTTATGACTTCTCTAGTTTTTAGACAAGTGTTTCGTGGAAACACAGGGTCCGAATTTAGAGAAGTTATTGGTATTTGAATACAGTAGAGAACCAGGTATAGCAAGTATCGGGATTCTTCAAAGAGATCGAAGATGTAGATACTTGTGTATGGTATTCAGTTGATAGTAATGATTAAGAGATCTTGCTTCTCTTTCAGGTTACTCATAATTGGAAGTATTCCTAAGTTGAGTAACGCTGATCGGCCTCCTTCCATTTAGTTGACATGCACTGGGGATAGCTGCATGATTTGAATCTGGTTAAATTAAATCAGTGCCTCTGTTTCTATATTGGATATAGTACAGTTCATATCTTAACATTGTTAAGGTACGGGGAGTTGTCTGGCTTATGCTTAAAACCAGACACTGGACAACTCAAGGCACGTTTCTGTAATGGCTGTTTGTGGGTTGACCCAGGCTATGACGCGGGTTGATTTTCTACCATCTGGATGAACAATAGCAATATTGTTCTAGACTCGCCACAGTTTTATTAAAAATGGATTTTTCAGAAAACAGTAGTGGGAGTATGGTAGAACTGGAAGTGATTCCAGAACCACAAACGATTACTGAAGATTTGATAAGGAACCTAAAGATTCAATCTGGATTGACATTCCATTGGCCACTCCGCAGATAAGGTGGGTAACTTCAGGCACCCGAGAGGTACTACGGTAGCCTCAAGGACGGTGACAGGGAAGTTCTTGTTTACCCACAATTACCATTGCTGTTGTTCCAGGCTGCGAGACCAGGCGGGAGGATGAGTATAGCGTCGTTCTAAACTAGTTTTAGAAGTGTACGTCTATATGACTCTGCCAGAGGGTTGTCGTAGTCAGTGGGAGCAGCGGAAGCATTGGTGGACAGGTAGCTTATGTCTATTTATAGACTAAAGCAGATGTAGCGGAGATAGATCATCTATTTCTGACGTGACAGTCATGGGTTTGACTTCATCAGAATAGGGGATGGATCTGTTGAGAAGGTAGTAGGGTGTGATATCCTGATATTTGGATGACATACACAGAATAGGTAAGGAAACTCCTACACTACAATCGGTTATACTTTGGTCGTCACACAGTGGTTTCTCCACAAAGGAAATGGATTTTATATCTGACATACTGGTTACTGGATCTATGGTTTTAGATCTAGATTTGGGTGGTTTCCCAATCAGGGTACTTGACAGCATTCTAAGAGTATTTAGGATGGACGACTCCTGGCACGGTAGTGTACCTGCAGGTAATGGAGTCACCCTCTCTAAAGGTGTCTTACAGACTAAAGGGGAGAGGGACGGGCATGATTGGCAGATCACTTGCTCAGGCAATTGAGTCAATCGTGAGATGTCAAGTACCACACCAGATGTTGTTCTTGCACTAGATGCAATAAGTTGACATTGATCCAATCCTGGAGATACAGTCGGAAGCAGTTTTAGAACATAAGTGGATGTTCTAGGGATATGATAACGACAGCCTTATTCATGAGACAGTTATCATTCCAGGCTTCCAAGGTGACATGGACGACAAGGAGGTTGTCTGAGTTATAGTTTTCCCTCTGACGAGGGGCAGTATTTTGGACAGGTGGTCCAAGGCAATACTGAGGGACGCATGGCGCGCAGGATACTGATTAAGTTCAGTTGACGATACAGTCTAAGAAGTTTGGATTTGGAGTTCATTTATGAGCTATGTCCCATCAGACATCCAGACACATTCTAAGATAGGTATTGCTCTTTTCGGGAGATGGTTTTCTCCGCGAACTTGAGATATAGAGAGACATAGAAAGAGACACCACAGGCGGATCCACTCACTGAGGCTATTCCTCGAACGCAAGAGTTTCGCAAACGGGCTTTGTGAGACTGACTAGTAGAGGAGTTGGATGTTCGGTATCACACGGGCTGTGAGTATGCGACATCGCAATAATTAGCCTTGAGTGCAAGTGGGAGATTGTTGGAGATAGTGCCCTCAGAGTCAATTATTAGGTCACAGGTACGTGATTGTAATGATTGAGGGAGGACCTATCCCGGTAGGACAGTCTTACTCGAGATGATAGTTTGCTATCTGGTTTACCTTTATCATCGTGTACTGCTTTAGGTGACCTGACACGTCGCTATTACACGTTGATAGAGCCCCTAGGATTCTTGCTTGACCACCAGCAGTATGAGGGCGATCATATAAGTGGGAGCTGGGGGTCTACAAGCATATCCTTAAAAGGTCCCTAGTCGTGGGAGTTTCGAGACTGGGCATCGATACTCCATTAGTAGACTAGTGTATACAGTCGAGACCCCGACGAGGGGCGGTGGCCGGTCTCACAAGCCACTGGTGTCAGTTGGATCACCTAAGATGTATACAGGTGCTCATTGGGTTATGAGTACACTGGACAGGACTCGCCGGGAACATGCTAGTTGGTCATATACCAGACGTCAGATGGCAGTTCCCTGGTGGCATGTGTGCAGGTTAGTTCATCGACCTGGGGATCGTCATTTGTCTCGTGTGAGTTCCCACTGTACTTTGATTACTACCCTACCACGGCTCAAAGGAGTCGTGCAAACAGGTTTTAGTTGGGTACAGTCCCGAGCCACATGGAGGCAGTGAGCGTATCTTCAGGGGTTCGTCTCTCCCGGTATTGGGGGTGAGGTCGTGCTGTGTCTAGGAGAGCCATTACACAAAGTCCTTGGCCAAGGCAAGGAGATTTACTGGTAGGTATTCCAGTAGTATCTCAGGGTGTTCTGGGCTACACTCCGACACGACTTGTACCGCTTTTGGGGGTCTGACTTTTACCAACCCCCTAGGCCCGCCATGCGATACTCATAGACGAACGGACCGGACTGCACGGATATTGTCACTGACAGGCTCAGTAGGGTGTCAGGATGAGTTTACTCATCGACGTCCCTTTTGGTCAATAGCTGGTGGCCCGTCACGTATTGGCTTATACCTCTGACGTGCTAGTGGTTAAATCCACAGCCATAGTATTGACGAGTCTTTAGAGTCCACCACACTTACTGTTACTCAAGTTTCGGGCGAAACGCTGTAGAGGCCGTATGGAGATATGGCAGGGTCCGATCAGATACGTGCGGTATTGCACGGATCGGGATCGGACAGCTTTGTACTAGTGGCCGTATGGATATATGGCAGGGTTCAATCAGATACGTGCGGTATTGCACGGATCAGGATCGAACGGATTTTACTAGCCGGCTTTGGTTTAAGCCGGTACTAGTTTAGTACAGTGTAGACTTCGTCTCATTACATTTGTATCCGGTCGGAATACAGATGCGGGTGTGTATGCACAGTATCGGGGTTTTCCTGTAATTTATTACGGGACCAGTTTTCTGGAGTTGCCAGTTTGCATTCCGTTCCGGCCGGTTTTTCTTTGTTCTTTCCCGGCCGGACTTTTCCGATGGAGGGGGTAATTTGCAGTTTTGCAAATTACACTTTGTGGAGGACTTATTTGCATAAGGGTTGACATGATAAGCATCTTTGCTTTTCATGATTTGATGAGATTAGAAATGATTTGAGGTTGATGTAAGTTTAGTGATGATTATGTTTGGATGTGGTCACCCTCCTCCTTTTACTACACTCACCTCCCTCTTGCTTCATATTGTTATCCTCCACCATTTCTAAATGAGAGAGATTATTATCATGGTTGTAAAAAGAAAGAGAGAAGAAAAAGAGAGAAGAAAAAAAAATGAGAAGGAGAGAGCTTCATCTTCATCTTTGAGAGAGTTTCATTCATCTCATTTTTGATACAAGGAAAAATGAAAGCACCATTTTTCATACCTTCATTCCTCCATCTACAAATGGCAACAAACCCCAAAAGAGACTATGATTCTACACTACACTTCCTACAGCATATCTTGAGCATGTCGAGTTGCCGGCTTCATGCGCGAGTTGCCTCGGTATTGAGGTGGGAGCCCGTAAAAGTACCCGGTTTCGTGGTGCCCTTTGCGACGAGGAGGAGATGGACGGAGATCCCGCGAGGAGATCGGAGTGGAGATGAAGACCGGAGGACTCGGATCAGTCGGTATATCTCTTCCCCTTCTCTTTGTAGTTAGCTAGATGTAGTATAATGGCCCGATCCGGTTTTCGTGCGCGGTGGTGCCGTTTTGCCAAGTCCGCAAAAATTTAAGTTTACCACCGTTTCCGCGTTTGGCCGTCGGATTGACGGCCGGGGCGCCGCCGTGCACTTACACTGCGTGCACTCTAACCTAGATCAGAATGGTTATCGCTTTATCTAATCAGGAAACCTCCCACTGTACTGTCAAATTCTCCTCCAAACCAAAAAGAAGAATCAATCGGGATCACCCGAAGAGTAAACCAACTCATCAGTGGGAATCGGGATCCAACTCTCATCGCATGATAACGTGACGGAATCCACTCACGTTATCACACTCCAGAAGGTATGCGCATGCCTGGCAAGTTTCAGTTTCTTTAGAAACTCCCGATATGATTTTTGCCCCACGCTCTTATGACCTTGGCGTTGGTCAAAATGTCGTAAGTCACATGCTAAGTTCTTCCCGTCACTATCTTGTCAATTTGAACCCACCCGCACATGCCCTTGACGTTGGCCAAAATGGCAGAACGGCTGTCCCAAACCAACTCATCTATCTATGCAACAAATGAATACCCAGCAGCTACCAAACACTATGCCTTGGCGTTGGTCAAAATACATAGCTTGAATACTACTGAATACCCAAAAGAAATGACGGAGGGTTACGGCTGTTTTTTGGCGAAAAACCTTTAACGTAATGAACTTGATATCGCTGAAGGAACCTGATAGCTTTTTTATGAAAATATAGTGGCGAAAACCTTTGCTAAAGAGGTCATTCCCGTTGAAGGGATCTCGGCTCTTTCCTCGTGGAATGAGGTGCGGGATATTCCAACTGAATACCGCGATGCAAAGCAACTTGTAATCGACTATAGTGAAGTTATTACCCTGACGCAAACTTCTGCCCAAGGGGTCATTCCCTGTGAAGGGATATCGGCCCTTGCCTCGTCGAATGAGGTGCAGGATATTCCAACCGAATACCGCTATGCAAAACAAAAGGAAACGTCTTTGTAATAACACTTTTTAAAATTGTTCCAACAACATCCAAACAGGTTTGTTTTCCTTTGCATTGATCAGAATCAACGCAGTCCCATCAATTAATCACACCAGAAAAGAACGAAAATAAAATGCACGTATATGCCATCCGCATTCGTCACTGGGTCCCGTCATCATCCGTTAGGTTACTTAACTAACGACAGAGCGGGGACTGGACTAGCGCGAGTGCAAAACATATACAACATCTAATAGTATATATACCAATATACAATAATCGCTCCAGGCGTGATAATATGCAACATTATAGAAAAGTAATAAGCATCATAGAACAATACAGATAATCTGGGATCCCCGGGTTTCACAGAGCCGCTGCTGAAATCCAACGTTCCCTTTGTCGTGTGGATAGCCTGTGTAATAAAACCTAGACCCCTACGGGTGTGGCAAGTTACTCGCCAAAATGTGAAACGAGGCAGCCCCCTACAGCAAAGTGAATGGACCACCCTGCACTTCACGGAATCCGGTAACTTGGGCACCCCTCCTTGGGTCAACCTGTACCCCCTACGAGTGCAGCGAATAGTCTGCCAATTCTACAGTGAGGCCCCTCTGCCTTTTAAAGCCATGAGATGCGGACCCGTTGCCCTCCAGAACCCGGCTATCCATGCACCCCGTCGCGGGGTAAACCTAGTACAGAAATAAAAATATGTACAACGGGTACATCGACCTCAGCCCGATCGTGCCCCAAAAGAATATTATACAAACAGGCAGTGACGGCAGTCCACATGTTGGACGCTCGCCCCGCAATATCAAATGTACAAATAAATCCAAACTGCACTACCATTGCACACTGCTATCCACCACGACAAATCCGCAACATCACAGCACAACACAGAACATCAACGCGAATGTCACGTTCGCAAATCCGTCTAAAAGGACTATAGCAATTAGACACGGTTTACCGCTCGAATGACATTCACGGTCGGAGATATAATGTAAGTACTGTAAACTAACACGTTTAAATTTCGATCGACAAAACTTCCTGAAGTGGGCCCCACGTACATCTGCTGTACAATAACAAAATATGGGCTCAAAAGAAATATTCCAGAAACCACAATTTTCAATGTAGAACCTACTGTAGAAAAATGGTTCACTGTAGCTCTAAAACGGCCGCAGAACCGCGGCCAAACTAGGGTTTGTGCGGCGGTTCCACGGCGCTTTGGAGTCAACAGTTGACCAAATTTCACCAGAATTCTTAAAAAAGCCTGCACGATTTTCTGAGATGCTCAAAATGATTTTTAGACTTGTTTTAAAATTCGACAGAAACTTTTCACAGAAAATTGCGATTTTTGACATTCCGTTCGATCGATGTTTTAAACACGTTAGAACAAGTTAGTAAAGCTTAATGGCGCGGCTCTGATACCATGTAAGTATACGGTAGCGCCCCGGCCGTCAAACTGACGCCAAATGCGGAACAAAAACTTTTATAACTGGCGCTATCGCATACTATAACCCGGATCTGCCATTAACGCTAAACTAACAAACTGTAAAGAGGGTAGAAAGGTTATACCGAACGATCCGAGTCCTTCGTTCTTTAACCATCATCCCACGCTCCGTAGCGGCTTCTCCGATCTCGTCGATCTCCGAACTGCTCGTCCAGGTGGCACCACGTCAACGGATCTTTAAATGGGCTCCCGCCTCTGACCCGAGGCAACTCGGTCATCAAGTTTGCTAAAAGAGATGACCAAGATTGATGTAGAGAATGAGTAGAACACTTTGTCTCACTTCGTCCAAAGCCATGGACGAACGGTTAATGAAGTTGCCATTTGAATCGGGAGATGGAATAGAAGGAGCTATGAAATTTCCATACACAAATCTATCATAATCTTTTCAACCAAGTGAGTGAGTGAAGAGGAGGGGAGGGGCCGGCCACTTATAGAGGTGGGGGGTGAGTGTAGGAGAGGGGAAGGTCACTACCACAAGAAAAGCTTATCACAAAAGATCAAGAAGAAATATCTTAGCAAGAACAAGAAACATCAATGCAAAAGAATGAGTCAATAATACACCTCATCAACTCATTAATGCAACAATTAATGCCAAGATGAGTCACTAATCTAGAAGCTTCTAGAACCACGACTCACCCTCATGACTCACCCGAGAGAAGAAAAGATAAATCCGCATTTAACCGAATATTAAATACGGCTGATAGAAAACTGGAAACTAGCAACTTCCAAAAGAGATCCTGAAACGAATTTCAGGACAACCCCGTAACAGTATAAACATACACGCATTTGTATTAGGACCGAATACAAATGCAACTGAGATAAAGATATTATATCTACACAGTATAATACTTGGATCCGGCTTAAACCAAAGCCCACCAGTATTATCTGCCCGAAATATGACACGTGCGTAAACGCACGTGCATTTTCCGAACCCTGCCATTAAACCATATGGCCTCTACAACATTTCGCCCGAACTTGGAAAACTATCTGTGGGGGACTCTAATGACTCGTCAGTACCCTGGCAGTGGGTTTAACCACAAGTGGTCAGCGGCACTAGCTGTGCGTAACGGCTGCCCATGTACTAACCTCAAGGGAGGCCGATGAGCGAACTCATCCGGAAACCCTACTGAGCCTAACAATGACAATGTATATACAGTCCGGTCCGTTCGCCTATGAGTATCACATATCGGGCCTAGGGGTCTAGTAACGTCAGACCTCCAATAGCGGTATAAGTCGTGTCAGAGACAAGCCCTGAACACCCTGAGAAACTACCGGAGTACCTACCAGTAATTCTTACCTGCCTTGGCCAAGGACTTGGTGTAATGGCTTTCCTAGACACAGCGCGATCTCCTCCCCCAATACCGGGAGAGACGAATCCCCTACCGATCAAGTCACGTGCCTCCATGTGGCTCGGGACTGTACCCAAAAAATACCTGTTTGCATGACTCCTTTGAGCCGTGGTAGGGTAGAAATCAAAGCACAGTTGGAACTCACACGAGACAAATGACGACCTCAGGTCGATGAACTAACCTGTACACATGTCACCAGGGAACTGCTATCTGACGATAGGTATAATATCAACTAGCAGGTTCCCGGCAAGTCCTGTCTGGTGTACTCATAACCCAATGAGCACCTGTATACATCTTAGGTGATCCAACTGACACCAGTAGCTTGTGAGACCGGCCACCGCCCCTCGTCGGGGTCTCGACTGTATACACTAGTCTACTCCGGAGTATCGATGCCCTGTCTCGAAACTCCCACGACTAGGGACCAGAATTAAGGATACGCTTATAGACTACCCAACTCTCACGTATATGATCGCCCTCATACTGTTGGTAGTCAAGCAAGATCCTAAGGGCTCTATCAACGTGTAACATGTGATCAGTCACCTGAACTTGTACACGACTGATAAAGGTAAACCAGATAGCATACTATCATCTCAAGTAAGACTGTTCTACCGGTATAGGTCCTCCGTAATCATTGCAATCACCTGCCTGCGATCCAATAATTGACTTTGAGGGCACTATATCCAACAAACCCACCTACCAATGCAATCACCCAGAAAGGGAGCAGTGTGACAGAAAAGCCGCAATGAAAACCTGTACGGCAAAACCTGCATGAACTGTGGCACAACGGGGTGAGTTGCGAACTCGTGAATAGAAAACACCGCAGAGTAGAAATCGTATGCATGACATAATCCTAGGTCAATACGATCAATAATAATATATTCTCAAATGAATAAGTCTGAAGCATGATAAGGTGGCAATGTAATATCTATACATGAGTGTAGTGCCAAGTGCTCGTGCCAGTGCCTCAGGTAATAACATGTCATAAATATGAGGTATGATCAATGTAATCAATGTCAACCATATCATGAAGTCTATAAGTATGTGGATATCATCCAACTATGTAATCAATGTCTGTATGTATGTGGATCTCGTCCACGTGTCACCCAATGACAATAAGCATCATGCATGTAATATCATAAATCATATGCATGGAAGTATGAGGATGTAAATCAACATGTGTCGCTCGCGACATATCAAAATCATAGAACCTGAGTGTCTAGCATCGACACTCGAAAACATCATGAAAACCGTGCCCATCATCGGCACGTAAATCCTCATATATCTCAGGCACGGCACACCCTGGTCGGCCCTCATATCCATCTCATGACTCCGGTCGGTATTCTTCGGATATCCGCCGAGCTCAAATACAATCACCGGTAGGTAGTGGTACCTCTGCCAGGCTCACCGTCTAGCTACACAGCAGATCCGTTCTCGCCCCGGGAAACCATACCGGGTCCACCATGTACCAGCAATCGGCCTCGTCCACTCCTCGAATCGGGTTTCACATGTCACTCTCAGCACCGAGAAAACACATGGGGACGCACTGAAATATCATATCATGGGTAACCGGGTTTTGAAAACAATTACATACTCTCTTTTAAAATATCCACGGTTCCCAAATCAAGAAATATCATGGAAACAACATATCTCAATGCGTATAATCAAAACCATGATGTATGCGACATGTAAAAGAATTGTAAGCATATCAGTATATCATGCAATATGGAATAGTAATATACACATATTGAGGGAAACCACTCTTTTAAAATAAGCCAGTTTTAAAGAGTATCTTGCTGTTCCCAAATCTCTACTCAAGCCAGAATCATTTATGTATGTGCAAATACTAATGTATGTAAATATGGGTGTACATGTTAGTTATATGTGTGCCCTAGAGGCCATTACTATACATAGGATGTATATTGTAGTGGATACTTGGACATATATAGGGAGGACTTTCTTGCTCGACATGATAGTATGCTATCTGGTTGCTCTTTACCTTAACGTGTACACTGATTGTCTCTCTGGTATATGTTGGTAAAGCCCTTAGGATGCATACTTGACTACCTGGACTATGATGCGGATCATACTAGTAGAGACATGGTAGTCCATAAGTACATCCTTCAACGTCCCTAGTCGTGGGTGTATCGAGACGGGGCATCGATATACCAGAGTAGACTAGCGTATACCTTCTCGACCCATACAGATGGGCGATGGATGTGTTAGTGTATATGCCCAAGAGGCCATTACTGTATCACACTAGTTTGTATATTACTTGATGGAAGCTCGGGATATTCACCTTGTATAAACAATCTTGCTCAATATAGTAGTATGCTACTTGGTTTGTTTCTACTTCAATGTGTACTTGTGTTTATTTCAGTATATCACTTATACGCATTAGTGGAGCCCTTAGGATCTTTGCTTGATTACCAGCGTTGTGATGGCAGTCACACTAGTGGGGGCTGGGTAATCTATAAGCACATCCTTATACAGGTCCCTAGTCGTAGGACTATCGAGACAGGGCATCGATACTCCGGAGTAGACTAGCGTATGCGCTTCTCATCCCAGTGTGGGAGATGGTCTGTCCCACAGCCATCAGTACGTCGTACTGGAGATAGTATACGGGTGCTCGTTGGGTTACGAGTACACTGGACAGGACTCGTCGGGAACTGACAGGTTGGTATTATACCTATCGTCAGTTATCAGTTCCCAGGTGACATGAGTACAGCTTAGTCCGCTGACTTGACACTGGCACTTCGCCTCGAGTGTGTTCCCACTGCACTTTGATCACTACCCTACCACGGCTCAAAGGAGTCGTGCAAACAGGTGGTGGTTGGGTGCAGTCCCGAAGCACTTGGAGGCAGTGACGGTTAGACAGGATTCGTCTCTCCCGGTATTGGGGGTTGACATCGCGCTGTGTCTAGGAGAGCCATTACACGAGTAGTCCCTGGCTAGGGCAAGCGAGATATACTGGTAGGTTCCAGTGTTATCTCAGGGTGTTTTGGGCTTCACTCCGACACGACTTGTACCGCTATTGGGGGACTGACGTTTTACCTCCCCCTAGGCCCGACATGCGATGTATCAGACGAACAGACCGGACTGTACGGAGACTGTCACATTCAGACTCAGTAGGAGTACAGATGGGGTTTCACCTCGTCAGCCTTCTTGTCGACATCTACCTGGGGACCGTTACGCACAGCTAGTGCCGCTTGCGGTCTGTGGTTAAACCCACTGCCAGCGTAGTGTCGAGTCTTTAGAGTCCCACACAGAGGGTATTCGCCTCTGGGCAAAACAGAGTAGAGGTCGCATGGTTTTGCGACAGGGTTCGTTCTCATCCACGCACTTGTGCACGTTTGGAGTCCGGACGGATATTACTGGCTGGCTCTGGTTTGAGTCAGATGCTGGTATATGTTTTGGGGTTGCTTTTATCTCTCAGTATTCATGTTCCTCGGAACAAGGATGCAGGTGTGTATGCACAGTTAATTGAGGAAGAGGAAGAGGACTTTCATTAGGGTTTCGGAACGGGTGCGTATGCACAGTTGACAGTCGTCTTTTTCCAAACCCTAATGGATTTTTGTTTTATCAATTAATAATATATAATAAAATGAAATTGTGTCATGGTTGGTTTTTATGTTGACTTTTTGACCATGGTTGACTTGTTGACCATGGTTGAAGTTTTGACCATCATCATTACAAAAGAAAGATGCTCTTTGATTCTAGCAAATTCATTTAATGTTTGAAATGATAATGGTCATTCCTAAACTTTCCATCAACCTTTTCATTTTCATTATTATTATTATTAATTTAGATAATTCTTTTTCTTTTGGCATTATGGTTGCAAGAAAGAAAAAAGAGAGCTCATTATCTCATTTAGCTTCTCTCTCCTCACTTCATCTTCTTCTTCCTCTAGCAAAAGAGAACCCTTCTCATGTGTTGAGAATCCCTCTCTTTAAAAAGAAAAGCACCCCTTAGACACTCTCTACTCACTCTAGGATCAAGGGTTTAGCAAGCCGGAGATTCTAGTTCACTCCAAGTTCGAGAAAGAGCCCAAAGGTTGAACCCTCGAGGTGGATCCATCTTCGACGGAAGAAGGCGACAAGAAGAGAACCATCAACCTCTACAAAAGTTTGAAGAAGAAGGAGTTCAAGTTTAGGTATAACCATCTTCATCCGAGTAGCTAACTCTCTTTAGCAAGTTTGCTAGTTTTAGTTTAGGAAAAGATCCCGACTTTGTTTAGTCCATGTTGCCCCTTGCGCTAAAAATTTGATTTTTATACCGTTTCCGCCTCCCCGTAAGAACCGGGGGTCGCAACGTAGACTTACAGTGGTATCAGAGCCTAACTAAACTTAAACTAGCTTGGTAGCGAAGTGTATGGAAGTTCGAAAACGAAAAATCGCAAAACCGGAAAAACTAAAACCCTAAGTTTCTGTTGAAATTTTTTCTGCTCTAAATGAAAAACTTTATACTTCTAAATTCGGCTCAGGGTTTTTTGTGAACACCCATGAAAAACGATCCATTGATTCATCTAAACCGCCGCGGTTCCGCGGCATAAGGTAGGCATTTGCCGCGGAACCGCCGCCGTTTGTTGTCCTCTCTGCATCGTTTTTCGTGCAGTGTGTCTCTGTGTTGGTTTTGGGATTTTTAAGATATATTATATGTGCCCAGATTTTCCAGAACTGAAATTTACTTTTGGGGTCCTATAATTCCGTATTTTTTCCGAACTTCACTGCACTTTGACTATGGTGGTTATATCTGTGATGTTTGCATGTATTGAACGTCGGCTAATCGCTATAAGTCGATTAGTCGGGGTTATACATGATCTGTGTTTGATATTGGATTGTGTACATGAATGTGTTGGACTGTCGCGGGTGAATAGCCGGGGTGGATGTGAGATGAGCTTTTGTTTTTCTTTCATTCATTGTAAATGTAAATTGATGTAATATTATTATTTGTTTGGCCGCACAACCGGGTCGGGGTTGTAGCCGTCATTGTATAATTCTTTTTACTGTTTTTGCTCCTAGGATAGACCCATGGAGGGGTGCACAAACTGCCGAGTACTTGGCGGGTAGTTTGCCGCACCCGTAGGGGTCTTGGGTGGGGTATTTGCTATTCACCGCGACCGTGTAATCCGCTTTTCGTTGCAGGCTCGAAAGGATTGCGGATTGCTAGTATATCCAATGTATTCATCTGTGATCTGTAATGTCTATCATTGCTTTCTATTTAGGCGTTGCTTATGTTTTACAGCCGCGCTAGCCCAGCCCCCGCTCTGTCGTTAGTTAAGTAACCTAACGAGTGATGACGGGACCCCGTGGCGAATGCGAATGGCATAAGTGTACGTCATATTTTGGTTGTTTTCTGCAATGGTAGGATTAAATGATGGGACACATTAAAAGAACTAATGCAAGAATATCACGCATTAAAAGAACTAATGCAAGATAATAAACCATGTTAAAGTCGTTGGAACACTTTCGAAAAACCACTCGGTTCTTTTCAAAACTAACTTTTAAATGCGGAGCTTGAGCCACTCCTTCTAAAAGCTATCTCGTTCCATCGATTATATCAAGTTCACTACGTTCACGGTTTTACCAAAACCATTCGTAGCCCTCCGTCGTTTCGCATGAATAGGCAATAGTATTCAAGCTGTGTATTTTGGCCAAAGTCAAGGCACAGTGATTGGTAGCTATTGGGTGTTCATGTGTAGCATAGATAGATGCGTTGGTTTGGGACAGTCGTGCTGCCATTTTGGCCAAAGTCAAGGGTATGTACGGATGGATCCAAATTAACCTGGAAAGTGACGGGTAGAACTTGACATGTGACTTATGATATTTTGGCCAAAGTCAAGGTCATAAGAGCATGGGGCAAAAATCCACATCGGGAGTTTCATAAGTACTGAAACTTGCTAGATTTCATACCATTTGGAGTGTGATGATTATGGTAGGATTCCTTCATTTTCGTCACGCGATGATATTTGGATCCCGATCCTACTGTGAGTATATGCTACTCCTCGGGAAATTTCTCACTAAACGATCAATGCTATAAACCTAGTAGGTGCCTAGAAAGGTGTTAGCGGGGCTACGCCCCCAGGGAAAAGAGGTTCTTAAATTAAGGAACTTCGCGAAAGCGTTGGAAAACCTCCCTCGAAGTACCGACACTGGCCTGGCTGAACGGTTAAGCAAGTATTGTACGGTGGGATTGATCCCGGCTAATTCTTCCTTTGTGGTTTGAGGAGGGATTCGAGAGACAGTGGGAGCCATCCTGTTTAGACAAATTAAAAACCATTCTAAACTTGCAAGAGCATCGTGCTAAAGTGTTTCTTCTCTCCCCCCTGCAGCAACCAAATCGAAATGACTGGACTTAAGTTACTTCTAGATAAAAACATACTGACAGGGCCAAACTACAAAGATTGGCTCAGGAATGTCAAATTGGCAATCGCTTACGACAAGCTGGGGTATCTTCTTACCACCAAAGCTCCCCCCGTCCCAGGTCCCACCTCCAGCGTCGCGGATAAGGAAATCCGTAAGACTTGGGAGATTGATTGCGCGAAGGCCAGGTGCCTCGTGCTTGCCTCTATGGACAACGAACATCAGAGGAGGCATGAGAATATGGACCTCGAGTCCATATTTCTCCATACAAAAGAACTGTATGGAGAGCAGTCTCGTATCGCAAGATACGAAGTGTCGAAGAAGTTATTTTCGACAAAGTTGGCCGTCGGATCATCGGTAGCGGACCACGTGCTTAAGATGATTGGCTACACTGAGGAGCTCGCGGAACTTGGGACCACGTTGGACAGTGAACTCTATACGGATTTAATTCTCCAGTCCCTTCCATCCACTTACGCCCAGTTTATACTGAACTTCAACTTACAAGAAAAGGAAGTTGAACTTTCAGAACTCCTCAACCTGCTGAGGAGCGCAGAGGGCACCCTACAGAAGGGTAGGGAAACACCCGCTTTGTTTGTAGGAGGATCTTCTTCCTCTAGGTCCAAGGCGAAAGCCAAGGGAAAGAGGAAGAAAGCCCCCGCCAAACCAAGAGGCAGTGTTAGTAAAGTGGGTACGAAGGGAAAGGAAAAGGCAACAAAGATTGCGGGGAAGCTTGTTGGAAAGGAAGAATGCTTCTATTGTCATAAGAGTGGACACTGGAAAAAGGATTGCAGGGCTTGGAAGGCCAGGACACAGGAACTGAAGCAGGTTGCGGCTTCAGCTTCAGGTGTGTATGTTATTGAAAACTGTCTTTCTATAAACTCTACTTCCTGGGTATTGGATACCGGATCAGGATCTCATATCTGTAATTCTTTGCAGGCGTTGAGAAACCGTAGGGTTTTGAAGGCAGGTGACATGACCCTCAGAGTTGCGAATGGAGCTAGCATGGATGCTAAAGCCGTGGGGGACTATCACCTGGGAATGTCAGATGGGCATGTTTTGGTTTTGCGTAATTGCTTTTTTGTACCCAACGCAACTTATAATATCATTTCTGTATCTTTGGTTTCTAAAGAAGGTTATGAATTTGCGTTTGTAAGTAATGTTGTAAACATTCACCTTAATCAAGTTCTGATTGGGTCAGGTACACTGAGCAATGGTATATACGTATTAAACCAACCACAGATTTTCAATGTCCAGAATACACACAAAAGAAAGTCTCCAGATATCAATCAGACTTTCTTATGGCATTGTAGACTGGGTCACATCAATGAGAGAAGGTTGACTAAGTTACATACAGAAGGATATTTGGATCCGTTCGAATATCAATCGTATGCCACTTGTCAATCCTGTCTCAAAGGAAAGATGACAAAGACTCCGTTCACTGGACACGGAGTAAGAGCGAGCGAGCTCTTGGGACTCGTACACAGCGACGTGTGCGGTCCAATGTGTACACATGCGCGAAGCGGTTATTCTTACTTCATTACTTTTACGGATGATTTTTCAAGATACGGTTATGTCTTCTTAATGAAACATAAGTCCGAAGCTTTTGAAAAATTCCAGGAATATAAGAATGAAGTAGAAAAACAAACCGGCAAAAGTATCAAGATTCTAAGATCGGATCGAGGTGGAGAATGCTTAAGTGCCGAGTTCCTGAATTATTTAAAAGAGAACGGGATTCTCTCTCAGCTTACTCCTCCATACACTCCGCAACACAACGGTGTATCGGAGAGACGGAACCGAACCCTATTGGATATGGTACGGTCCATGATGAGTAACGCTGAGTTACCGCGATCATTCTGGGGGTATGCGCTAGAATCAGCTGCGTACCTTTTGAACCGAGTTCCTACTAAGACTGTGCCTACTACACCATATGAGATGTGGTGTGGGAAGAGACCCCATCTCAGTCACATTAAGACTTGGGGAAGTCCAGCGTTTGTAAAAAAGCAGTATGCGGACAAGCTCGAGGCGCGCTCAGTACTGTGTAAGTTTGTGGGATATCCAAAGAATTCCAAGGGATATCTCTTCTACTACGAAGAGGAACAAAAAGTTCTTATTTCTCGTCATGCCCACTTTCTAGAACACCAGTTCTTAGAAAAAAGAATTAAGTGGGAGCGCAGTAGAACTGGAAGAAATTCCAGAACCACAGACTATTACTGAAAGCTTAGTAGAACCAGAGGGTTCAAATGAACAGGACATTCCTACGCCGCTCCGCAGGAGTAGTAGGCAGTCTCATCCGCCCGAGAGATACTACGGTTTTCTCATCGACGGGGATAGAGAGGATTGCATCATAGATTATGATGAGCCTACTAGCTTCCAGCAGGCCGTTCAGAGCGTTGACTCGGTAAAATGGCTGGATGCAATGCGGACCGAAATGGAGTCCATGTACACCAACAAAGTATGGACGTTGGACATTGCTCCAGACGGGGTAAAACCCGTAGGATGCAAGTGGATCTTCAAAAGGAAGATTGGTGTAGATGGACAGGTTGAGACCTATAAAGCTAAACTTGTAGCAAAGGGTTTCCGTCAAAGACCTGGCTTGGACTATGACGAAACTTTTTCTCCAGTGGCTATGCTGAAATCCATTCGGATCCTTCTTGCCATTGCTGCCTTCCACGATTATGAGATTTGGCAGATGGACGTAAAAACCGCTTTTCTAAATGGAAATTTAGAGGAGTGTGTCTATATGGATCAGCCAGAGGGTTTCATTCAGAGTGGGAGCAGCGGAAAGGTGTGCAAGTTGCTTAAGTCCATCTATGGACTAAAGCAGGCATCGCGGAGTTGGAACATCTGTTTTGATGAGACGGTCAAGGAATTTGACTTTATCAAAAATCCAGATGAACCATGCATCTATAGTAGATTTGTAGCGAGAACTGTAGTATTCCTTGTTTTATACGTGGATGACATTCTCTTAATAGGAAATGACATTCCTATGCTACAATCTGTCAAGGGTTTCTTGTCACACAGGTTCTCCATGAAAGACCTGGGTGATGCCTCATACATCCTGGGGATCCGGATCCATCGTGATAGATCCAAGAGGATATTAGGACTTTCACAGTCCAGGTACATCGACACCGTACTGAAATGATTCAGTATGGAAGATTCCAAGCGCGGTAACCTACCGGCTTGTCACGGGATCACCCTCTCTAAAGAGATGTCTCCCAAGACTGATTTGGAAAGGGATCGCATGTCTATTATACCCTACGCTTCTGCGGTAGGCTCTATAATGTATGCGATGTTGTGTACCAGACCGGATGTTGCTTATGCACTGAGTGTGGTAAGCAGGTATCAATCAAACCCTGGGGAGAAACACTGGATAGCAGTAAAGAACATTCTCAAGTACCTGAGAAGGACTAAGGAGATGTTCTTGGTGTATGGCGGAAAAGACCTCCAGATCGAGGCCTTTGCTGACTCCAGCTTCCAGAGTGACAAGGATGATTCCAAGTCCATGTCGGGTTTTGTCTTTACCCTCAACGGAGGGGCGGTGTGTTGGAAGAGTTCCAAACAGGAAACCGTAGCAGACTCGACTATGGAAGCGGAATACATCGCTACATCTGATGCCGCAAAAGAAGCTGTCTGGATGAGGAAGTTCTTGAAAGAACTTCAGGTGGTTCCGTCCATTGTTGACCCAATACCTCTGTATTGCGACAACAACGGGGCTATAGCTTTAGCGAAGGAACCCAGGTCCCATCAGAGATCCAGGCACATCTTGAGGCGGTATCACCTGATCAGGGAGATCGTGGATCGCAAGGAGATCGAGGTTCGGAGGGTTGCTTCAGAAGAGAACACTGCAGATCCATTCACCAAGGCCTTACCCCAGACTCAGTTCGAGCGGCTGATCGAGATGATAGGTCTTCGGTACGCCAGTTCATGGCCTTAGTGCAAGTGGGAGATTGTTAGTGTATATGCCCTAGAGGCCATTACTGTATCATACTAGTTTGTATATTACTTGATGGAAGCTTGGGATATTCACCTTGTATAAACAATCTTGCTCAATATAGTAGTATGCTACTTGGTTTGTTTCTACTTCAATGTGTACTTTTGTTTATTTCTGTTGGAGATAGTGCCCTCAGAGTCAATTATTAGGTCACAGGTACGTGATTGTAATGATTGAGGGAGGACCTATCCCGGTAGGACAGTCTTACTCGAGATGATAGTATGCTATCTGGTTTACCTTTATCATCGTGTACTGCTTTAGGTGACATGACACGTCGCTATTACACGTTGATAGAGCCCCTAGGATTCTTGCTTGACCACCAGCAGTATGAGGGCGATCATATAAGTGGGAGCTGGGGTCTATAAGCTTATCCTTAAAAGGTCCCTAGTCGTGGGAGTTTCGAGACTGGGCATCGATACTCCATTAGTAGACTAGTGTATACAGTCGAGACCCCGACGAGGGGCGGTGGCCGGTCTCACAAGCCACTGGTGTCAGTTGGATCACCTAAGATGTATACAGGTGCTCATTGGGTTATGAGTACACCGGACAGGACTCGCCGGGAACATGCTAGTTGGTCATATACCAGACGTCAGATGGCAGTTCCCTGGTGACATGTGTGCAGGTTAGTTCATCGACCTGGGGATCGTCATTTGTCTCGTGTGAGTTCCCACTGTACTTTGATTACTACCCTACCACGGCTCAAAGGAGTCGTGCAAACAGGTTTTAGTTGGGTACAGTCCCGAGCCACATGGAGGCAGTGAGCGTATCTTCAGGGGTTCGTCTCTCCCGGTATTGGGGGTGAGGTCGTGCTGTGTCTAGGAGAGCCATTACACAAAGTCCTTGGCCAAGGCAAGGAGATTTACTGGTAGGTATTCCAGTAGTATCTCAGGGTGTTCTGGGCTACACTCCGACACGACTTGTACCGCTTTTGGGGGTCTGACTTTTACCAACCCCCTAGGCCCGCCATGCGATGCTCATAGACGAACGGACCGGACTGCACGGATATTGTCACTGACAGGCTCAGTAGGGTGTCAGGATGAGTTCGCTCATCGACGTCCCTTTTAGTCAATAGCTGGTGGCCCGTTACGTATTGGCTTATACCTCTGACGGGCTAGTGGTTAAATCCACAGCCATTGTATTGACGAGTCTTTAGAGTCCGCCACACTTTCAGTTACTCAAGTTTCGGGCGAAACGCTGTAGAGGCCGTATGGAGATATGGCAGGGTCCGATCAGATACGTGCGGTATTGCACGGATCAGGATCGGACGGTTTGTACTAGTAGCCGTATAGGTATATGGCAGGGTTCGATCAGATACGTGCGGTATTGCACGGATCAGGATCGAACGGTTTTTACTAGCCGGCTTTGGTTTAAGCCGGTCCTAGTTTAGTACAGTGTAGATTTTGTCTTATTGCATTTGTATCCGGACGGAATACAGATGCGGGTGTGTATGCACAGTATCGGGGTTTTCCTGTAATTTATTACGGGACCAGTTTTCTGGAGTTGCCAGTTTGCATTCCGTTCCGGCCGGTTTTCCTTTGTTCTTTCCCGGCCGGACTTTTCCGATGGAGGGGGTTATTTGCAGTTTTGCAAATTACTTTTGTGGAGGGGGTTTCTTGTAAAAGATTGATTATGATAGCTTTCATTTCTTTTCAACCATGCTTTTGCTTTATGAGATTTGAAAGGGTATGGTTTCAATAGTATGAAGCATGGTGTATGTTTCTTTGTCTCTTGATGTGGTCACCCTTTCTACATCTCCTACACTCACCTCCCTTCTTGCTTCATATAGATTTTCCTCCACCATTATTCTCACTTGATGCATAAGTTTTTCCATGGTTGAGTGAGAAGAAGATGAGAGCTTCATCTTTGAGAGTTTTCTTCATTCTTGATCTCTTTTCATGCTAAGAAAAATGCAAGCACCATTTTTCTTATCTTGTTTCCTCCATCATCTACAAATGGCAACAAACCCCAAAGTGAGACATCCACTCTACACTACACTTCCTACAGCATATCTTGAGCATGTCGAGTTGCCGGCTTCATGCGCGAGTTGCCTCGGTATTGAGGTGGGAGCCCGTAAAAGTACCCGGCTTCGTGGTGCCCTTTTCCGACGAGGAGGAGATGGACGGAGATCCCGTGAGGAGATCGGAGTGGAGATGAAGACCGGAGGACTTGGATCGTCGGTATACATCTCTTCCCTTTCTTTTTAATAGCGTAGACTTGTTAATGGTTACGATCCGGAGTTTAGTGCGCGGTGGTGCCGGTTTGCAAAGTCCGCAAAATTTAAGTTATTCACCGCTTCCGCATTCCGGCGTCGGATTGACGGCCGGGGCGCCGCCGTGCACTTACAGTGGTATCAGAGCCGCGCCATTAACTTAGTCTAGCTTTGTGTAATGTGTTTGCATTTCCGATCGATCAAAAAGTTCCAAAAACCCGTATTGCCTTCGCATCAGTTTCTGTTGAAAATTTTTGGTCTCGAAAAATTTTTCAGGTTATAAAATATTGATGTACTGGAAAATCTAAGAGTTCTGTAAAAATTTGACGAAGTAACTCCACAGTTGGAGCGCGGAACCGCCGCGAAAACCCCATTTGTGCGGCCCTTCCGCCGCGCACTATTCACATCACTTCACCATTTTTTTACAGAGGCCTTCTGGGCTTAAAATATGGGCTTTGGAATATTAAAGTTGGGCCAATTGTTTCTGTGAGTGCTACAGTTTTCTTTGGAGCCCACTTGTTAATTGTTTGATCAATCGGAAATTTTTTAAACACATTTTTCACAGTATTTACATTATATCTGCGACCGTGAATGTCACTCGATCGGTAAATCCGGTCTAACTGCTATAGCCCGGTTAGACGGATTTGCGAACGTGACTTTCACGTTGATGTTCTATGTATTTGCTGTGATGTTGCGGATCGGTCGTGGGGATAGCCTGGATGCAATGCTAGTACCGTTTTTGTTGTATTATGTACATTTGTTATTGCGGGGCGAGCGTCCGACATGTGGACTGCCGTCACTGCCTGATTGTATTATTATTTTGGGGCACGACCTGGTTGCGGTCGATGTACCCGGTGTATGTATATTTTACTTTCTGTACTAGGATTGCCCCGCGGAGGGGTGCACGGATAGCCGGGTTCTAGAGGGCAACAAGCCCGCATCTCATGGCATTGAGACGGAGGGGGCTTCACTCTAGAATTGGCGGGCTATTCGCCGCACTCGTAGGGGGTACAGGTTGACCCAGGAGGGATGCCCAAGTTGCCGGATTCCGTGAAGTGCTGGGTGGTCCATTCACGGCGCTGAAGGGGGCTGCCTCGCTTCAGGTTTTGGCGGGTGACTTTCCGCGCCCGTAGGGGTCTAGGATTTCATTGCACAGGCTATCCACACGACCAGGGGAACGTCGGGTTTCAGCGGCTCTGTGAAACCCGGGGATCCCAGATATCTGTATTGTTTCTGTGATGCTGTTCATTCTCTGTGATGTTGCATTTTATTCACGCCTTGAGCGAAATACTATATATTGGTATATATATTAGTAGATGTTGTATATGTTTTTCATCCGCGCTAGTCCAGTCCCCGCTCTGCCGTTAGTTAGCTAACCTAACGGGTGATGACGGGACCCAGTGGCGAATGCGGATGGCATATACGTACGTCAGTATATTTTCGTTCCTTTTGGTGTGATCAATTGATGGGACTGCATTGATTCGGATCAATGCAAAGTTAAAAACAAACCTAATCTGATGTTGTTGGAACACTTTTCAAAAAGCTGTTATTGCAAGGACGTTTACTTTTGTTTTGCATCGTGGTATTCATTGGAATATCCTGCTCCTCAGTCGACGAGGCAAGGGCCGAGATCCCTTCACCGGGAGTGACCCCTTGGACAGAAGTTTGCGTCAGGGCATTAACTTCACTATAGCCGATTACTTTTGCTTTGCATCGCGGTATTCATTTGGAATATCCAGCACCCCATTCTACGGGGAAAGAGCCGAGATCCCCTCACAGGGAGTGACCTCTTTAGCAACGGTTTTCGTCACTATATTTTTAAAAGCTATCCGTTCCTTCGACGATATCAAGTTCATTACGTTAAAGGTTTTCGCCAGAAACCATTCGTAGCCCTCCGTCATTTCAGTTAAATATTCGGTAGTATTCAAGCTATGTATTTTGACCTCACGCCAAGGCATAGTGTTTGGTAGCTGCCGGTTATTTATCTGTTGCATAGATAGATGCGTTGGTTTGGGACAGTCGTACTACTATTTTGGCCTACGTCAAGGGTATGTACGGGTGGGTTCAAATTAACCTGGATAATGACGGGTAGAACTTGACATGTGACTTATGATATTTTGACCTCACGCCAAGGTCATAAGAGCATGGGGCAGAAATCACATCGGGAGTTTCAAAAGCACTGAAACTTGCCAGATATGCGCATACCTTCTGGAGTGTGATACCGTGAGCGGATTCCGTCACGTTATCATGCGATGAGAGTTGGATCCCGATTCCCACTGATGAGTTGGTTTACTCCTCGGGTAACCCCGACTAATTCTTCTTTCAGGTTTGGAGGAGAATTTGAGGTACAGTGGGAGGATTCCAGATTAGATAAATTGGTGACCATTCTGATCTAGGTTAGAGTGCACGCTGAGTGTTTCTTTTCTCTCTCTCTTTGGCAGCGACCATTGACCCGACCCTAAGACTTTGACTCAGTGACCAAGTTGACCGAACCTTCTTAAACACCGGCTTTTGGATTGTCAGAGTTGCAGACCTCATTGCCACTCCTACTTTTACCCTTTTCTCCAGGACACCCCGTTTTACTACGAACGTCCACTTCCATTGGACAAAACCATCGTATGGTTAGATACGAACTCGAAAGAATTTATTCGAGGATGGTTTCCGGTTCTGGAGAAAACGGATAGGATTATTCAGTTGTCTTTTCCTTTTACCCTCTCTCAGGTTATGAGTACTCCTTGGTTTAGGGGTAGTACACCTGTTACGCAAATTGGATTGTCTTCTTCCAAACCTTAGGCTGGTGCCGACCGGTAGGGAAGGAAGAAAACCAATTAGCATAACGATGGTGTGCAGAAGGTATTAAGTTCAGACAAAGCAAGGGATTAGTAAGAGGGCAAAGTAAATTGCAACAGATATTCACGACCAAACCAAATATTTCGTTACCACTCCCACATCACCTTTGTATTTCTCCAGGACACTCCGTATCACTACGAAGATCCACAGTTTATTTGGATACTCCATCGTATGGTTATATACGAACTCGAAAGGAACTTGTTCCAGTTCGGGGATGGATTCTGGTTCAGGAGAAATAGGAATTAAGTTCATTCGGTTGTCTTTTATCCTCACCTTCTCTCGCATTGCGAGTGTTCCTAGGATTGGGACAGTACACCCATTATGCTTATTGGATAGTCTTCTTCCAAACCATAGGCTGGTGCCGAACGGTAGGGAAGGAAGAAAACCATTTGGCCTAAAAGGGTGTGCAGAAGGTAAAGACTAAAGACATATGAAGGGATTTGGAGAGGTGGCAAAGAACTATACGGTTACAGTCGTGAATCTGGAAGAGGCATTACTAGGAATACCAGGATACCCCATCGAAACATTTCAATGTTTCAGTCTCACTATGTACTGTTAAAGGAAACTGATTTCCCGATTAGACACTTGCTCCAGGGTATGTATTTACCAGGTTTGATTCTCATATCTGTATGGTTTTACAGATGATGAGTGGGAGTAAGTTATTGGGAATTAGGTGATCATCCTCATTATATCGGGATTCGTTGTAATCGGTGATATTTGAGGAAGTCACCTGGGTTGTTTGCCGGTCGGCAAATATTTGGTTTTGAATATCCGCTGTTATGCACCAATTTCAAATTGATATATCTGTACGTCTATTTTCATAGAGTGAGATATATCTTTTTGAAATTATGTCTACGACATTTACCTATATCAGTGGATGGTTAGGTAAGGAGCATTAAACAACGGTGTAATTCTTCTTAACCATAAGTACAGTTTTCAACCTACGACACATAGTGAATGAGTTATCAGACTCAAGGGACTTATACAAAGGATTGTATGTTGCCCAGGGTCCATCAGGACAGAGGGGTTGGTCCTCATACTATATTCTGTTTACTTTTAACTTCTCTAGTTCTTAGACATGTGTTTCGTTGAAACACAGGGTCTAAGTTTTGAGGAGTTATAGGTATTTGAATAGAGTAGAGAACCAGGTGTAGCAAGTATCGGGATTCTTCAAGGTGATCGAAGATGTAGATACTTGTGTATGGTATTCAGTTGATAGTAGTGATTAAGAGAACTTGCTTCTTTTTCAGGTTACTCATAATTGGAAGCATTCCTAAGTTGAGTAACGCTGATCGGCCTCCTTCCATTTAGTTGACATGCGCTGGGGACAGCTGCATGATTTGAATCTGGTTCAATTAAATCAGTGCCTCTGTTTCTATATTGGATATAGAACAGTTCATATCTTAACGATGTTAAGGTACGGGGAGTTGTCCGGTTTATGATTAAAACCAGACACTGGACAACTCAAGGCACGTTTCTGTAATGGCTGTTTGTGGGTTGACCCAGGCTATGACGAGGGTTGATTTTCTACCATCTGGATGAACAATAGCGATATTGTTCTAGACTCGCCACAGTTTTATTGAAAATGGACTTTTTCAGAAAACAGTAGTGGGAGTATGGTAGAACTGGAAGTGATTCCAGAACCACAAACGATTACTGAAGATTTGATAAGGAACCTAAAGATTCAATCTGGATTGACATTCCATTGGCCACTCCGCAGATAAGGTGGGTAACTTCAGGCACCCGAGAGGTACTAAGGTAGCCTCAAGGACGGTGACAGGGAAGTTCTTGTTTACCCACAATTACCATTGCTGTTGTTCCAGGCTGCGAGACCCGGCGGGAGGATGAGTATAGCGTCGTTCTAAACTAGTTTTAGAAGTGTACGTCTATATGACTCTGCCAGAGGGTTGTCGTAGTCAGTGGGAGCAGCGGAAGCATTGGTGGACAGGTTGCTTCTGTCTGTTTATAGACTAGAGCAGATGTAGCGGAGATAGATCATCTATTTCTGACGTGACAGTCATGGGTTTGACTTCATCAGAATAGGGGATGGATCTGTTGAGAAGGTAGTAGGGTGTGATATCCTGGTATTTGGATGATATACACAGAGTAGGAAAAGAAACTCCTACACTACGATCGGTTATACTTTGGTCGTCACACAGTAGTTTCTCCACATAGGAATTGGGTATTATATCAGACATACTGGTTACTGGATCTAGGGTATTAGATCTAGATTTGGGTGGTTTCCCAATCAGGGTACTTGACAGCATTCTAAGAGTATTTAGGATGGACGACTCCTGGCACGGTACTGTACCTGCAGGTAATGGAGTCACCCTCTCCAAAGGTGTCTTACAGACTAAAGGGGAGAGGGAAGTGCATGATTGGCAGATCATTTGCTTAGGCAATTGAGTCAATCATTAGATGTCAAGTACCACACCAGATGTTGTTCTTGCACTAGATGCAATAAGTTGACATTAATCCAATCCTGGAGAAACGGTTGGAAGCAGTTTTAGAACATAAGTGGATTTTCTAGGGATATGATAACGACAGCCTCATACAGGAGACAGTTATCATTCCAGGCTTCCAAGGTGACATGGACGACAAGGAGGTTGTCAGAGTTATAATTTTCCTTCTGATGAGGGGCAGTATTTTGGACAGGTGGTCCAAGGCAATACTGAGGGAGGCATGGCGCAGGATACTGATTAAGTTCAGTTGTCGATACAGTCTAAGAAGTTTGGATTTGGAGTTCATTTATGAGCTAGGTCCCATCAGACATCCAGACACATTCTAAGACAGGTATTGCTCTTTTCGGGAGATGGGTTTCTCCGCGAACTTGAGATATAGAGAGACATAGAAAGAAACAACTAAGCGGATCCACTCACTGAGGCTATTCCTCGAACGCAATAGTTCCGCAAACGAGCTTTGTGAGACTGACTAGTAGAGGAGTTGGATGTTCGGTATCACACGGGCTGTGAGTATGCGACATCGCAATAATTAGCCTTGAGTGCAAGTGGGAGATTGTTGGAGATAGTGCCCTCAGAGTCAATTATTAGGTCACAGGTACGTGATTGTAATGATTGAGGGAGGACCTATCCCGGTAGGACAGTCTTACTCGAGATGATAGTATGCTATCTGGTTTACCTTTATCATCGTGTACTGCTTTAGGTGACATGACACGTCGCTATTACACGTTGATAGAGCCCCTAGGATTCTTGCTTGACCACCAGCAGTATGAGGGCGATCATATAAGTGGGAGCTGGGGTCTATAAGCTTATCCTTAAAAGGTCCCTAGTCGTGGGAGTTTCGAGACTGGGCATCGATACTCCATTAGTAGACTAGTGTATACAGTCGAGACCCCGACGAGGGGCGGTGGCCGGTCTCACAAGCCACTGGTGTCAGTTGGATCACCTAAGATGTATACAGATGCTCATTGGGTTATGAGTACACCGGACAGGACTCGCCGGGAACATGCTAGTTGGTCATATACCAGACGTCAGATGGCAGTTCCCTGGTGACATGTGTGCAGGTTAGTTCATCGACCTGGGGATCGTCATTTGTCTCGTGTGAGTTCCCACTGTACTTTGATTACTACCCTACCACGGCTCAAAGGAGTCGTGCAAACAGGTTTTAGTTGGGTACAGTCCCGAGCCACATGGAGGCAGTGAGCGTATCTTCAGGGGTTCGTCTCTCCCGGTATTGGGGGTGAGGTCGTGCTGTGTCTAGGAGAGCCATTACACAAAGTCCTTGGCCAAGGCAAGGAGATTTACTGGTAGGTATTCCAGTAGTATCTCAGGGTGTTCTGGGCTACACTCCGACACGACTTGTACCGCTTTTGGGGGTCTGACTTTTACCAACCCCCTAGGCCCGCCATGCGATGCTCATAGACGAACGGACCGGACTGCACGGATATTGTCACTGACAGGCTCAGTAGGGTGTCAGGATGAGTTCGCTCATCGACGTCCCTTTTAGTCAATAGCTGGTGGCCCGTTACGTATTGGCTTATACCTCTGACGGGCTAGTGGTTAAATCCACAGCCATTGTATTGACGAGTCTTTAGAGTCCGCCACACTTTCAGTTACTCAAGTTTCGGGCGAAACGCTGTAGAGGCCGTATGGAGATATGGCAGGGTCCGATCAGATACGTGCGGTATTGCACGGATCAGGATCGGACGGTTTGTACTAGTAGCCGTATAGGTATATGGCAGGGTTCGATCAGATACGTGCGGTATTGCACGGATCAGGATCGAACGGTTTTTACTAGCCGGCTTTGGTTTAAGCCGGTCCTAGTTTAGTACAGTGTAGATTTTGTCTTATTGCATTTGTATCCGGACGGAATACAGATGCGGGTGTGTATGCACAGTATCGGGGTTTTCCTGTAATTTATTACGGGACCAGTTTTCTGGAGTTGCCAGTTTGCATTCCGTTCCGGCCGGTTTTCCTTTGTTCTTTCCCGGCCGGACTTTTCCGATGGAGGGGGTTATTTGCAGTTTTGCAAATTACTTTTGTGGAGGGGGTTTCTTGTAAAAGATTGATTATGATAGCTTTCATTTCTTTTCAACCATGCTTTTGCTTTATGAGATTTGAAAGGGTATGGTTTCAATAGTATGAAGCATGGTGTATGTTTCTTTGTCTCTTGATGTGGTCACCCTTTCTACATCTCCTACACTCACCTCCCTTCTTGCTTCATATAGATTTTCCTCCACCATTATTCTCACTTGATGCATAAGTTTTTCCATGGTTGAGTGAGAAGAAGATGAGAGCTTCATCTTTGAGAGTTTTCTTCATTCTTGATCTCTTTTCATGCTAAGAAAAATGCAAGCACCATTTTTCTTATCTTGTTTCCTCCATCATCTACAAATGGCAACAAACCCCAAAGTGAGACATCCACTCTACACTACACTTCCTACAGCATATCTTGAGCATGTCGAGTTGCCGGCTTCATGCGCGAGTTGCCTCGGTATTGAGGTGGGAGCCCGTAAAAGTACCCGGCTTCGTGGTGCCCTTTTCCGACGAGGAGGAGATGGACGGAGATCCCGCGAGGAGATCGGAGTGGAGATGAAGACCGGAGGACTTGGATCGTCGGTATACATCTCTTCCCTTTCTTTTTAATAGCGTAGACTTGTTAATGGTTACGATCCGGAGTTTAGTGCGCGGTGGTGCCGGTTTGCAAAGTCCGCAAAATTTAAGTTATTCACCGCTTCCGCATTCCGGCGTCGGATTGACGGCCGGGGCGCCGCCGTGCACGTACAATTTCAGTATATCACTTATACGCATTAGTGGAGCCCTTAGGATCTTTGCTTGATTACCAGCGTTGTGATGGCAGTCACACTAGTGGGGGCTGGGTAATCTATAAGCACATCCTTATACAGGTCCCTAGTCGTAGGACTATCGAGACAGGGCATCGATACTCCGGAGTAGACTAGCGTATGCGCTTCTCATCCCAGTGTGGGAGATGGTCTGTCCCACAGCCATCAGTACGTCGTACTGGAGATAGTATACGGGTGCTCGTTGGGTTACGAGTACACTGGACAGGACTCGTCGGGAACTGACAGGTTGGTATTATACCTATCGTCAGTTATCAGTTCCCAGGTGACATGAGTACAGCTTAGTCCGCTGACTTGACACTGGCACTTCGCCTCGAGTGTGTTCCCACTGCACTTTGATCACTACCCTACCACGGCTCAAAGGAGTCGTGCAAACAGGTGGTGGTTGGGTGCAGTCCCGAAGCACTTGGAGGCAGTGACGGTTAGACAGGATTCGTCTCTCCCGGTATTGGGGGTTGACATCGCGCTGTGTCTAGGAGAGCCATTACACGAGTAGTCCCTGGCCAGGGCAAGCGAGATATACTGGTAGGTTCCAGTGTTATCTCAGGGTGTTTTGGGCTTCACTCCGACACGACTTGTACCGCTATTGGGGGACTGACGTTTTACCTCCCCCTAGGCCCGACATGCGATGTATCAGACGAACAGACCGGACTGTACGGAGACTGTCACATTCAGACTCAGTAGGAGTACAGATGGGGTTTCACCTCGTCAGCCTTCTTGTCGACATCTACCTGGGGACCGTTACGCACAGCTAGTGCCGCTTGCGGTCTGTGGTTAAACCCACTGCCAGCGTAGTGTCGAGTCTTTAGAGTCCCACACAGAGGGTATTCGCCTCTGGGCAAAACAGAGTAGAGGTCGCATGGTTTTGCGACAGGGTTCGTTCTCATCCGCGCACTTGTGCACGTTTGGAGTCCGGACGGATATTACTGGCTGGCTCTGGTTTGAGTCAGATGCTGGTATATGTTTTGGGGTTGCTTTTATCTCTCAGTATTCATGTTCCTCGGAATAAGGATGCAGGTGTGTATGCACAGTTATTTGAGGAAGAGGAAGAGGACTTTCATTAGGGTTTCGGAACGGGTGCGTATGCACAGTTGACAGTCGTCTTTTTCCAAACCCTAATGGATTTTTGTTTTATCAATTAATAATATATAATAAAATGAAATTGTGTCATGGTTGGTTTTTATGTTGACTTTTTGACCATGGTTGACTTGTTGACCATGGTTGAAGTTTTGACCATCATCATTACAAAAGAAAGATGCTCTTTGATTCTAGCAAATTCATTTAATGTTTGAAATGATAATGGTCATTCCTAAACTTTCCATCAACCTTTTCATTTTCATTATTATTATTATTAATTTAGATAATTCTTTTTCTTTTGGCATTATGGTTGCAAGAAAGAAAAAAGAGAGCTCATTATCTCATTTAGCTTCTCTCTCCTCACTTCATCTTCTTCTTCCTCTAGCAAAAGAGAACCCTTCTCATGTGTTGAGAATCCCTCTCTTTAAAAAGAAAAGCACCCCTTAGACACTCTCTACTCACTCTAGGATCAAGGGTTTAGCAAGCCGGAGATTCTAGTTCACTCCAAGTTCGAGAAAGAGCCCAAAGGTTGAACCCTCGAGGTGGATCCATCTTCGACGGAAGAAGGCGACAAGAAGAGAACCATCAACCTCTACAAAAGTTTGAAGAAGAAGGAGTTCAAGTTTAGGTATAACCATCTTCATCCGAGTAGCTAACTCTCTTTAGCAAGTTTGCTAGTTTTAGTTTAGGAAAAGATCCCGACTTTGTTTAGTCCATGTTGCCCTTTGCGCTAAAAATTTGATTTTTATACCGTTTCCGCCTCCCCGTAAGAACCGAGGGTCGCAACGTGGACTTACAGGATGATCTCATATCCATTGGTGTTTGACATCAGAGATGATATACGGGTGCTCAGTGGAGACTGGGTACACTGGACGGACTCGCCGAGAACTCCCAGATGGTATTATACCTTACGTCAGATGGCAGTTCTATGGTGACACTGGTATAGAGTAGTCCGTTGATCCGAGATCGTCATAGAGTCTTGTGTGATTCCCACTGTACTTTGATTTCCACCTTACCACGTCCAAGAGGGCGTGCAAAACGGTGGTTTTTGGGTAGAGTCCCGAATCACATGGAGGCAATGAGCGATAGGAGGGGATTCGTCTCTCCCGGTATAGGGAGTTGATGTTGCACTGTGTTCGATTGGCTATAACCGGAAATCCCTGGCCAGGGTTGCTGAGATTTACTGGTAAGTGTTATCAGTAGTTTCTCGAACTGTTATAGGCCTCAAATCGACATGACTTATCAAGCTATTGGGGTCTTACGTTTACCACCCCTAGGCGAGATATGCGACATATTAGACGACGAGACCGGACTGTACGGTAAGTGTTACTGGTTGGAATCACAGGAGTGTGAGCGGGCTTGCTCGTCGATCTTCTGATCGCTCAATACCCGGGTGGCCGTTACGTTTAGCAGACCGCTTGCGGCTTGTGGGTGTTTGATATGATCATCACCTGCTGCCGGCGTATTGACGAGTCTTTAGAGTCCTACACAGAGGTTTCCTGGCTCAAGCGAAACGAAATAGGAGCGCATATGAGATATGTGAGGGACCGAGAATAATGCGTGTATGTGATACCGCATTCTATTCTCGCGATGTATGTATCGAATGGTTGTATGCGATATAACCTAGTTATCGAATCGAGGATTGATTCGATAAGCCGATACATTGGATATTAGTCGGTCATATGCGATATGACCGGATCGTTAAATCAAGTGTTGGTTTAATGATTTAATGTATAATTATATATTTGATATATTACTTTACATTAACTAGTATATGTTCACTTTAAATGGACTTTCTCACTTGATGTACACAAGTTGTATATGTGATATACTTTTGTGCACATGATTGTATCATGTTTGATGATACATGTGTGTTAGTGTGTATGTTTAGATTAAACCATGGTTGTGTGATGGTTAGGGTTTTGATTTTATTTACTTATTCATTTATTTATTTATTTATTCTATTTTGGCAAAAGGTAAAATGGTGGCTTGATTTGTTTTCAAGTTGAAGCTTCATGAAGCTTTGACTAAGTGACCATTTTGTCTTCATGCTTAACCCTAACCATTCCATCTAACCATGATTTATTCTCTACACTTGACCATGGTTGCCATATCATAAGTATTGTTTTTATTTTCTATTTGAAAATAACTTATCATAATCTTCTTCTTCTTCTTCTTCTTCAAGAAAAAACCTTGCTCCATCAATGGCAACTTGAGCAAATGAGTGAGAAATCCAATTCTAAAGTGAACCCACCTCCTATTTCTTCATCCTCTACTTCTTGCCAAGTAGTATAGGGTGTTTTCTTCACAAGTTTCATGACTTGGTGAAGTGGGAGCTTGATCTTGTGATGCCTCGACGTAGATCATCTTCGGCATCGTAGTCGATGACCTAGCCCGCCCATTTCTCCGATGAAGCCGACGCTAGAGCCCGGGATTCGATTTGGACAGCGAGGAGACTTCATTGCGGAGCTATGGAGGTGGAGGACCGGATCTACAAAGGTTGTATTTCCGTTCTTGTAGTTAAGTTGTTAACTAGTTTCTTTTGTCGCCTAAAATTCTAGTTAACGATCCGTATTAGGGTTTCTCGGCACTTGTAAAATTTGAAATTGGTATGGTTGATGCCTTGTGAGACCTCGTTAGTGTGCCCAGGAACCCTACAGTGGCATCAGAGCCTAGCTAGAGCCTTAGGCGAAGTCTAGACGGAGTTTGAAGTCCGATCGAACCGAAACACCAAATCCAAAATGCTCTCTGTACATTTTTTGAAATCTGGAGTTTTTCGATATTAAAAATATGCAGAAAAATCAGCAGGGAATTTGAAGAATTTCTGTGGAGCCCGTACTCATGATTCCTCAAAAGCACGGCGGAACCGCGGCAGAAGCATGGCTTCTGCGGCGGTTCCGCGGCCAATATGTCTCATCAGACAACCATTTTTGCACAGTAATTCCTCTTTTATGGTGCTGGTTTTCCTGGGAATTTTTAATATTTATTCAAGAGTTGAATATTCTGGGTTGTTTTGGGGATTCGTCTATTCGATCGGATTATCGGACTTTGTCTATGTGTTTTCCGGGTAAATTTTAGAATATGTTAAAAAGTTCGACCGGATATAAATACCCACCTTTTCCCCTGTCGGGAAATTTCCAAGTGTTGGATCTTTCTGTAGTGTAACGACGTTCTAAGTAGTGCAAGTAACGCGATGGTCCCTCTAGAAGACAACAAACCTTAACTCGATTATGTGACCGTCTTGAACTGCCCTTTGAACCTTCGGGTTTGGGGCAGTACGGCGTGCCACATATGAGGCGTTGGCTTGACCCTTCTACGGCTGGACCGTTGGTACTGAGGCACGAAGTGAATGTCTTTGAACTTATTTCATGAGTTGAGCTGTATCGGGAAAACTTGGGTGTTCGATTGTTCGATCGGAAAGTTTAACATTTTCTACTTATCCGGAATGTGATACAACAATTGGAATTCACAAAAAGTTATGAGATAACTGAATGAATGTTATAAATCTAGCGGTTTAGTCTCACTTGATCGGTTGCCACGGAATTTTGATGTGATCAAAAGTCCGTCGCAATCACGTAGCGTACGCGGATACTCACCGGGTAAACTTAATAGACAGCCTCGCTCCGTAGCCCTGACCAAGTGACTGTAGGAGAACCCCGTCGCCGAAAGCATCCGTTCGGGTGCTAGCGGTAGCGGTGTTCCGCCTTGGTGCACTTCGTCGACGGTATCAGGGGTGCGGCCGCCTACTAAAGTTTGCAACGAGCATTCGATCAGGATGTCGGGAATCTTGTTGAATTGCCCGACTTGATATTGAAAAGTGTTTTCGATAATGAGAGTAAAATGCGGGGTTTTATAATTGTTAGGCATGCGATGTCTAAGTAATTCATTTGATTAGGCATGCGATGTCTATGGAGGTTGCGGATTCCAACTGTTGTAGTTTTATACTTTCTTTTCTGTGACCGTAAGTGTAATATGTGATATCGCCGGTTTCGTTACTATATGTCAACGACAATTGGGATGCGCATATTTACTTACGTTGATGACATGTGATGTTATGTGCTGCTGGATATGTTATATTGGATCGTCGTGTTTGAATAGCCGGGGGTTTTTATGTAAGATGAGTGTTTTTCATTTTCATTCATGTAAATAACTTGTATGTAATATTCTTTTATTGGGGCACTTCCAGGTTGCGGAAGATGTCACCCTTTGTATATTATTTACTTTTCCGCACTAGGATAGACCCAAGGAGGGGAGCACAAGTAACCGGGTTCTGGGGTACAATGGGAGACCAACTCGAGGAGTCGAGTCCGGGTCTCCTTACCCTAGAATTGGTAGGGTTGCTTGCCGCTCTCGTAGGGGTCTAGGGGTGTGGGTTTGGCTATTCATCACGACCGTGCAATCCGTGTTTTATACTGGCTCGTATTGAAAACACGGATGTCCTAGTATATCCAATATTTCATATGATTCTTCTACTGCGATATCTGTGATGTGATCATGATATGTTCTGTGATAGATACAGTATATAGTATATATGATATATTATATAGACGTTACTTATGTTTTGCACTCGCGCTAGCCCTGCCCCGCTCTGCCGTTAGTTACCTAACCTAACGGTGCACGAGGGGACATCGAGGCGAATGCGGATGGCATAAGTGTACGTCGTATTTATCTGTGATGTTTAGGTACTTAAATGATGGGACTTCATTAATGAGATTAATGAAATAAAAGAAACCTAAAGATGTTGTAGAATCGAATTTCAAAAATAAAATAGGTAGCTACAGTTCTTGCTTTGCACAGCAGTATATGTGATATATCCTGCACCTTATTCGATGAGGAAAGGACCGAGATCCCTTCACCGGGAGTGACTCCTTTAGCAATAACTGGCAGATGCTACACACTCGGTTTGTCTTCTGATTGCTTTTAAGAGTTTTTGCTTTGCACAGTGATATATATGATATATCCCGCACCTCATTCGACGAGGAAAGGACCGACGATCCCTTCACCGGGAGTGACTCCTTTAGCAAAACTAGAAAAGCCTCAAAAACACTCCATTTTAAAATCATTTGATTCTACAACGATATCAAGTTCATTACGCAATAGGTTTTCAGAAAAACCTGTCATAGCCCTCCGTCATTTCAGATAAGTCATGTTTAGTATTCGTGCTGCGTTTGTTGACCTTGTCAAGACGCAGTGTGCGGTAGCTAACCAGTATTTATCTGCTTATGCATATGATGCAGATTGGGTTAGGGTAGTCGTGCGGCCTTGTTGACCTTGTCAAGGGTCGTGCGGGTGGGTTTGATTCAATCAAGAAATGACGGGTTGAACTTGACTTGCGGTCTATGGTTTGTTGACCTTGTCAAGGTCATAGATCGTTCGGGGCAAAATATTATCGGGAATTTCAAGTGTTGAAATTTGCAATGAGATTGCATACCTTCTATGAGATAGTTGGATCCCGATACCCGCTGCGAGTAATTGTTACTCCTGGGAGAGTTTTACACATTACAATTAGCCGATCAAGTAGGTGTCTAGAAAGGTGTTAACGAGGTTACGCCTTTGGAAAAACGTGGTTTACTGTAATTAGGTTCGTGCGAAAGCACGGGGGACCTCCCTCAAAGTACCGACACTGGCCTGGCTGAAAGATTGGCGAACTTGTAGTGTGTAATTAATCCCGGCTAGTCTTTCCTTTTAGGGTTTGAAGGAAGATTTGATAAAAAGCAGTGGGAGCCATCCTGATTAGATAAAATAATAACCAATCTGATCTTGCAAGAGCGCACGCTGAGTGTTTTCTTCTCTCTCTCTCCAGGTAGCGACCATGTCACGCCTTAATCAAGATAATAATACGGATTATTGACCGAACCCGCTTGTTATACTGAGCTGGGGAACGTTGGTCCCGCTCCACCTTATAATTGTTATAAGACAGAGCAGGAAATTGGGGAATACCAGAATTCCTATGCCGCCCAAATGAAGAAAGTGCATATGATGCATCATCTTCGGGTGTGTTCATTACAAAGAACTGTTTCTCTGTATCCTCTACGTCCTGGGTATGTGATACCATATCAGGATCCCAGATATGTAATATGTTACATAGGGCTACAGAAAGGTAGAGAACTGAGAACGGGTAATAAGTTTCATGAGGCAGAAAACGGGGCAAGAGTTGCAGCCAAGTCTGTTGGTCACTGTCACCCTGTATTACCAATACATTGATTCTGAACGAATGTTATTAGATACCGAACCTGATATACAAAATCATATCAATCTCTTTATTAGTAAAGAAATGATAAAATTTTGTATAATTGGATAATGTTTTGAACATTTCCTATATCAAAAGTTGATCGGTTCAGGCACGTTATCTAAAAGCATTGACGTTCTAAATCAAACTACAGTTCTTAGTATATAGAACACACACAAGAGGAAGTAGTTCAGAAATAAACGGATCCTTCTTAAGGCATTGTAAGCTAGGTCATATCAATGCGACCCGACTAGCTGAAGTTACACATAGATGCATATTCAAATTAGTTTAAATTTACATCTTGTGAAACTTGCCAGTCATGTCATAAAGATTAGATGACCGTAGCTCTATTTATTGGAAACAGAGAAAGAGTTAGTGAACTCTTGGGATGATACATGTTTATGTATGTAAGGTCCCCCGTCTACATATGCCAGGACTGGTTCTTTGTACTTCGTTACATTCTCTGATGATCTCTTTAGATTCAGACATATGTTCCTGTTGAAACCCATGTCCGAACCTTTTGAGATATTCACAGAATATAAGCTAGAAGTAGAGAACCAATACGGGTATAAGTATTATGTCCTATGATGAGATCAAGGAGGAGAATACTTAAGCACGGAATTCCTGGACTTTTCTAAAGGAGAATGAGATTCTCTCTCAGCATTACTCCTCCGAATACACCATAGCACGATGGTATATCGGGGCGGAACAATAACACCCTATGTGATATGGTGTGCTCTATGATGAGTACTACTGAGTTTCCTATTTCCTTTTAGGAGTTATGCACTTGAGAAGCTGCATACCAATTGAATAGGGTTCGAATCAGATCACAGCCTACCACTCCATATGAGATATGGTATGGGAAGAGCCCATGTCTTAAGCTAGTTAAGATTTAGGGTTGTCCAGCCTATGTCTAAAAGCAAAATCCGGACAAGCTCGAGGCAAGGTCTATAATGTAGAACTGGAAAGGTTCCAGCTATACAAACTGCAGCTAATGATTTGGTACAACCAAAGGATTCAATAGATACCAACGAATCTCGGCCTCTCCGCCGATCTAGTAGGGTTCCTCATCCGCCTGAGAGATACTTCGGTTTCTCGATGTCAGTGGGAGCGAGGATTGCATCATGAGATGATGACCCAACTAGTTTCGAGCTGGCCATCAGGAGTAAGACTCTATAAGAATGGCTGGATGCTTAGCGATTTGGGATGGAATCCTTATACACCAACAAAGTATGGACTTTGGTTACTATATCTGAAGGGTTAAATACCCATCAGGAGTAAGTATATCTTGAGAAGATTACTTGGTGTAGATGGAAAAGTTGAGACTTTCAAAGCTAGACTTGTTAAAGGTTTTCGTCATTGACCAGGCGTGGATAATGATGAAACTTTTTTCCAGTGGCTATGCTTAAGTCCATCCAGATCCTACTTGCCACGGCTACATACCATGACTACGATATCTGGTGGTTGGGTGTCATAACAGCTTTTCTAAATGATGTTTTAGAAGAGAGCGTCTATAAGTACACAGCCGGAGGACCTCGTAGACAGTGGGAGCAGCGGAAACGTGTGCAAGATGTTTTATGTGATAAAACAGGCATCGCGGAGTTGGAACATCTGTTTTGATGAAGTAGTCAAACAGTTTGACATCATCAAAATGGTAGATGAACCTTGTATATACAAAAAGGTAGTAGGGAGTATGGTGATGATCCTCGTAGAGTACGTGGATGACATACTCTTGATAGGGAAGGAGTTTCCTATGCTACGCTCGATCAATCTCCGCTTATCACAATGATTCTCCATAAAGGATCAAAGTGATACCTCCTAAATCCTGGGTTTTGGATCTATGAGATAGATCTAATTGGATGTTAGGATTCTCACTAGTTGTAGTGAGATGGTATCAATTGGTCCTGGGGAGAATCACTGGAAGTGTTCCAGGGTGATAAGGACGACTGACTGTCAGTCACAGGCTTTGTCTTTACCCTCAGTGGAGGGACGTTATGTTGGAAGAGTTCCAAGCTAAATACCGTGGCTAACTAGACGATAAAGGCAGGATAGATCGCAACTTAAGATGCTACCGAAGAGGCAGTCTGGGTGTATATTAGTTCCTGAGATGAACTTAGTTCCTCCCATTGTGTGACAATGGAGTTGTGGCTTATGCCAAGGAACGCCGGTCCCATCAGTGATCCAGACATATTCTAAGGCAGTGTCACCTGATCATGGAGATGGTTGATCTCCAGGGTGATCGAGGTTAGGAGGGCAGACTCAGAGGATAACACGGCGGATCCACTCACGAAGGCCTATTCCCAGAGAGAGACTTTTATGGGATGGTTGAGTATGAGATACTACAACCACTGCTACAGATGGCCCTAGTGCAAGTGGGAGATTGTTAGTTATATGTGTGCCCTAGAGGCCATTACTATACATAGGATGTATATTGTAGTGGATGCTTGGACATATATAGGGAGGACTTTCTTGCTCGACATGATAGTATGCTATCTGGTTGCTCTTTACCTTAATGTGTACACTGATTGTCTCTCTGGTACATGTTGGTAAAGCCCTTAGGATGCGTACTTGACTACCTGGACTATGATGCGGATCATACTAGTGGGGACATGGTAGTCCATAAGTACATCCTTCAACGTCCCTAGTCGTGGGTGTATCGAGACGGGGCATCGATAAACCAGAGTAGACTAGCGTATACCTTCTCGACCCATACAGATGGGCGATGGATGATCCCATATCCATTGGTGTTTGCCATCAGAGATGATATACGGGTGCTCAGTGGAGACTGGGTACACTAGACGGACTCGCCGAGAACTCCCAGATGGTATTATACCTTACGTCAGATGGCAGTTCTATGGTGACACTGGTACAGAGTAGTCTGTTGACCCGAGATCGTCATAGAGTCTTGTGTGATTCCCACTGTTCTTTGATTTCCACCTTACCACGTCCAAGAGGGCGTGCAAAACGGTGGTTTTTGGGTACAGTCCCGAATCACATGGAGGCAATGAGCGATAGGAGGGGATTCGTCTCTCCCGGTATAGGGAGTTGATGTTGCACTGTGTTCGATTGGCTATAACCGGAAATCCCTGGCCAGGGTTGCTGAGATTTACTGGTAAGTGTTATCAGTAGTTTCTCGAACTGTTATAGGCCTCAAATCGACACGACTTATCAAGCTATTGGGGTCTGACGTTTACCACCCCTAGGCGAGATATGCGACATATCAGACGACGAGACCGGACTGTACGGTAAGTGTTACTGGTTGGATTCACAGGAGTGTGAGCGGGCTTGCTCGTCGATCTTCTGATCGCTCAATACCCGGGTGGCCGTTATGTTTAGCAGACCGCTTGCGGCTTGTGGGTGTTTGATATGATCATCACCTGCTGTCGGCGTATTGACGAGTCTTTAGAGTCCTACACAGAGGTTTCCTGGCTCAAGCGAAACGAAATAGGAGCGCATATGAGATATGTGCGGGACCGAGAATAATACGTGTATGTGATACCGCATTCTATTCTCGCGATGTATGTATCGAATGGTTGTATGCGATATAACCTAGTTATCGAATCGAGGATTGATTCGATAAGCCGATACATTGGATATTAGTCGGTCATATGCGATATGACCGGATCGTTAAATCAAGTGTTGATTTAATGATTTAATGTATAATTATATATTTGATATATTACTTTACATTAACTAGTATATGTTTACTTTAAATGGACTTTCTCACTTGATGTACACAAGTTGTATATGTGATATACTTTTGTGCACATGATTGTATCATGTTCGATGATACATGTGTGTTAGTGTGTATGTTTAGATTAAACCATGGTTGTGTGATGGTTAGGGTTTTGATTTTATTTACTTATTCATTTATTTATTTATTTATTCTATTTTGGCAAAAGGTAAAATGGTGGCTTGATTTGTTTTCAAGTTGAAGCTTCATGAAGCTTTGACTAAGTGACCATTTTGTCTTCATGCTTAACCCTAACCATTCCATCTAACCATGATTTATTCTCTACACTTGACCATGGTTGCCATATGATAAGTATTGTTTTTATTTTCTATTTAAAAATAACTTATCATAATCTTCTTCTTCTTCTTCTTCTTCAAGAAAAAACCTTGCTCCATCAATGGCAACTTGAGCAAATGAGTGAGAAATCCAATTCTAAAGTGAACCCACCTCCTATTTCTTCATCCTCTAGCTCTTGCCAAGTAGCATAGGGTGTTTTCTTCACAAGTTTCATGACTTGGTGAAGTGGGAGCTTGATCTTGTGATACCTCGACGTAGATCATCTTCGGCATCGTAGTCGATGACCTAGCCCGCCCATTTCTCCGATGAAGCCGACGCTAGAGCCCGGGATTCGATTTGGACAGCGAGGAGACTTCATTGCGGAGCTATCGAGGTGGAGGACCGGAGCTATCGAGGTGGTATTTCCGTTCTTGTAGTTAAGTTGTTAACTAGTTTCTTTTGTCGCCTAAAATTCTAGTTAACGATCCGTATTAGGGTTTCTCGACACTTGTAAAATTTGAAATTGGCATGGTTGATGCCTTGTGAGACCTCATTAGTGTGCCCAGGAACCCTACAGTACAATGGGTATGTACACAAGTATGTCATGCAAGAGATCATATCCTGAATGCAACAGTACTACAGTGTAGTGACATGGCAATTATCGATGATGAAGTGTGTGAGCCGGCAAGCAGGTGTACGTGGAACATACGCATCTTCGATAATGGTGCTGGTGTCCTAACAACATGAATTTGATATAACAATAATCATATTTAACATGCAATGCGATGCAAACAGTAAGAATATGCGACAAAGAATAATAACACAATAGTGCAGTATCTACATCAATGTATCTATGTCATGATGTTTTGCCATTTGAAAGAAGACTTGGGGTTTTAGGAAAATAAGGGCTACGGTGTTTTTAAGAAAAGATACGTCTTTGAAAATATCCGTAGAATCCCTTTACCTATCTATAAAATACTCCCGATTCGTTAGTTTTTGAAATAAGTATGACATCAACCTAGCCTAACATCTACTAGCAAAACTACAGCTCTAACTAACAAGTCAATCAGGAGGGGTATGGAAGCCACCTAAATCTGAGTCGATATATATATATATAAATATAATAGTCGGTGATCCCGCCTCAAGGTACCGCGTACGATACAATATCATATGACATCCTTGAGTCATGAGTGCGGATCTATCATCAATATAAGGCTCGTACGGTAAATCATCGTACGGCATCCTAAAAGCTGGGTACGGGTCAATATCACATTCATCTCATCAATTATCTAGTATCCTTATCATCATATCTCATGATGTGTGGTACTGATCTAAGTCTAGTACAAATCGAAACCATCTACATAAATATAAATGCGTGTGTAGAACACACGTCCAAAGGCCCGCTAAAATCACATGTCGTATTCCAAATACGAATCACAATATATCACCGATCTCATGGCACTATGCCCAATCTCATCGACACATCTCCAAATATCATCCACAATCCTCGTCATCTAGGTATATGTGTTGCGCCACGGCAGCGCCCCGGCCGTCTATCCGAGGCCAAAATGCGGAATCAAAATTTTCTTAACTTTTAAACTGGCGCTACCGCGGACAATAAACCCGGATCGAAACCATTAACCGATACTAGCAATCAAGAGAAGGGGTGAGAGATATACCGAGTGATCCGAGTCCTCCGGTCTTCTCGTCGCCGTCCCGATCTCCCGCGGAAACTCCGGTCGTCGCATCCTTGCCGGAAGGGCACCACATCGTCTGCATCTTTTACGGGCTCCTGCCTCAATACCGAGGCAACTCGGACACGAAGCTGGCTAGTCGACGTGCCCAAGGTTTGCTGTAGATTGTAGTGTAGAAATGCTTGTCTCATTTGGGGTAGTGAAGTTGCCATTGGATGGAGGGAAGTAATGAACAAAATGGAGATGAACTTTGGTGTATCAAAATGAGATGATAATTTCCCACACCACAAAATGAAAACCCCTCATCATCTTATGTAGTGGCCGGCCCCCTTTCTTGAACAAATGGTGGAGGAAAAACAAACTCATGAAGGGAGGTAAGAGTAGTAAAAGTAGAAAGGTGACCACATCCAAAAGGAATGATAACAAGGTCAAATCCATTCAAATCAACTCTAATCACAATCTAATCTTAAAAAGCAAGCCATCATGAAAAAGCAAAGATGCTTAACTTATCATAATGCCACAAGTGCAAGAAACCCCCTCCACAAATGTTATTTGCAAACTTGCAAATAACTCCCTCCATCGGAAAAGTCCGGCCGGGAAAGAACAAAGGAAAACCGGCCGGAACGGAATGCAAACTGGCAACTCCAGAAAACTGGTCCCGTAATAAATTACAGGAAAACCCCGATACTGTGCATACACACCCGCATCTGTATTCCGACCGGATACAAATGCAATGAGACAAAATCTACACTGTACCAAACTAGGATCCGGCTTAAACCAAAGCCGACTAGTAATATCCGTCCGATCCTGATCCGTGCAATACCGCCCGTATCTGATCGAACCTTGCCATATATCCATACGGCCACTAGTACAAACCGTCCGATCCTGATCCGTGCAATACCGCACGTATCTGATCGGACCCTGCCATATCTCCATACAGCCTCTACAGCGTTTCGCCCGAAAGCTTGAGTAACTGAAAGTGTGGTGGACTCTAAAGACTCGTCAATACTATGGCTGTGGATTTAACCACTAGCACGTCAGAGGTATAAGCCAATACGTGACGGGCCACCAGCTATTGACCAAAAGGGACGTCGATGAGCGAACTCATCCTGACACCCTACTGAGCCTGTCAGTGACAATATCCGTACAGTCCGGTCCGTTCGTCTATGAGCATCGCATGTCGGGCCTAGGGGGTTGGTAAAAGTCAGACCCCCAAAAGCGGTACAAGTCGTGTCGGAGTGTAGCCCAGAACGCCCTGAGATACTACTGGAATACCTACCAGTAAATCTCCTGCCTCGGCCGAGGGCTTTGCGTAATGGCTCTCCTAGACACAGCGCGACCTCACCCCTAATACCGGGAGAGACGAACCCCTGAAGATCCGCTCACTGCCTCCATGTGGCTCGGGACTGTACCCAACTAAAACCTGTTTGCACAACTCCTTTGAGCCGTGGTAGGGTAGTAATCAAAGTACAGCGGGAACTCACACGAGACAAATGACGATCCCCAGGTCGATGAACTAACCTGTACACATGTCACCAGGGAACTGCTATCTGACGTCAGGTATAAGACCAACTAGCATGTTCCCGGCGAGTCCTGTCCGGTGTACTCATAACCCAATGAGCACCTGTATACATCTTAGGTGAACCAACTGAAACCAGTGGCTTGTGAGACCGGCCACCGCCCCTTGTCGGGGTCTCGACTGTATACACTAGTCTACTCTGGAGAATCGATGCCCTGTCTCGAAACTCCCACGACTAGGGACCTTTTAAGGATGTGCTTATAGACCACCAGCTCTCACGTATATGATCGCCATCATACTGCCGGCAGTCAAGCAAGAATCCTAGGGGCTCTATCAGCGTGTAATAGCGACCTGTAAGGTCACCTGAAGCAGTACACGATGATAAAGGTAAACCAGATAGCATACTATCATCTCGAGTAAGACTGTCCTACCGGGATAGGTCCTCCCTCAATCATTGCAATCACGTGCCTGTGATCCAATAATTGACTCTGAGGGCACTATCTCCAACAATCTCCCACTTGCACTCAGGGCTAATTATTGCGATGTCGCATACTCACAGCCCGTGTGATACCGAACACCCAACTCCTCTACTAGTCAGTCTCACAAAGCTCGTTTGCGAAACTATTTCGTTCGAGGAATAGCCTCAGTGAGTGGATCCGCTGTGAAGTTTCTTTCTATGTCTCTCTATATCTCAAGTTCACAGAGAAAGCCATCTCCCGAAATGAGCAATACCTGTCTTAGAGTATGGCTGGATATCTGATGGGACCTAGCTCATAAATGAACTCCAAATCCAAACTTCTTAGACTGTATCGATAACTGAACTTAATCAGTATCCAGCGCCATGCCTCCCTCAGTATTGCCTTGGACCACCTGTCCAAAATACTGCCCCTTGTCAGAAGGAGAAACTATAACTCTGACAACCTCCTTGTCGTCCATGTCACCTTGGAAGCCTGGAATGATAACTGTCTCCCAAATGAGGCTGTCGTTATCATATCCCTAGAACATCCACTTATGTTCTAAAACTGCTTCCGACTGTTTCTCTAGGATTGGGTCAATATCAACTTATTGCATCTAATGCAAGAACAATATCGGGTGTGGTACTTGACATCTCATGATTGACTCAATTGCCTAAGCAAGTGATCTGCCAATCATGCACATCCCTCTCTACTTTAGTCTATAAGACACCTTTAGAGAGGGTGACTCCATCACCTGCAGGTACACTACCGTGCCAGGAGTCGTCCATTCTAAATACTCATAGAATGCTGTCAAGGTACCCATATTAGGAAACCACCCAAATCTAGATCTAAAACCATAGATCTAGTAACCAGAATGTCTGATATAATATCCAAGTCCTGTGTGGAGAAACCACTGTGTGACAACCAAAGTATAACCGATCGTAGTATAGGAATATCACTTCCTACTCTGTGTATGTCATCCAAAAGCAGGACATCACACCCTACTACCTTCTCAACAGATCCATCCCCTATTCTGATGAAGTCAAACTTATGACTTCACATCAGAAATAGATGATCTATCTCCGCTATATCTGCTTCAGTCTATAAATAGACATAAGCCAACTGTCCACCAATGCTTCCACTGCTCCCACTGACTACGACAATCCTCTGGCAGAGTCATATACACGTACACTTCTGAAGTAAGTTCAGAACGACGCTATACTCATCCTCATGCCGGGTTTCACAGTCTGGAACAACAGTAATGGCAAGTCTGGGTAAACAAGAACCTCCCTGCCACCGTCCTTGAGCATACCGAAGTACCTCTCGAGTGCCTGAGGTTACCCACCATATCTGCGGAGTGGCTAATGAAATGTCAAGCCAGATTGAATCTTTAGGTTATTATCAAATTTTCAGTAATCGTTTGCGGTTCTGGAATCGCTTCCAGTTCTACCATACTCCCACTATTGTTTTCAGAAAAATCCATTTCTTTTAAAAATGTGGCGAGTCAAGAACAATATCACTATTGATCTTCCAGATGGTAGAAAGTCAACCCTCGTCATAGCCCGGGTCAACCCACAAACAGCCATTACAGAAACGTGCCTTGAGTTATCCAGAGTCTGGTTTTAAGCATAAGCCGGACAACTCCCCGTACCTTAACAATGTCAAGATATGAACTGTTCTATATCCAATACAGAAATAGAGGCACTGATTTAATTGAACCAGATTCAAATCATGTAGCTGTCTCCAGTGCATGTCAACTAAATGGAAGGAGGCCGATCAGCGTTATTCAACTTAGGAATGCTTCCAATTATGAGTAACCTGAAAGAGAAGCAAATTCTCTTAACCATTACTATCAACTGAACACCATACACAAGTATCTACATCTTCGATCACTTTGAAGAATCCCGATACTTGCAATACTTGGTTCTCTACTTTATTCAAATACCTATAACTTCTCAAAATTCGGACCCTGTGTTTCCACGAAACAGCTGTCTAAAAACTAGAGAAGTCATAAGTAAACCGAATATAGTACGAGGACCAACCCCTCTGTCCTGATGGACGCTGGACAACATACAATACTCTGTACAAGTCCCTTGAGTCTGATAACTCATTCACTGTGTGTCGTAGGTTGAAAACTGTACTTTATAGTTAAGAAGAATTACACCGCTGTTCAATACTCCTTACCTAACCATCCACTGATATAGGTAAATGTCATAGACATAATTTCAAAAAGGCACATCTCACTCTATAAAAATAGACGTACAGATATATCAATTTGAAATTGGTGCATAGCAACGGATATCCAAAACCAAATATTTGCCGACCGGCAAACAACCCAGGTGGCTTCCTCAAATATCACCAATTACAACGAATCCCGATATAATGAGGATGGTCACCTAATTCCCAATAACTTACTCCCACTCATCATCTGTAAAACCATACAGATGCGAGAATCCAACCTGGTAAATACATACCCTGGAGCAAGTGTCTAATCGGGAAATCAGTTTTCTTTTAACAGTGCACAGTTGAACTGAAACATTGAAATGTTTCGATGGGGTATCCTGGTATTCCTAGTAATGCCTCTACCATTATCCAGATTCATAACTATAACCGTATAATTCTTTGCCATCTCTCCAAATCCCTTTATATGTCTTTAGTCATTACCTTCTGCACACCCCTTTAGGCCAAATGGTTTTCTTCCTTCCCTACCGTTCGGCACCAGCCTATGGTTTGGAAGAAGACTATCCAATAAGCATAATGGGTGTACTGTCCTAATCCTAGGAGCACTCGCAATGCGAGAAAAGGTGAAGATAAAAGACAACCGAATAAACCTTATTCCTATTTCTCCTGAACCAGAATCCATCCCCGAACTGGAACAAGTTCCTTTCGAGTTCGTATATAACCATACGATGGAGTATCCAATAAACTGTGGATCTTCGTAGTGATACGGAGTGTCGTGGAGAAATACAAAGGTGATTTAGGATTGGCGAAGAAGTACTTGGTTTGGTCGTGAATAGTAGTCGCAATTTACTTTGCCCTCTTACTAATCCCTTTCTTTGTCTTAACTTAATACCTTCTGTACACCACCGTTAGGCTAATTGGTTTTCTTCATTCCCCACCGTTCGGCACCAGCCTAAGGTTTGGAAGAAGAATATCCAATTTGCGTAATAGGTGTACTATCTCCTAAACCAAGGAGTACTCGTAACCTGAGAGAAGGTAAAAGGAAAAGACAACTGAATAGTCCTATTCGTTTTCTCCAGAACCGGAAACCATCCTCGAATTCCTTCGAGTTCGTATATAACCATACGATGGTTTTGTCCAATGGAAGTAGACGTTCGTAGTAATACGGGGTGTCCTGGAGAAAAGGGTAAAAGTAGGAGTGGTAATGAGGTTTGCAACTCTGACAATCCAAAAACCAGTGTTAAGAAGGTTCGGTCAACTTGGTCACTGAGTCATAGTCTAGGGTCGGGTCAATGGTCGCTGCCAAAGAGAGAGAGAAAAGAAACACTCAGCGTGCACTCTAACCTAGATCAGAATGGTTATCACTTTATCTAATCTGGAAACCTCCCACTGTACCGTCAAATTCTCCTCCAAACCTGAAAGAAGAATTAGCCGGGATCACCCGAGGAGTAAACCAACTCATCAGTGGGAATCGGGATCCAACTATCATCGCATGACAACATGACGGAATCCACTCACGTCACCACACTCCAGAAGGTATGCGCATGCCTGGCAAGTTTCAGTTTCTTTAGAAACTCCCGATGTATGTTTTTACCCCTAGGACCCAAGTGACCTTGACAATGCCAACAAATCAAAGAGTCCTAGTCAAGTTCTACCCGTCATTATCTTGATTGCGTTAAACCCACCCGTACGAGTCCTTGACAATGCCAACAAAACCGTACGACTGTCCTAACCAATCCACTTATCCATGTGACAGAAAAGCATTACATAGCTACCGAACACTACGCCTCGGCAATGCACGACAAACGCAGCACGAATACTAAGTAATACTAATCTGAAATGACAGAGGGCTACGACTGGTTTTTGGCGAAAAACCTTTAACATAATGAACTTGATATCGTTGAAGGAACTGGATAACTTTTTATAAAAATATAGTGGCGAAAACCTTTACTAAAGAGGTCACTCCCGGTGAAGGGATCTCGGCTCTTTCCCCGTAGAATGAGGAGTAGGATATTCCAACTGAATACCACAATGCAAAGCAAAAGTAATCGGCTATAGTGAAGTTAATGCCCTGACGTAAACTTCTGTCTAAGGGGTCACTCCCGGTGAAGGGATCTCGGCCCTTGCCTCGTCGACTGAGGAGCAGGATATTCCAAATGAATACCACGATGCAAAACAAAAGTGAACGTCCTTGCAATAACAGCTTTTTGAAAAGTGTTCCAACAACATCAGAATAGGTTTGTTTTTAACTTGCATTGATCCGAATCAACGCAGTCCCATCAATTGATCACACCACAAAGAACGAAAATATACTGATGTACGTATATGCCATCCGCATTCGCCACTGGGTCCCGTCATTACTCGTTAGGTTAGCTAACTAACGACAGAGCGGGGACTGGACTAGCGCGGATGCAAAACATATACAACATCTACTAATATATATACCAATATATTATATTTCGCTTAAGGCGTGATAAAATGCAACATCACAGAAATGTACAGCATCACAGAACAATACAGATATCTGGAAGCCCCGGGTTTCACAGAGCCGCTGCTGAAACCCGACGTTCCCTTGGTCGTGTGGATAGCCTGTGCAATGAAATCCTAGACCCCTACGGGCGCGGCAAGTCACCCGCCAAAATCCGAAGCGAGGCAGCCCCCTTCATTAACGTGAATGGACCACCCAGCACTTCACGGAATCTGGTAACTTGGGCACCCCTCCTGGGTCAACCTGTACCCCTTACGAGTGCGGCGAATAGCCCGCCAATCCTAGAGTGAATCCCCCTCCGTCTCAAAGCCATGAGATGCGGGCCCGTTGCCCTCTAGAACCCGGCTATCCGTGCACCCCTCCGCGGGGTAATCCTAGTACAGAAAGTAAAATATACGTACAACGGGTACATCGACCGCAACCAGGTCGTGCCCCAAAAGAATAATACAAACAGGCAGTGACGGCAGTCCACATGTCGGACGCTCGCCTCGCAATATCAAATGTACATATAAAACAAAACTGTACTAATATTGCATCCAGGCTATCCCCCACGACCGATCCGCAACAACACAGCATAAACACAGAACATCAACGTGAATGTCATGTTCGCAAATCCGTCTAACCGGGCTATAGCAGTTAGACAGGATTTACCGATCAAGTGACATTCACGGTCGCAGATATAATGTAAATACTGTGAACCAATGTGTTTAAAATATCCGATCGATCAAAATTACCAAGTGGGCCCCCAAGTACTTACTGTAGCACACACAGAAAATCTGGGCCCAAACAAAGTATACCAAAACCCCTATTTTCAGCCCACAAGCCCACTGCAAAGAAATGATGACATGAACCCACATTCCTGCGGCGGAACTGCGGCCAAAAGGGGGTTAAGGCCGCGGTTCCGCGGTCGTACGGAAGGATCATGGCACCAAATTTTTCCAGTGTTCTTACGACTATCAGTACATCACTTTTATACAACCTGAAAAATTTTTAGAGCCCGGAAAAAATCGACAGAAAACTGATGTGAAGAAAACGCGGTTTTGGAATTTTTGTTCGATCGGAAAAGTAAAACACACTAGAACAAGCTAGACTAGGTTAATGGCGTGGCTCTGATACCATGTTGCGCCACGGCAGCGCCACGGCCGTCTATCCGAGGCCAAAATGCGGAATCAAAATTTTCTTAACTTTTAAACTGGCGCTACCGCGGACAATAAACCCGGATCGAAACCATTAACCGATACTAGCAATCAAGAGAAGGGGTGAGAGATATACCGAGTGATCCGAGTCCTCCGGTCTTCTCGTCGTCATCCCGATCTCCCGCGGAAACTCCGGTCGTCGCATCCTTGCCGGAAGGGCACCACATAGTCTGCATCTTTTACGGGCTCCCGCCTCAATACCGAGGCAACTCGGGCACGAAGCTGGCTAGTCGACGTGCCCAAGGTTTGCTGTAGATTGTAGTGTAGAAATGCTTGTCTCATTTGGGGTAGTGAAGTCGCCATTGGATGGAGGGAAGTAATGAACAAAATGGAGATGAACTTTGGTGTATCAAAATGAGATGATAATTTCCCACACCACAAAATGAAAACCCCTCATCATCTTATGTAGTGGCCGGCCCCCTTTCTTGAACAAATGGTGGAGGAAAAATAAACTCATGAAGGGAGGTAAGAGTAGTAAAAGTAGAAAGGTGACCACATCCAAAAGGAATGATAACAAGGTCAAATCCATTCAAATCAACTCTAATCACAATCTAATCTTAAAAAGCAAGCCATCATGAAAAAGCAAAGATGCTTAACTTATCATAATGCCACAAGTGCAAGAAACCCCCTCCACAAATGTTATTTGCAAACTTGCAAATAACTCCCTCCATCGGAAAAGTCCGGCCAGGAAAGAACAAAGGAAAACCGGCCGAAACGGAATGCAAACTGGCAACTCCAGAAAACTGGTCCCGTAATAAATTACAGGAAAACCCCGATACTGTGCATACACACCCGCATCTGTATTCCGACCGGATAAAAATGCAATGAGACAAAATCTACACTGTACTAAACTAGGATCCGGCTTAAACCAAAGCCGACTAGTAATATCCGTCCGATCCTGATCCGTGCAATACCGCCCGTATCTGATCAAACCTTGCCATATATCCATACGGCCACTAGTACAAACCGTCCGATCCTGATCCGTGCAATACCGCACGTATCTGATCGGACCCTGCCATATCTCCATACAGCCTCTACAGCGTTTCGCCCGAAAGCTTGAGTAACTGAAAGTGTGGTGGACTCTAAAGACTCGTCAATACTATGGCTGTGGATTTAACCACTAGCATGTCAGAGGTATAAGCCAATACGTGACGGGCCACCAGCTATTAACCAAAAGGGACGTCGATGAGCGAACTCATCCTGACACCCTACTGAGCCTGTCAGTGACAATATCCGTACAGTCCGGTCCGTTCGTCTATGAGCATCGCATGTCGGGCCTAGGGTGTTGGTAAAAGTCAGACCCCCAAAAGCGGTACAAGTCGTGTCGGAGTGTAGCCCAGAACGCCCTGAGATACTACTGGAATACCTACCAGTAAATCTCCTGCCTCGGCCGGTTTCGTTGCTATACATCAACGACAATCGGGGTACGCATACTTACTTACGTTGATGATATATGATATTATGTGTTGCTGAGATATGATGTGCAGGATTGTCGCGATCGAATAGCCGGGGGTTTTTGTGAGATGAGAGTTTTATATTTTCATTCATGTAAATTCAAATGTAATGTAATATTCTTTTATTTGGGGCACTTCCAGGTTGCGGTTGTGTCACCAGTGTTGTATATTATTTACTTTTCCGCATTAGGATGGACCCAAGGAGGGGAGCACAGGTGACCGGGTTCTGGGGTTCAGTGGGAGGCCATCTCGAGGAGTCGAGACCGGGTCTCCTAAATTCCAGGATTGGTAGGGTCACTTGTCGCTCTCGTAGGGGTCCAGGGTGTGGGCTTGGCTATTCATCGCGACTGTGGAATCCGTATTTTCTATTCTGGCTAAATACTAAATACGGACGTCCTAGTATATCCCACGTTATATCTATATTTCTGCTGCCTGTGTTCTGTGAAATCTGAGACGAATGACTTATTATATATATGATATATAGTAGACGTTGCTTATGTTTTACACCCGCGCTAGTCCCGTCCCGGTATGCCGTTAGTTAAGTAACCTAACGGTGCATAACGGAACATTGCGGCGAATGCGGATGGCATAAGCGTACGTGATATTTTCGTTTCTTTTCTGTGATTGGCTTTAGGACTTAAATGATGGGATTACATTAATGTGATTAATGTAAAGAAAATAAACCTAAAAAGATGTTGTAGAATCGGATTTAAAAACTACTCGGCTATTTATGAAAAAGCTTTATTTCAAAACTGCGGAGCTTAAGCCACTCCTTTTGAAAAACTGTTTGATTCTACAACGATATCAAGTTCAAAGCGTTAAAGATTTTCTTAAAAATCATTCGCAACCCTCCGTCATTTTAGGAAGTAGAGTACTTAGTATTCGTGCTACGTTTGTTGACTTTAGTTAAGGCGTAGTGTACGGTAGCTAAGTGATGTCTTCCTATACTGCATATGATGCAGATTAATTAGGACATTCATACGACTTTGTTGACCATAGTTAAGGGTCATATGGGTGGGTCTAATTGATCAAGAAATGACGGGTAGAACTTGACTGGTACTTATGATTTGTTGACCATAGTTAAGGTCATAAGTACTAGGGGTAAAAATTACATCGGGAATTTCAAGTGTTGAAATTTGCAATGAGATTGCATACCTTCCATATGATGGTTGGATCCCGATCCCACTGTGGGCAATAGTTGCTCCTAGGAGAGTTTTGCAGTTTACAATTAGCTAACTCATTAGGTGTCTAGAAAGGTGTTAACGGGGCTCCGCCTCTGGGAAAACGAGGTTTACTCTAATTAGGTCCGTGCGAAAGCACGGGGAACCTCCCTCAAAGTACCAACACTGGCCTGGCTGAACGGTTAGCGAAGTTGTAGACTGTAATTAATCCTGGCTAGTTTTTCTTTTTAAGGTTTGAAAGAAAAACTTGATAAAAAGCAGTGGGAAACATCGATTAGACAAGATAATAAAACCAATCTAATCTATGCAAGAGCTTTCGCTGAGTGTATTCTTTTCTCTCTCTTAATGGCAGATACCAATGACTGGACTTAAGCTTCTACTAGATAAAAACAAACTGAACGGGACCAACTATAAAGATTGGCTAAGGAATCTGAAGATCGCCTTGACTTATGATAAAGTATCATATGTCCTCACGGCTTCAGCCCCGCCCGTCCCAGGCCCAAAATCCTCAGTTGCGGACATAGAAGTCCGCAAGACATGGGACGCTGACTGTGCCACGGCCACATGCCTCGCGCTTGCATCGATGGATAACACACATCAAAAGCAGCACGAGCACATGGACATCCACGGGATACTGCTCCATACAAAGGAGTTGTATGGGGAGCAGTCCCGCGTATTACGATACGAGGCATCAAAGAAACTGTTTCACATGCGGATGGCCCCTGGCACACCAGTAGCAGACCATGTTTTGAAGATGATAGCCCTTATAGAAGAGCTTGAGGACCTTGGATGGACAATGGAAAATGAACAATATATAGATATTATTCTGCAGTCCCTCCCCTCCACCTTTGCTCAGTTCATAGTGAACTTCAATATGCATGGCATGGAGAAGGACCTCCCTGAACTCCTTAATATGTTAAGGAGTGCAGAGAGCACTATGAAGTCAGCAAAGACTCCCGTTATGACCATTGGACAGTCTTCTTCTTCTCGCCCAAAAGCTAAGGCCAAGGGAAAGAAAAAGAAGAAACCCACTAATCCTAAGGGCGGAGTCAAAAAGGTGAAGGGAAAGGGAAAATCCACGGCTGGAGACCCAGGGAAAGGCGAGAGTTTTCATTGCCACAAGACAGGACATTGGAAGCGCAACTGCACGGAGTACCTAAGTCTTAAGAAGAAGCATGGTGATGCTTCTGCTTCAGGTGCGTTTGTAACTGAAAACTGTTTTTCTATAAACTCTGCTTCCTGGGTATTGGATACCGGTTCAGGTTCTCACATTTGCAATTCTATGCAGGGGCTGAGAAATAGCAAGGTTTTGAAGACAGGTGACCATACTCTCCGCGTTGGAAATGGTTCCAATGTACATACAGTCGCAGTGGGAGAGTATCACTTGGGGTTGCCGTCTGGATGTATTTTGATTTTGAATCCATGTTATTTTGTACCTGATATGCTATGTAATATAATATCCGTATCTTTGTTGGACAATGAAGGATATAATTTTGTGTTGCAGAACAATGTTATGAACATTCACCTAAATCAAATGTTGGTTGGGTATGGTACACTTAATAACGGAATATATGTCCTAAATCAACACACAGTTTTCAGTATACAACACACTAATAAAAGAAAAATTTCAGAATTAAATGAAGCTTTTCTTTGGCACTGTAGACTTGGTCATATTAACGAAACAAGACTAAACAAGTTACATAAAGATGGATATTTAAACTCTTTTGAATATAAATCTTATGCGACTTGCCAGTCTTGTATCAAGGGTAAAATGACCAAAACTCCGTTTACTGGACACGGAGAGAGAGCTACTCAGCTCCTGGGCCTCATACATAGTGATGTATGTGGGCCGATGTCTACACAGGCTAGAGGCGGTTTTTCATACTTCATTACATTCACCGATGATTTCTCAAGATTCGGTCATGTATTTTTATTAAAACACAAGTCCGACGCTTTCGAGAAGTTCGTTGAATATAAACAAGAAGTAGAAAAACAAACCGGCTTGAGTATTAAGATGCTTCGATCAGATCGAGGTGGTGAGTATCTCAGTACAGAATTTGCAAACTTCCTAAAAGAGAATGGGATTCTCTCTCAGCTCACTCCGCCTTACACACCACAGCACAACGGTGTGTCAGAACGACGGAATAGGACCCTATTAGATATGGTCCGGTCCATGATGAGTGACGCTGAGTTACCAGTCTCGTTTTGGGGGCATGCATTGGAGACTGCGGCGTTTCTGCTAAACAGGGTTCCAACCAAAGCCGTGTCTACCACACCATATGAGATATGGAATGGAAAGAGACCATCTCTTAAAAGAATTAAGATTTGGGGTTGCCCGGCCTATGTTAAAAAGCAGAATCCGGACAAACTCGAGACACGGTCAGTCATGTGTAACTTTGTGGGATATCCAAAGAATTCTTATGGATATCTGTTCTACCACAAAGAGGAACAAAAGGTGTTTGTTTCTCAGTATGCCACATTCTTGGAAAAAGAGTTTTTCACAGATAAAGATGATGGCAAGGTAGTAGATCTGGAAGAGGTTCTGGAGACACAAACTATAAATGACGATTTGGTTGAACCGGCTGTTGCAACAGAAACTGAAGAACCTCGGCCACTCCGTAGGTCTGGTAGGACTTCTCGCCCACCGGAGAGGTACTACGGTTTCCTCATTGATGGTGACAGAGAAGACTGTATCATGGAAGATGATGATCCTACCAGTTTTCAGCAAGCTATCACGAGTGGTGACTCTGTGAAGTGGCTGGATGCCATGAGATCCGAAATGGAGTCTATGTACACCAACAAAGTATGGACTTTGGACGTTGTACCCCCTGGGGTAAAACCTGTAGGGTGCAAATGGATCTTTAAAAGAAAGATTGGTGTGGATGGGCAGGTAGAGACCTATAAAGCAAGACTTGTGGCGAAGGGTTTTCGTCAAAGACCAGGTTTGGACTATGACGAAACTTTTTCGCCCGTAGCCATGCTTAAATCTATTCGGATCCTACTTGCTATTGCTGCTCACTACGACTATGAAATCTGGCAGATGGACGTTAAAACGGCATTTCTAAATGGAGATTTAGAAGAATGTGTTTATATGGATCAGCCGGAGGGCTTCATTGACAGTGGGAGCAGCGAGAAAGCATGTAGATTGCTTAAATCCATATATGGGTTAAAGCAGGCATCTCGGAGTTGGAACATCTGTTTCGATGATGTTATCAAAGAGTTTGATTTCATCAAAAATCCGGATGAACCTTGTGTTTATAGGAAGACTGTAGGAAGAGCTGTCACATTCCTCGTATTGTACGTGGATGACATTCTTCTGATAGGAAATGACATTCCTATGCTACAGTCGGTCAAATCATTCTTATCACTAAGGTTCTCCATGAAGGACCTGGATGATGCCACATACATCCTGGGCATAAGGATCTATAGGGATAGATCCAAAAAGTTATTGGGATTGTCCCAAACCAGGTACATCAACACCATCCTAAAGAGGTTTAGTATGGAAGACTCCAAGCGGGGTGCCTTACCCGCTTGCCATGGAGTCACTCTCTCCAAGGATTCTTGTCCAAAGACCGATGAAGAGAGAGCTCGCATGAGCATTATACCTTATGCTTCGGCAGTAGGGTCTATAATGTATGCGATGTTATGTACACACCCAGATGTAGCTTATGCACTTAGTGTTGTAAGCAGGTATCAATCCAACCCAGGGGAGAACCACTGGACAGCTGTGAAGAACATTCTTAAGTACTTACGAAGGACTAAAGAATTGTTCTTGGTGTATGGTAATAAAGATCTCCAAATGGAGGCCTTTACCGATTCGAGCTTCCAGAGCGACAAGGATGACAGCAAATCTATCTCAGGGTTTGTATTTACCCTCAATGGAGGGGCGGTAAGTTGGAAGAGTTCCAAACAAGATACCGTTGCAGACTCTACGATGGAAGCTGAGTACATTGCTGCAAATGATGCCGCTAAGGAAGCCGTCTGGATGAAGAAGTTCGTCTCGGAGCTAGGAGTAGTTCCAACCATTATTGATCCAATACCTTTGTATTGTGACAATAATGGGGCGATGGCGTTAGCCAAGGAACCCAGATCCCATCAGCGGTCCAGACACATCCTGAGGCGTTTTCATTTGATCCGGGAGATTGTAGATCGCCGCGAGATCGAGATTAAGAGAGTTGACACAAAGAACAACGCCGCGGATCCATTCACCAAGGCTCTCCCTCAGCCGCAGCATGAGCGACTTTTTGAGATGTTGGGTATGAGATACGCCAATAACTGGCCTTAGTGCAAGTGGGAGATTGTTGGATATATGTATGCCCTAGAGGCCATTATGTGATAGTGGATGTATCTATACATGTATATATATTCAGTTTACTTTCTTGCTCGACATGATAGTATGCTATCTGGTTATTCTTTATCTGACATGTTTATTTGATCATGCTTCTATTCATTCATACATGCTGATAAAGCCCTGAGGATATCGGCTTGACTACTCTGATTATGATGGAGATCATACTAGTGGGACATCTGTAGTCTATAAGCATATCCTGAAATGTCCCTAGTCGGAGGTGTATCGAGATGGGGCATCGATATACCAGAGTAGACTAGCGTATATGATACTAGACCCATGTGATGGGCAATGGATGTTCCCACATTCATCGATGTTTGACATCAAGATCATATACGGGTGCTCAGTGGTGACTGGGTACACTGGACGGACTCGCCGAGAACTCCTATATGGAATTATATCTATCGTCGGATAGCAGTTCTCAGGTGACACTGGTACAGGTTAGTCTGTAGACCCGAGATCGTCATAGAGCCTTGTGTGTTCTCCCACTGTACTTTGATTGCCACCCTACCACGGCTCTACTGAGTCGTGCAAACAGGTGGCCGTTGGGTACAGTCCCGAGACACATGAAGACGATGAGCGATAGGAGGGGTTTCGTCTCTCCCGGTATTGGGAGTTGATGCTGTGCTGTGCTCGACTGGTTATAACGGCAAGTCCCTGGCCAGGGCTGATGAGATTTGCTGATAAGTGTTATCAGTAGTTTCTCGATCTGTTATAGACCATTCACCGACACGACTTATTGAGTTATTGGGGTCGACGTGACCATCCCTAGGCTCGATATGCAGCAGATTTGACGAAGAGACCGGACTGTACGGTAGTGTTGCCGGATGGCTCGACGGGAGTTGTAGCAGGTTCGCTTGTTGTCTTCTGATCGCTCAATACCCGGGTGGCCGTTACGTTTAGCTGACCTCTTGCGGCTTGAGGGCACTTGATATGATCATTACCCTCTGCCGGCGTATTGACGAGTCTTAGAGTCCCACAGAGGAGTTACCCAGTCCAGGCGAAACGTTGTGGTGCGCATATGCGATATGCGCATGCACCCGATTGAAATGTGCGTATATGATACCGAACATTGATCGGGTGAACTGCTTTTGGTGGGGTCATATGAGATATGACCGGATTGATAAATCAAGTGTTGATTTATCATTTAACCATTAGTTTTCTCACTCAAAACCTTTCTAGGGTTTGATGGATGTATGCATGCATGCATGTGTTTCTATTTTTCTTTTCTAGCTTCATGCACATGAAGATGTGCATACATGTACACATACATACATCAAACTATCATGGTTGTTTATATATGGAAATGGTGGCAATATAAGCTTCACACCATAGATTAAACTATGGATAATTATTTAATTTTGGTTTTAAAAGAAAATGAAAAGGAAAGGATAATTATACTAGTTTCTATATGCTTCTTTTAACCTAACCATTCTCACCCACCACTAAACCATGGTTATCTTTTCCTTTATCATTCTAAACCCAAGTTAAATTAATCATCCATCTTTTAATCATGGTTAGTGTCAAGAAGGATAAAATATATATTGTGATATTCATTTTCTTTTTCTTCTTAAGAAAAAGAGTTATCTTTTTATCTCTTCATAATATTAGCCATCATCTTCATCTTCCTTCATCTTCTCCTCTCTAGATCTTTTCTAGTGAGTGAAATACAACAAAAGAAAGGTTTTTGAAGTGAGATCCAAAGCCACAACAACATTCTACACAAGCTTAGCCGTTTCGTTTAGAGTGTTATCTTCGATTTGACGAAGTAGCGAGCTTGGACGGATATCTCCGCGGTGGATCATCGTGGACACAAGGGGAGATCAAGAGAACCTTGATTCAACACAAAAGAGCCTAAGGAGCGAAGCAAAAACGGGAGCTACAAAGGTTGTAGCCTTCAAACCCTAATTTTGTTAGCTTTATGTTTAGCAAACCCTAATTTTCTAGGATCCATCCTTTGCATGTTAGTTTAGCACCTTAAAAATGAAAACTTTAGGTCATGTGATGCTTGTAATCTCTTCATAGGGTGCTATACTAACCTTACATTGGTATCAGAGCCGACCTAGAACATTAGGCGACCTTTTTGCGGAGTAAAAAGTCCGATCGAAACAAAAATACGGGTTTATGGGATGCTCTCTGGAAATTTTTTAAAAATTAATCTTTTTCAGAATTAAAAATTCTCAAAAATTAGAGCAGGTAAAAATTAGATGATCTGCAAAATTCGTACCTGTGAACAGTAAGTTTGACCGCGGAAGGGCGGCATAAGCAAGCTTGTGCCGCGCTTCCGCGGCCAAATGTGGGGCCCTCTGATATTTTTTTGTACAGTAATTTTCTTTGCCTGCTACAGTACATTTTGAGAGTATTTAATCTGAATCTTCTGTTGAATATTCTGGAGATGGTTTTGAACTAGATGTTTCGATCGGAATTTTCATTTCGTATTTCTTTTCCGGGTAAACTAGAAAGTATTGAAGTGTTTGAACGATTATCATTTACTCAATATTCACGGGGTTTAAATAGTTTGGAGATGTGTGCAAGTCTTTTTGCGGTGGTCCCTCTAGAAGACAACAAACCTTAACTCGATTATGTGACCGTCTCGAACTGCCCTTTGAACCTTAGGGTTTGGGGCAGTACGGCGTGCCACATGTGAGGCGTTGGCTTGACCCTTCTACGGCTGGACCGCCGCTACTGTGTCACACTCCGGATCTTTGAACCCTGCTCAAGTGTTGAGCTTTAGTGAATCTTGGGTGCTTGACAGTTCGTTCGAAAACTTTAATACTGTCTGTTTATCTCGAATGTGATACAATATGTGGAATTCAAATAGTGTAGACATGAAATACGAAATATGTGATATTTCGCATTTATGATGTCTAATGAGAATCTGGATTCCAAATATTGTAGTTTTACACTTTCTTTTCTGTGACCGTAAGTGTAGTATGTTAGATATCGCCGGTTTCGTTGCTATACATCAACGACAATCGGGGTACGCATACTTACTTACGTTGATGATATATGATATTATGTGTTGCTGAGATATGATGTGCAGGATTGTCGCGATCGAATAGCCGGGGGTTTTTGTGAGATGAGAGTTTTATATTTTCATTCATGTAAATTCAAATGTAATGTAATATTCTTTTATTTGGGGCACTTCCAGGTTGCGGTTGTGTCACCAGTGTTGTATATTATTTACTTTTCCGCATTAGGATGGACCCAAGGAGGGGAGCACAGGTGACCGGGTTCTGGGGTTCAGTGGGAGGCCATCTCGAGGAGTCGAGACCGGGTCTCCTAAATTCCAGGATTGGTAGGGTCACTTGTCGCTCTCGTAGGGGTCCAGGGTGTGGGCTTGGCTATTCATCGCGACTGTGGAATCCGTATTTTCTATTCTGGCTAAATACTAAATACGGACGTCCTAGTATATCCCACGTTATATCTATATTTCTGCTGCCTGTGTTCTGTGAAATCTGAGACGAATGACTTATTATATATATGATATATAGTAGACGTTGCTTATGTTTTACACCCGCGCTAGTCCCGTCCCGGTATGCCGTTAGTTAAGTAACCTAACGGTGCATAACGGAACATTGCGGCGAATGCGGATGGCATAAGCGTACGTGATATTTTCGTTTCTTTTCTGTGATTGGCTTTAGGACTTAAATGATGGGATTACATTAATGTGATTAATGTAAAGAAAATAAACCTAAAAAGATGTTGTAGAATCGGATTTAAAAACTACTCGGCTATTTATGAAAAAGCTTTATTTCAAAACTGCGGAGCTTAAGCCACTCCTTTTGAAAAACTGTTTGATTCTACAACGATATCAAGTTCAAAGCGTTAAAGATTTTCTTAAAAATCATTCGCAACCCTCCGTCATTTTAGGAAGTAGAGTACTTAGTATTCGTGCTACGTTTGTTGACTTTAGTTAAGGCGTAGTGTACGGTAGCTAAGTGATGTCTTCCTATACTGCATATGATGCAGATTAATTAGGACATTCATACGACTTTGTTGACCATAGTTAAGGGTCATATGGGTGGGTCTAATTGATCAAGAAATGACGGGTAGAACTTGACTGGTACTTATGATTTGTTGACCATAGTTAAGGTCATAAGTACTAGGGGTAAAAATTACATCGGGAATTTCAAGTGTTGAAATTTGCAATGAGATTGCATACCTTCCATATGATGGTTGGATCCCGATCCCACTGTGGGCAATAGTTGCTCCTAGGAGAGTTTTGCAGTTTACAATTAGCTAACTCATTAGGTGTCTAGAAAGGTGTTAACGGGGCTCCGCCTCTGGGAAAACGAGGTTTACTCTAATTAGGTCCGTGCGAAAGCACGGGGAACCTCCCTCAAAGTACCAACACTGGCCTGGCTGAACGGTTAGCGAAGTTGTAGACTGTAATTAATCCTGGCTAGTTTTTCTTTTTAAGGTTTGAAAGAAAAACTTGATAAAAAGCAGTGGGAAACATCGATTAGACAAGATAATAAAACCAATCTAATCTATGCAAGAGCTTTCGCTGAGTGTATTCTTTTCTCTCTCTTAATGGCAGATACCAATGACTGGACTTAAGCTTCTACTAGATAAAAACAAACTGAACGGGACCAACTATAAAGATTGGCTAAGGAATCTGAAGATCGCCTTGACTTATGATAAAGTATCATATGTCCTCACGGCTTCAGCCCCGCCCGTCCCAGGCCCAAAATCCTCAGTTGCGGACATAGAAGTCCGCAAGACATGGGACGCTGACTGTGCCACGGCCACATGCCTCGCGCTTGCATCGATGGATAACACACATCAAAAGCAGCACGAGCACATGGACATCCACGGGATACTGCTCCATACAAAGGAGTTGTATGGGGAGCAGTCCCGCGTATTACGATACGAGGCATCAAAGAAACTGTTTCACATGCGGATGGCCCCTGGCACACCAGTAGCAGACCATGTTTTGAAGATGATAGCCCTTATAGAAGAGCTTGAGGACCTTGGATGGACAATGGAAAATGAACAATATATAGATATTATTCTGCAGTCCCTCCCCTCCACCTTTGCTCAGTTCATAGTGAACTTCAATATGCATGGCATGGAGAAGGACCTCCCTGAACTCCTTAATATGTTAAGGAGTGCAGAGAGCACTATGAAGTCAGCAAAGACTCCCGTTATGACCATTGGACAGTCTTCTTCTTCTCGCCCAAAAGCTAAGGCCAAGGGAAAGAAAAAGAAGAAACCCACTAATCCTAAGGGCGGAGTCAAAAAGGTGAAGGGAAAGGGAAAATCCACGGCTGGAGACCCAGGGAAAGGCGAGAGTTTTCATTGCCACAAGACAGGACATTGGAAGCGCAACTGCACGGAGTACCTAAGTCTTAAGAAGAAGCATGGTGATGCTTCTGCTTCAGGTGCGTTTGTAACTGAAAACTGTTTTTCTATAAACTCTGCTTCCTGGGTATTGGATACCGGTTCAGGTTCTCACATTTGCAATTCTATGCAGGGGCTGAGAAATAGCAAGGTTTTGAAGACAGGTGACCATACTCTCCGCGTTGGAAATGGTTCCAATGTACATACAGTCGCAGTGGGAGAGTATCACTTGGGGTTGCCGTCTGGATGTATTTTGATTTTGAATCCATGTTATTTTGTACCTGATATGCTATGTAATATAATATCCGTATCTTTGTTGGACAATGAAGGATATAATTTTGTGTTGCAGAACAATGTTATGAACATTCACCTAAATCAAATGTTGGTTGGGTATGGTACACTTAATAACGGAATATATGTCCTAAATCAACACACAGTTTTCAGTATACAACACACTAATAAAAGAAAAATTTCAGAATTAAATGAAGCTTTTCTTTGGCACTGTAGACTTGGTCATATTAACGAAACAAGACTAAACAAGTTACATAAAGATGGATATTTAAACTCTTTTGAATATAAATCTTATGCGACTTGCCAGTCTTGTATCAAGGGTAAAATGACCAAAACTCCGTTTACTGGACACGGAGAGAGAGCTACTCAGCTCCTGGGCCTCATACATAGTGATGTATGTGGGCCGATGTCTACACAGGCTAGAGGCGGTTTTTCATACTTCATTACATTCACCGATGATTTCTCAAGATTCGGTCATGTATTTTTATTAAAACACAAGTCCGACGCTTTCGAGAAGTTCGTTGAATATAAACAAGAAGTAGAAAAACAAACCGGCTTGAGTATTAAGATGCTTCGATCAGATCGAGGTGGTGAGTATCTCAGTACAGAATTTGCAAACTTCCTAAAAGAGAATGGGATTCTCTCTCAGCTCACTCCGCCTTACACACCACAGCACAACGGTGTGTCAGAACGACGGAATAGGACCCTATTAGATATGGTCCGGTCCATGATGAGTGACGCTGAGTTACCAGTCTCGTTTTGGGGGCATGCATTGGAGACTGCGGCGTTTCTGCTAAACAGGGTTCCAACCAAAGCCGTGTCTACCACGCCATATGAGATATGGAATGGAAAGAGACCATCTCTTAAAAGAATTAAGATTTGGGGTTGCCCGGCCTATGTTAAAAAGCAGAATCCGGACAAACTCGAGACACGGTCAGTCATGTGTAACTTTGTGGGATATCCAAAGAATTCTTATGGATATCTGTTCTACCACAAAGAGGAACAAAAGGTGTTTGTTTCTCAGTATGCCACATTCTTGGAAAAAGAGTTTTTCACAGATAAAGATGATGGCAAGGTAGTAGATCTGGAAGAGGTTCTGGAGACACAAACTATAAATGACGATTTGGTTGAACCGGCTGTTGCAACAGAAACTGAAGAACCTCGGCCACTCCGTAGGTCTGGTAGGACTTCTCGCCCACCGGAGAGGTACTACGGTTTCCTCATTGATGGTGACAGAGAAGACTGTATCATGGAAGATGATGATCCTACCAGTTTTCAGCAAGCTATCACGAGTGGTGACTCTGTGAAGTGGCTGGATGCCATGAGATCCGAAATGGAGTCTATGTACACCAACAAAGTATGGACTTTGGACGTTGTACCCCCTGGGGTAAAACCTGTAGGGTGCAAATGGATCTTTAAAAGAAAGATTGGTGTGGATGGGCAGGTAGAGACCTATAAAGCAAGACTTGTGGCGAAGGGTTTTCGTCAAAGACCAGGTTTGGACTATGACGAAACTTTTTCGCCCGTAGCCATGCTTAAATCTATTCGGATCCTACTTGCTATTGCTGCTCACTACGACTATGAAATCTGGCAGATGGACGTTAAAACGGCATTTCTAAATGGAGATTTAGAAGAATGTGTTTATATGGATCAGCCGGAGGGCTTCATTGACAGTGGGAGCAGCGAGAAAGCATGTAGATTGCTTAAATCCATATATGGGTTAAAGCAGGCATCTCGGAGTTGGAACATCTGTTTCGATGATGTTATCAAAGAGTTTGATTTCATCAAAAATCCGGATGAACCTTGTGTTTATAGGAAGACTGTAGGAAGAGCTGTCACATTCCTCGTATTGTACGTGGATGACATTCTTCTGATAGGAAATGACATTCCTATGCTACAGTCGGTCAAATCATTCTTATCACTAAGGTTCTCCATGAAGGACCTGGATGATGCCACATACATCCTGGGCATAAGGATCTATAGGGATAGATCCAAAAAGTTATTGGGATTGTCCCAAACCAGGTACATCAACACCATCCTAAAGAGGTTTAGTATGGAAGACTCCAAGCGGGGTGCCTTACCCGCTTGCCATGGAGTCACTCTCTCCAAGGATTCTTGTCCAAAGACCGATGAAGAGAGAGCTCGCATGAGCATTATACCTTATGCTTCGGCAGTAGGGTCTATAATGTATGCGATGTTATGTACACGCCCAGATGTAGCTTATGCACTTAGTGTTGTAAGCAGGTATCAATCCAACCCAGGGGAGAACCACTGGACAGCTGTGAAGAACATTCTTAAGTACTTACGAAGGACTAAAGAATTGTTCTTGGTGTATGGTAATAAAGATCTCCAAATGGAGGCCTTTACCGATTCGAGCTTCCAGAGCGACAAGGATGACAGCAAATCTATCTCAGGGTTTGTATTTACCCTCAATGGAGGGGCGGTAAGTTGGAAGAGTTCCAAACAAGATACCGTTGCAGACTCTACGATGGAAGCTGAGTACATTGCTGCAAATGATGCCGCCAAGGAAGCCGTCTGGATGAAGAAGTTCGTCTCGGAGCTAGGAGTAGTTCCAACCATTATTGATCCAATACCTTTGTATTGTGACAATAATGGGGCGATGGCGTTAGCCAAGGAACCCAGATCCCATCAGCGGTCCAGACACATCCTGAGGCGTTTTCATTTGATCCGGGAGATTGTAGATCGCCGCGAGATCGAGATTAAGAGAGTTGACACAAAGAACAACGCCGCGGATCCATTCACCAAGGCTCTCCCTCAGCCGCAGCATGAGCGACTTTTTGAGATGTTGGGTATGAGATACGCCAATAACTGGCCTTAGTGCAAGTGGGAGATTGTTGGATATATGTATGCCCTAGAGGCCATTATGTGATAGTGGATGTATCTATACATGTATATATATTCAGTTTACTTTCTTGCTCGACATGATAGTATGCTATCTGGTTATTCTTTATCTGACATGTTTATTTGATCATGCTTCTATTCATTCATACATGCTGATAAAGCCCTGAGGATATCGGCTTGACTACTCTGATTATGATGGAGATCATACTAGTGGGACATCTGTAGTCTATAAGCATATCCTGAAATGTCCCTAGTCGGAGGTGTATCGAGATGGGGCATCGATATACCAGAGTAGACTAGCGTATATGATACTAGACCCATGTGATGGGCAATGGATGTTCCCACATTCATCGATGTTTGACATCAAGATCATATACGGGTGCTCAGTGGTGACTGGGTACACTGGACGGACTCGCCGAGAACTCCTATATGGAATTATATCTATCGTCGGATAGCAGTTCTCAGGTGACACTGGTACAGGTTAGTCTGTAGACCCGAGATCGTCATAGAGCCTTGTGTGTTCTCCCACTGTACTTTGATTGCCACCCTACCACGGCTCTACTGAGTCGTGCAAACAGGTGGCCGTTGGGTACAGTCCCGAGACACATGAAGACGATGAGCGATAGGAGGGGTTTCGTCTCTCCCGGTATTGGGAGTTGATGCTGTGCTGTGCTCGACTGGTTATAACGGCAAGTCCCTGGCCAGGGCTGATGAGATTTGCTGATAAGTGTTATCAGTAGTTTCTCGATCTGTTATAGACCATTCACCGACACGACTTATTGAGTTATTGGGGTCGACGTGACCATCCCTAGGCTCGATATGCAGCAGATTTGACGAAGAGACCGGACTGTACGGTAGTGTTGCCGGATGGCTCGACGGGAGTTGTAGCAGGTTCGCTTGTTGTCTTCTGATCGCTCAATACCCGGGTGGCCGTTACGTTTAGCTGACCTCTTGCGGCTTGAGGGCACTTGATATGATCATTACCCTCTGCCGGCGTATTGACGAGTCTTAGAGTCCCACAGAGGAGTTACCCAGTCCAGGCGAAACGTTGTGGTGCGCATATGCGATATGCGCATGCACCCGATTGAAATGTGCGTATATGATACCGAACATTGATCGGGTGAACTGCTTTTGGTGGGGTCATATGAGATATGACCGGATTGATAAATCAAGTGTTGATTTATCATTTAACCATTAGTTTTCTCACTCAAAACCTTTCTAGGGTTTGATGGATGTATGCATGCATGCATGTGTTTCTATTTTTCTTTTCTAGCTTCATGCACATGAAGATGTGCATACATGTACACATACATACATCAAACTATCATGGTTGTTTATATATGGAAATGGTGGCAATATAAGCTTCACACCATAGATTAAACTATGGATAATTATTTAATTTTGGTTTTAAAAGAAAATGAAAAGGAAAGGATAATTATACTAGTTTCTACATGCTTCTTTTAACCTAACCATTCTCACCCACCACTAAACCATGGTTATCTTTTCCTTTATCATTCTAAACCCAAGTTAAATTAATCATCCATCTTTTAATCATGGTTAGTGTCAAGAAGGATAAAATATATATTGTGATATTCATTTTCTTTTTCTTCTTAAGAAAAAGAGTTATCTTTTTATCTCTTCATAATATTAGCCATCATCTTCATCTTCCTTCATCTTCTCCTCTCTAGATCTTTTCTAGTGAGTGAAATACAACAAAAGAAAGGTTTTTGAAGTGAGATCCAAAGCCACAACAACATTCTACACAAGCTTAGCCGTTTCGTTTAGAGTGTTATCTTCGATTTGACGAAGTAGCGAGCTTGGACGGATATCTCCGCGGTGGATCATCGTGGACACAAGGGGAGATCAAGAGAACCTTGATTCAACACAAAAGAGCCTAAGGAGCGAAGCAAAAACGGGAGCTACAAAGGTTGTAGCCTTCAAGCCCTAATTTTGTTAGCTTTATGTTTAGCAAACCCTAATTTTCTAGGATCCATCCTTTGCATGTTAGTTTAGCACCTTAAAAATGAAAACTTTAGGTCATGTGATGCTTGTAATCTCTTCATAGGGTGCTATACTAACCTTACAGGTACAGTGGGTTGCTATGGTCTCAATTGGTTCTCTAGAGTTGTTTATTTTCCCAGTAAAAATCCCAGTTCATTCCAGATTCACCTGCACGCTCCAATTCCTCACAAACCGACATGAAAGTTCTGAAATTCCGTATTTTTGGTTTCAGTTGGGCTTTGTCTGGACTTCTATCACTATAGGGGGTCTAAGGTCATCTCTAAACTTCAATTACACCATCTCTACTCAAATCAAACCCTAACCCTCTCAAGAAATGTTCAAAGTGCAGAAAACTTCGCCAAATCACTTTAAAACTTGAAAAGAGGCTTTAGCAAAGGAAAAACTACACTAATTGTGAAGAAATTATCTCATTAGGGACCCAAGAATCCCCTACAGCACCAAAATGTGATTTTTCTTGGTCCAATGTGTAGCTAGAGGGCTTATACACAAGTTTTGTGAAGTGAGGATGGACTTTTGATGGATTTTTAGTGATGAAGTGAAGCTTGAAGATGAGGAGGGAGGAGGTGCTGCCATAGGGGTGAGAGAGGAGAAAGATGAAGAAGAAAGTGAAGGGAACAAATGGGCATGGCTCTCTAGACCCCTTACACACACTCTCTCTTTTGCCCATGCTTAATTAAAATATCATTCCTTTTTTCCTTTTCTTTGCAATAGTAAACCCAAAACAAGAATGAAAAATGAAGATAAAGCCATGCAAAAATGTAACAAGTGTAGAAAAAAATTTGGTGCATGTTTTGCACAAAATACGCTTAAAGCGCGATTAGCGATTTTTAATCGCGATTAGCACTAAATTAGTGTCAAACTAATCATAAAAACTTAAAATTTACATAATTCACATAAAACACCCTCTTTTAATAATTTCTATAATTTTCCAAATTTTTTCCCTATTTTATCAGTATTTAATTATACCGAAATATTAAAATATTCATTAAAAATAATATTAAATTATAAAAATTCCCAAAATAATATTTTGTTTTTTTTTTTGAAATGTTACAATCTTCCCCCCTTAAAGAAATTCGGTCCCCGAATTTAAAATTTAAACCCCTCAAATACTAAAACATTTCAATAGAAAGTCCAAGTCGTCGGGGCTCCAAAATCATCAATACATAAAATGCATCATAGCGCAATGCCTGCGCAAGAACAATGAGAAGATAACTCAAAATCAAATCTCCGTTAAGCATCCCGCAATCATCGGAGTCATGGTAAAGACACAAATGTCAAATCCAAAATAAAACCAAGATGATATAAATCAGAACTGTACATGTAGATATCAAATCTATACATGTCAATAGCTAGAGTAAATGCATGCCAAATCTTTTTAAGTCGTTGTGCGATGCGCATAACACTGCACAGTGGCGGACGTCAATTATAATAAAATAACCATATACGTATATATCCTTTGTTCAATATGTACGTTCTGCCATTTCAAAAACAATTTAGAAAGGTTTCCATATTTTTAAACGTTTCGTGCCATATCAGACACGTAGGTAAATACTGAGACTATAGCTCTCTTTTTGGAAATCCTTTCGATAACTATCAATGCATGCAAAAGTATATCCAGGCACTGTCCTCTGACTAGTCCTGCTCAGTACGAAAAAAAATAGCAAATATCATAAAAACGTACTGGTCCATAAGGAATAAATCCCAAAAATGTATATAAGAATACCATGTGCATCTAGTGCGCACGGAAATCAAAATCCATATTGGTGCCATATATGTGCACAGAAACAACATCTAGGTGCAACGGGTGTGCACGAAACATCTGCCAAGGGAAACGGGCGTGCCTAACAGCAAAATCAGGTGCATCTGACATGCACAAGGAATACCGATTTAGTGCATCTGGTGTGCACCAAAGTCGTATCTCAAAACATGCGCTCAACACGCGCGAAAAATCCAATTCAAATGTACGGAGTGCAAGAAATCAACATCAATATCAGAATCAAAATCGATATGTCAAATGACATCAAATCGGAGTCAGGTGCAACTGTAGCGCAAAAAATATAAATCTGGTGCAACAAAGGCACGAACATAAAAATGGTGCATCCTGTGCACAAATATGAATACCCAGTAGGTGCAACCATGGTGCATGAAAATAGAAATCATGGAACTCAGCCATCAAGGCCAAATCATGCGAATGGATCGCCCAAAATACCGAAATCCAAGGTGACGGATACCTGATAATTGAATCACAAAATCACAAATCATAAATACCGCCGTCGATATTTCCTCCTTCGCAGTCGAGAAGGTGTCGGTGCATCCAATGCTAGCAGCGCAAGATATCTACTTGTCTCCTGCTCACGGTCTGGCGTACTCTGTCTCTGGGTCCTTATCTTCTCTGCGGATTACCTATCTCACAATCAATCGGCTCATCGGCCATGTCAGGTGTGGTAACGGGGACGATTCCGTTCTAGCACTTCTCTGGTCATCTGTGTCCTCAGCACAGCATATTCCTCGGGAACTGGTTGCATCCTAATGCCTCTGCATGCGTATCGCATCTCTGATGTCAACGGAGTAGAACGTCATCTCGTCGAAATCTCATGCGAACACTTTACTCCACTTGTTCTAATGTCGACTGATTCGGACTCGTCTCATCGTGGCTGCATGGACTGTGCTCCAACAGCTATACTCATATCTGGAGTCTCCCAAGCAGTGTATCCCATCACATGGCATCCGAATGTAGTCGAACCATTCGATCGATTCGTCAAAACCTCATAATCCCCCAAGAGATCAACATCTTTGGTACAGTTTAATAGTATCGAGTACATACCACAGCATCAGTGGTCCAGCCGTAGAAGGGCAAACCCAAGCCTCACTAATGGCGCCACGGAACTGCTGCAAACCCTAAGGTTCAAAGGCTTTCACACGGTCATTATGTCGAGTTAGGGTTTCATTCTTCTAGAGGGTCCGTAGAATTGCCTGCATGTCTTTCCGAATACTTTAAACTTGGAATATGGTTTCCTGACATTCGATCGTCTCTATCGACTCTCAACGAATCTGCATGAAGTCGTCTCTAGCTGGAATCAATCTATCTGATGACCTTGCATCGGGTAAGCAAACGAACCACAAGTCCTAGTCATTCATCCTCGGATGACTAGCGACCTTCCATCATATCTCTAAGCATATGCTCATGTTGTAGTAGCTCCAACATCTGGGCGATATTTCGTCATTTGCAGCAGCAACTGGCTCATTTGTCTGTACGCTGAACAGCGCCTCAATCATCATGAATAAGCGATATATCGATGGTCATCACATTCTGGCTGGCCTCTAGCAGTCGCCTGATCCTCTGGTGCCGATCAGCACATCCGGGAGATCTCTTAAAAGCGATCTGTCAAACGCTCATGGCGCGAAAACACAATAAAACGAAGCCTTCTATGCAGTCGTATGTCTTTGGAATCATGCCCTGGTCAGTCCTCGTCCATGAAGAGCTCATGCTGGCGCAACTCTAGCCGTAGCACTCTCTGCCGGTGAAATCATGGCAGCAAAATCATAACCAGTATCGATGAAGATAGATCATAAGAATGAATATAATATTGTGCAAGGAAATGTACATCCTAAGGTTTCTTAAGCGGAGTGGCATGTCCTAAGTATGCCATGGAACATGCGTACGGTACGTCACTCTACTCAAGTTACATACTCCATCAACCAAGGGTCAACCTGCGCGACGAAAGTTCGGGTCTAATACCCCCTCGACTAAGTCTATGTTCCGTAAGGTCAAGCCCAAGTTCCGTATATATATAAACGCCCTAGGCTCCATATAGTCAAACTTAGACTCGAACCAAGATTAACCTAGCGCTCTGATACCAACTTTGTCACGACCCGAAATAGCCCGTGACTGGCACTTGAATCATATGAAGTCTATAGGACCCCATCTAATCCAAGTAAGCCAAAAGCCCAGAAATCTAAAACCATTTTAAGGAGTAAATAAGAAAAACTAGTTTTAAAGAAGTATAGAAAACTAGGTTTTTAAATAAGTAAGCCAAATATGCATTTTTAAAATCTATATTCCTTTTCTGAAAATTTCAGCAGAGTTTCCTTTATAAATAATGGCCCCGAATAGGGTACAACAAGAATAATATGTATATATGCACAATGAAAAGGCATCCCCAAGCGGGAGCTAGCACTTCGTCAATCGACGGTCACAACCATGCAAGCAGTATAATATACTGTAAGACTACGGTAGCGCCCCGGCCGTCTTTCCGAGGCCAAAATGCGGAAACGAAAATTTTTCTAAACTAGAAACTGGCGCTAACGTATGCTTTTTCCCGGATCGAACCATTAACCTACAACTAGCTATCTAGAGAGAGGGTTGGAAAGCTATACCGATCGATCCGTGTCCTTCGGTCTTTGTCTACCATCCCAAGCTCCTCACGGCATCTCCGGTCTCGATCTCCTCGTCGGAAAGGGCACCACATCATCGATTCCTTTTACGGGCTCCCGTTTCATCCGAAGCAACTCAGGCATGAAGTGTGCTAGCCGACGTGTCCAAGATGATGTAGAGAATGTTTGTGATCACTTTGTCTCTTGCATCCATGAGATGGATGGAGGTTGAAGGTGTTGCCATTGATGGAGATTTTGAGCTAGAGGAGGAAGAAGAGGAAGAAGCTTTCTTTTTCCTTTTTATGATGGAATTGATAATGAGAGAAAGCATGAGAAAATACAAGAGCTAACCCAAAAGTATATGGCCGCACTTTCTCTCTCCATCCATTAATTCAACACATAAATCAATCAATTAAGTGACATTAGTGCTAAAGAAGAGACCCTGAGTCACCTAATTGATTGTGCCTCTTTATGATGACTTCCACTCACATTTTCCACTTGCAAACATTAACCCACATGTTTACAACAAAAAGATATGGCAACATCTAAAGTAAACTCGTGACGGATCACAAGGATACCCCGCACCTGTATATACATACCTGCATCCGCATTCCGACTGAATGCGAATGCGATGAGACTAAAGTAATCCAACAAGTCTAATACTAGGATCCGGCTTAAACCAAAGCCCACTAGTATGATCCGTCCGATCATGATCCGTGCACTACCGCACGTATATGATCGAACCCTGCCATATATCATATGGCCTCTACAACGTTTCGCCCAAAACTTGAGAAACTGTCTGTGGGGGACTCTAAAGACTCGTCAATACTTTAGCTGTGGATTTAACCACTAGCACGTCAGAGGTACTAGCCGTACGTAACGGGCTACCAGGTATTGAACAAAAGGGAAGTCGATGAGCGAACTCATCCTGACACCCTACTGAGCCTGTCAGTGACAATATCCGTACAGTCCGGTCCGTTCGTCTATGAGCATCATATGGCGGGCCTAGGGGGTTGGTAAAAGTCAGACCCCCAAAAGCGGTAAAAGTCATTTCGGAGTGTAGCCCAGAACACCCTGAGATATTACTGGAATACCTACCAGTAAATCTCATGCCTCGGCCGAGGGCTTTGTGTAACGGCTCTCCTTGATACAGCACGATCTCACCCCCAATACCGGGAGAGACGAAACCCCTGCCGATCCGCTCACTGCCTCCATGTGGCTCGGGACTGTACCTAACTAAAACCTGTTTGCACGACTCTTTTGAGCCGTGGTAGGGTGGTAATCAAAGCACAGTGGCAACTCACACGAGACAAATGACGATCTCAGGTCGATGAACTAACCTGTACACATGTCACCAGGGAACTGCTATCTGACGTCAGGTATAATACCAGCTAGCATGTTCCCAGCGAGTCCTGTCCAGTGTACTCATAACCCAATGAGCACCTGTATACATCTTAGGTGAACCAACTGACACCGGTGGCTTGTGAGACCGGCCACCGCCTCTCGTCGGGGTCTTGACTCTATACACTAGTCTATTCCGGAGTATCGATGCCCTGTCTCGAAAACTCCCATGACTAGGGACCTTTTAAGGATGTGCTTATAGACCCCAGCACCCACGTATATGATCGCCATCATACTGCTGGCAGTCAAGCAAAAATCCTTAAGGCTCTATCAATGTGTAATAGTGATCTCTAAGGTCACCTAAAGTTGTACACGATGATAAAGATAAACCATGGTAGCATACTATTCTCTATCAACGTGTAATAGTGAACTACAATATCACCTAAAGCATGTACACGATGATAAAGACAAACCAGATAGTATACAAACCTCTCGAGTAAGACTGTTCTACCGGTATAGGTCCTCTCTCAATCATTGCAATCACGTGCCTGCGATCCAATAATTGACTCTGAGGGCACTATATCCAACAATCTCCCACTTGCACTCAAGGCTAATTATTGCGATGTCGCATACTCACAGCCCGTGTGATACCGAACACCCAACTCCTCTACTAATCAGTCTCACAAAACACGTTTGCGAAACTATTGCGTTCGAGGAATAGCCTCAGTGAGTGGATCCGCCCTGATGTTTCTTTCTATGTCTCTCTTAATCTCAAGTTCACGGAGAAATCCATCTCCCGAAATGAGCAATACCTGTCTTAGAATATGTCTGGATATCTGATGGGACCTAGTTCATAAATGAACTCCAAATCCAAACTTCTTAGACTGTATCGTCAACAGAATTTAATCAGTATCCTGCACCATGCCTCGCTCAATATTCGCTTGGACCACCTGTCCAAACTACTGCCCCTCTTCAGAGGAAAACTATAACTCTGACAGTCACTCTGTCATTCAGGTCACCTTGGAAGCCTGGAATGATAACTGTCTCCCGAAGGAGGATGCCGTTATCATATCCACTTATGTTCTAAGACTGCTTCCGAACGTTTCTCCAAGATAGGATTGATATCAACTTATTGCATCTAGTGAAAAAACAACATCTGGTGTGGTACTTGACATCTCATGATCAACTCAATTGCCTAAGCAAGTGATATGCCAATCATGCACATCCCTCTCCCCTTTAGTCTGTAAGACACCTTTAGAGAGGGTGACTCCATTAACTGCAGGTATATTACCGTGCCAGGAGTCGTCCATTCTAAAGCGCCTTTAGAATGCTGTCTAAGTACCCTGATTGGGAAACTACCCAAATCTAGATCTAAAACCATAGATCCAGTAACCAGAATGTCTGATATGAAATCCATGTCCTTTGCGGAGAAAACACTATGTAACAACCAAAGTATAACCGATCATAGTATAGAAATTTCACTTCCTACTCTGTGTATGTCATCCAAATACCAGGACATCGCACCCTACTACCTTCTTAACAGATCCATCCCCTATTCTGATGAAGTTAAACCTATGACTGTCACATCAGAAATAGATGATCTGTCTCCGCTGTTTCTGCTTTAGTCTATAAATAGACATAAGCCACTTGTCCACTATGCTTCCGCTGCTCCCACTGACTATGACAACCCTCTGGCAGAGTCATAAACACGTGCACTTCTAAAGCTAGTTTAGAATGACGCTATACTCATCCTCCTACCGGGTCTCACAGTCTGGAACAACAGCAATGGAAAGTCTGGGTAAACAAGAACCTCCCTGTCACCGTCCTTGAGGCTACCGGAGGATCTCTCGGGTGCCTGAGGTTACCCACCATATCTGCGGAGTGGCCAATGGAATGTCAAACCAGATTGAATCTTTAGGTTCTTATAAAATTTTCAGTAATCATTTGCGGATCTGGAATCACTTCCAGTTCTACCATACTCCCACTACTGTTTTCTGAAAAAATCCATTTTTATTAAAACTGTGGCGAGTCAAGAACAATATCACTATTGATCTTCCAGATGGTAGAAAATCAACCCTGGTCATAGCCCGGGTCAACCCACAAACAGCCATTACAGAAACGTGCCTTGAGTTATCCAGAGTCTGGTTTTAAGCATAAGCCGGACAACTCCCCGTACCTTAACATCGTTAAGATATGAACCGTTCTATATCCAATATAGAAACAGAGGCACTGATTTAATTAGAACCAGATTCAAATCATGCAGCTGTCTCCAGTGCATGTCAACTAAATGAAAGGAGGCCGATCAGCGTTACACAACTTAGGAATGCATCCAGATATGAGTAACCTGAAAAAGAAACAAGTTTCTCATAATCATTACTATCAACTGAATACCATACACAAGTATCCGCATCTTCGATCACATTAAAGAATCCTTATACTTGCAATACCTGGTTCTCTACTTTATTCATATACCTATAACTTCTCAAAACTTAGACCTTGTGTTTCTACGAAACACTTGTCTAAGAACTAGAGAAGTCACAAGTAAACAGAATATAGTACGAGTACCAACCTCTCTGTCCTAATGGACACTGGACAACATACAATACTCTGTATAAGTCCCTTGAGTCTTATAACTCATTCCCTGTGTTTCGTAGGTTGAAAACTGTACTTATGGTTAAGAAAAATTACACCGCTATTTAATGCTCCTTACCTAACCATCCACTGATATAGGTAAATATCATAGACATAATTTCTAAAAGTTATATCTCACTCTATAAAAATAGACGTACAGATATGTCAATTTGAAATTGGTGCACAACAACGGATATTTAAAACCAAATATTTGCCGTCCGGCAAACAACCCAGGTGATTTCCTCAAATATCACCAATTACAACGAATCCCAATATAATGAAGACAATCACCTAATTCCCAATAGCCTACTTCCACTCATCATCTGTAAAATCATACAGATGTGAGAATCATACCTGGTAAATACATACCCTGGAGCAAGGACTGATTGGGAAATCAGTTTTCCCTTAACAATATACAGTGAGACTGAAACATATAAATGTTTCGAAAGGGTATCCGGGTATTCTTAGTAATGCCTCTTCCATTATCTAGATTCATGACTATAACCGTATATTTCTTTGCCATCTCTCCAAATCCCTTTATATGTGTTTAGTCATTACCTTCTGTACACCCTCTTAGGCTAAATGGTTTTCTTCCTTCCCTACCGTTCGGCACCAGCCTATGGTTTGGAAGAAGACTATCCAATAAGCATAATGGGTATGTTGTCCTAATCCTAGGAGCACTCGCAACTCGAGAGAAGGTAAAGATAAAAGACAACTGAATAAACCTTATTCTTATTTCTCCTGAACAAGAATCCATCCCCGAACTGGAACAAGTTCCTTCGAGTTCGTATATAACCATACGATGGAGTATCCAAATAACTGTGAATCTTCGTAGTGATACGGAGTGTTCTGGAGAAATACAAAGGTGAAGTAGGAGTGGTAATGAAATACTTGGTTTGGTCGTGAATAGCAGCCGCAATTTACTTTGCCCTCTTTCTAATCCCTTTATTTGTCTTTACTTAAGACCTTCTTGTAACATTTCAAAAAAATAAAATATTATTTTTGGGAATTTTTATAATTTAATATTAATTTTTAATGAATATTTTAATATTTCGGTATAATTAAATACCGATAAATGGGGAAAATTTTGGAAAAATTTTGGAAAATTCTAAAATAGGGTATTTTATGGAATTATGCCATTTTTAAGTTTTTATGGTTAGTTATATGCTAATTTAGTGCTAATCGCGATTAAAAATCGTTAATCGGTTTTTTAGCATTTTTGTGCAAAACTGCACATATCATTTTTTCTACACTTGTCACATTTTCTTACAAGTTGTGGATAGATAGTGGGTTGCCTAGGGTTACCATTGAGTGAGAAGGAATAAAAGAAAAGAAAAAGGAAAAGAAAAAGGTAAGTATGATGATGAGAGAGAGAGAGGGTTACTTTTGACTTTTTGAACCATCCCCCATCATTTCTCTTCTCATTTTCTCTCTCCCTCTCCCTCATGAGCTGCTGCTCCAGCTCCTCCCTCTTCCTCCTTCCCCCTCTTCAAGCTTATATCCACCATGGAAACAACCCTGAAACCCAATTTCGACTTCACAAAACTTGTTCACAAGCTCGAGAGGATCGCATTGGACCTAGAAGGAATGGATTTGGAGGACTTTAAGCAACTCAAGAAAATTCTTGAGTTGCCAAAGGAGGTAATTTCTACACGCTTAGAGTAGTATGTCGTTTCATTATGCATCTATACTCGTTTCATGTCAATATTGTGTGTTTTGAGGACTTTGGAAAAATCAAGTAAGGATTTAGGGTTTGATCTGAAATCAAAAGTGAAATTGAGGCTTGTTGTGACCTTAGAACCCCTGGTGTAATGTTATTTTGGACCCAAACCAGAATTAAAACCCAGAATACGGATTTAGTGAATCGATATCGGGAAAAACTGTAAATCTGGGACTGTTTTTGGAAATCTGCTTTCACCCCGAGACTCCTAAAATAATTTTGGTTCGACGGTGAGATGTGCAGGCGCCCTGGAACCACCACACAAAGCCCCTGCAGGGTTCCTAGGCACTCTAGTGAGGTCTCCCAAGCCATCAACCATGGCAATTTCAAAAATTATGGTGCCTATAAACCCTAAAGTACGGATCGTTTGCTAGATGTCTAGGCGAACAGGAACTAGTTAACAGTTAACTAAGGGAATACGGAAATACAACCTTTGTAGATCCGGATATCCACCTCCACGGCTCCGCAACGAGATCCTCTCCGCTGTCCAAATCGAATCTGGGCTCTAGGATCGGCTTCGTCGGAGAATGGGCAAGCTAGGTCGTCGATGTCCATGCCGAAGATGATCTACGTCGAGGCATCGATGAATCAAGCTCTACCTTCACCAAACCCTAAAATCTTGTGAAGGAAACACACTCTACTACTTGGCAAGAGGTAGAGGATGAAGAAATAGGAAGTGGGTAGACTTTAGAATTGGATTTCTCACTCATATGCATCAATCACCATTGATGGACTTCAAGCTTCTTCACTTGAAGCATGAAGAAGAAGAAGAAGAACATTATGATAAGTTAAAAAGAATAAGAAAAGAAAATCAATTCTTATCATAATATAACCATGGTTATGTGTAGAGATTTAACTAGGGTTAATTCAAATGGTTAGGTTAAGCATGAGATAAGAATGGTGGACAAAGTCAAAGCTTCATGAAACTTCAACTTAAAACAAAAATAGCCACCATCCTTTTCTCTTGCCTTTTATTTTCCAAAAAACAATAAATAAATAAATGAATAAATAGATAAATAAAGGAAAAGAAACCCTAACCATTCTTTTAACCATGGTTTAAATCTTTGCACTTAACCAAGTAAACATGTATCATCAAACATGATACATACAAATGCACAAAATCATATCGCATATGTAATGCGCATATCCGAGTGAGAAAATCCATCTTAAGTAAACCGATACTAGTTGATGCAAAGTAATATATCATATATATATAAATATGCATTAAATCATTAAATCAACATTTGATTCAATGATCCGGTCATGCGCACATAACCGACTGGTATCTTATATATCGGCTTATCGAATCAACGCTTGAATCGATAACTAGGTTATATCGCATACAACCTTTCGATATATTTATCGCGAGAATAGAATACGGTATCACATACACGCATTATTCTCGGTCCCGCACATATCTCATATGCGCTCCTATTTCGTTTCGCTTGAGCCAGGAAACCTCTGTGTAGGACTCTAAAGACTCGTCAATACGCCGGCAGCGGATGATGATCATATCAAACATCCACAAGCCGCAAGCGGTCTGCTAAACGTAACGGCCACCCGGGTATTGAGCGATCTGAAGATCGACGAGCAAGCCCGCTCACACTCCAGTGAATCCGACCAGTAACACTACCGTACAGTCCGGTCTGATCGTCTGATCTGTCGCATATCTCGCCTAGGGGTGGTATACGTCAGACCCCAATAGCTCAATAAGTCGTGTCGATATGAGGTCTATAACTGTTCGAGAAACTACTGGTAACACTTACCAGTAAATCTCAGCAACCCTGGCCAGGGATTTCCTGTTATAGCCAATCGAACACAGCGCAACATCAACCCCCTATACCGGGAGAGACGAATCCCCTCCTATCGCTCATTGCCTCCATGTGACTCGGGACTGTACCCAAAAACCACCGTTTTGCACGCCCTCTTGGACGTGGTAAGATGGAAATCAAAGCACAGTGGGAACCACACAAGACTCTATGACGATCTCGGGTCAACAGACTACTCTGTACCAGTGTCACCAGAGAACTGCCATCTGACGTGAGGTATAATACCATCTGGGAGTTCTCGGCGAGTCCGTCCAGTGTACCCAGTCTCTACTGAGCACCCGTACATCTCCTCTGATGTCAAACACCGATGGATATGGGATCATCCATCGCCCATCTGTATGGGTCGAGAAGGTACACGCTAGTCTACTCTGGTATATCGATGCCCCGTCTCGATACACCCTCGACTAGGGACTTTGAAGGATGTACTTATGGACTACCATGTCCCCACTAGTATGATCCGCATCATAGTCCAGGTAGTCAAGTACAGATCCTAAGGGCTTTACCAACATGTAATAGAGAGACAATCAGTATACACGTTAAGGTAAAGTTCAACCAGATAGCATACTATCATGTCGAGCAAGAAAGTCCTCCCTATATACGTCCCAGCATCCACTACAATATACATCCTATGTACAGTAATGGCCTCTAGGGCATATATATAACTAACAATCTCCCACTTGCACTAGGGCCATCTGATAGCAGTGGTTGTAGTATCTCATACTCAACCATCCCATAAAAGTCTCTCTCTGGGAACAGGCCTTTGTGAGTGGATCCGCTGTGTTGTCCTCTGAGTCTACTCTCCTAACCTCGATCCCCTGGAGATCAACCATCTCCACGATCAAGTGACACTGCCTTAGAATATGTCTGGATCACTGATAGGACGGACGTTCCTTGGCATAAGCCACAACTCCATTGTCACACAATGGGAGGAACATAGTTCATCTCATGAACCTATATACACCCAAACAGCCTCTTTGGTAGCATCTTAAGTAGCGATGTATCCTGCCTTTATCGTCTAGTATGCCACGGTATCTAGCTTGGAACTCTTCCAACATACCGTCCCTTTACTGAGGGTAAAGACAATGCCTGTGACTGACACTCAGTCGTCTTTATCACCCTGGAACCATTCCAGTGATTCTCCTCAGGATCGGTTGATACCGTCTCACTACAATTAGTGAGTATCCTAACATCCATTTAGATCTATCTCATAGATCCAAAATCCAGGATTTAGTAGGTATCACTTTAATCCTATGTGGAGAATCATTGTGATAAGCGGAGATTGATCGAGCGTAGCATAAGAAACTCTTTTCTTATCAAGAGTATGTCATCCACGTACTCTACGAGGATCATCACCATACTCCCTACTACCTTTTTGTTTATACAAGGTTCATCTACCATTTTGATGATGTCAAACTCTTTGACTACTTCATCAAAACAGACGTTCCAACTCCGCGATGCCTGCTTTATCCTATAAAGCATCTTGCACACGTTTCCGCTGCTCCCACTGTCTACGAAGCCCTCTGGCTGTGTACTTACAGACGCACTCTTCTAAATCATTATTTAGAAAAGCAGTCAAGACACCCAACCACCAGATATCGCAGTCATGGTATGTAGCCGTGACAAGTAGGATCTGGATGGACTTAAGCATAGCTACTTGAAAAGGTTTCATCATTATCCATGCCTGGTCAATGACGAAAACCTCTAACGAGTCTAGCTTTGAAAGTCTCAACTTTTCCATCTACACCAAGTAGTCTTCTCAAGATATACTTGCTCCTGATGGGGATTTAACCCTTCAGATATAGCAACCAAAGTCCATACTTTGTTGGCGTATAAGGATTCCATCTCAGATCGCTAAACATCCAGCCATTCTTACAGAGTCTTACTCCTGATGGCCAGCTCGAAACTAGTTGGGTCATCATCTCATGATGCAATCCTCGCTCCCACTATCATAGAGAAACCGAAGTATCTCTCAGGTGGGTGAGGAACCCTACTAGATCGGCGGAGAGGCTGAGGTTCGTTGGTATCTACTGAATCCCTTGGTTCTATCAAATCATCTGCTGTAGTTCGTATAGCTGGAACTTTTCCAGTTCTACATAACAGACCTTGCCTCGAGCTTGTCCGGATTTTGCTTTTAGACATAGGCCGGACAACCCTAAATCTTAACTAACTTAAGACATAGGCTCTTCCCTTTCCACATCACATATGAAATGCTAGGCAACTAATTTGATTCGAACCCTATTCAATAGGTATGCAACTTCATAAGTGCATAACTCCCAGAAGGAAAAAGGTAACTCAGTAGTACTCATCATAGAGCACACCATATCAAATAGGGTGTATCTGCTCCGCCCCGATATACCATCGTGCTATGGTGTATACGGAGGAGTAATGCTGAGAGAGAATCTCATTCTCCTTTAGAATAGTCCAGTATTTCCGTGCTCAAGTATTCTCCTCCTTGATCTCATCATAGGACATAATACTTATACCCGTATTTTGGTTCTCTACTTCTAACTTATATTCCGTGAATATCTCAAAAGGTTCGGACTCATGTTTCATCAAGAACATATGACTGAATCTTGAGAGATTATCAGAGAACGTAATGAAGTATAAAGAACCAGTCCTGGCATGTGTAGACAGGGGACCTTACATACATCAACATGTATCATCCCAAGAGTTTACTATCTCTTTCTCTGTTTCCAATAAACAGAGCTATGGTCATCTTATCTTTGTGACATGATTGGCGAGTTTCACAAGATGTAAATTCAAACTGATTTAAATATACATCTATATGTAACTCTAGCCAGTCGGGTCGCATTGATCAGACCTAGTCTACAATACCTCAAGAAGGATTCGTTCATTTCTGAACTCTTCCTCTTGTGTGTGTTCCTTATACTAAGAACTGTAGTTTGATTTAGAACATCAATGCTTTTAGATAACGTGCCTGAACCGATCAACTTTTGATATAGGAAATGTTCAAAACATTATCCAACAATACAAAATTATATCCTTTCTTTTCTAACAAAGAGAGTGATATGATTTGGTATATCAGGTTCGGTATCTAACAACATTCGTTCAGAATCAATGTATTCAGGTAATACAGGGTGACAGTGACCGACAGACTTGGCTGCAACACTTGCCCCGTTTTCTGCCTCATGAAACTTATCACCCGTTCTCAGTTCTCTACCTCTCTGTAGCCCTATGTAACAAATTACATATCTGGGATCCTGATCTGGTATCACATACCCAGGACGTAAAGGATACTGAGAAACAGTTCTTCGTAATGAACACACCCGAAGATGATGCATCAGCATGCACTCTCTCCGTTTGGGCGGCACAGGAATTCTGGTAATCCCTAATTTCCTGCTCTGTCTTATAACATTTATAAGTTGGAGCGGGACCAACGTTCCCCAGCTCAGTATAACAAGCGGGTTCGGTCAATATTCCGTATTATTATCTTGATTAAGGCGTGATATGGTCGCTACCAGGAGAGAGAGAGAAGAAAACACTCAGCGTGCGCTCTGTCAAGAATAGATTGGTTATTATTTTATCTAATCAGGATGGCTCCCACTGCTTTTTATCAAATCTTCCTTCAAACCCTAAAAGGAAAGACTAGCCGGGATTAATTACACACTACAAGTTCGCCAATCTTTCAGCCAGGCCAGTGTCGGTACTTTGAGGGAGGTCCCCCGTGCTTTCGCACGAACCTAATTAATGTAAACCTCGTTTTCCCAGAGGCGTAACCCCGTTGACACCTTTCTAGACACCTACTTGATCGGCTAATTGTAATGTATAAAACTCTCCCAGGAGTAACACTTACTCGCAGCGGGTATCGGGATCCAACTATCTCATAGAAGGTATGCAATCTCATTGCAAATTTCAACACTTGAAATTCCCGATAATATTTTGCCCCTAACGTGCTATGACCTTGACGAAAGCCAACAAACCATAGCCCGCTAGTCAAGTTCAACCCGTACATTTCTTGATCGAATTAAACCCACCCGCACGACCCTTGACGAAAGCCAACAAAGCCGCACGACTACCCTAATCCAATCGCATCGTATGCTGGCAGATAAGCAGCATATAGCTACCGCACACTGCACCTTGACGAAAGCCAACAAATGCAGCACGAATACTATATACTACTTATCTGAAATGACGGAGGGCTACGACAGGTTTTTCTGAAAACCTATTGCGTAATGAACTTGATATCGTTGTAGGATCGAATGAATTTTGAAATGGAGTGTTTTTGAGGCTTTTCTAGTTTTGCTAAAGGAGTCACTCCCGGTGAAGGGATCGTCGGTCCTTTCCTCGTCGAATGAGGTGCTGGATATATCACATATATCACTGTGCAAAGCAAAAACACTTAAAAGCAATCAAAAGACAAACCGAGGGTGTAGCATCTGCCAGTTATTGCTAAAGGAGTCACTCCCGGTGAAGGGATCTCGGTCCTTTCCTCGTCGGATGAGGTGCAGGATATATCACATATACCTCTGTGCAAAGCAAGAACTGTAGCTACCTGTTTTATTTTGAAATTCGATTCTACAACATCTTAGGTTTCTTTTAATTCATTAATCATATTAATGAAGTCCCATCATTTAAGTACCTAAACATCACAGATAGATATGACGTACACTTATGCCATCCGCATTCGCCTCGATGTCCCCTCGTGCACCGTTAGGTTAGGTAACTAACGGCAGAGCAGGGCAGGGCTAGCGCGGGTGTAAAACATAAGTAACGTCTATATAATATATCATATATACTATATACTATATCCATCACAGAAACATCACATGATCTCATCACAGATATCGCAGCAGAAGAAATATATGAAATATTGGATATACTAGGACGTCCGTGTTTTCAATACGAGCCAGTATAAAACACGGATTCCACGGTCGTTATGAATAGCCAAACCCACACCCCTAGACCCCTACGAGAGCGGCAAGCAACCCTACCAATTCTGGAGTTAGGAGACCCGGACTCGACTCCTCGAGTTGGTCTCCCACTGGACTCCAGAACCCGGTTACTTGTGCCCTCCTCCTTGGGTCTATCCTAGTGCGGAAAAGTAAATAATATACAACAGGTGACAACTCCCGCAACCTGGAAGCGCCCCAATAAAAGAATATTACATACAAGTTTTTACATGAATGAAAATGAAAAACACTCATCTCACATAAAAACCCCCGGCTATTCAAACACGACGATCCAATATAACATATCCAGCAACACATAACATCACATGTCATCAACGTAAGTAAATATGCGCATCCCAATTATCGTTGACATATAGCAACGAAACCGGCGATATCACATATTACACTTACGGTCACAGAAAAGAAAGTGTAAAACTACAACAGTTGGAATCCGCAACCTCTTCAGACATCGCATGCCTGACCAAATGAATTCCTTAGACATCACATGCCTAACAATTATAAACCCCGCATTTTAGTCTCAAAATCGAAAACACTTTCAATATCAAATCGGGCAATTCAACAGGATTCCCAACATCCTGATCGAATGCTCGTCGCAAACTTCAGTAGACGGCCGCACCCCCGTTACCGTCGACGAAGTGCACCAAGGCGGAACACCGCTACCGCGAGCACCCGGACGGATGCTTTCGGCGACGGGGTTCTCCTACAGTCACTTGGTCGGGGCTATGGAGTGAAGCTGTCTATTAAGTTTACCCGGCGAGTATCCGCGTACGCTACGTGATTGCGACGGACTTTTGATCACATCAAAATTCCGTGGCAACCGATCAAGTGAGACTAAACTGCTGTGTTTATAACATTCATTTAGTTATCACATAACTACTTGTGAATTCCAATTATTGTATCCCATTCCAGATAAATAGAAAATGCTAAACTTTTCGATCGAACAATCGAACACCCAAGTTTTCCCGAAACTGATCAACACATGAAACAAGTCTAACAACATTCCGTTCGTGCCTCAGTACCAACGATCCAGCCGTAGAAGGGTCAAGCCAACGCCTCACATGTGGCACGCCGTACTGCCCCAAACCCGAAGGTTCAAAGGGCAGTTCAAGACGGTCACATAATCGAGTTAAGGTTTGTGTCTTCTAGAGGGACCATCGCGTTACTTGCACTACTTAGAACGTCGTTAAACTACGGAAAAATCCAACACTTGGAAATTTCCCGACAGGGGAAAAATTGGGTATTTATATCCGTCGAACTTTTTAACATATTCTAAAATTTATCCGGAAAGCCACACAGACAAAATTTGATACCCCGATCGAAACACCGAATCCCCAAATCAACTCAGAAAAAATCAACTCTTGAAAAAATATTAAAAATACCCAGGAAGACCAAAACTGGAAACTAGGAGTTACTGTGCAAAAATTGTCTCACAAAACGACAAAACGGCCGCGCTTACGCCGCACAAGCTAGGCTTGTGCCGCGGAAGCGCGGCGCTTTAAGGGAATTAGGGTTACGAATTGCACAGTTATTCTTAGATTTTCCTGCATGTTTTTCTGGATATTTTTAATACTGAAAAATCCCTGTTTTTAAAAATTGTACAGAGAGCAATATTGGTTCGGGGTTACGGGTTCGTTCGGACTTCAATTTCCGTCTGGACTTCGCCTAAGGCTCTAGCTTGGCTCTGATACCACTGCAGGGTTCCTAGGCACTCTAGTGAGGTCTCCCAAGCCATCAACCATGGCAATTTCAAAAATTATGGTGCCTACAAACCCTAAAGTACGGATCGTTTGCTAGATGTCTAGGCGAACAGGAACTAGTTAACAGTTAACTAAGGGAATACGGAAATACAACCTTTGTAGATCCGGATATCCACCTCCACGGCTCCGCAACGAGATCCTCTCCGCTGTCCAAATCGAATCTGGGCTCTAGGATCGGCTTCGTCGGAGAATGGGCAAGCTAGGTCGTCGATGTCCATGCCGAAGATGATCTACGTCGAGGCATCGATGAATCAAGCTCTACCTTCACCAAACCCTAAAATCTTGTGAAGGAAACACACTCTACTACTTGGCAAGAGGTAGAGGATGAAGAAATAGGAAGTGGGTAGACTTTAGAATTGGATTTCTCACTCATATGCATCAATCAACATTGATGGACTTCAAGCTTCTTCACTTGAAGCATGAAGAAGAAGAAGAAGAACATTATGATAAGTTAAAAAGAATAAGAAAAGAAAATCAATTCTTATCATAATATAACCATGGTTATGTGTAGAGATTTAACTAGGGTTAATTCAAATGGTTAGGTTAAGCATGAGATAAGAATGGTGGACAAAGTCAAAGCTTCATGAAACTTCAACTTAAAACAAAAATAGCCACCATCCTTTTCTCTTGCCTTTTATTTTCCAAAAAACAATAAATAAATAAATGAATAAATAGATAAATAAAGGAAAAGAAACCCTAACCATTCTTTTAACCATGGTTTAAATCTTTGCACTTAACCAAGTAAACATGTATCATCAAACATGATACATACAAATGCACAAAATCATATCGCATATGTAATGCGCATATCCGAGTGAGAAAATCCATCTTAAGTAAACCGATACTAGTTGATGCAAAGTAATATATCATATATATATAAATATGCATTAAATCATTAAATCAACATTTGATTCAATGATCCGGTCATGCGCACATAACCGACTGGTATCTTATATATCGGCTTATCGAATCAACGCTTGAATCGATAACTAGGTTATATCGCATACAACCTTTCGATATATTTATCGCGAGAATAGAATACGGTATCACATACACGCATTATTCTCGGTCCCGCACATATCTCATATGCGCTCCTATTTCGTTTCGCTTGAGCCAGGAAACCTCTGTGTAGGACTCTAAAGACTCGTCAATACGCCGGCAGCGGATGATGATCATATCAAACATCCACAAGCCGCAAGCGGTCTGCTAAACGTAACGGCCACCCGGGTATTGAGCGATCTGAAGATCGACGAGCAAGCCCGCTCACACTCCAGTGAATCCGACCAGTAACACTACCGTACAGTCCGGTCTGATCGTCTGATCTGTCGCATATCTCGCCTAGGGGTGGTATACGTCAGACCCCAATAGCTCAATAAGTCGTGTCGATATGAGGTCTATAACTGTTCGAGAAACTACTGGTAACACTTACCAGTAAATCTCAGCAACCCTGGCCAGGGATTTCCTGTTATAGCCAATCGAACACAGCGCAACATCAACCCCCTATACCGGGAGAGACGAATCCCCTCCTATCGCTCATTGCCTCCATGTGACTCGGGACTGTACCCAAAAACCACCGTTTTGCACGCCCTCTTGGACGTGGTAAGATGGAAATCAAAGCACAGTGGGAACCACACAAGACTCTATGACGATCTCGGGTCAACAGACTACTCTGTACCAGTGTCACCAGAGAACTGCCATCTGACGTGAGGTATAATACCATCTGGGAGTTCTCGGCGAGTCCGTCCAGTGTACCCAGTCTCTACTGAGCACCCGTACATCTCCTCTGATGTCAAACACCGATGGATATGGGATCATCCATCGCCCATCTGTATGGGTCGAGAAGGTACACGCTAGTCTACTCTGGTATATCGATGCCCCGTCTCGATACACCCTCGACTAGGGACTTTGAAGGATGTACTTATGGACTACCATGTCCCCACTAGTATGATCCGCATCATAGTCCAGGTAGTCAAGTACAGATCCTAAGGGCTTTACCAACATGTAACAGAGAGACAATCAGTATACACGTTAAGGTAAAGTTCAACCAGATAGCATACTATCATGTCGAGCAAGAAAGTCCTCCCTATATACGTCCCAGCATCCACTACAATATACATCCTATGTACAGTAATGGCCTCTAGGGCATATATATAACTAACAGCCCCAGCCCTTATCTCCTTGCCCAGGCTGCAGATTAATCCCTTCTGGCCGCAAATTGCGGCCAGACCAGGTTGGAACCCCTTCGTTTTTGTTTCTGGGCCATATTTCCAGTAAACTTGACCCTTGGTATATGCAATTTTGGCTGATTCCATCTAGGGTAGAATCTGGGATAATTTGCATGTGTTGGCGCATGGTTTACGTCTTGTTTTAGCATGGATTTTGATGTTTGATGATTCGTTTCTGTCGGGTGGCGTTTGAACGTCAACGGCAAAGAGTTATTGGTCGTGTTTGCATGCGAGACTATAGGTTTTTACCTATGCGAGTAGCGTATGCCGTTTTGGTTTTCCGATATGATTTTTATGTGCTTTAGCGTTTGTGATATACTTGTAGGTACCCTACGTGGTGTTGAGGCGATGAAGATGAAGATGGCGACAACGGTATCGGCACACGAGAAGTAAGGTGAGTAGATTTATATCTACGGGGAGAAGTTGGGTGGATGGCGAATAGCACCCCCGCAGTTCGTGGTGATGTATACGGATGCGTATACACACATATAGATTTTATATGTTGTTTGATGTTATTGATGATAAAGATGGATAATAGGTGTGATTGAATTGGTTTAGTATGCGAAACCCTAGAGTAGTGGTTGCACCACACTTACACACACACACCCATACTTGCATACATTTTTCTTTCGTATGTACGTATATGGGATTATATAGTTATATGTTCACATGGGTATGGGACTATGTGTTCACATACTGGATTTGGGGATAGTATTTGGGATTTGAGGTGAGTCGATGTGATTTGATTTGAGACTGTGAGATCAGTGATATAGCAGAATTCGTATTTGAGATACGTCATGATGTTATAGTGGATTTTTGGACGACGATACCATGTGAATAGTGATATAAATAAAATGGTCGACATGTGATCGTGATATGAGATGTGATATGCTAGGATATTGATAATAGGCCGTATTGGGCGATGTATACCTCTTTATGATGATATGTGCTGATGATATCGGTTTGTATGAGACTGTCGATCAGTAGTCAGATCATAATTATATTGATGGTATTAGTATTGTACTAGACATAGATCAGTACCCGAATTTTGATCTTGATAAAGAGGATACCAGATGAATAATATGATGAATATGATATTGACCCGTACCCAGATTTGGGATGCCATACGACGGATTTACGTACGAGCTATATATTGATATTTGATCCGCACTCTTGACTTGGGAATATTTGATTATAGATATGGTATCGGATATAATATTATCGAGGCGGGATCACCGACTAATATATATATATATATATATATATATATATATATATATATATATATATATATATGTATGTATGTATGTGTGTGTGTGTGTGTCGACTCAGATGTTAAGCGGCTTCCTTACCTTCAGTTAGCCTGTTAGCTCAGCCCTATAGTTTAGTGTAGTTGTTAGACTAGATTTATATTAAATGCAGATTAGTTATCGTTGTGTTTAGTATTTAGCTCCCGCTCATTATTGCTGTTCACTCCGCATCGCATACTTATATTATGATTCATATTCTATTGTTGATATCATGCTGTTAGGACACCAGCACCATTACCGATGATGCGTATGTACCACGTACACTTACTTGCCGGCTCACACACATCTTCATCGGTAATTGCCATGTCATGAACACTTTAGAAAATACTATTTCATTGACATAGTTTGTTAGCTAATATTTTAGACATGACATTAGTGTACTTGCCTTATATGCTAGTTTAGACATTGTAGTTATTACTTGCTACTTCATGCATGTTATTATTCATTGATATGCCGCATTCATGGATTTTTATGCCTATATTCACTGTTTACATGCTATTGATGATTTGGATTCGGATTTTCATGAGATTTCCTGGGTTTGGGGGAAAACCGCAAAAACATTTATAAACTTCTTTTCTCTCTCTTTTTAAATGAAAAGTGCGGTTTTCCCATGATGTATGAGTTGTCCACCATGAGTTTGCTGATGGATTTCGAAGCCCGATTCGAGGAGTTGTATGAACCGTTTCGGGTACATGGTGGGCCCGGTAAGGTACCCCGAGGCAAGAAGTTCGAGTAGTAGACGATGAGCCTAGCAAGGGAGGACTACCTACCGGTGATTTTACCCGACGCGTCGGATATCCAGAGGATACCGTCGTGGTCTTAAGATTGATGGTAGGGGCCGGTCTGGACTGACGGCGTCCTAGATAGTGAGATTGAGATTTTGAGATATTGAGGTACAGAGATTGCGACACAGAGATATTGAGATATTTGGATACTTGTATTGTGTCGATGCTAGGCACTGTTTATGTTGATTTCATTTATGATACCTCGTTTTTAAAAAGATACAGAAATCTCACTAATTTATGAAAGCAGTTTTCTTCAGTACATGCATTCTGTTTCATGCATTCATACATCATCCATACGATATATATTGTTATGTGAGGCACTGACACGAGCACTTGGTATTACCGTTGTTTAGAGGTATACCCTAGCTTTTGTTATGGGCTGCTGGTTATATATTTGAGGATTATATATTATGATCGTTGACCTAGGATTATGTCATGCATGCGGTTTCTGTTCGTAGATGTTTTTCTACTCACGAGTTGGCAACTCACCCCCGTTGTGCCACAGTTTCTTGCAGATTTTGCCGTACAGGTTCTATTACGGCTTTGCTGGCACTACTTCCATTTCTGGGTAATTTGCTAGTAGGTGGGTTTATTTGTATCGTACCCATCATTATACTTTGTACATTATTATCCAGTTGTATCTAGAAGTTCCATCAACCAAACATGTATTTATTTCAGATAGAGACCAGTGTTTTTTATTCTTTCGACCTTAGAGTCGCGCGTTGTATTTCTATGGATTTCAAGCTGTTTTGAGTTTCCTTTTCTATTGTGATCCTCACCTTTTGGCGTTGTATATTATATTGCTTGTATGGTTGTGACCGTCGATTAACGAAAAGCTAGCTCCTGCTTGGGGATGCACTTTCATTATATATGCTTTATCAGGTTTTGTACCCGTTTGGGGTCAGTTTTTACAAAGGAAACTCTGCCGAAATTTTTAGAAAAGACTTGTGATTTTAAATTGCATATTTCGGCTTATGTTGCGAACTATTTGATTTAAAATGGTTTTCCTTCACTCCACTACTTTTCTTGGTTTGGATTTCTGGGTTTTTGGTTTACTTAGATTACGTACGCCTCGAGACGTTTCATAGTTTAAGTGCCGGTCACGTTCCGTACCTTCGGATCGTGACAAAGTTGGTATTAGAGCGTTAGGTTTTACCTTCGGAGCGTAGGATGACCCTTGGTTGATGGAGTAGGTGACTAAAGTAGAGTGACGTACCGTGGGTATGTTCCGCTGCATACTTACGATACGCTACTCCACTTAAGAAGCCTTAGGATGTACATTTCTTTGTTCAGTATTATATTCCTTCCTATGATCTAGCCTCATCGATACCAGTTATGGTTTGCTGCCACGATTACGGGCAGGGAGAGCTACGGCTAGAGTTGCGGTCAGCATGAGCTCGTCACGAACGAGGACTGACTAGGGCGTAATTCCGGCGACACGCGATTGCAGAGATGTGTCTTTTTACTGTGTTTTCACGCCTCGAGCGTTTGATGGATCACTGTATGAGGTTACTCGGATGTGCTGATCGGCACCAGAGGATTGAGCCACTGATAGAGGCCAACCAGATTTGATGACCGTTGAAGTGTTGCTTATTCATGATGATTGAGGCGCGGTTCAGCGTGCAGACGAGTGAGCCAGTTATTGCTGCGAACGATGAGATATCGCCCCAGATGTTGGAGCTATTGCGGTACGAGTTGTACTAAGAGATGATAGAAGCTCGCTAGTCTCCGAGGATGAATGACTAGGACATGTGGTTCGTTCGCTACCCCGATGCGAGGTCATCAGATAGATTGATTCCAGCTTGAGACGACTTCACGCGGAGACGTTGAGAGTCGATAGAGACGATCGAATATCAGAAACTTATTATTCCAAGTTTAAAGTATTTGGAAAGACATGCAGGAAATTCTATGGACCCTCTAGAAGAATGAAACCCTAACTCGACTTAATGACCGTGTGAAAGCTTTTGAACCTTAGGGTTTGCGGCAGTTCCGCGGTGCCATTAGTGAGGCTTGGGTTTGCCCTTCTACGGCTGGACCATCGATGTTGTGGTACGTACTCGATACTATTAAAACTGTACCCAAAACGTTGAGCTCTTGGGGGATTATGAGGTTTTGACGAATCGATCGGATGGTTCGACTTCATTCGGATGCTAGGTGGTGAGATGCATTTCTTGGGAGACTCCAGATACGAGGATAGCCGTTGGAGCTCAGTCCATGCAGACACGACGAGACGAGTCCCAAGCAGTCGACATTAGAGAAAAGTAGAGTAAGAGGTTCGTACGAGATCTTGATAAGACGACGTTCCACTCCGCCGACATCAGAGATGCGATACGCATGCCGAGGCATCGTACTTGGATATATCTTCCAGAAGGAGTCGCGATGAGTATGCAGCCGTTCCGGAACAAGAAACCGATATAGTAAAGGACGATGACTTCCGGACAGTTCAGCAGAGACGAGATTTTGGGAGAGACCTCGACAGGACCTTTCAGGAATAAATTACGAGAAGACTTGGACCCAGGAGTGGTCTGTTACGCACACCAGCAGGCCAGAGTTTAGGATTGTCGACGAGACATGCTATGAGTGACCACGACAGTTGGCCAGAGATTCTTGGAGGATGTTCTTGAACAGAACTATCCCGCCATACTTGATTTCGGTATTTTGAGCGATCTATTCGCATGATTGATTTTGATGATTGAGTTTCATGATATTTGTTTTCATGTACCATGGTTGCACCTACTGAGTATTTACGATTTTGCACAGTTGTTGCACTTGATATAGTTTTGTGCCTTGGTTTCTCATGCTTATGATTTTATAAGTTTCATACAGTTGAGTTGATTTTGTGCATATGTACGCACACGATTTGGTTTTTGCACTCGGTATAGTTCACATAGGCTTGCAGTGTAGTGATACGCATTTTGTGCACTTAGATGCACTGGACTTCGATTTCGATTGTGATGTTCGATATTTGTTTTGTGCACCTTATGCACCTGATTGGATTTTGCGCATGTTCGGCGCTTGATATTGGATTTCATGATTTTGTGCACGATGGATGCACCTGATTTGGATTTTCACGCATGTTGGGCGCATGTTTTGAGATGCGATTTTGGTGCACACCAGATACACTAAATCGAGATTCTTCGTGCATGTCAGATACACCTGATTTTGCTGTCAGGCACACACGCTGCCTATGACAGATGCTTCGTGCACACCCGTTGCATCTTAATGTTGTTTCTGTGCACATGTATGGCAGATTCATTGTAAGTCCACGTTGCTCACCCCGGTTCTTACGGGGAGGCGGAAACGGCGAAAAACAATAATTTTGGCTCAAGGCAACATGGACTCAAAAGCAAGGATCTTGGCTAAACTAGAAACTAGTAAACTACTAGAGGTTTTAACTACTATGCTGTAGAAAGTATACCTCACGGAATCGGTCCTTCGGGTCTTCATTCCGCTGTCCCGCTCGTCCATCCAAGCTCCAAGCGTCGATCCGGACCTTGGGCACCTCCGCGGCCTTCTTGAGTCGAAGACGATCCACCCGAGAGATGTACACCGAGCTCCACCTCGAGCCGAGGCAACTAGGGCAAAGAGATTGCTAATCAAGAAGCCCTAGGATGTGTAGAGGAGATGTATGGATGTGTTTGTCTTTGTGGGATATTTTTCTCTCAACACATGAGATCAAAAGATGAGATCAAGAGGAGGAAAGAGAAGGAGAAACTTAGCAACCATGGAGCTTTTCTTTTTCTTCTCACTTTAAGAGAGAGAATGAGAAGAGAATAATGAAAAGATTAACCCTAATGAAATGAACCATGGTTGCAATAATACACTAAAATCATCATTACTAATCCTATCATGATAAAGTTGATGGCACATTGAATTGACCATTATCATAACTCAAGAATTAAAAAGAAAATAAAAGAAGAGTGTAGATCTCTCTTGAAAGTCAATGGTCAACACGGTCAACGGGTCAACAAAGTCAAGAGAGGTCTAAGTGGTCAAATGGTCAATGCAATTAGCCATCGCTAAACTATCACTAAAAGGATTAGTAAACAATGTCTCCGGCTTATAATGGTTCTGACCAAACGAATTGTCAAAACCCTAATGAGTGTGCCACATTACGGTTTTGGCCGAACCAACTGCCAAAACCCTAATGGGGAACCTCATCCTTCATCGCTCCTCAAAACTGTGCATACACACCCGCATCCGCTTTCCGTAGAATGCGGAAGCACAGAAGACAAATCAAATCCATCCGTGCAATACTAGGATCTGGCTTAAACCAAAGCCCACTAGTATTGCCTGCCCGAACAGCATACGCACACAAGTGCGCGTAAGTGATCGTATCCCTGCCGTAAAACCATACGGCCTCTACACGTTTCGCTCAGTGCAGGGAAACTCTCTGTGTGGGACTCTAAAAACTCAACACTATGCTGGCAGTGGGTTTAACCACAGACCGCAAGCGGCACTAGCTGTACGTAACGGTCCCCAGATAGATGTCGATAAGAAGGCCGATGAGGTAAACCCATCCGAACTCCTACTGAGCCTGTATGTGACAATCTCCGTACAGTCCGGTCTGTTCTTCTGATACATCGCATGGCGGGCCTAGGGGGTAGTAAACGTCAGTCCCCTAATAGCGATACAAGTCGTGTCGGAGTAAAGCCCAGAACACCCTGAGATAACACTGGAAACCTACCAGTATATCTCGCTTGCCCTGGCCAGGGACTACTCGTGTAATGGCTCTCCTAGACACAGCGCGATGTCAACCCCCAATACCGGGAGAGACGAATCCTGTCTAACCGTCACTGCCTCCAAGTGCTTCGGGACTGCACCCAACTACTACCTGTTTGCACGACTCCTTTGAGCCGTGGTAGGATAGTAATCTAAGTACAGTGGGAACACACTCGACGCGAAGTGACAGTGTCAAGTCGGCGGACTAAGCTGTACTCATGTCACCTGGGAACTGATAACTGACGATAGGTATAATACCAACCAACAGTTCCCGACGAGTCCTGTCCAGTGTACTCGTAACCTAACGAGCACCCGCATACTATATCAAGTACGACGTACTGACGGCTGTGGGACAGACCGTCTCTCCCGCTGGGATGAGAAGCGCATACGCTAGTCTACTCCGGAGTATCGATGCCCTGTCTCGATAGTCCTACGACTAGGGACCTGTATAAGGATGTGCTTATGGATTACCCAGCCCCCACGAGTATGACTGCCATCACAACGCTGGTAATTAAGCAAAGATCCTAAGGGCTCTACTAATATGTATATAAGCGATATGCTAAAAGAAACACATGCACATATTGAAGTAGAGACAAACCAAGTAGCATACTACCATTTTGAGCCTAGACTGTCAATACAACTGTGAATATCCCAAACTTCCATTAAGTAATATACAAGCTAATATGATACAGTAATGGCCTCTAGGGCATATACACTAACAATCTCCCACTTGCACTAAGGCCATGTACTGGCGTATCGAAGACCTATCATCTCGATCAGCCGCTCGAACTGAGTCTGGGGTAGGGCCTTCGTGAGTGGATCTGCAGTGTTGTTCTCCTTATTTACTCTCTTTACCTCGATCTCCCAGCGATCTACGATCTCCCTGATCAGGTGGTACCGCCTCAAAATGTGCCTGGACTTCTAATGGGACCTGGGTTCCTTCGCTAAAGCTATAGCTCCGTTGTTGTCACAATACAGCGGTATTGGATCAACAATGGTAGGAACCACCTGAAGCTCCGTGAGAAACTTCTTCATCCAGACAGCTTCCTTTGCGGCATCGCAAGCAGCTATGTACTCCGCTTCCATTGTTGAGTCAGCAACGGTCTCCTGCTTGGAACTCTTCTAGCAAACCGCCCCTCCATTGAGGGTAAAGACATAACCCGATATGGACTTGGAGTCATCCTTGTCACTCTGGAAGGTGGAGTCAGCAAAGGCCTCGATCTGGAGGTCTTTTCCGCCATACACCAAGAACATCTCCTTAGTCCTTCTCAGGTACTTGAGAATGTTCTTTACCGCTATCCAGTGTTTCTCCCCTGGGTCCGACTGATACCGGCTTACAACGCTCAATGCGTACGCTACATCTGGTCTGGTACATAACATCGCATACATTATAGAGCCTACCGCAGAAGCGTAGGGTATAATTGACATGCGATCCCTTTCCAAATCAGTCTTGGGAGACATCTCTTTGGAGAGAGTGATTCCGTGACAAGCCGGTAGATTACCGCGCTTTGAATCTTCCATACTGAATCTTTTCAGTATGGTGTCAATGTACCTGGACTGTGAAAGTCCCAACATCTTCTTAGATCTATCACGATAGATCTGGATCCCCAGAATGTAGTTGGCATCGCCCAGGTCCTTCATGGAGAACCTCTTCGACAAGAATCCTTTGACTGACTGTAACATAGGAATATCATTTCCTATTAGGAGAATGTCATCCACGTACAAGACGAGGAATACCACAGTTCTCCCTACAATCTTACTGTAATTGCATGGTTCATCTGGGTTTTTGATAAAGTCGAATTCTTTGACAGTATCATCGAAGCAGATGTTCCAACTTCACGATGCCTACTTCAGTCCATAGATGGACTTTAGCAACTTGCACACTCTACCACTGCTCCCACTCTGAATGAATCCCTCTGGCTGATCCATATAGACACACTGTTCTAAATTTCCATTTAGGAAAGCCGTTTTTACGTCCATCTGCCAGATTTCATAATCGTGGAAAGCAGCAATGGAAAGAAGGATCCGAATGGATTTCAGCATAGCCACTGGAGAAAAAGTCTCGTTATAGTCCAAAGCAGGTCTTTGACGAAAACCCTTTGCAACAAGCCTAGCTTTATAGGTTTCAACCTGCCCATCTACACCAATCTTCTTTCTGAAGATCCATTTGCATCCTACGGGTTTTACCCCTTCTGGAGCAAAGTCCAAAGTCCAAACTTTGTTGGTGTACATGGACTCCATCTCGGCCCGCATTGCATCCAGCCATTTTACCGAGTCGCCGCTCTGAATGGCTTGCTGGAAGCTAGTAGGCTCACCATAATCCATAGTGCAATCCTCTCTATCCCCGTCTATGAGAAAACCGTAGTATCTCTCGGGCGGATGAGATTGCCTACTACTCCTGCGGAGTGGCGCTGGGATGTCTGGTTCTCTTGAAACTTCTGGTTCCTTTAAGCTTTCAGTAATAGTTTGTGGTTCTGGAATTTCTTCCAGTTCTATTGCGCTCCCACTTATCTGATTTTCTAAAAATTCAGTTTCCAAGAAGTGGGCATGCTGAGAAACAAAAACCTTTTGTTCCTCTGCGGAATAGAAAAGATACCCCCTGGAGTTCTTTGGGTATCCCACAAACTTACACAGTACTGAGCATGCCTCGAGCTTGTCCGCATGCTGCTTTTTTACAAAAGCTGGACATCCCCATGTCTTAAGGTACTTAAGACAGGGTTTCTTCCCACTCCACATCTGATATGGGGTGGTAGGCACAGTCTTGGTTGGAGCCTTGTTCAAGAGATAAGCAGCTGTTTCTAGCGCATAACCCCAGAAAGATCGCGGTAACTCAGCCTTACTCATCATGGAACGAACCATATCCAACAGGGTTCGATTCCGCCTTTCCGATACACCATTGTGTTGTGGTGTGTATGGAGGAGTAAGCTGAGAGAGAATTCCATTCTCTTTTAAGTAGCCCAGAAACTCGGCACTCAAGTATTCACCACCTCGATCAGATCTCAGTGTCTTGATACTTTTGCCTGTTTGTTTTTCAACTTAATTCTTGTATTCCCGAAATTTCTCAAAGGCCTCAGATTTGTGTTTCATCAAGAAGACATGCCCATACCTAGAGAAATCATCTATGAAAGTAATGAAGTATGAATAACCACTTAATGCATGTGTAGACATTGGACCACACACATCACTGTGTATAAGTCCCAAGAGCTCGCTCGCTCTTTCTCCGTGTCTAGTGAACGGAGTCTTTGTCATCTTTCCCATGAGACAAGATTCACAAGTGGCATAAGACTGATACTCGAACGGATTCAAGTATCCCTCTTTATGTAACTTTGTTAACCGTGTCTCATTAATGTGACCCAGTCTACAATACCATAAGAAAGCCTGATTTATTTCCGGAGACTTTCTTTTAAGTGTGTTCTGGACACTGAAGATCTGAGCTTGATTCAATACGTATATTCCGTTTTGTAATGTACCTGACCCAATCAGAATTTGATTTAGGTGGATGTTGACTACATCGCTTATAAAAGTAAAATCATATCCTTCCTTAGAAATTAAGGATACAGATATGATATTACAAGTCGCACCTGGTACATAAAAACAGTTACGCAGAATCAATATCTGCCCAATTGTCAGTCCTAGATGATACTCCCCTACAGATTCAGCATACATGCTCATTCCGTTAGCAACCCTGAGAGTCATATCACCTTTCCTGATAACCCTACGGTTTCTCAGAGCCTGTAACGAATTACAGATATGAGATCCTGATCCAGTATCCAATACCCAGGAAGTAGGGTTAACAGACATACAGTTCACAATTACAAACACACCTGAAGCCGAAGCCACAACATGCTTCGAATTCTGGCTACTGGCTTTGCAAGCCCTGCAATCCTTCTGCCCATGTTCATTCCCGTAACAATAGGAACGTCCTGCTTTTACTACATCCAGTGCCGAAACATCTACCTTTCCCTTTCTTTCTACTTCCCTGGTTTCCTTCAGGGTAGTAGGTAGAGACTGTTGAACTAAGTCAGCATCTGACCCTTCAACGTGGTCTTCAGGTCCGTGAGCTAAAAAGAGCTGGTCTTTGTAAGAACGTTGCCCCCTACAAATGACCCGATAGCCAACCTCGCTGGAAGCAATTCGTTCGAGGTCTCATATCTTGCGATACGAGATTGCTCTCCATATAAATCTTTGTTATGGAGGAAGATAGAAACAGAGTCCATCTTCTCGTGCTGTCTCTGGTATGCACCATCATCTGAGGCTAACACGAGGCACTTGGCTTTCGCACAGTCTTTTTTCGATGTCCTATGGATATAAATATCCGTGACAGGGGAAGCTGGACCTGAGACGGCAGGGGTTGGATTAGTTAAGGGCTGTCCCAGCTTGTCATGGGCAATGGACATCTGGACAGACCTTTGCCAGTCATACCAGCCATTCAGTCATTTTATTATCTAGATGTAACCTAGGTACGGTCACTGGGTCGCTGCAATTAAGAGAGAGAGAAGAAAACACTTAGCATGATGCTCTTGCAAGTTTAGATTGGTTTTTAATTTATCTAAACAGGATGGCTCCCACTGTCTCTCGAATCCCTCTTCAAACCATAAAGGAAGAATTAGCCGGGATCAATCTCACCGTATAATACTTGCTTAACCGTTCAGCCAGGCCAGTGTCGGTACTTCGAGGGAGGTTTTCCAATGCTTTCGCAAAGTTCCTTAATTAAGTAACCTCTTTTCCCTGTGGGCGTAGCCCCGCTAACACCTTTCTAGACACCTACTTGGTTTATAGCATTGATCGTTAAGTGAGAAAGTTCCCGAGGAGTAGCATATACTCATAGTAGGATCGGGATCCAAATATCATCGCGTGACAAAACTGAAGGAGTCCTACCAGAATCATCACACTCCAAATGGTATGCAGTGCTAGCAAGTTTTAGTACTTTTGAAACTCCCGATGTGGATTTTTGCCCCATGCTCTTATGACCTTGACGAAGGTCAATAAATCATAAGTCACATGTCAAGTTCTACCTGTCATTGTCCAGGTTAATTTGAACCCACCCGTACATACCCTTGACGAAGGTCAACAAGGTAATACGACTGTCCCAAACCAACGCATCTATCTATGCTACATATGAACACCCAACAGCTACCAATCACTATGCCTTGACGAAGGTCAACAAACATAGCTTGAATACTATTGAATATCCATACGAAATGACGGAGGGCTACGAATGGTTTTGGCGAAACAAACGTAGTGAACTTGATATAATCGATGGAACGAGATAGCTTTTAAAAGGAGTGGTTCAAGCTCCGTGTTTAAAAAGCTGGTTTTTGAAAAGAACCGAGTGGTTTTGAAAGTGTTCCAACGACTTTTACTTGGTTTATTTTCTTGCATTAGTTCTTTTAATGCATCCCATCATTTAATCCTACCATTGCAGAAAACAACCAAAATATGATGTACGCTTATGCCATTCGCATTCGCCACGGGGCCCCGTCATCACTCGTTAGGTTACTTAACTAACGACAGAGCGGAGGCTAGGCTAGCGCGGCTGAAAAACATAAGCAACGCCTAAATAGATATCGTATATAGATATATAGCAATGATAGATATTTCAGATCACAGATGAACACTTTGGATATACTAGGAATCCGCATTCCGTAGAGCCTGTAACGAAAAGCGGATTACACGGTCGCGATGAATAGCCAAACCCCACCCTAGACCCCTACGGGTGCGGCAAACTACCCGCCAAGTACCCGAAGCGAAGCAACCTCTCTCAACACCGTTTGTAGGCCACTCGGCACTTCGAGATACCCGGTAGTTTGTGCACCCCACCTTGGGTCTATCCTAGGAGCAAAAACAGTAAAAAGAAATTATACAATGACGGCTACAACCCCGACCCGGTTGTGCGGCCAAACAAATAATATTATATCAATTTACAAATATTACAATGAATGAAAGAAAAAGAAACTCTCATCTCACACCCATTCCCGGCTATTCATCCGCGACAATCCACCGAGTTCATATACACAAACCATCAACATTACAGATCATAGATATGTATAACCCCCACTAATCGACGTATAGCGATTAGCGGACGTTCAATACATATATCACATCACAGATAATATCCATTAGCCAAAGTCTACGGAATATCGATCAAAATACGGATTTTTAACCACCCCAAAAGTCAATTTGCTCTCTGGAAAATCTGGGTAGAAAAAACATGTCTTAAAAATCCCAAAACAGCCAAATAAAAACACTGCAAGAAACCCGGTCCACGACCGAGTCAAATCGGCCGCGGAACCTCGGCAATAACATGTTATTGCCGCGGAACCGCGGCGGTTTGGTCGGTTCAGTGAACCGGTTTTCTTCTGTGGTTTTAAAAAACCCTGAGTCGAATTTTCATGTATGTTAAAAAATATTTTGAACAGTATAAAAATTCGACAGAAAGTTGGTTTTTGTCGGATGTGTTTTGCGACTTTTTTCCGATCGATATTCTTAACACTTTGCTAACTTACTAGTTTATGTTTAGCTAGGCTCTGATACCACTGTAAGTCCACGTTGCTCACCCCGGTTCTTACGGGGAGGCGGAAACGGCGAAAAACAATAATTTTTGCTCAAGGCAACATGGACTCAAAAGCAAGGATCTTGGCTAAACTAGAAACTAGTAAACTACTAGAGGTTTTAACTACTATGCTGTAGAAAGTATACCTCACGGAATCGGTCCTTCGGGTCTTCATTCCGCTGTCCCGCTCGTCCATCCAAGCTCCAAGTGTCGATCCGGACCTTGGGCACCTCCGCGGCCTTCTTGAGTCGAAGACGATCCACCCGAAAGATGTACACCGAGCTCCACCTCGAGCCGAGGCAACTAGGGCAAAGAGATTGCTAATCAAGAAGCCCTAGGATGTGTAGAGGAGATGAATGGATGTGTTTGTCTTTGTGGGATCTTTTTCTCTCAACACATGAGATCAAAAGATGAGATCAAGAGGAGGAAGGAGAAACTTAGCAACCATGGAGCTTTTCTTTTTCTTCTCACTTCAAGAGAGAGAATGAGAAGAGAATAATGAAAAGATTAACCCTAATGAAATGAACCATGGTTGCAATAATACACTAAAATCATCATTACTAATCCTATCATGATAAAGTTGATGGCACATTGAATTGACCATTATCATAACTCAAGAATTAAAAAGAAAATGAAAGAAGAGTGTAGATCTCTCTTGAAGGTCAATGGTCAACGCGGTCAACGGGTCAACAAAGTCAAGAGAGGTCTAAGTGGTCAAATGGTCAATGCAATTAGCCATCACTAAACTATCACTAAAAGGATTAGTAAACAATGTCTCCGGCTCATAATGGTTCTGACCAAACGAATTGTCAAAACCCTAATGAGTGTGCCAGATTACGGTTTTGGCCGAACCAACTGCCAAAACCCTAATGGGGCACCTCCTCCTTCATCGCTCCTCAAAACTATGCATACACACCCGCATCCGCTTTCCGTAGAATGCGGATGCACAGAAGACAAATCAAATCCATCCTTGCAATACTAGGATCTGGCTTAAACCAAAGCCCACTAGTATTGCCTGCCCGAACAACATACGTACACAAGTGCGCGTAAGTGATCGTAGCCCTGCCGTAAAACCATACGGCCTCTACACGTTTCGCTCAGTGCGGGGAAACTCTCTGTGTGGGACTCTAAAGACTCGACACTACGCTGGCAGTGGGTTTAACCACAGACCGCAAGCGGCACTAGCTGTACGTAACAGTCCCCAGGTAGATGTCGATAAGAAGGCCGATGAGGTAAACCCATCCGAACTCCTACTGAGCCTGTATGTGACAATCTCCGTACAGTCCGGTCTGTTCGTCTGATACATCGCATGGCGGGCCTAGGAGGGCGGTAAACGTCAGTCCCCTAATAGCGGTACAAGTCATGTCGTAGTGAAGCCCAGAACACCCTGAGATAACACTGGAAACCTACCAGTATATCTCGCTTGCCCTGGCCAGGGACTACTCGTGTAATGGCTCTCCTAGACACAACGCGATGTCAACCCCCAATACCGAGAGAGACGAATCCTGTCTAACCGTCACTGCCTCCAAGTGCTTCAGGACTGCACCCAACTACTACCTGTTTGCACGACTCCTTTGAGCCGTGGTAGTGTAGTAATCTAAGTACAGTGGGAACACACTCGAGGCGAAGTGACAGTGTCAAGTCGGCGGACTAAGCTGTACTCATGTTACCTGGAAACTGATAACTGACGATAGGTATAATACCAACCAACAGTTCCCGACGAGTCTTGTCCAGTGTACTCGTAACCTAATGAGCACCCGCATACTATCCCAAGTACGACGTACTGACGGCTGTGGGACAGACCGTCTCCCCCGCTGGGATGAGAAGCGCATACGCTAGTCTACTCCGGAGTATCGATGCCCTGTCTCGATAGTCCTACGACTAGGGACCTGTATAAGGATGTGCTTATGGATTACCCAGCCCCCACGAGTATGACTGCCATCACAACGTTGGTAATCAAGCAAAGATCCTAAGGGCTCTACTAATATGTATATAAGCGATATGCTAAAAGAAACACATGCATATATTGAAGTAGAGACAAACCAAGTAGCATACTACCATTTTGAGCAAGACTGTCAATACAACTGTGAATATCCCAAGCTTCCATTAAGTAATATACAAGCTAGTATGATACAGTAATGGCCTCTAGGGCATATACACTAACATTCATGGATTCTGATTTCCGTGCGCACCAGACGCGCGTAGTATTCATATGCATATTTTGGGATTGATTTCTTATGAAGCAGTATGTTTTGTGATGTTTTATCATTGTTTTCGTACTGAGCAGGACGAGTCAGATGACAGTACCTGAGTATATTTTGCATGCATTGAAAGATTTCAAAGGGATTTCCAAAAATCGAGCTATAGTCCTAGTATTTACCTACGTGTCTGACATGACACGAAACGTTTAAAACAACGAAAACCCTTCTAAATTGTTTCCAAAAAGCGGAACGTACCTATTAAACAAAGGATATATACGTATATGGCTATTTTATTATAAGAGACGTCCGCCACTGTGCAGTGTTATGCGCATTCCACAGCGACTTTAAAGGATTTGGCATGCTTTTCCCTCAGATATTTACATATATAGATTTGATATTTACATGTATAGTTTCGAGTTATATCGTATTGGTTTTTGCTTGGATTTGGCATTCGTGTCTTTACCATGACTCCGATGATTGCGGGATGCTTGACAGAGTTTCGATTTTGAGTTATCTGCTTACTACTCATGCGCATGTATTGCGCTATGATGCGTTTTATGTATTGATGATTTCGAAGCCCCGACAACTGGGACATTTTATTGAAATGTTTTAGAATTTGGGGGTTTAAATTTAAATTTGAAGACCGAATTTCTCTAAGGGGGGAAGATTGTAACATTTCAAAAAAATAAAAAATTATTTTTGGGAATTTTTATAATTTAATATTAATTTTTAATGAATATTTTAATATTTCGGTATAATTAAATACCGATAAATGGGAAAAATTATGGAAAAATTATGGAAAATTCTAAAATAGGGTATTTTATGGAATTATGCCATTTTTAAGTTTTTATGGTTAGTTATATGCTAATTTAGTGCTAATCGCGATTAAAAATCGCTAATCTGTTTTTTAGCATTTTTGTGCAAAACATGCACATATCATTTTTTCTACACTTGTCACATTTTCTTACATGTTGTGGGTAGATAGTGGGTTGCCTAGGGTTACCATTGAGTGAGAAGGAATAAAAGATAAGAAAAAGGAAAAGAAAAAGGTAAGTAGGATGATGAGAGAGAGAGAGAGTGGGTTACTTTTGACTTTTTGAACCATCCCCCATCATTTCTCTTCTCATTTTCTCTCTCCCTCTCCCTCATGAGCTGCTGCTCCAGCTCCTTCCTCTTCCTCCTCCCCCCTCTCTTCAAGCTTAGATCCATCATGGAAACAACCCCGAAACCCCATTTCGACTTCACAAAACTTGTTCATAAGCTCGAGAGGATCGCATTGGACCTAGAAGAAATGGATTTGGAAGACTTTGAGCAACTCAAGAAAATTCTTGAGTTGCCAAAGGAGGTAATTTCTACACCCTTAGAGTAGTATGTCGTTTCATTATGCATCTATACTCGTTTCATGTCGATATTGTGTGTTTTGAGGACTTTGGAAAAATCAAATAAGGATTTAGGGTTTGATCTGAAATCAAAAGTGAAATTGAGGCTTGTTGTGACCTTAGAACCCCTGGTGTAATGTTATTTTGGACCCAAACCTGAATTAAAACCCAGAATACGGATTTAGCGAATCGATATCGGGAAAAACTGTAAATCTGGGACTGTTTTTGGAAATCTGCTTTCACCCCGAGACTCCTAAAATAATTTTGGTTGGACAGTGAGATGTGCAGGCATCCTGGAACCACACAAAGCCCCATCCCCTATCTCCTTCCCCATGCCGCAGATTAATCCCTTCTGGCCGCAAATTGCGGCCAGACCAGGTTGGAACCCCTTCGTTTTTGTTTCTGGGACATATTTCCAGTAAACTTGACCCTTGGTATATGCAATTTTGGCTGATTCCATCTAGGGTAGAATCTGGGATAATTTTCATGTGTTGGCGCATGATTTACGACTTGTTTTAGCATGGATTTTGGTGTTTGATGATTCGTTTCTGTCGGGTGGCGTTTGAACGTCAACGGCAAAGAGTTATTGGTCGTGTTTGCATGCGAGACTATAGGTTTTTACCTATGCGAGTAGCGTATGCCGTTTTGGTTTTCTGATATGATTTTTATGTGCTTTAGCGTTTGTGATATACTTGTAGGTACCCTACATGGTGTTGAGGCAATGAAGATGAAGATGGCGACATCGGCATCGGCACACGAGAAGCAAGGTGAGTAGATTTATATCTACGGGGAGAAGTCGGGTGGATGGCGTATAGCACGCCCACAGTTCGTGGTGATGTATACGGATGCGTATACACACATATAGATTTTATATGTTGTTTGATGTTATTGATGATAAAGATGGATAATCGGTGTGATTGGATTGGTTTAGGGTTGCGAAACCCTAGAGTAGTGGTTGCACCACACATACATACACACACCCATACTTGTATACATTCTTCTTTCGTATGGGCATATATGGGATTATATAGTTATGTGTTCACATGGGTAAGGGACTATGTGTTCACATACTGGATTTGAGTATAGTATTTGGGATTTGAAGTGAGTCGATAAGATTTGATTTGAGACTGTGAGATCAGTGATATGGCAGAATTCGTATTTGAGATACGTCATGATGTTATAGTGGATTTTTGGACGACGATACCATGTGAATAGTGATATAAATAAAATGGTCGACATGTGATCCTGATATGAGATGTGGTATGCTAGGATATTGATAATAGGCCGTATTGGACGATGTATACCTCTTTATGATGATATGTGCTGATGATATCGGTTTGTATGAGACTGTCGATCAGTAGTCAGATCATAATTATATTGATGAAATTAGTATTGTACTAGACATAGATCAGTACCCGAATTATGATCTTGATAAAGAGGATACCAGATGAATAATATGATGAATGTGATATTGACCCGTACCCAGATTTGGGATGTCGTACGATGGATTTACTTACGAGCTATATATTGATGTTTGATCCGCGCTCTTGACTTGGGAATATTTGATTATAGATATGGTATCGGATATGATATTATCGAGGCGGGATCACCGACTAATATATGTGTGTGTGTGTGTGTGTGTGTGTGTCGACTCAGATGTTAAGCGGCTTCCTTACCTTCAGTTAGCCTGTTAGCTCAGCCCTATAGTTTAGTATAGTTGTTAGACTAGATTTATATTAAATGCAGATTAGTTATCGTTGTGTTTAGTATTTAGCTCCCGCTCATTATTGCTGTTCACTCCGCATCGCATACTTATATTATGATTCATATTCTATTGTTGATATCATGCTGTTAGGACACCAGCACCATTACCGATGATGCGTATGTACCACGTACACTTACTTGCCGGCTCACACACATCTTCATCGGTAATTACCATGTCATGAACACTTTAGAAAATACTATTTCATTGACATAGTTTGTTAGCTAATATTTTAGACATGACATTAGTGTACTTGCCTTATATGCTAGTTTAGACATTGTAGTTATTACTTGCTACTTCATGCATGTTATTATTCATTGATATGCCGCATTCATGGATTTTTATGCCTATATTCACTGTTTACATGCTATTGATGATTTGGATTCGGATTTTCATGAGATTTCCTGGGTTTGGGGGAAAACCGCAAAAAACATTTATAAACTTCTTTTCTCTCTCTTTTTAAATGAAAAGTGCGGTTTTCCCATGATATATGAGTCGTCCACCATGAGTTTGTTGATGGATTTCGAAGCCCGATTCGAGAAGTTGGATGAACCGTTTTGGGTACATGGTGAGCCCGGTAAGGTACCCCGGGGCAAGAAGTTCGAGTAGTAGACGATGAGCCTGGCAGGGGAGGACTACCTACAGGTGATTTTACCCGTCATGTCGGATATCCGAACGATACCATCGTGGTCTTGAGATTGATGGTAGGGGCCGGTCTGGACTGACGGCGCCCTAGATAGTGAGATTGAGACATTGAGATTTTGAGATATTGAGGTACCGAGATTGCGACACAGAGATATTAAGATATTTGGATACTTGTTTTGTGTCGATGCTAGGCACTGTTTATGCTGATTTCATTTATGATACCTCGTTTTTAAAAGGATACAGAAATCTCTCTAATTTATGAAAGCAGATTTCTTCAGTACATGCATTCTGTTTCATGCATTCATACATCATCCATATGATATATATATTGTTATCTGAGGCACTGACACGAGCACTTGGTATTACCGTTGTTTAGAGGTATACCCTAGCCTTTGTTATGGGCTGCTGGTTATATATTTGAGGATTATATATTATGATCGTTGACCTAGAATTATGTCATGCATGTGGTTTCTGTTCGTAGATGTTTTTCTACTCACGAGTTGGCAACTCACCCCCGTTGTGCCACAGTTTCTTGCAGGTTTTGCCGTACAGGTTCTATTACGGCTTTGCTGGCACTACTTCCATTTCTGGGTGATTTGCTAGTAGGTGGGTTTATTTGTATCGTACCCATCATTATACTTTGTACATTATTATCCAGTTGCATCTAGAAGTTCCATCAACCTAACATGTATTTATTTCAGATAGAGACCAGTGTTGTTTATTCTTTCGACCTTAGAGTCGCGCGTTGTATTTCTATGGATTTCATGCTGTTTTGAGTTTCCTTTTCTGTTGTGATCCTCGCCTTTTGGCGTTGTATATTATATTGCTTGCGTGGTTGTGACCGTCGATTGACGAAGAGCTAGCTCCCGCTTGGGGATGCACTTTCATTATATATGCTTTATCATGTTTTGTACCCGTTTGGGGTCAGTTTTTACAAAGGAAACTCTGCCGAAATTTTTATAAAAGGCTTGTGATTTTAAAATGCATATTTCGGCTTATGTTGCAAACTATTTGATTTAAAATGGTTTTCCTTCACTCCACTACTTTTCTTGGTTTGGATTTCTGGGTTTTCGGTTTACTTAGATTACGTACGCCTCGAGACGTTTCGTAGTTTAAGTGACGGTCACGTTCCGTACCTTCGGGTCGTGACAATTTTATACACTATCGTTAGGATAATTGGTTTTCTTCATTCCCTACCGTTCGGCACCTGCCTATGGTTTGGAAGAAGACTATCCAATTAGCATAATAGGTGTACCGTCCTAATCCAAGGAACACCCACAACCTGAGAGAAAGTAAAAGGAAAATACAACTGAATAGTCCTATTCGTTTTCTCTAGAACCGAAACCATCCTCGAATCTGGAACAAGTGCCTTCGAGTTCGTATATAACTATACGATGGTTTTATCCAATGGAAGTGGATGTTCGTAGTAATACGGGGTGTTCTGGAGAAAAGGGTAAAAGTAGGGGTGGCAATGAGGTATGCAACTCTGACAATCCAAAAGCCAGTGTTATAAGAAGGTTCGGTCAACTTGGTCACAGAGTCATAGTCATGGGTCGGGTCATGGTCGCTGCCAAGAGAGAGAGAAAAGAAACACTCAGCGTGCACTCTAACCTAGATCAGAATGGTTATCACTTTATCTAATCAGGAAACCTCCCACTGTAACCTCAAATTCTCCTCCAAACCTGAAAGAAGAATTAGTCGGGATCACCCGAGGAGTAAACCAACTCATCAGTGGGAATCGGGATCCAACTATCATCGCATGATAATTTGATGGAATCCACTCAAGTCACCACACTCCAGAAGGTATATGCATGCCTGGCAAGTTTCAGTTTCTTTAGAAATCCCGATGTGTGTTTTTACCCCTAGGACCCAAGTGACCGTGACACAGTCAACAAATCAAAGAGTCCTTGTCAAGTTCAACCCGTCATTATCCTGGATTACATTAAACCTACCCGTACGAGCCCTTGACACAGTCAACAAGGCCGCACGACTGTCCTAACCAATCCCATTAATATGCCACAAACAAACACTACTTAGCTACCGCACACTACGCCTTGACACAGTCAACAAACGCAGAACGGATACTAAGTAATACTTGTAAGAAATGACGGAGGGCTACGACTGGTTTTTGGCGAAAAAATTTTAACGTATTGAACTTGATATCGTTGAAGGAACCGCATAGCATTTTATAAAAATATAGTGGCGAAAACCTTTGCTAAAGAGGTCACTCCCGGTGAAGGGATCTCGGCTCTTTCCCCGTAGAATGAGGTGTAGGATATTCCAACTGAATACCACGATGCAAAGAAAAAAGTAATCGACTATAGTGAAGTTATTACCCTGACGTAAAATTCTGTCCAAGGGATCACTCCCGGTGAAGGGATCTCGGCCCTTGCCTCGTCGACTGAGGTGTTGGATATTCATAACCGAATACCACTGTGCAAAACAAAAGAGAACGTCCTTGCAATAACAGCTTTTTGAAAAAAAAATGTTCCAACAACATCAGAATAGGTTTGTTTAGATAGCATTGATCCGAATCAATGCAGTCCCATCAATTAATCACACCACAAAAGAACGAAAATACGATGTACGTATATGCCATCCGCATTCGCCACTGGGTCTCGTCATCACCCGTTAGGTTACTTAACTAACGACAGAGCGGGGACTGGACTAGCGCGGGTGTAAAACATATACAACATCTACTAGTATATATATCAATATATAATAATCGCTCAAGGCATGAAAAATTCAACATCACAGAAATGTAATAAGCATCACAGAACAATACAGATAATCTGGGATCCCCGGGTTTCATAGAGCCGCTACTGAAACCCGATGTTCCCCTGGTCATGTGGATAGCCTGTGTAATGAAATCCTAGACCCCTAAGGGCGCGGCAAATTACCCGCCAAAACTTGAAGCGAGGCAGCCCCCTTCAACAAAGTGAATGGACTACCCAGCACTTCACGGAATCCGGTAACTTGGGCACCCCTCCTTGGGTCAACCTATACCCCCTACGAGTGCGGGGAATAGCCCGCCAATTCTAGAGTGAAGCCCCCTCCGTCTCAAAGCCATAAGATGTGGGCCCGTTGCCCTCTAGAACCCGGCTATCCGTGCACCCCACCGCGGGGAAATCCTAGTACAGAAAGTAAAATATATGCAACGGGTACATCGACCTCAGCCCGGTCGTGCCCCAAAAGAATAATATACAAACAGACAGTGACGGCAGTCCACATGTCGGATGCTCGTCCCGCAATATCAAATGTACAAATACAACCAAACTGTACTACCATTGCAACCAAGCTATCCACCACAACAAATCCGCAATATCACAGCACAACACAGAACATCAATGTGAATGTCACGTTCGCAAATCCGTCTAAAAGAGCTATAGCAATTAGACAAGATTTACCGATCAAATAATATTCACGGTCGCAGATATAATGCAAATAATGTGAACTAACATATTTAAAATTTTCGATCGACAAAATTTCCCGAAGTGGGCCCCAAGCACAATACCCAGTACTCAAACAAATCTGGGCCCAAACAAAAATTACCAGAAACCCCAATTCCAACTCAGAGAGCAGTGCAGAAATTTTGGTGCCCTAACGCTACAGTGTTGCGGCGGAACCGCGGCCAATACAAAGGTCAAGCCGTGGTTCTGCGGCGCTACAGTGGGTTCAGGCAACCAATTTTCAGTAGTGTTCTATAAAAACCCTGCCTGATTTTCTGCAACGCACCAAAAAAATTTTTGACCACAGGAAAAATTCGACAGAAACTGATGAGTTGGAAATGCAGTTCTTAGAAAATTCGTTCGATTGATGTTTTAAATACGTTAGAGCAAGATGGTAAAGGTTAATGGCTGGCTCTGATACCATGTAAGATTACGGTAGCGCCCCGGCCGTCTTTCCGAGGCCAAAATGCAGAAATGAAAATTTTTCTAAACTAGAAACCGGCGCTATCGTATGCTTTTTCCCGGATCAAACCATTAACCTACAACTAGCTATCTAGAGAGAGGGTTGGAAAGCTATACCGATCGATCCATGTCCTTCGGTCTTTGGCCACCACCCCAAGCTCCTCGCGGCATCTCCGATCTCGATCTCCTCGTCAGAAAGGGCACCACATCATCAATTCCTTTTACGGGCTCCCACTTCATCCGAAGCAACTTGGGCATGAAGTGTGCTAGCCGACGTGTCCAAGATGATATAGAGAATATTTGTGATCACTTTGTCTCTTGCATCCATGAGATGGATGGAGGTTGAAGGTGTTGCCATTGATGGAGATTTTGAGCTAGAGGAGGAAGAAGAAGAAGAAGCTTTCTTTTTCCTTTTTGTAATGGAATTGATAATGAGAGCAAGCATGAGAAAATACAAGAGCTAACCCAAAAGTATATGGGTGCACTTTCTCTCTCCATCCATCAATTCAACACACAAATCAATCAATTAAGTGACATTAGTGCTAAAAAAGAGACCATGAGTAACCTAATTGATTGTGCATCTTCATGATGACTTCCACCCACATTTTCCACTTGTAAACATTAACCCAAATATTTACAACAAAAAGATATGGCAACATCTAAAGTAAACTCGTGACGGATCACAAGAATACCCCTCACCTGTATATACATACCTGCATCCGCATTCCGACTGAATGCGAATGCGATGAGACTAAAGTAATCCAACAAATCTAATACTAAGATCCGGCTTAAACCAAAACCCACTAGTATGATCCGTCCGATCATGATCCGTGCACTACCACACGTATATGATCGAACCCTGCCATATATCATACGGCCTCTACAACGTTTCGCCCGAAACTTGAGAAACTATCTGTGGGGGACTCTAAAGACTCGTCAATACTTTGTCTGTGGATTTAACCACTAGCACATCAGAGATACTAGCCGTACGTAACGGGCTACCAGGTATTGACCAAAAGGGAGGTCGATGAGCGAACTCATCCTGACACCCTACTGAGCCTGTCAGGGACAATATCCGTACAGTCCGGTCTGTTCGTCTATGAGCATCGCATGGCGGGCCAAGGGGGTTGGTAAAAGTCAGACCCCCAAAAACGGTACAAGTCGTGTCGGAGTGTAGCCCAGAACATCCTGAGATATTACTGGAATACTTACCAGTAAATCTCCTGCCTCGGCCGAGGGCTTTGTGTAATGGCTCTCCTTGACACAGCGCGATCTCACCCCCAATACCGGGAGAGACGAAACCCCTGCCGATCCGCTCACTGCCTCCATGTGGCTCGGGACTGTACCCAACTAAAACCTGTTTGCGTGACTCCTTTAGGCCGTGGTAGGGTAGTAATCAAAGCACAGTGGGAACACACACGAGACAAATGACAATCTCAGGTCGATGAACTAACCTGTACACATGTCACCAGGGAACTGCTATCTGACGTCAGGTATAATACCAACTAGCATGTTCCCAGCGAGTCATGTCCGGTGTACTCATAACCCAATGAGCACATGTATACATCTTAGGTGAACCAACTGACACCAATGGCTTGTGAGGCAGGCCACAGCCCCTTGTCGGGGTCTCGACTGTATACACTAGTCTACTCCGGAGTATCGATGCCCTGTCTCGAAAACTCCCACGACTAGGGACCTTTTAAGGATGTGCTTATAGACCCCAGCTCCCACGTATATGATCGCCATCATGCTGCTGGCAGTCAAGCAAAAATCCTAAGGGCTCTATCAATGTGTAATAGTGATCTGTAAGGTCACCTAAAACTATACACGATGATAAAGATAAACCTTGGTAGCATACTATTCTCTATCAACGTGTAATAGTAAACTACAATGTCACCTAAAGCATATACACGATGATAAAGACAAACCAGATAGTATACAAACCTCTCGAGTAAGACTGTCCTACCGGTATAGGTCCTCACTCAATCATTGCAATCACGTGCCTGCGATCCAATAATTGACTCTGAGGGCACTATATCCAACATATACAACGCCGAAGGGCGAGGATCAAAACTAAAAAAAGAACTCAAAATCAACATGAAAACCTTAATACTACAACGCATGACTCTAAGGTCGAAATAATCCATAACTGGTTTTCTAAGTCTGAAACAATATACAAGTTTTGGTTGATGGAATTACTTGATACAACTGAATAAAATAATTGTTAGGTTTACCTAGCACCTCATGAAGTGTTTGGAAGCATCACATGTACCAAAGATTAAATTTTTAGGGTGCTAAGTAAGCATACAAAGAATCAATCCTAGAAAAATTAGGGTTTCAAAAAACAACACATCATCACAAGTAGGTAAAGCTAGGCTTTTGAGAGTACAACCTTTCTAGCTCCCTACGCTAGACTCCTCGGCTACTTGGGGTTTGGAAAAGGTCCACTTGAACTCCTCTAGGTCCACAATGATCCACCCGGAGTCCGCTTTGTCCAAGCTTGCAACTTCACTTGATCAAGAGAAAGAAATGAAGCTAACATTCTAAACAAGTGGGCAAGACTTGTGTAGAATAATGTTGTGGTGGCTTTTCTCACTCCAAAATCCTAACTTGGTGAGTAATTTGCTCACTAGAGAAATCTAGAGAGCAAAAAAGGAAGGAGGAAGAAGATGATGGCCTTTCTAGAATAAGAGAAAAGATAATGTCAAAAAGAAAAATAGAAAATATATGTATATATATTTTCCACTTCTCATCTCAAACCATGGTTAAATAATAAAGATATTATTGAATTTGAGTTAAAACCCAAAAGGAATGTTAATCCATGGTTAAAAGGTGGGTGAGCATGGTTAGGTCAAAGAAGAGTGTAGAAACTAATCTATGAATTACCATTTTCCTTTTTCTTTTTGTTTTAACACAAATAAATAATAATAATCCATATTATTTAACCAAGGTGTGAGTCTTATATTGCCACCGTCTTCTATGTGTATACAACCATGAAGAATGATGTATGTATGTATGTGTGTGCATGCACATCCATATGTGCATGAATCAAGAAAGAATGCATACATGCATGCATACATCCAAAAAATACAAGAAAGGATTTCTAGTGAGAAACTAATGGTTAAATGATAAATCAACACTTGATTTATCAATCCGGCCATATCACATACGACCCAACCAAAAGCAAGCCGTCCGATTAATATACGGTATTTTATACGCGCATTTTAACCGGTTCCATACGCATATCGCATACGCGCACCACAACGTTTCGCCTGGACTAGGTAACTCTTTTGTGGGACTCTAAGACCCGTCAATACGCCGGCAGTGGGTGATGATCATATCAAGCACCCCCAAGCCGCAAGCGGTCAGCTAAACGTAACGGCCATCCGGGTATTAAGCGATCAGAAGAGAACAAGAGAACCTGCTACAACTCCCGTCGAGCCAACCGGCAACACTACCATGCAGTCCGGTCTCTTCGTCAGATATGCTGCATATCGAGCCTAGGGATGGTAAACATCAGACCCCAATAACCGATAAGTCATGCAGATGTGAGGCCCATAACGGGTCGAGAAACTACTGGTAACACTTACCAGTAAATCTCTAAAACAGCCCTGGCCAGGGACATCCCTGTTACGGCCAATCGAGCACAGCGCGACATCAACCCCTAATACCGGGAGAGACGAAACCCCTCCTATCGCTCATTGCCTCCATGTGACTCGGGACTGTATCCAAAAACCACCGTTTTGCACGCCCTCATGGACGTGGTAAGGTGGAAATCAAAGCACAGTGGGAATCACACAAGACTCTATGACGATCTCGGGTCTACAGACTAACCTGCACTGGTGTCACCTGAGAACTGCCATCTAACGTGAGGTATAATACCATTTGGGAGTTCTCGGCGAGTCCGTCCAGTATATCCAGTCTCCACTGAGCACCCGTATACCATCTCTGATGTCAAACACCAATGGATATGGGATCATCCATCGCCTATCTGATGGGTCAAGAAGCGTATACGCTAGTCTACACTGGTATATCGAAGCCCCGTCTCGATACACCCACGACTAGGGACCTTGAAGGATGTACTTATGGACTACCATGTCCCCACTAGTATGATCTGCATCATAGTCCAGGTAGTCAAGTACACATCCTAAGGGCTTTACCAACATGTAACTATAAGACAATATAAAGAGGCAAGTATACATGTTAAGATAAAGAGCAACCAGATAGCATACTATCATATCGAGCAAGAAAGTCATCTCTATATATGTCCAAGCATCCAATATAATATACATCATCTGTACAATACTGGCCTCTAGGGCATACATACAACTAACAATCTCCCATTTGCACTAGGGCCAGCTGCTGTAGTATCGCATACCGAGCATCCCGAAGTGTCTCTTAAACTGTATCTGGGAAATGGCCTTCGTGAGTGGATCCGCTGTGTTGTTCTTCGTGTCAACCCTCCTGACCTCGATCTCCCGGCGATCAACTATCTCCCGGATCAGGTGATACCGCCTCAGAATATGCCTGGATCGCTGATGGGACCTGGGTTCCTTGGCCAAAGCCACCGCTCCATTGTTATCGCAATACAAAGGTATTGGATTCTCAGTGGATGGAACCACTCCAAGTTCAGTAATGAACTTCTTGATCCAGACAGCCTCTTTGTCAGCATCGTTGGCAGCGATGTATTCAGCCTCCATCGTCGAGTCTGCCACGGTTTCCTGCTTGGAACTCTTCCAGCTAACCGCCCCTCCGTAAAGGGTAAAGACAAATCCCGACTGCGACTTAGAGTTGTCCTTATCACTCTGGAAGCTAGAGTCGGTAAAGGACTCCACTTGGAGTTCTCCGTTACCATACACCAAGAGCATCTCCTTAGTCCTTCGTAAGTACTTGAGAATGCTCTTCACAGCTGTCCAGTGATTCTCTCCAGGATCAGCTTGATACCTACTCACTACACTTAGTGAGTATGCTACATCGGGTCTGGTACATAGCATCGCATACATGATAGAGCCTACAGCCGAAGCATGGGGTATCCCTTGCATGCGAGCTCTCTCCAAATCAGTCTTGGGAGACATCTCTTTGGAGAGAGTGACTCCATAGATCGTGGGTAAGTTCCCACGCTTGAATTCTTCCATACTAAACCTCTTTAGTATGGTGTCAATGTACCTGGATTGGGACAATCCCAAAATCTGTTTAGATCTATCTCTATAGATCTTAATCCCCAATATGCAGGAGGCATCACCAAGATCTTTCATTGAGAATCTTTATGATAAGAAGAGCTTGACTGATTGCAGCATAGGAATGTCATTTCCTATAAAGAGTATGCCGTCCACGTACAATACGAGGAAGACAACCTTACTCTCTGCCACCTTCTTGTAGACACAAGGTTCATCTACGTTTTTGACGAAATCAAACTCTTTGATAACGACGTCAAAGCAGATGTTCTAACTCCGCGATGCTTGTTTTAATCCATAAATGGATTTAAGCAGCTTGCACACCTTCCCGCTGCTCCCACTATCTACGAAGCCCTCTGGCTGAGTCATGTACACGCACTCTTCTAAATCTCCGTTTAGAAAGGCTGTCTTAACATCCATTTGCCAGATTTCATAGTCATGAAATGTAGCGATGGCAAGCATGATCCGGATGGATTTAAGCATAGCCACTGGAGAAAAGGTTTCGTCATAGTCCACACCTGGTCTTTGACGAAAACCCTTTGCAACAAGTCTAGTTTTGAAAGTCTCCACTTTCCCATCTACACCAAGTTTTTTCTTGAAGATCCACTTGCTCCCAATGGGTTTTACCCCTTCAGGAGCATCTTCCAAAGTCCATACTTTGTTGGTGTACATGGATTCCATCTCGGACCGCATAGCATCCAGCCATTTCACTGAGTCCCCACTCGTGATGGCCTGCTCGAAGCTAGTTGGGTCATCATCCTCCATGATGCAATCCTCGCTCCCACCATCCATGAGAAAACCGTAGTATCTCTCAGGTTGGCGAGGAACCCTACTAGATCGGCGGAGAGGCTGAGGTTCATTGGGAGCTACTGAATCCTCTGGTTCCACTAAATCTTCAGTTGCGGTTTGTGTATCTGGAACTTCTTCCAGCTCCACCACTTTGCCACTAATTTCTTTTACAAGAAATTCCTTTTCTAAAAAGGTGGCATGTTGAGCAACAAACACTTTTTGTTCCTCACTGTGGTAGAAAAAATACCCATATGAGTTCTTTGGATATCCCACAAACTTGCAAAGAACTGACCGTGCCTCGAGTTTGTCCGGATTTTGTCTTTTGACATAGGCCGGACAACCCCATATCTTAACTCGTTTAAGATATGGCCTCTTCCCACTCCATATCTCATATGGTGTGGTAGGTACAGATTTAGATGGAACTTGATTCAATAGGTATGTTGCTATCTCCAGCGCCTATCCCCAGAAGGAAATAGGTAACTCAGCTGTGCTCATCATAGAGCGCACCATATCTAATAGGGTGCGGTTCCTCCGTTCTGATACACCGTTGTGCTGTGGTGTATATGGAGGAGTCAGCTGAGAGAGAATCCTATTCTCTTTTAGGAAGTCCAGGAATTCATTGCTCAAGTTTTCACATCCTCGATCAAATCGAAGGATTTTAATACTTTTTCCGGTTTGGTTCTCGACTTCTTGTTTATATTCTCTAAATTTCTCAAAAGCTTCTGATTTGTGTTTCATCAGGAACATATATCCGAATCTAGAGAGATCGTCAGTGAATGTAATGAAGTACGAAGAACCATCCCTGGCATGTGTAGACATGGGACCGCATACATCACTATGTATTAGTCCCAAGAGTTCAGTAACTCTTTCTCCGTGTCCCGTAAACGGAGTTTTGGTCATCTTGCCTTTGAGACATGACTGGCAAGTGTCATAAGATGAATATTCAAACGAATTCAAATATCCATCCATATGCAACTTAGCTAGTCGTGTCGCATTGATGTGACCTAGTCTACAATACCACAAGAAGGATTCGTTCAGTTCTGAACACTTCCTCTTGTGTGTGTTTGTTATGCTCAGAACTGTTGATTGATTTAGATCATAAATGCCATTGCACAACGTGCCTGATCCAACAAACTTTTGGTTACGGAAAATGTTCATAACATTATCCTGTAATACAAAATTATATCCCTCTTTACTCAACAAAGAAACCGATATAATGTTGCATATCAGGTTCGGCATGTAATAGCATTCGTTCAGAATCAATGTATTACCAGTTGGTAATACAAGGTGATATTCCCCGACGGTTTTAGCTGCAACAATTGCACCATTTCCAACTCTTATGTCTTTATCACCTTCTCCAAGTTCTCTACCTTTCTTAAGCCCATGTAACTGATTACATGTATGGGATCCTGACCTGGTATCCAATACCCAGGACATAGAGGAAATGGAGAAACAGTTCTCTATAATGAACACACTCGAAGAAAATGTATCAGCATGTACTTTCTTCATTTGGGTGGCATGGGAATCCTGGTATTCCCCAATATCCTGTTCGGTCCTATAACTCTTATAAGAAAGAACGGAACCAACGTTCCCCAGCACAGTATAACATGCGGGTTCAGTCAATACATCCATATTATTATCTTGATTAAGGCATGACATGGTCGCTACCTGGAGAGAGAGAGAAAAAAACACTTTAGCGTGTGCTCTTGCAAGATCAGATTGGTTATTATTTTATCTAATCAGGAAGGCTCCCACTGTTTTTTTATCAAATCTTCCTTCAAACCCTAAAAGGAAAGACTAGCCGGGATTAATTACACCTTACAATTTCGCCAATCTTTCAGCCAGGCCAGTGTCAGTACTTTGAGGGAGGTTGCCCGTGCTTTCGCACGGACCTAATTAAAGTAAACCTCGTTTTCCCAGAGGCGTAACCCCGTTGACACCTTTCTAGACACCTACTTGATCGGCTAATTGTCCTGTGTAAAACTCTCCCAGGAGTTACAATTACTCGCAGTGGGTATCGGGATCCAACTATCTCATAGAAGGTATGCAATCTCATTGCAAATTTCAACACTTGAAATTCCCGATAATATTTTGCCCCAAACGATCTATGACCTTGACAAGGTCAACAAACTATAGACCGTAAGTCAAGTTCAACCCGTCACTTCTTGATTGAATTAAACCCACCCATACGACCCTTGATAAGGTCAACAAGGACGTACGACTACCCTAATCCAATCTGCATCATATGCATAAGCAGATAAATACTGGTCAGCTACCGCACACTGCGCCTTGACAAGGTCAACAAACGCAGCACGAATACTAAGCAGGACTTATCTGAAATGACGGAGGGCTACGCCAGGTTTTTCTGAAAACCTATTGCGTATTTAACTTGATATCGTTGTAGAATCATGTGAATTTTGAAATGGAGTGATTTTGAGGCTTTTATTAGTTTTGCTAAAGTGGTCACTCCCGGTGAAAGGATCTCGGCTCTTTCCTCATCGAATAAGGTGCGGGATATATCATATATATCACTGTACAAAGCAAAACTCCAAAAGCAATTAAAAACCAAACCGAGTTTTGTAGCATCTGCCAGTTTTGCTAAAGAGGTCACTCCTGGTGAAGGGATCTCCGCTCTTTCCCCATCGAATAAGGTGCAGGGTATATCATATATACCGCTATGCAAAGCAAGACTGTAGCTACCCTTTTATTTGAAAATTTGATTCTACAACATCTTTTAGGTTTCTTTTCTTTCATTAATCACATTAATGAAGTCCCATCATTTAAGTCACCTAAACATCACAGATAAATACGACGTACACTTATGCCATCCGCATTCTCCTCGATGTCCCCTCGTGCATTGTTAGGTTAGGTAACTAACGACAGAGCAGGGCAGGGCTAGTGCGGGTGTAAAACATAAGTAACGTCTATATAATATATCATATATACTATACATTGTATCCATCGCAACATATCAAATGATCACATCACAGATATCGCAGCAGAAACATAGATATAATGTAGGATATACTAGGATGTCCGTATTTAGTATTTAGCCAACAATAGAAAATACGGATTCCACAGTCGCGATGAATAGCCAAGCCCACACCCTAGACCCCTACGAGAGCGACAAGCGACCCTACCAATTCTAGAGTTTAGGAGACCGGTCTCGACTCCTCGAGATGGCCTCCTACTGAACCCCAGAACCCGGTCACCTGTGCTCCCTTCCTTGGGTCCATCCTAATGCGGAAAAATAAATAATATACAACACTGGTGGCATCAACCTCAACCCGGAAGTGACCTAAATAAAAGAATATTACATTACATTTGAATATACATGAATGAAAATATAAAACTCTCATCTCACATAAAAAAAACCCGGCTATTCAATTGCGACAATCCTGCACATCATATCTCAGCAACACATAATATCTCATATCATCAACGTAGGTAAGTATGCATACACCGATCATCGTCGATGTATAGCAACGACAATCTGCAATACCACTACATACTACACTTACGGTCACAGAAAAGAAAGTGTAAAACTGCAATATCTGGAATCCACATTCTCTTTAGACATCGTAAATGCGAAATATCACATACTTCGTATTTCATGTCTAGCTATATGAATTCCACACATTGCATCACATTCCAGATAAATAGACGGTATTAAAGTTTTCGAACGAATGATCAAATACCCAAAATTCCCTAAAGCTCAACACTTGAGCGGAGTTCAAAAACCCGAAGTGTGACACAGTAGTAGCGGTCCAGCCGTAGAAGGGTCAAGCCGACGCCTCACATGTGGCACGCCGTACTGCCCCAAATCCAAAGGTTCAAAAGGCAATTCAAGACGGTCACATAATCGAGTTAAGGTTTGTTGTTTTCTAGAAGGTCCACCACAAAACTTGCACGTATTTCCGAAAGATTTAAACCCCGTGAAAAGTGAGCAAATGATACTCGTTCGAACAATTCAATACTTTCTAATTACCCGGAAAAGACACGAAATCAAAATTCCGATCGAATCACCGACTCCAAAACAATCTCCAGAACATACAGCACTAAATTCAGATTAAAAATACCACAAAAAATATACAAGCAGACAAAATAATTACTGTACAAAAACGACACAATGATTCATCCGTACGGCCGCGGAACCGCGGCCCAAGCAGGCTCTTGCCGCGGTTCCATGGTGGAAAGTACTGTTCATGGCATCGTTTTTTACATTTGTGCTTAGATTTCCCTGCTGAATTTTTTAAGGATTTTTATTACTGAAAAATAACAGTTTCAAAAAATTGTCCAGAGAGTGTCCCGAAAATCCGTATTTTCGTTCGATCGGAGTTTTAACTTCGTATAAGTGTCGCCTAATATTCTAGGTCGGCTCTGATACCAATGTTAGGTTTACCTAGCACCTCATGAAGGGTTTGGAAGCATCACATGTACCAAAGATTAAATTTTTAGGGTGCTAAGTAAGCATACAAAGAATCAATCCTAAAAAAATTAGGGTTTCAAAAAACAACACATCATCACAAGTAGGTTAAAGCTAGGGTTTTGAGAGTACAACCTTTGTAGCTCCCTACGCTAGACTCCTCGGCTACTTGGGGTTTGGAAAAGGTCCACTTGAACTCCTCTAGGTCCACGATGATCCACCCGGAGTCCGCTTTGTCCAAGCTTTCAACTTTACTTGATCAAGAGAAAGAAAAGAAGCTAACATTCTAAACAAGTGGGCAAGACTTGTGTAGAATAATGTTGTGGTGGCTTTTCTCATTTCAAAATCCTAACTTGGTGAGTAATTTGCTCACTAGAGAAATCTAGAGAGCAAAAAAAGAAGAAAGAAGAAGATGATGGCCTTTTTAGAATAAGAGAAAAGATAATGTCAAAAAGAAAAATAGAAAATATATGTATATATATTTTCCACTTCTCATCTCAAACCATGGTTAAATAATAAAGATATTATTGAATTTGAGTTAAAACCCAAAAGGAATGTTAATCCATGGTTAAAAGGTGGGTGAGCATGGTTAGGTCAAAGAAGAGTGTAGAAACTAATCCATGAATTACCATTTTCCTTTTTCTTTTTGTTTTAACACAAATAAATAATAATAATCCATATTATTTAACCAAGGTGTGAGTCTTATATTGCCACCATCTTCTATGTATATACAACCATGAAGGATGATGTATGTATGTATGTGTGTGCATGCACATCCATATATGCATGAATCAAGAAAGAATGCATACATGCATGCATACATCCAAAAAATACAAGAAAGGATTTCTAGTGAGAAACTAATGGTTAAATGATAAATTAACACTTGATTTATCAATCCGGCCATATCACATACGACCCAACCAAAAGCAAGCCGCCCGATTAATATACGGTATCTTATACGTGCATTTTAACCGGGTCCATGCACATATCGCATACGCGCACCACAACGTTTCGCCTGGACTAGGTAACTCCTTTGTGGGACTCTAAGACTCGTCAATACGCCGGCAGTGGGTGATGATCATATCAAGCACCCCCAAGCCGCAAGCGGTCAGCTAAACGTAACGTCCACCCGGGTATTGAGCGATCAGAAGAGAACAAGCGAACCTGCTACAAATCCCGTCGAGCCAACCGGCAACACTACCGTGCAGTCCGGTCTCTTCGTCAGATATGCTGCATATCGAGCTTAGGGATGGTAAACGTCAGACCCCAATAACCGATAAGTCGTGCCGATGTGAGGCCCATAACGGGTCGAGAAACTACTGGTAACACTTACCAGTAAATCTCTAAAACAGCCCTGGCCAGGGACTTCCCTGTTACGGCCAATCGAGCACAGCGCAACATCAACCCCCAATACCGGGAGAGACGAAACCCCTCCTATCGCTCATTGCCTCCATGTGACTCGGGACTGTACCCAAAAACCACCGTTTTGCACGCCCTCATGGACGTGGTAAGGTGGAAATCAAAGCACAGTGGGAATCACACAAGACTCTATGACGATCTCGGGTCTACAGACTAACCTGCACTGGTGTCACCTGAGAACTTCCATCTGACGTGAGGTATAATACCATCTGGGAGTTCTCGGCGAGTCCGTCCAGTGTACCCAGTCTCCACTGAGCACCCGTATACCATCTCTGATGTCAAACACCAATGGATATGGGATCATCCATCGCCCATCTCATGGGTCAAGAAGCATATACGCTAGTCTACACTGGTATATCGATGCCCCGTCTCGATACACCCACAACTAGGGACCTTGAAGGATGTACTTATGGACTACCATGTCCCCACTAGTATGATCCGCATCATAGTCCAGGTAGTCAAGTACACATCCTAAGGGCTTTACCAACATGTAACTATAAGACAGTATAAAGAGACAAGTATACATGTTAAGATAAAGAGCAACCAGATAGCATACTATCATATCGAGCAAGAAAGTCATCTCTATATATGTCCAAGCATCCAATATAATATACATCATCTGTACAATACTGGCCTCTAAGGCATACATACAACTAACAATAATACAAGGGTGGTCACGATGCGAGTGAACCCACCTACCAATGCAATCACCCAGAAAGGGAGCACTGTGACAGAAAAGCCACAATGAAAACCTGTACGGCAAAACCTGCAAGAACTGTGGCACAATAGGGTGAGTTGCCAACTCGTGAATAGAAAACATCGCAGAGTAGAAATCGTATGCATGACATAATCCTAGGTCAATACGATCAATAATAATATATTCTCAAATGAATAAGTCTGAAGCATGATAAGGTGGCAATGTAATATCTATACATAAGTGTAGTGCCAAGTGCTCGTGCCAGTGCCTCTGGTAATAACATGTCATAAATATGAGGTATGATCAATGTAATCAATGTCAACCATATCATGAAGTCTATAAGTATGTGGATATCGTCCAACTATGTAATCAATGTCTGTATATATGTGGATCTCGTCCACATGTCACCCAATGACAATAAGCATCATGCATGTAATATCATAAAGCATATGCATAGAAGTATGATGATGTAAATCAACATGTGTCGCTCGTGACATATCAAAATTGTTAGTTATGTATATGCCCTAGAGGCCATTGTTGTACATATGATGTATATTATGATGGATGCTTGGATATATACAGAGAGGACTTTCTTGCTCGTCATGATAGTATGCTATTTGGTTTCACTTTATCTTAACATGTTGACTTGTATTGGTTTACTGTCTTACTCTCACATGTTGATAAAGCCCTTAGGATCTGTACTCGACTACTGGGATTATGATGAGATCATACTAGTGGGGCCACGGTAGTCGATGAGTACATCCTATAAATGTTCCTAGTCGAGGGTATATCGAGACAGGGCATCGATACACCAGAGTAGACTAGCGTATACGCATCTTGACCCATATGATGGGCGATTGATGATCCTATATCCATCGGTATTTGACATCAAGGATGGTGTACGGGTGCTCAGTGGAGACTGGGTACACTGGACGGACTCGCCGAGAACTCCCAGTTGGTGATATACCACACGTCAGATGGCAGTGTAGGGTTCCTAGGCACCCCAAGGAGGTCTCACAAGGCATCAACCATGCCAATATCAAAAATTACGGTGCCGAGAAACCCTAGTGTACGGATCGTCGGCTAGATGTCTAGGCGAAAATGCAAACTAGTTAACACTTAACTAAGAGATACGGAAATACAACCTTTGTAGATCCGGTTCTCCACCTCCATAGCTCCGCAATGAAGTCTCCTCGCTGGCCATAACAAGTCCCGGGCTCTAGCGTCGGCTTCATCGGAGAATGGACGGGCTAGGTCATCGATGTCCATGCCGAAGATGATCTACGTCAAGGCATCGCTAAATCAAGCTCCGACTTCACCAAGTCAAGAAACTTGTGAAGAAAACACACTCTACTACTTGGCAAGAGGTAGAGGATGAAGAAATAGAAAGTGGGTAGACTTTAGAATTGGATTTCTCACTCTTTATCATCAATCACCATTGATGACCTCAAGGTTTTCTTCTTGAGTTCAAGGAAGAAGAAGAAGAAATGATATGATAAGTTCAAATTTAAAAAAAAGAAAAGAATAATCCATTCTTATCATAACACTAACCATGGTAATGTGTAGAGAATCAATCATGGTTAAATGGGATGGTTAGGGTTAAGCATGAGACAAAATGGTTGCTAAAGTCAAAGTCTTCATGAAGCTTCAACAAGCTTCCAAATAAAGCCACCATTTTGCATTATGCTTATCATTTTCCAATAATGAATAAACAAATAAATAAATAGATATGAAAATGAAAACCCTAACCATTACATAACCATGGTTTAAACTTTACACAAAACACAAGTTAGCATGCATCATCAAACATGATACATACAAGTGCACAAAAGTATATCGCATATACAATGCGCACATACCAAGTGAGAAAATCCGTTTAAAGTGAACCAATACTAGTTAGTGCAAAGTAATATATCAAATATATAATTATGCATTAAATCATTAAATCAACACTTGATTCAATGATCCGGTCATGTCGCACACAACCGACTAGTATTCAATGTATCGGCTTATCGAATCAATACTTGATTCGATAACTAGGTTATATCGCATACAACCATTCGATACATTCATCGCGAGAATAGAATACGGTATCACATACACGCATTATTCTCGGTCCCGCACATATCTCATATGCGCTCCTATTTCGTTTCGCTTGAGCCAGGAAACCTCTGTGTAGGACTCTAAAGACTCGTCAATACGCCGGCAGCAGGTGATGATCATATCAAGCACCCACAAGCCGCAAGCGGTCTGCTAAACGTAACGTCCACCCGGGTATTGAGCGATCAGAAGATCGACGAGCAAGCCCGCTCATACTCCTGTGAATCCAACCAGTAACACTACCGTACAGTCCGGTCTGATCGTCTGATATGTCGCACATCTCGCCTAGGGGTGGTAAACGTCAGACCCCAATAGCTCGATAAGTCGTGTCGATATGAGGTCTATAACAATTCGAGAAACTACTGGTAACACTTACCAGTAAATCTCAGCAACCCTGGCCAGGGATTTCCTGTTATAGCCAATCGAACACAGCGCAACATCAACTCCCTATACCGGGAGAGACGAATCCCCTCCTATCGCTCATTGCCTCCATGTGACTCGGGACTGTACCCAAAAACCACCGTTTTGCACGCCCTCTTGGACGTGGTAAGATGGAAATCAAAGCACAGTGGGAACCACACAAGACTCTATGACGATCTCGGGTCAACAGACTACTCTGTACCAGTGTCACCAGAGAACTGCCATCTGACGTGAGGTATAATACCATCTGGGAGTTTTCGGCGAGTCCGTCCAGTGTACCCAGTCTCTACTGAGCACCCGTATATCATCTCTGATGTCAAACACCAATGGATATGGGATCATCCATCGCCCATCTGTATGGGTCGAGAAGGTATACGCTAGTCTACTCTGGTATATCGATGCCCCATCTCGATACACCCACGACTAGGGACTTTCAAGGATGTACTTATGGACTACCATGTCCCCACTAGTATGATCCGCATCATAGTCCAGGTAGTCAAGTACAGATCCTAAGGGCTTTACCAACATGTAACAGAGAGACAATCAGTATACACGTTAAGGTAAAGTTCAACCAGATAGCATACTATCATGTCGAGCAAGAAAGTCCTCCCTATATACGTCCCAGCATCCACTACAATATACATCCTATGTACAGTAATGGCCTCTAGGGCATACATATAACTAACAATCTCCCACTTGCACTAGGGCCATCTGATAGCAGTGGTTGTAGTATCTCATACTCAACCATCCCATAAAAATCTCTCTCTGGGAACAGGCCTTTGTGAGTGGATCCGCTGTGTTGCCCTCTGAGTCTACTCTCCTGACCTCGATCGCTCTGGAGATCAATCATCTCCATGATCAAGTGATTCTGCCTTAGAATATGTCTGGATCACTGATGGGACGGGCGTTCCTTGGCATAAGCCACAACTCCATTGTCATACAATGGTAGGAACGTAGTTCATCTTATGAACCAATATACACCCAAACAGCCTCTTTGGTAGCATCTTAAGTAGCGATGTATCGTGCCTTTATCGTCTAGTATGTCACGGTATCTAGCTTGGAACTCTTCCAACATACCGTCCCTTTACTGAGGGTAAAGACAATGCCTGTGACTGACATTCAGTCGTCTTTTTCACCCTGGAACCATTCCAGTGATTCTCCCCAGGGTCGATTGATACCATCTCACTACAGCTAGTGAGTATCCTAACATCCATTTAGATCTATCTCATAGATCCAAAAACCAGGATTTAGTAGGTATCATTTTGATCCTATGTGGAGAATCATTGTGATAAGCGGAGATTGATCGAGCGTAGCATAGGAAACTCCTTTCTTATCAAGAGTATGTCATCCACGTACTCTACGAGGATCGTCACCATACTCCCTACTACCTTCTTGTTTATACAAGGTTCATCTACCATTTTGATGATGTCAAACTCTTTGACTACTTCATCAAAACAGATATTCCAACTCCGCGATGCCTGCTTTATCCTATAAAGCATCTTGCACACGTTTCCGCTGCTCCCACTGTCTACGAAGCCCTCTGGCTGTGTACTTATAGACGCACTCTTCTAAAACATCATTTAGAAAAGCAGTCATGGCACCCAACCGCCAGATATCGTAGTCATGGTATGTAGCCGTGGCAAGCAGGATCTGGATGGACTTAAGCATAGCTACTTGAAAAGGTTTCATCATTATCCATGCCTGGTCGATGATGAAAAGCTTTAACAAGTCTAGCTTTGAAAGTCCCAACTTTTTCAAGTACACCAAGTAATCTTCTCAAGATATACTTGCTCCTGATGGGGATTTAACCCTTCAGATATAGCAACCAAAGTCCATACTTTGTTGGTGTATAAGGATTCCATCTCAGATCGCTAAACATCCAGCCATTCTTACAGAGTCCCACTCCTGATGGCCAGCTCGAAACTAGTTGGGTCATCATCTTATGATGCAATCCTCGCTCCCACTGTCATTGAGAAACCGATGTATCTCTCAGGTGGGTGAGAAAACCCTACTAGATCGGCGGAGAGGCTGAGGTTCGTTGGTATCTATTGAATCCTTTGGTTCTACCAAATCATCTGCTGTAGTTTGTATAGCTGGAACCATTCCAGTTCTACATAACAGTATTTGCTTCGAGCTTGTCCGGATTATGCTTTTAGACATAGCCCGGACAACCCCAAATCTTAACTAACTTAAGATATGGGCTCTTCCCTTTCCATATCACATATGAAATGGTAGGCAGTGATTTGATTCGAACCTAATTCAATAGGTATGCAGCTTCTCAAGTGCATAACTCCCAAAAGGAAATAGGTAACTCAGCAGCACTCATCATAGAGCACACCATATCATATAGGGTGTGATTGCTCCGCCCCGATATACCATCGTGCTATGGTGTATACGGAGGAGTAATGCTGAGAGAGAATCTCATTCTCCTTTAGAAAAGTCCAGGAATTCCGTGCTCAAGTATTCTCCTCCTTGATCTCATCAAAGGACATAATACTTATACCGGTTATTGGTTCTCTACTTCTAACTTATATTCTGTGAATATCTCAAAAGGTTCGGACTTGTGTTTCAACAGGAACATAGGTCTGAATCTTGAGAGATCATCAGAGAACGTAATGAAGTATAAAGAACCGGTCTTGGCATGTGTAGACAGGGGACCTACATACATCAACATGTATCATCCCAAGAGTTCACTAACTCTTTCTCTGTTTCCAGTAAACGGAGCTATAGTCATCTTATCTTTGTGACATGACTGGCGAGTTTCACAAGATGTAAATTCAAACTAATTTAAATATGCATCTACATGTAACTTCAGCTAGTCGGGTCACATTGATATGACCTAGTCTACAATGCCTCAAGAATGATTCGTTCATTTCTGAACTCTTCCTCTTGTGTGTGTTCCATATACTAAGAACTGTAGTTTGATTTAGAACATCAATGCTTTTAGATAACGTGCCTGAACCGATCAACTTTTGATATAGGAAATGTTCAAAACATTATCCAACAACACAAAATTATATCCTTTCTTTACTAATAAAGAGACTGATATGATTTTGTGTATCAGGTTCCGTATCTAATAACATTCGTTCAGAATCAATGTATTGGTAATACAGGGTGACAGTGACCAACAGACTTGGCTGCAACACTTGCCCCGTTTTCTGCCTCATGAAACTTATCACTCGTTCTCAGTTCTCTACCTTTCTGTAGCCCTATGTAACAGATTACATATCTGGGATCCTGATCTGGTATCATATACCCAGGACGTAAAGGATACTGAGAAACAGTTCTGTATAATGAACAAACCCGAAGATGATGCATCAGCATGCACTCTCTTCGTTTGGGCGGCACGGGAATTCTGGTATTCCCCAATTTCCTGCTCTGTCTTATAATAATTATAAGTTGGAGCGGGATCAACGTTCCCCAGCTCAGTATAACAAGCGGGTTCGGTCAAAAATCCGTATTATTATCTTGATTAAGGCGTGATATGGTCGCTACCTGGAGAGAGAGAGAAGAAAACACTCAGCGTGCGCTCTGTCAAGAATAGATTGGTTTTTATTTTATCTAATCAGGATGGCTCCCACTACTTTTTATCAAATCTTCCTTCAAACCCTAAAAGGAAAGACTAGCCGGGATTAATTACACACTACAAGTTCGCCAATCTTTCAGCCAGGCCAGTGTCGGTACTTTGAGGGAGGTCCCCCGTGCTTTCGCACGAACCTAATTAATGTAAACCTCGTTTTCCCAGAGGCGTAACCTCGTTAACACCTTTCTAGACACCTACTTGATCGGCTAATTGTAATGTATAAAACTCTCCCAGGAGTAACTCTTACTCGCAGCGGGTATCGGGATCCAACTATCTCATAGAAGGTATGCAATCTCATTGCAAATTTCAACACTTGAAATTCCCGATAATATTTTGCCCCTAACCTCCTATGACCTTGACAAAGGCCAACAAACCATAGGATGCTAGTCAAGTTCAACCCGTCATTTCCTGATTGAATTAAACCCACCCGCACGGCCCTTGACAAAGGCCAACAAGGTCGCATGACTACCCTAACTCAATCTGCATCATATGCATAAGCAGATAAGCACCAGTTAGCTACCGCACACTGCGCCTTGACAAAGGCCAACAAACGCAGCACGAATACTAACTACTACTTATCTGAAATGACGGAGGGCTACGACAGGTTTTTCTGAAAACCTATTGCGTAATGAACTTGATATCGTTGTAGAATCAAATAATTTTAAAATGGAGTGCTTTTGAGGCTTTTCTAGTTTTGCTAAAGGATTCACTCCCGGTGAAGGGATCGTCGGTCCTATCCTCGTCGAATGAGGTGCGGGATATATCACATATATCACTGTGCAAAGCAGAACTCTTAAAAGCTATCAAAAGACAAACCGAGTGTGTAGCATCTGCCAGTTATTGCTAAAGGAGTCACTCCCGGTGAAGGGATCTCGGTCCTTTCCTCATCGAATAAGGTGCAGGATATATCACATATACCGCTGTGCAAAGCAAGAACTGTAGCTACCTGTTTTATTTTGAAATTCGATTCTACAACATCTTAGCTTTCTTTTAATTTCATTAATCACATTAATGAAGTCCCATCATTTAAGTACCTAAACATCACAGATAAATACGACGTACACTTATGCCATCCGCATTCACCTCGATGTCCCCTCGTGAACCGTTAGGTTAGGTAACTAACGGCAGAGCGGGGCAGGGCTAGCGCGGGTGTAAAACATAAGTAACGTCTATATAATATATCATATATACTATATAATGTATCTATCACAGAACATCACATGATCACATCACAGATATCGCAGCAGAAGAAACATATGAAATATTGGATATACTAGGACGTCCGTGTTTTCAATACGAGCCAGTATAAAACACGGATTCCACGGTCGTGATGAATAGCCAAACCCACACCCCTAGACCCCTACGAGAGCGGCAAGCAACCCTACCAATTCTGGAGTTAGGAGATCCGGACTCGACTCCTCGAGTTGGTCTCCCACTGGACTCCAGAACCCGGTTACTTGTGCCCTCCTCCTTGGGTCTATCCTAGTGCAGAAAAGTAAATAATATACAACGGGTGACAACTTCCGCAACCTGGAAGTGCCCCAATAAAAGAATATTACATACAAGTTTTTACATGAATGAAAATGAAAAACACTCATCTCACATAAAAACCCCCGGCTATTCAAACACGACGATCCAATATAACATATCCAGCAACACATAACATCACATGTCATCAACGTAAGTAAATATGCGCATCCCAATTGTCGTTGACATATAGCAACGAAACCGGCGATATCACATATTACACTTACGGTCACAGAAAAGAAAGTGTAAATCTACAACAGTTGGAATCCGCAACCACCTCAGACATCGCATGCCTGATCAAATGAATTCTTTAGACATCGCATGCCTAACAATTATAATCCCCGCATTTCAGTCTCATCATTGAAAACACTTTTCAATATTAAGTCGGGTAATTCAACAAGATTCCCGACATCCAGATCGAATGCTCGTCGCAAACTTCAGTAGACGGCTGCACCCCCGATACCGTCGACGAAGTGTACCAAGGCGGAACACCGCTACCGCGAGCACCCGGACGGATGCTTTCGGGGACGGGGTTCTCCTACAGTCTCTTAGTCGGGGCTATGGAGTGAGACTGTCTATTAAGTTTACCCGGCGAGTATCCGCGTACGCTACGTGATTGCGACGGACTTTTGATCACATCAAAATTCCGTGGCAACCGATCAAGTGAGACTAAACTGCTATGTTTATAACATTCATTCAGTTATCTCATAACTCATTGTGAATTCCAATTATTGTATCCCATTCCGGATAAATAGAAAATGTCAAACTTTCCGATCGAACGATCGAACACCCAATTTTTCCCGATACAGATCAACACATGAAACTAGTCTAACAACATTCAGTTCGTACCTCAGTACCAACGGTCCAGCCGTAGAAGGGTCAAGCCAACGCCTCACATGTGGCACGCCGTACTGCCCCAAACCCGAAGGTTCAAAGGGCAGTTCAAGACGGTCACATAATCGAGTTAAGGTTTGTTGTCTTCTAGAGAGACCATCGCGTTACTTGCACTACTTAGAACGTCGTTAAACTACGGAAAAATCCAACACTTGAAAATTTCCCGACAGGGGAAAAATTGGGTATTTATATCTGGTCGAACTTTTTAACATATTCTAAAATTTATCCGGAAAGCCACATAGACAAAATCTGATATCCCGATGGAAACACCGAATCCCCAAAACAACTGCAGAAAATTCAACTCTTGAATAAATTTTAAAAATATCCAGAGAACTCAGCACCTGAAACAATGAATTACTGTGCAAACAGTTATGGCTTACGTCACTATTCTGCCGCGGAACCGCCGCATAAGCTAGGCTTATGCCGCGGTTCCGCCGCCATTTACACTGTTCATCCAAAACTTTTTGCGCCGTAATTCTTAGATTTCCCTGCTGAGTTTTCTGCATATTTTTAATTTGGAAAAATCCACGATTTTAGAAAAAGTACAGAGAGCATGTTAAGGTTTGGGTTTTCGGGTCGTTCGGACTTCAAATTCCGTCTAGACTTCGCCTAAGGCTCTAGCTAGGCTCTGATACCACTGTAGGGTTCCTAGGCACCCCAAGGAGGTCTCACAAGGCATCAACCATGCCAATATCAAAAATTACGGTGCCGAGAAACCCTAGTGTACGGATCGTCGGCTAGATGTCTAGGCGAAAATGCAAACTAGTTAACACTTAACTAAGAGATACGGAAATACAACCTTTGTAGATCCGGTTCTCCACCTCCATAGCTCCGCAATGAAGTCTCCTCGCTGTCCATAACAAGTCCCGGGCTCTAGCGTCGGCTTCATCGGAGAATGGACGGGCTAGGTCATCGATGTCCATGCCGAAGATGATCTACGTCGAGGCATCGCTAAATCAAGCTCCGACTTCACCAAGTCAAGAAACTTGTGAAGAAAACACACTCTACTACTTGGCAAGAGGTAGAGGATGAAGAAATAGGAAGTGGGTAGACTTTAGAATTGGATTTCTCACTCTTTATCATCAATCACCATTGATGACCTCAAGGTTTTCTTCTTGAGTTCAAGGAAGAAGAAGAAGAAATGATATGATAAGTTCAAATTAAAAAAAAAAGAAAAGAATAATCCATTCTTATCATAACACTAACCATGGTAATGTGTAGAGAATCAATCATGGTTAAATGGGATGGTTAGGGTTAAGCATGAGACAAAATGGTTGCTAAAGTCAAAGTCTTCATGAAGCTTCAACAAGCTTCCAAATAAAGCCACCATTTTGCATTATGCTTATCATTTTCCAATAATGAATAAACAAATAAATAAATAGATATGAAAATGAAAACCCTAACCATTATATAACCATGGTTTAAACTTTACACAAAACACAAGTTAGCATGCATCATCAAACATGATACATACAAGTGCACAAAAGTATATCGCATATACAATGCGCACATACCAAGTGAGAAAATCCGTTTAAAGTGAACCAATACTAGTTAGTGCAAAGTAATATATCAAATATATAATTATGCATTAAATCATTAAATCAACACTTGATTCAATGATCCGGTCATGTCGCACACAACCGACTAGTATTCAATGTATCGGCTTATCGAATCAATACTTGATTCGATAACTAGGTTATATCGCATACAACCATTCGATACATTCATCGCGAGAATAGAATACGGTATCACATACACACATTATTCTCGGTCCCGTACATATCTCATATGCGCTCCTATTTCGTTTCGCTTGAGCCAGGAAACCTCTGTGTAGGACTCTAAAGACTCGTCAATACGCCGGCAGCAGGTGATGATCATATCAAGCACCCACAAGCCGCAAGCGGTCTGCTAAACGTAACGGCCACCCGGGTATTGAGCGATAAGAAGATCGACGAGCAAGCCCGCTCATACTCCTGTGAATCCAACCAGTAACACTACCGTACAGTCCGGTCTGATCGTCTGATATGTCGCATATCTCGCCTAGGGGTGGTAAACGTCAGACCCCAATAGCTCGATAAGTCGTGTCGATATGAGGTCTATAACAATTCGAGAAACTACTGGTAACACTTACCAGTAAATCTCAGCAACCCTGGCCAGGGATTTCCTGTTATAGCCAATCGAACACAGCGCAACATCAACTCCCTATACCGGGAGAGACGAATCCCCTCCTATCGCTCATTGCCTCCATGTGACAAGGGACTGTACCCAAAAACCACCATTTTGCACGCCCTCTTGGACGTGGTAAGATGGAAATCAAAGCACAGTGGGAACCACATAAGACTCTATGACGATCTCGGGTCAACAGACTACTCTGTACCAGTGTCACCAGAGAACTGCCATCTGACGTGAGGTATAATACCATCTTGGAGTTCTCGGCGAGTCCGTCCAGTGTACCCAGTCTTTACTGAGCACCCGTATATCATCTCTGATGTCAAACACCAATAGATATGGGATCATCCATCGCCCATCTGTATGGGTCGAGAAGGTATACGCTAGTCTACTCTGGTATATCGATGCCCCATCTCGATACACCCACGACTAGGGACTTTCAAGGATGTACTTATGGACTACCATGTCCCCACTAGTATGATCCGCATCATAGTCCACGTAGTCAAGTACAGGTCCTAAGGGCTTTACCAACATGTAACAGAGAGACAATCAGTATACACGTTAAGGTAAAGTTCAACCAGATAGCATACTATCATGTCGAGCAAGAAAGTCCTCCCTATATACGTCCCAGCATCCACTACAATATACATCCTATGTACAGTAATGGCCTCTAGGGCATACATATAACTAACAGGCAGTTCTCCGGTGACACTGGTACAGGGTAGTCTGTAGACCCGAGATCGTCATAGAGTCTTGTGTGATTCCCACTGTGCTTTGATTTCCACCTTACCACGTCCAAGAGGGCGTGCAAAATGATGGCTTTTGGGTACAGTCCCGAATCACATGGAGGCAATGAGCGATAGGAGGGGATTCGTCTCTCCCAGTATAGAGAGTTGATGTTGTGCTGTGTTCGATTGGCTATAACTGGAAGTCCCTGGCCAGGGCTGATATAGAGATATACTGGTAAGTGTTACCAGTAGTATCTCGACCTGTTATGAGCCTCACATCGACACGACTTATCGGTTACTGGGGTCTGACGTATACCACTCCTAGACTTGATATGCGACATATCAGACGAACAGACCGGACTGTACGGGAGTGTTACTGATTGGATTCACAGGAGAACGAACAGGCTAGCTTGTTGATCTTCTGATCGCTCAATACCTGGGTGGCTGTTACGTTTAGCTGACCGCTTGCAGCTTGTGGGTGTTTGATATGATCATCACCTGCTACCGGCGTATTGACGATTCTTTAGAGTCCTACACAGAGGTTTCTTGGCTCAGGCGAAACGGAGTAGAGGCACATATGTGATATGTGCGGGACCGAGGATAATGCGATATGAGATACCGTATTATATTCTCGAGATATTTAGATATGAATCGGGACATCGGATCAAGTGTTGATTCGATGAATCGGTACATGATATATAAGCCGGTTATATTCGATATAGCCGGATCGTTGGATCAAGTGTTGATTCGATGATTTAATGTATAATGATATATATGATATATTGTATTACATTATCTAATATTGGCTCGTTTTATTATTTCATTTTCTCACCGGATTAATACATTGATATATATGCAATATATGTTAAATGTATTATTTTCTTTTGTTGCAAATATATAATATATATGTGATATATATTATTGTGACATAATATGATTTATTATAAAACATGTTTAAGGATGATAAAAAGGGATTAGGGTTTGATTAGGGTTAGCTTCTTCTTGTTCATTCTAGAAGGTTTCTATTTTGTCTTGGTTAAGATATTATGGTTGATACTTATCCTTAACCTAACTAAACCCTAACTCTAGTTTATTCTCTACAACTTTTATCCTATCATCCTTGACCATGGTTAGATAATCAATCATATACACTAGACTTCTATTCATCACAAAAGGATTATTCTTTCATTCTTCATCTTCTTCTCTCTTTGGGTTTTGAAAGAGAGAGCTCACTAGAAATTCCTTATGTGATGATTTATTGTGAGAAAGTGAAATAAAAAGATAGCATAAATACTACTCCATCATCCTCATCTAATCTAGCCCATTAGATTAGGGTGTTCATCTCTTCAGAGTGAGAAAGCTTGGGTTATAGCAACTTCGACGTAGATCATCGGAGAATCGGAACACTTCAAGCTAGCATGGATCGTTCGAGTCGTGGAGCCTCTCTTGAGTCCGGGAGATCATGGATCGCGGCGAAGGGACTTCTACTCGGAGCTTGTGAAGCGAAGGAGCGGACTACAAAGGTTGTAATCCCTCACACTTAGCTATAAAGATATCATCTTGCATGCTAAACCCTAATAATCTAGCAAAGATCCCGTCTTTGGGTTGTTCGGCACATGTAAAATTTTATTTGGGCATGTCTGATGCTTTATGAACCTTCACTAGTGTGCCTAGGAACCCTACAAAAATCATGGAACCTGAGTGTCTAGCATCGACACTCGAAAACATCATGAAAACCGTGCCCATCATCGGCACGTAAATGCTCATATATCTCAGGCGCCGCACACCCCGGTCGGCCCTCATATCCATCTCATGATTCCGGTCGGTATCCTCCGGATATCCGCCGAGCTCAAATACAATACCGGTAGGTAGCAGCCCCTCTGCCTAGCTCACCGTCTAGCAACACAGCAGATCCGTTCTCATCCTGGGGTACCATACCGGGTCTACCATGTACCCGCAATTGGCCTCATCCACTCCTCGAATCGGGTTTCACATGTCACTCTCAGCACCGAGAAAACACATAGTGGATGCTCTGAAATATCATATCAAGGGTAACCGGGTTTTTAAAACAATTACATACTCTCTTTTGAAATATCCACGGTTCCCAAATCCAGAAATATCATGGAAACAACATATCTCAATGCGTATAATCAAAACATTGATGTATGCGACATGTAAAAGAATTGTATGCATATCAGTATATCATGCAATATGGAATAGTAATATGCACATATTGAGGGAAACCGCTCTTTTAAAATGAACCAGTTTTAAAGAGTATCTTGCGGTTCCTAAATCTCTACTCAAGCCAGAATCATCTATGTATGTGCAAATACTTATGTATGTAAATATGGGTGTACAATGGGTATGTACACAAGTATGCCATGCAAGAGATCATATCCTGAATGCAACGGTACTACAGTGTAGTGACATGGCAATTATCGATGATGAAGTGTGTGAGCCGGTAAGCAGGTGTACGTGGAACATACGCATCATCGATAATGGTGCTAGTGTCCTAACAGCATGGATTTGATATAACAATAATCATATTTAACATGCAATGCGATGCAAAAAGTAAGAATATGCGACAATGAATAATAACACAATAGTGCAGTATCTACATCAATGTATCTATGTCATGATATTTTGCCATTTGAAAGAAGAATCGGGGTTTTAGGAAAATAAGGGCTACGGTGTTTTTAAGAAAAGATGCGTCTTTGAAAATATCCGTAGAATCCCTTTACCTGTCTTTAAAATACTCCCGATTCGTTAGTTTTTGAAATAGGTATGACATCAACCTAGCCTAACATCTACTAGCAAAACTACAACTCTAACTAACAAGTCAATCAAGAAGGGTATGGAAACCACCTAAATCTGAGTCGATATATATATATAAATATAATAGTCGGTGATCCCACCTCAAGGTACCGCGTACGATACAATATCATATGACATCCTTGAGTCATGAGTGCGGATCTATCATCAATATAAGGCTCGTACGGTAAATCATCGTACGGCATCCCAAAAGCTGGGTACGGGTCAATATCACATTCATCTCATCAATTATCTGGTATCCTTATCATCATATCTCATGATCTGTGGTACTGATCTAAGTCTAGTACAAATCGATACCATCAACATAAATATAAATGTGTGTGTGGAACACACGTCCAAAGGCCCGCTAAAATCACATGTCGTATCCCAAATACGAATCACAATATATCACCGATCTCATGGCACTATGTCCAATCTCATCGACACATCTCCAAATATCATCTACAATCCTCGTCATCTAGGTATATGTATAACAAAAATGCATGTGTGTGCGTGTGGGTGTAAACTTATTCTAGGGTTCGCAACTAGGAACTATACTAGTTTACTTCTATGCCATAATCTAATCGTAGTACGCCTAATCTCATCTCAAATATCCACGACACACAATAAGCTATCATAAAATAGTATATATATACTGTACTAACTATCGGACTGCGGGGGTGCTATACGCCATCTACTCGACTTCTCCCCATAGATATAATCTATTCACCTTGCTTTCGCTTTCCGTTGCCGACGCCGCCACGCGCTTGCTTGTCGTCTCGAAGTCTTCATGGGGTACCTACACATCATAACGTATCGCATCGCGTTAAAACCAAATCAAAACCAAAACGACACACGAAAACTAAAACGACACGCTTAAAAGCCTATAGGTTAGAATCTATGGTTAGTTTTCGTAAATCAACCCGATATCACTCGAGATGGACGTACAAACGTCATATGATCGAGATAAAGCACAAATACAAAAATCTAGAAATCGTAATACAGAAAACCATATCTCAAATCAAAGAAGCAACACTGAAAACATGTCCCAGATTTTGTCTCAGGTGAAACCAAGATTCCAAAACAACACTAGAGTGATATATAGGGTATATGTGACCTACAGAAGAAACCCGGACCCACCCCCTCACCAAGTGTCCGAGCCCCTCCCCTAGAATTTCGAGCTCGCCGGCCTGGGGGTCCCCAACGTGGTTTGTCTTGCTACAGTGGGTTGCTATGGTCTCAATTGGTTCTCTAGAGTTGTTTATTTTCCCAGTAAAAATCCCAGTTCATTCCAGATTCACCTGCACGCTCCAATTCCTCACAAACCAACATGAAAGTTCTGAAATTCCGTATTTTGGGTTTCAGTTAGGCTTTGTCTGGACTTCTATCACTATAGGGGGCCTAAGGTCATCTCTAAAGCTCAATTACACCATCTCTACTCAAATCAAACCCTAACCCTCTCAAGAAATGTCCAAAGTGCACAAAACTTCGCCAAATCACTTTAAAACTTGAAAAAAGGCTTTAGCAAAGGAAAAACTACACTAATTGTGAAGGAATTACCTCATTAGGGACCCAAGAATCCCCTACAGCACCAAAATGTGATTTTTCTTGGTCCAATGTGTAGTTAGAGGGCTTGTGCACAAGTTTTGTGAAGTGAGGATGGACTTTTGATGGATTTTTAGTGATGAAGTGAAGCTTGAAGATGAGGAGGGAGGAGGTGCTACCATGGGGGTGAGAGAGGAGAAAGATGAAGAAGAAAGTGAAGGGAACAAATGGGCATGGCTCTCTTGACCCCTCACACACACTCTCTCTCTCTCTCTTGCCCATGCCTAATTAAAATATCATTCCTTTTTTCCTTTTCTTTGCAATAGTAAACCCAAAACAAGAATGAAAAATGAAGATAAAGCCATGCAAAAATGTAACAAGTGTAGAAAAAGATTTGGTGAATGTTTTGCACAAAAAACGCTTAAAGCGCGATTAGCGATTTTTAATCGCGATTGGCACTAAATTAGTATCAAACTAATCATAAAAACTTAAAATTTGCATAATTCACATAAAACACCCTCTTTTAATAATTTCTATAATTTTCCAAATTTTTTCCCCCCATTTTATCAGTATTTAATTATGCCGAAATATTAAAATATTCATTAAAAATAATATTAAATTATAAAAATTCCCAAAATAATATTTTGTTTTTTTCTTGAAATGTTACAGAGAACCCTATCCATGGCAAGTGACGATCCCAACAGCCCACAACCACTTAGTACGTACGCACAAGCATATCCTCCAGAGTTTGTATAGTCCGCTCTGTCTGACCATCGTCCCACAGATGGAAAAGCGGAGCTAAAACTCAACCAGTGCCCAAGGCTTCCTGAAGCTTCTACCAAGGACGGCAAGCGAATGGTGTGCCACTATTGGATAAAACGCATGAAGGAACTCTGTGCAAAGGCACAAACTTAATAAAGAACAACCGAGCAAACTGATTATAACCGGACAACAAACACCCAAATAGAGTCACACCCTGTCTAAACCTGGGTAGACACCACAACGAAATTCATGGAGATCTGCTTCCATTCCCACCCCGGAACGGTTAAAGATTGCAACTCTCCAACCGGTATCAAATGCTCACCCTTAGCTCGCAACAAGACTGACACCTCGAAACGAAATCCGAAACTTCTCTCTTCATCCCTGCCCACCCATAACTATCTCACAACTCACGTCACATCGTGGTGGAACTTGGACGAACACAGAAGGCTGACTGGTGTGCCTTTTCTAGGATCTCGCGTCTCTACCCATCAGTATCAGGTACACACAACGCGTCCCTAAATATAGCACACCCTAGTCACAACTCAAGGACTCTGAATCTTTACCCTGCCGAACATGCTCAAGTATCACAGACAACGAGCATCGGTGGCTGATTAGTCGAAAATATTACATCTTTTAACTGGCAATTTCCTTATCATTCGCATTCATATAGAAGTGTTCGGCATTCATATTTCACATATTAGCAAATCTGTCGCAAAATATCAGATTTCATGTGTTAGACCTTAAAACCGGCATTTCTAGGGAAATTGACTGCATTTCATAACATGGCATCATTTCTATATATCGCAACCCGTGTTTCAAAGTCTGTGCAGGAAAATCAAAAGCTTGCTCAAATCTACACCGCTAAAAGATACGCCAACACAATGATTTCAGTTCTGGTATCAATCCAAAGGGACTAAAACAAATCAACACATCAGATAAAGCCCCAAATGTCAGCCCAAGCAGTCACCAGAAGAACCAAGCCATGAAGCCATCAAAGCGCCGCGGAACCGCGGCGGGAGCCGGCTTAAGCCGCAGTTCCACGGCAGTTATGCCATGTCAGCCCTAAAGTTTTGGTGCACAATGCTTCTCTCAAGGCCCACACTTCAGCAAGACATGTCAAATTCCAGAATACCCCAGAACCTTCTGCCAGATCAGCAAACACTTGGATCTACACTAAACTAGCCTATCATTCTAGAAACTTCTCCCTAAACCCTAGCTTAAACCCTAAGCTAAGCCTAACTAACTACTTCTAGAAGTCTTTCAAAAAACTTTTGGAGGGAATTGCTATTTTAAACTCAAGGCTTAGGGTTTGGGAAATCTATAAAATAGGACCCTAGGCTCACTTATAAAAGAGGAATCATTCATCCCTCCATTAGTTCATTTTAGTAGCCAATCTAGAGCCATTCTACCTCATTCTTCATCTTCTTCCACAAGTCTAGTGAGAAGGCTTGTGTGAAACCCTAACCCTAATTCCAATCAAAAGCCAAGATCCCGAGTATCCCATCAAGCAAGAAGCCTTGCAACCTTTTATGAGCCAACCGATCTTCAACAGAGCAAGTGGTCCAAGCCGATCTGCGACTCACGGAGCCGAGCGACGCCAAATCGACAATTTAGTTCTTCCTCTTGTAGTTCTTGAGTGACTGTAATCAAATTGTTGATATAAATAAAAGGTGATATTCTTTTATCTTGTTTTCTTTAAATTCTTGCATCATGATTCAATCTAAATTTCTAGTTGTAATTCTTTTTGTGATGTTTGAGTAATACTCCGCTCGTCAAGGAGTCGAGACGATCAATAGAATGATGATGTAATATATCTTAAATCGATTCTTGAGTCCTACGAGTTTTGTAAACCCTAGCAAGTTCAAGAATCGACGACCCAATTCGTTGCGATACTTTCTTGATTGATATCACTCGAGATTGGGGAGTTACGATCGTTTCTTGAAATTGCTAGCGGCTAGAAAGTGAATGATATCGATGAAAGAACAAGGGTTAAATGTTGAAACCTTAGTTTCACGAGAAAGCCCTAACTCTCGTCGATCATCATCGATCTAGTATCAATTCTTCGAAGGACAAGAACACGATATCTTGAGATTACATCATGTCTATAGATCCGATCGATTCCTACGAGCCTCATTTAGATTCTTGACATTTGGTTGGAAATATCATCGAAACCCGATTCTTGATTGTTTATCAGTTTCTTGATTCTTGATTAGATTAGTGACACCTGAATCAATCGATAAAATCTTGAATCATTTTTTCCTTTCTTTTCAATTAACTTTTCAATTCAAACAAATTAAATATAAAAATGAATCGCACAATCCCTGTGGACGATCCGCACTCGCTTACGATCTACAACTGACACCGTAATTGATTGCGGTCAAATATAATTCTTTGGTTGTGATTTCTTTATACAATTTTCTAAATACCGATACAAGATACTGTTATCGATCAAATGAAACCGTTATCGGGGAACAATTGATTCGATACTTTCTTTTACTACACAAACAAGAATTTCTACAATAAATCAAATGGCGCCGTTGCCGGGGATTACGCGCTAATTCGTTTCATATAAAAGTTTGAATTGAAAGACTTATTCCATTGTTATTTTGAGATCAAAATTCGTGCAAACCCTAAACGATTTGTTGTGGTTCATTGCAAGGAAATCTGGAGCTGTTTGGAAATTGAAGAAATTTTTTGGAAAATTCCAGAGGACTAGGGAAGTTATCAGGAGTATTCTGCAAATTTTCTTTTCAAGAGATCCCATTGTTTGACCGCGGAAGGGCGGCAATAGCCAGCAATCGCGGCGGAACCGCGGCAGCCTTGAGGGATCTCTGTGAAAATTTTGCTTCAGGTGATTTCTTACCTTCTCCTCTCTCCTCTTTTTAGCTCCAACTAATAATTTTCTGCAGGATTCTTTGCAAATAGTCGCAGCTCGCAAATTGCAAAATTAAATTTGTGCGTGATTTTGTTTCTTGGTTGTTTGCATTCTAATACGGATATTAAGGGGCATGGCCAAATCCAAATTAGGTGGGGATTTCATTACCCTTCCTAGGCCCCGAAAATCGCAAAACTTGCATCCGCATTGACCCACATTAACTAAAAAATATCTAGAGATGACTCTAAGGACCGTCGCGCTCACTTAGGACAGAAGAAGGCCGTGGGTAATTCATTGCTTATCCGCGTTTTCTTGTGGTGCCTAGGCAAGTGTGTCGAAGGCTAGTGGTTATTAATTAGGCCCACTACTTACGTAGTGGAGTACCTTCCCACTTACCTGGCACTTATCTGGCCACAGGAGGACAAGGAGGCAGTGGAGGATTCTATCCTGCGACTTGTCTTTTGGCAGTTAGGAGCGGTCTAGAGCCGGACCTAGGTGACCACTAGATTCTAGGGTTTTTTGTTGCTGCATTTGTTGTGTCGCATCATTTTTTCAAAAAAAAAAAATTCCGTCCCTTTTTCAAAGCAAACACCGCATTCATTCATACCCCTAATTATAAGTCAATGCTGCCACTTGTACTAACCCATTTTAGTGCAAGATAGGCTGGACACGGGATTCTAGTGCCCGTTTAGTCCGCGTACCCTTTATCGACTCTGAAGTCGATATTTCTGCATTTACCTTTCCTTTACCCACCACCACACCCACACCGATGGATCCGAATCCATCGAACTTCTTTAACCCTAATCTGCCGCCGTCCGTTGGTGCGCAGAATCCACCCCGCATCTCTCTCCAAGAGAGGTGCTATCCTACTCGAGGTCCTCTTTCCACCTGTCTTTCCATTCCACCAGCCAACGGGGAAAATTTTGAAATTAAACCCCAATACATCAACCTTCTACCCAAATATCACGGTCTCGAGACTGAGGACGCTTACGTTTTCATTACCAAATTTGAAAACGTATGCGCAATGATGGGTACGTCACAACTTTCAGTGGATGCTATGCGTCTACGACTTCTTCCATTTACTTTGTGCGATATAGCCGAGAAGTGGCTATATAACACCACCGCACACTCAATCACAAATTGGGAAGAATTCGTAGCGGCATTCCTTAAGAAATTCTACCCTAATCACAAGACAGCTCGAGTCCGCAGCGAAATAAATCAATTCAATCAGCTTCCAAATGAACCATTTTCAAAATATCTTGACCGATTCAAGGATCTGTTGGTTCAATGCCCACATCACGGAATCCCGAGATGGGAACTGTGCCGAATCATATATGAGGGCAGTAACCCTAACACTAAACAGAGTCTTGAAAACATGTGTCAAGGAAATTTTATGAACAAAGACGATGGGGAAGCTTGGAAATACTTAGAAGATTTCGCTGAAAAATCTTTACAGTGGGAAAGTCCATCATTTAAGAGTGGCAATAACCAATCGGATGTTTCCATAGGAGTTAGAGCTGACATTTCAGCTATACACAAGAAACTCGAGACTATGGAAAACAAATTTTTAGCTGCCTCCCTTAATCAAATGTCACTTTCCAAGACTGTATGTGAATGCTGTTCTGATCCTTCTCATTTGACGGAAGAATGTCCACGAAATTCTTAGTTTCAAGGTCATGAGCATACCAATGCCGCATTTCAAAGACCTAGAAACGATCCATTTTCTTCCACATATAATCAGGGTTGGAGGAATCACCCTAATTTTGCTTGGAACCAATCACAATCTCAAAACACGGTTCCAAACCAAAACAATTTCCAAAGGGTCCCTCCACCACAACAGCAACCACAACTTCAATTGAGTCAGCACCCCTTTCAAGCACATAACTTTCAAAATCCGGTCAACACCCCTGCACTGTCTAGTCCTTTACAGTTGACTGGAACTGATGAATCCTCTTCTTTTGCACAATACATGAATTTGGTCTTAACAAATATCATACAAGTTTCGGCTGAAATGAAGTCTTATGTCGATAAAATTGAGAAAAACTCTGCGTCCCAAAACGAGAGTATTAAATCGATGGAAGAAGAAATTGCACGATTAAAAGCCGAAATGAGTGCAAGAGAGAAAGGGAAACTTCCAGCTCAACCCTTACCCAATCCCGGCTATTCACATCATGTGAATGCAATCACCACATTGAGATCTGGAAGAGTGCTTGACAATCACGTTGGGGAAGAGATTGATGATATTGAAAATCCTATCAACACCCCGGCTGAGACTTTTTCTCACACACACACTTCTACTTCTAATTCTGACCCCAGTTCTTCTACCCCACCACCTTCTTCCGAGCCTATTCTTCGTTTCCAAAAAGGCTCGCTACTTCAGCCCACCTCTTCTACTCCTCCACGGACGATCCCCACTTCTATTCTGGGATCGGTTCCACACACACTTCCTTCTCCTATGATGGACCCAGCGCTTATTGCTAAAGCACCTTATCCTAATCGGTTAAGGGCTAACACACCAAGTCCACATATGGAGAAGATCACTGAGATGTTTAAACAGGTTAACATAAACATCCCTCTTCTAGATGCTATCCAACAAGTCCCCGCATATGCGAAAGTTCTTAAAGACTTATGCACTAGAAAGAGGAAGAAACAAATGCCCAAGAAGATATTCATGGCAAAGACTGTAGACACGGCTTTCCCCCAGCAATTACCGAGGAAACGTAAGGATCCTGGATATCCTACGATTTCCATTTCTATCGGGGAAAAACACATTAACCGTGCTCTACTAGACCTTGGGGCAAGTGTTAACCTGCTTTCTTTCTCAGTCTATGAGCAGTTAAGGATCGGAGAGTTGAAGCCATCTCCTTGCGCTCTCCAGATGGCTGACCGATCAATCACCAAACCTAGGGGTGAACTGGAGGATGTGTTAATAAAAATCGGGGAATTTATATTCCCTGTGGACTTTATTGTAATTGATACACAGCCTGTAGCGAACTCACGGAATCAAATTCCGGTGATTTTAGGTCGCCCCTTTTTGGCCACTTCCAACGCTATCAGCAATTGTTGTAACGGTTCAATGACCCTATCCTTCGGGAAGAGGACAATTGAGATGAACATTTACAGGTTAGGAAGTATACCCTCCGAACCTACTGCTCAGGTCTGTTCTGTCGACTTAATGGATGTCGACAGCAGCGAATTTGATGATCCTCCTGATACTGATCTTGACTCTTTTCATACGTTATTGTTTGACCCAATTATATATCATACATATACGGACTCTTCCACCGAGATGTCTGGGTCAACAACTAACACTGATTATGAACTGTTTTTAGAGTCTGAAGATCACCCCGCACTTTGTGATGACATTATTCTTCGAGGTATTGATGAAACTTTTGAGGAGATCTTCGCTGATGAACTTGCATTTCTGAATGACACGGGTGTTGAGATGAATCATCTCCCAATCATTGAAATTGAACCTCCACCCCTTCTTCCGAACTGTAAGAAGAATGTGAGTAATCCATCATACTCACTGCATCGTCTCTCCAAAATGAGACGCACGCACATTCTTTTCCACCCCTTTCCCTTTCCACACTTCTTCTTCCACCAACCAGAGCACTGTATTGATAAAATTTTCGAATGGTTGGTGTTGATATTCGGTCTTTGCAAAGCTTGGCATCGACCACTGATTTTTGACCCCCTCATATGATTTTCAAAGATTAACATTGCATAACTCAATTTGGGGTGGTATGTTTTTCTGGCTCTTGAAAACAAAAGAAATTTTTTACAAAATGATGAGCCAAAAATAAGTTTGGGGGAGGTTCTTCACTTAAATATTATGCCCCCACTAATAAATTCCTCCCAGGCTTACAGGTTTTTCGAGATTTAGCAGATGGCAACAGTGAGGACACTGTTGAAAACAAGTTTGGGGGAGGTTTGTGCTTATTTTCGCATCATTTGCATATCATCTGCATAAGCACAAAAACATTTTTAAAACCTATAAAATTTTAAAAAATTTCAAAAAGATAAAAATATTTTTTGTACATAAATAAGATAATAAAAGATTAGATAGTGAAAAATTACATCCATGAGATTAGAAAAATTTAAGAAAACCAAGAAAATTAGAAGTTTTCTTATACGAACTAGTAATAAGTAGTTATGAGCCGTTGTCCCAAGGGTTAGTAAGATGAAAGACATCACTAATCTGAGGATAAAAATAAGTCTGAAAAATAGTTCCTATTCTGGAAAGCTAAACATTTTGAACGTTGATACCCTGCTATTCGCACTTACGCACGTCTTGAAGCCCGGGATAGTAGAGGATACCTTGAAATGCTCTTGTCTTAAAGCCGATGTATGAAGGAAATAAAAAAGAAAAGGGAATAAAATATATATATATAAAATGGAGAGAAAAATGGACACTGGTTTTGTTATCACCAAGGGCAATAAAAAATGTATAGCGAGGGTGCCACTTCACCTAGTGCCCTAAGGCCAATTGGTCTGGGAGTCACTGCTATGCCTGAGGTGGTGCAAGACGAGGAAAATACACCAAATAAGTAAGCACATAAGTAATCGGTCGGTTAGTACCTCAAGAAGTATTAACGGTCGCATGAAAGTGTGTGAGAAAATCTCATTTTAATATTCATTGAGTAAAAAGTACTGAGGCTGATGGGCAAGAGTATGATAGCTTGAATTGAATTCTCCGGGTGTAGGGATGTCTTTACACACACGCAGGGTTATATGATCGATGTTTGGAAGAAAGATAGGAATGAAGAATAAGACGATGTTTTATTGAGGGAGGACGTGATTTCTAACATCTTTTTATGACCATTAAGATAGGGCTCATGACAACCGAAAAGCTAGCTTAGTTGGAAACCCTAATTTTCAAAGTCTTTCTTTTACAATTCTTTTCTTTAAATGTAATATTCATGATCTTCCTTTTATTATTGGATTTTGTGGGTGCAATCCGCTGAAAACCCTCAGGAGACAACACTCCTCCTACTAGGGACACCTAAAGGTTTAAAGGCTTGTTGCACGTACTCAGTGCAATCGTGTTGCCTACGAAAGTGTGCTAGTTAGTTTTTTCTCTTTCTTTACTTTCTCCTTTTTTTTTATAAAAAGTTCGCTCGAGACGATCGAAATTAAGTTTGGGGGAATTTGATTAGTCGAAAATATTGCATCTTTTAACCGGCAATTTCCCTATCATTCGCATTCATATAGAAGTGTTCGGCATTCATATTTCACATATTAGCAAATCTGTCGCAAAATATCAGATTTCATGTGTTAGACCTTAAAACCGGCATTTCTAGGGAAATTGACTGCATTTCATAACATGGCATCATTTCTGTTGGAGATAGTGCCCTCAGAGTCAATTATTAGGTCACAGGTACGTGATTGTAATGATTGAGGGAGGACCTATCCCGGTAGGACAGTCTTACTCGAGATGATAGTATGCTATCTGGTTCACCTTTATCATCGTGTACTGTTTTAGGTGACCTGACACGTCGCTATTACACGTTGATAGAGCCCCTAGGATTCTTGCTTGACCACCAGCAGTATGAGGGCGATCATATAAGTGGGAGCTGGGGGTCTATAAGCTTATCCTTAAAAGGTCCCTAGTCGTGGGAGTTTTGAGACCGGGCATCGATACTCCATTAGTAGACTAGTGTATACAGTCGAGACCCCGACGAGGGGCGGTGGCCGGTCTCACAAGCCACTGGTGTCAGTTGGATCACCTAAGATGTATACAGGTGCTCATTGGGTTATGAGTACACCGGACAGGACTCGCCGGGAACATGCTAGTTGGTCATATACCAGACGTCAGATGGCAGTTCCCTGGTGACATGTGTGCAGGTTAGTTCATCGACCTGGGGATCGTCATTTGTCTCGTGTGAGTTCCCACTGTACTTTGATTACTACCCTACCACGGCTCAAAGGAGTCGTGCAAACAGGTTTTAGTTGGGTACAGTCCCGAGCCACATGGAGGCAGTGAGCGTATCTTCAGGGGTTCGTCTCTCCCGGTATTGGGGGTGAGGTCGTGCTGTGTCTAGGAGAGCCATTACACAAAGTCCTTGGCCAAGGCAAGGAGATTTACTGGTAGGTATTCCAGTAGTATCTCAGGGTGTTCTGGGCTACACTCCGACACGACTTGTACCGCTTTTGGGGGTCTGACTTTTACCAACCCCCTAGGCCCGCCATGCGATACTCATAGACGAACGGACCGGACTGCACGGATATTGTCACTGACAGGCTCAGTAGGGTTGTCAGGCTGAGTTCACTCACAGACGTCCCTTTTAGTCAATACTTGGTAGCCCGTTACGTATTGGCTTATACCTCTGACGTGCTAGTGGTTAAATCCACAACCAAGGTGTTGATGAGTCTTTAGAGTCCCCCACATTCAGTTACTCAGCTTTCGGGCGAAAGGTTGTAGAGGCCGTATGGAGATATGGCAAGGTCCGATCAGATACATGCGGTATTGCACGGATCAGGATCGGACAGTTTGTACTATAGGCCGTATGGTTATATGGCAGGGTTCGATCAGATACGTGCGGTATTGCACGGATCAGGATCGAACGGATATTACTGGCCGGCTTTGGTATAAGCCGGATCCTAGTATAGTACAGTGTAGAGTTTGTCTCATTGCATTTGTATTTCGGTCGGAATACAAATGCGGGTGTGTATGCACAGTATCGGGGTTTTCCTGTAATTTATTACGGGACCAGTTTTCTGGAGTTGCCAGTTTGCTTTCCGTTTCGGCCAATTTCTATTGTTCCGTTCATTGGCCGAAGATTGGTGGAGGAGGGCTTATTTGCATTGTTGCAAATAGGCATTTGTGGAGGGGGTCTTTGCATTTTTGTTGTATCATGATAGCACCATCCTTTGACTTGATTTCTTCATGATGGCTTGACTTCATAACCTCATCATGGCTTGACTTATGTATGATGATGGAGGGACATGATGGTTGATGATGATGAGGGGTGAGGTTGGTGGAGTGTTAGTTTACACTTGTGATCATTTCCTTTTTGGATGATAACCTTTCCTCTCTCTCTCTTGTATGGGTATGATTATTGGCCTCTCTAATATTCTTTTGATACAACCTCCTCATTCTCACTCTCCCTCATATGCATGGTCGGCTACTTCCCAAAGGGGGCTGTCCAAATTTGTTCATGTGGGATTTTTGCTCTTTTGCTTTAGGAAAAATCCCACAAGTTCCACCTCTATGAGTTTGTATCATCCCTCCACCAAATGGCAAAGCTCCAAAACCCCAAATGAGACTTGACGACTACATATTCTACAGCGAACCTTGGGCACGTCGAGTAGCCGGCTTCGTGCCCGAGTTGCCTCGGCATTGAGGTGGGAGCCCGTAAACAAAGTAGGCGATGTGGTGCACTTCCGGCGACGAGGAGGAGACGGGACTTTTCCGCAGGAGATCGGGACCATGAAGAGAAGACCGGAGTACTTGGATCGTCGGTATATCTCTATTCCCTTTCTTGTAGATAGCTAGGACTAGCTAATGGTTCGATCCGGGTATTAGTGCGCGGCGGTTTGCCAATTCAAGAAAATTAAAGTTATTCACCGCTTCCGCATTCCGCCGTCGGATTGACGGCCGGGGCGCCGCCGTGCACTTACAGTGGTATCAGAGCCTCCCCATTAACTTAGTCTAGCTTTGTGTAATGTGTTTTTCTGTTCCGATCGATCGAAATGTTCAAAAACCCGTATTTGCCCACATCAGTTTTCTGTTGGAAATTTTTGGTGTCGAAAAATTTTTCAGGTTGTAAAATATTGATGTACTGGAAAATCTAAGAGCTCTGTAAAAATTCGACGAAGTAACTCCACAGTCGGAGCGCGGAACCGCCTCGAAAACCCCCTTCCCGCCGCCCTTCCGCCGCACACTGTGGACATCACTTCACCATTTTTTTACAGAGGCCTTCTGGGCTTAAAATATGGGTTTTGGAATATTAAAATTGGGCCCAGGATTTCTGTGAGTGCTACAGTTTTGATTGGGGGCCCACTTGTTAATTTTTGATCGATCGGATATTTTAAACACATTTTTCACAGTATTTACATTATATCTGCGACCGTGAATGTCACTTGATCGGTAAATCCGGTCTAACTGCTATAGCCCGGTTAGACGGATTTGCGAACGTGACTTTCACGTTGATGTTTTGTTTTTGCTGTGATGTTGCGGATCGGTCGTGGGGGATAGCCTGGATGCAATGCTAGTACAGTTTTGTTGTATTTTGTACATTTGATATTGCGGGACGAGCGTCCGACATGTGGACTGCCGTCACTGCCTGTTTGTATTATTCTTTTGGGGCATGACCTGGTTGCGGTCGATGTACCCGTTATATGTATATTTTACTTTCTGTACTAGGATTGCCCCGCGGAGGGGTGCACGGATAGCCGGGTTCTAGAGGGCAACAAGCCCGCATCTCATGGCATTGGGACGGAGGGGGCTTCACTCTAGGATTGGCGGGCTATTCGCCGCACTCGTAGGGGGTACAGGATGACCCAGGAGGGGTGCCCAAGTTACCGGATTCCGTAAAGTGCTGGGTGGTCCATTCACGGCGCTGAAGGGGGCTGCCTCGCTTCAGGTTTTGGCGGGTAACTTGCCGCGCCCGTAGGGGTCTAGGATTTCATTGCACAGGCTATCCACACGACCAGGGGAACGTCGGGTTTCAGCGGCTCTGTGAAACCCGGGGATCCCAGATATCTGTATTGTTTCTGTGATGCTGTACATTTTCTGTGATGTTGCATTTCTTTCACGCCTTGAGCGAATATAATATATTGGTATATATATTAGTAGATGTAGTATATGTTTTGCATCCGCGCTAGTCCAGTCCCCGCTCTGTCGTTAGTTAGCTAACCTAACGGGTAATGACGGGACCCAGTGGCGAATGCGGATGGCATATACGTACATCAGTATATTTTCGTTCTTTTTGGTGTGATCAATTGATGGGACTGCATTGATTCGGATCAATGCAAGTTTAAAAACAAACCTAATCTGATGTTGTTGGAACACTTTTCAAAAAGCTGTTATTGCAAGGACGTTTACTTTTGTTTTGCATCGTGGTATTCATTGGAATATCCTGCTCCTCAGTCGACGAGGCAAGGGCCGAGATCCCTTCACCGGGAGTGACCCCTTGGACAGAAGTTTGCATCAGGGCATTAACTTCACTATAGCTGATTACTTTTGCTTTGCATCGCGGTATTCATTTGGAATATCCTGCACCCCATTCTACGGGGAAAGAGCCGAGATCCCTTCACCGGGAGTGACCTCTTTAGCGAAGGTTTTCGTCACTATATTTTTAAAAGCTATCCGTTCCTTCGACGATATCAAGTTCATTGCGTTAAAGGTTTTCGCCAGAAACCATTCGTAGCCCTCCGTCATTTCAGTTAAATATTCGGTAGTATTCAAGCTATGTATTTTGACCTCACGCCAAGGCATAGTGATTGGTAGCTGCCGGGTATTTATCTGTTGCATAGATAGATGCGTTGGTTTGGGACAGTCGTACTACTATTTTGGCCTACGTCAAGGGTATGTACGGGTGGGTTCAAATTAACCTGGATAATGACGGGCAGAACTTGACATGTGACTTATGATATTTTGACCTCACGCCAAGGTCATAAGAGCATGGGGCAGAAATCACATCGGGAGTTTCAAAAGTACTGAAACTTGTCAGATATGCGCATACCTTCTGGAGTGTGACACCGTGAGTGGATTCCGTCACGTTGTCATGCGATGAGAGTTGGATCCCGATTCCCACTGATGAGTTAGTTTACTCCTCGGGTGACCCCGACTAATTCTTCTTTCAGGTTTGGAGGAGAATTTGAGGTACAGTGGGAGGATTCCAGATTAGATAAATTGGTGACCATTCTGATCTAGGTTAGAGTGCACGCTGAGTGTTTCTTTTCTCTCTCTCTTTGGCAGCGACCATTGACCCGACCCTAAGACTATGACTCAGTGACCAAGTTGACCGAACCTTCTTAAACACCGGCTTTTTGGATTGTCAGAGTTGCAGACCTCATTGCCACTCCTACTTTTACCCTTTTCTCCAGGACACCCCGTATTACTACGAACGTCCACTTCCATTGGACAAAACCATCGTATGGTTAGATACGAACTCGAAAGAATTTATTCGAGGATGGTTTCCGGTTCTGGAGAAAACGGATAGGATTATTCAGTTGTCTTTTCCTTTTACCCTCTCTCAGGCTACGAGTACTCCTTGGTTTAGGGGTAGTACACCTATTACGCAAATTGGATTGTCTTCTTCCAAACCTTAGGCTGGTGCCGACCGGTAGGGAATGAAGAAAACCAATTAGCATAACGATGGTGTGCAGAAGGTATTAAGTTCAGACAAACCAAGGGATTAGTAAGAGGGCAAAGTAAATGGCAACAGATTTTCATGACCAAACCAAATATTTCTTTACCACTCCCACATCACCTTTGTATTTCTCCAGGACACTCCGTATCACTACGAAGATCCACAGTTTATTTGGATACTCCATCGTATGGTTATATACGAACTCGAATGGAACTTGTTCCAGTTCGGGGATGGATTCTGGTTCAGGAGAAATAGGAATAAGGTTTATTCGGTTGTCTTTTATCTTCACCCTCTCTCATTGCGAGTGTTCCTAGGATTGGGACAGTACACCCATTATGCTTATTGGATAGTCTTCTTCCAAACCATAGGCTGGTGCCGAACGGTAGGGAAGGAAGAAAACCATTTGGCCTAAAGGGGTGTGCAGAAGGTAAAGACTAAAGACATATGAAGGGATTTGGAGAGGTGGCAAAGAATTATACGGTTACAGTCGTGAATCTAGAAGAGGCATTACTAGGAATACCGGGATACCCCATCGAAACATTTCAATGTTTCAGTTTCACTGTGTACTATTAAAAGAAAACTGATTTCCCGATTAGACACTTACTCCAGGTTATGTATTTACCAGGTATGATTCTCACATCTGTATGGTTTTACAGATGATGAGTGGGAGTAGGTTATTGGGAATTAGGTGATCATCCTCATTATATCGGGATTCGTTGTAATCGGTGATATTTGAGGAAATCACCTGGGCTGTTTGCCGGTCGGCAAATATTTGGTTTTGAATATCCGCTGTTATGCACCAATTTCAAAATGATATATCTGTACGTCTATTTTCATAGAGTGAGATATACCTTTCTGAAATTATATCTACGACATTTACCTATATCAGTGGATGGTTAGGTAAGGAGCATTAAACAGCGGTGTAATTCTTCTTAACCATAAGTACAGTTTTCAACCTACGACACACAGTGAAAGAGTTATCAGACTCAAGGGACTTATACAGAGTATTGTATGTTGTCCAGTGTCCATTAGGACAGAGGGGTTGGTCCTCATACTATATTCTGTTTACTTTTAACTTCTCTAGTTCTTAGACATGTGTTTCGTTGAAACACAGGGTCTAAGTTTTGAGGAGTTATAGGTATTTGAATAGAGTAGAGAACCAGGTGTAGCAAGTATCGGGATTCTTCAAAGTGATCGAAGATGTAGATACTTGTGTATGGTATTCAGTTGATAGTAATGATAAAGAGAAATTGCTTCTCTTTCAGGTTACTCATAATTGGAAGCATTCCTAAGTTAAGTAACGCTGATCGGCCTCCTTCCATTTAGATGACATGCGCTGGGGACAGCTGCATGATTTGAATCTGGTTCAATTAAATCAGTGCCTCTGTTTCTATATTGGATATAGAACAGTTCATATCTTAACGATGTTAAGGAACGGGGAGTTGTCCGGTTTATGATTAAAACCAGACACTAGACAACTCAAGGCACGTTTCTGTAATGGCTGTTTGTGGGTTGACCCAGGCTATGACGAGGGTTGACTTTCTACCATCTGGATGAACAATAGCGATATTGTTCTAGACTCGCCACAGTTTTATTAAAAATGGATTTTTTCAGAAAACAGTAGTGGGAGTATGGTAGAACTGGAAGTGATTCCAGAACCACAAACGATTACTGAAGATTTGATAAGGAACCTAAAGTTTCAATCTGGATTGACATTCCATTGGCCACTCCGCAGATAAGGTGGGTAACTTCAGGCACCCGAGAGGCACTACGGTAGCCTCAAGGACGGTGACAGGGAAGTTCTTGTTTACCCACAATTGCCATTGCTGTTGTTCCAGGTTACGAGACCCGGCGGGAGGATGAGTATAGCGTCGTTCTAAACCAGTTTTAGAAGTGTACGTCTATATGACTCTGCCAGAGGGTTGTCGTAGTCAGTGGGAGCAGCGGAAGCATTGGTGGACAGGTTGCTTATGTCTATTTATAGACTAGAGCAGATGTAGCGGAGATAGATCATCTATTTCTGACGTGACAGTCATGGGTTTGACTTCATCAGAATAGGGGATGGATCTGTTGAGAAGGTAGTAGGGTGTGATATCCTGGTATTTGGATGATATACACAGAATAGGAAAAGAAACTCCTATACTACAATCGGTTTTACTTTGGTCGTCACACAGTGGTTTCTCCACATGGGACTTGGATTTTACATCAGACATACTGGTTACTAGATCTATGGTTTTAGATCTAGATTTGGGTGGTTTCCCAATCAGGGTACTTGACAGCATTCTAAGAGTATTTGGGATGGACGACTCCTGGCACGGTAGTGTACCTGCAGGTAATGGAGTCACCCTCTCCAAAGGTGTCTTGCAGACTAAAGGGGAGAGGGACGTGCATGATTGGCAGATCACTTGCCAAGGCAATTGAGTCAATCATGAGATGTCAAGTACCACACCAGATGTTGTTCTTGCACTACATGCAATAAGTTGACATTGATCCAATCCTGGAGAAACAGTCGGAAGCAGTTTTAGAACATAAGTGGATGTTCTAAGGATATGATAACGACAGCCTCATTCGGGAGACAGTTATCATTCCAGGCTTCCAAGGTGACATGGACGACAAGGAGGTTGTCAGAGTTATAGTTTTCCTTCTGATGAGGGGCAGTATTTTGGACAGGTGGTCCAAGGCAATACTGAGGGAGGCATGGCGCGCAGGATACTGATTAAGTTCAGTTGACGATACAGTCTAAGAAGTTTGGATTTGGAGTTCATTTATGAGCTAGGTCCCATCAGACATCCAGACATATTCTGAGACAGGTATTGCTCATTTCGGGAGATGGGTTTCTCCGCGAACTTGAGATATAGAGAGACGTAGAAAGAAACAACTAAGCGGATCCACTCACTGAGGCTATTCCTCGAACGCAAAAGTTCCACAAACGAGTTTTGTGAGACTGACTAGTAGAGGACTTGGATGTTCGGTATCACACGGGCTGTGAGTATGCGACATCGCAATAATTAGCCTTGAGTGAAAGTGGGAGATTGTTGGAGATAGTGCCCTCAGAGTCAATTATTAGGTCACAGGTACGTGATTGTAATGATTGAGGGAGGACCTATCCCGGTAGGACAGTCTTACTCGAGATGATAGTATGCTATCTGGTTCACCTTTATCATCGTGTACTGTTTTAGGTGACCTGACACGTCGCTATTACACGTTGATAGAGCCCCTAGGATTCTTGCTTGACCACCAGCAGTATGAGGGCGATCATATAAGTGGGAGCTGGGGGTCTATAAGCTTATACTTAAAAGGTCCCTAGTCGTGGGAGTTTTGAGACCGGGCATCGATACTCCATTAGTAGACTAGTGTATACAGTCGAGACCCCGACGAGGGGCGGTGGCCGGTCTCACAAGCCACTGGTGTCAGTTGGATCACCTAAGATGTATACAGGTGCTCATTGGGTTATGAGTACACCGGACAGGACTCGCCGGGAACATGCTAGTTGGTCATATACCAGACGTCAGATGGCAGTTCCCTGGTGACATGTGTGCAGGTTAGTTCATCGACCTGGGGATCGTCATTTGTCTCGTGTGAGTTCCCACTGTACTTTGATTACTACCCTACCACGGCTCAAAGGAGTCGTGCAAACAGGTTTTAGTTGGGTACAGTCCCGAGCCACATGGAGGCAGTGAGCGTATCTTCAGGGGTTCGTCTCTCCCGGTATTGGGGGTGAGGTCGTGCTGTGTCTAGGAGAGCCATTACACAAAGTCCTTGGCCAAGGCAAGGAGATTTACTGGTAGGTATTCCAGTAGTATCTCAGGGTGTTCTGGGCTACACTCCGACACGACTTGTACCGCTTTTGGGGGTCTGACTTTTACCAACCCCCTAGGCCCGCCATGCGATACTCATAGACGAACGGACCGGACTGTACGGATATTGTCACTGACAGGCTCAGTAGGGTTGTCAGGCTGAGTTCACTCACAGACGTCCCTTTTAGTCAATACTTGGTAGCCCGTTACGTATTGGCTTATACCTCTGACGTGCTAGTGGTTAAATCCACAACCAAGGTGTTGATGAGTCTTTAGAGTCCCCCACATTCAGTTACTCAGCTTTCGGGCGAAAGGTTGTAGAGGCCGTATGGAGATATGGCAAGGTCCGATCAGATACATGCGGTATTGCACGGATCAGGATCGGACAGTTTGTACTATAGGCCGTATGGTTATATGGCAGGGTTCGATCAGATACGTGCGGTATTGCACGGATCAGGATCGAACGGATATTACTGGCCGGCTTTGGTATAAGCCGGATCCTAGTATAGTACAGTGTAGAGTTTGTCTCATTGCATTTGTATTTCGGTCGGAATACAAATGCGGGTGTGTATGCACAGTATCGGGGTTTTCCTGTAATTTATTACGGGACCAGTTTTCTGGAGTTGCCAGTTTGCTTTCCGTTTCGGCCAATTTCTATTGTTCCGTTCATTGGCCGAAGATTGGTGGAGGAGGGCTTATTTGCATTGTTGCAAATAGGCATTTGTGGAGGGGGTCTTTGCATTTTTGTTGTATCATGATAGCACCATCCTTTGACTTGATTTCTTCATGATGGCTTGACTTCATAACCTCATCATGGCTTGACTTATGTATGATGATGGAGGGACATGATGGTTGATGATGATGAGGGGTGAGGTTGGTGGAGTGTTAGTTTACACTTGTGATCATTTCCTTTTTGGATGATAACCTTTCCTCTCTCTCTCTTGTATGGGTATGATTATTGGCCTCTCTAATATTCTTTTGATACAACCTCCTCATTCTCACTCTCCCTCATATGCATGGTCGGCCACTTCCCAAAGGGGGCTGTCCAAATTTGTTCATGTGGGATTTTTGCTCTTTTGCTTTAGGAAAAATCCCACAAGTTCCACCTCTATGAGTTTGTATCATCCCTCCACCAAATGGCAAAGCTCCAAAACCCCAAATGAGACTTGACGACTACATATTCTACAGCGAACCTAGGGCACGTCGAGTAGCCGGCTTCGTGCCCGAGTTGCCTCGGCATTGAGGTGGGAGCCCGTAAACAAAGTAGGCGATGTGGTGCACTTCTGGCGACGAGGAGGAGACGGGACTTTTCCGCAGGAGATCGGGACCATGAAGAGAAGACCGGAGGACTTGGATCGTCGGTATATCTCTATTCCCTTTCTTGTAGATAGCTAGGACTAGCTAATGGTTCGATCCGGGTATTAGTGCGCGGCGGTTTGCCAATTCAAGAAAATTAAAGTTATTCACCGCTTCCGCATTCCGCCGTCGGATTGACGGCCGGGGCGCCGCCGTGCACTTACAATTTCTATATATCGCAACCCGTGTTTCAAAGTCTGTGCAGGAAAATCAGAAGCTTGCTCAAATCTACACCGCTAAAAGATACGCCAACACAATGATTTCAGTTCTGGTATCAATCCAAAGGGACTAAAATAAATCAACACATCAGATAAAGCCCCAAATGTTAGCCCAAGCAGTCACCAGAAGAACCAAGCCATGAAGCCATCAAAGCGCCGCGGAACCGCGGCGAGAGCCGGCTTAAGCCGCGGTTCCGCGGCAGTTATGCCACATCAGCCCTAAAGTTTTGGTGAACAATGCTTCTCTCAGGGCCCACACTTCAGCAAGACATGTCAAATTCCAGAATACCCCAGCTTCTGCCAGATCAGCAAACACTTGGATCTACACTAAACTAGCCTATCATTCTAGAAACTTCTCCCTAAACCCTAGCTTAAACCCTAAGCTAAGCCTAACTAACTACTTCTAGAAGTCTTTCAACAAACTTTTGGAGCGAATTGCTATTTTAAACTCAAGGCTTAGGGTTTGGGAAATCTATAAAATAGGACCCTAGGCTCACTTGTAAAAGAGGAATCATTCATCCCTCCATTAGTTCATTTTAGTAGCCAATCTAGAACCATTCTACCTCATTCTTCATCTTCTTCCATAAGTCTAGTGAGAAGGCTTTTGTGAAACCTTAACCCTAATTCCAATCAAAAGCCAAGATCCCGAGTACCCCATCAAGCAAGAAGCCTTGCAACCTTTTATGAGCCGAGCCGATCTTCAACAGAGCAAGTTGTCCAAGCCGATCTGCGACTCACGGAGCCGAGCGACGCCAAATCGATAATTTAGTTCTTCCTCTTGTAGTTCTTGAGCGACTGTAATCAAATTGTTGATATAAATAAAAGGTGATATTCTTTTATCTTGTTTTTTTTAAATTCTTGCATCATGATTCAATCTAAATTTCTAGTTGTAATTCTTGTTGTGATGTTTGAGTAATACTCCGCTCGTCAAGGAGTCGAGACGATCAATAGAATGATGATGTAATATATCTTAAATCGATTCTTGAGTCCTACGTGTTTTGTAAACCCTAACAAGTTCAAGAATCGACGACCCAATTCGTTCTTGATTGATATCGCTCGAGATTAGGGAGTTACGATCGTTTCTTGAAATTTCTAGCGGGTAGAATGTGAATGATATCGACGAAAGAACAATGGTTAAATGCTGAAACCTTAGTTTCACGAGAAAGCCCTAACTCTCGTCGATCATCATCGATCTAGTATCAATTCTTCGAAGGACAAGAACACGATATCTTGAGATTACATCACGTCTATAGATCCGATCGATTCCTACGAGCCTCATTTAGATTCTTAACATTTGGTTGGAAATATCATCGAAACCCGATTCTTGATTGTTTATCAGTTTCTTGATTCTTGATTAGATTAGTGACACCTGAATCAATCGATAAAATCTTGAATCATGTTTTCCTTTCTTTTCAATTAACTTTTCAATTCAAACAAATTAAATATAAAAACGAATCGCACAATCCATGTTGACGATCCGCACTCGCTTACGATCTACAACTGACACCATAATTGATTGCGATCAAATATAATTCTTTGGTTGTGATTTCTTTATACAATTTTCTAAATACCGATACAAGATACTGTTATCGATCAAATGAAACCGTTATCGGGGAACAATTGATTCGATACTTGCTTTTACTACACAAACAAGAATTTCTACAATAAATCAGTGGCATGTGCCTCACGAAAACGATTAAGTAAAAGTGGACGAGCGCGGACACGAGCAAGATATTTCCCCCTTTAGAAGAGGCGAACCTAGTTATACTCCACAATCACATAAGCACTGTAACTCTGCAGAAGACTGTCTCTGAACTGCGCACAATTGGAACAAGCTACCCCCGGGCCTACGAACCAAAGCATCAGCTACCACAATCGCCTTGCCATGGGTAATAAAGGATCTCACAATCACAATCCTTTACAAGCTCCATCCAACGGCATTGTCTTAACAATCAAAACCCGCTGCAGGAAGATGTACATTAAGCTCTGGTGGTCTGTGAAAATCTGACATGACTCTCCACACAAGTAGTGTCCCAAATCTTCAAAGCATGACCACCGTGGCCATCTCCAGATCATGAGTGGGATATCCTGCTCGTACTTCCTCCAACTGTCGGAAAGCAAAAGCGATAACTCTAAAATGCATCATCAACGCAAAATCGAGCCCCACTCGTGAAACATCACAATAAACAACAAAGTCACCCGATCCAGAAGGCAAAGAAAGAACCAGTGCAGTTGTCAACCGGGTCTTCAACTGCTGAAAACTCCGCACGCATGCCTCAGTCCAAGAAAAGGAACCCCCTTCCTGGTCAACCCAGTCAACAGTGGAGCGCTACATAAGCAGTCCTGCACGAAACGGCGGTAAAAACCTACTAAGCCCAAAAAGCTGCGGACTTATGTCCCTGCTACAAGTCTGGGCCAAAGCTGTACGGCCTCGATCTTCAACAGGTCCATACGAATACCGTCTCCCGTAACCACAAGACCTAGGAAGACAACACAATCAAGCCTGAAGGAACACTCCAAGAATTTAGCAAACCGCTGGGGCTCTCCCAATGTCTGCAAAGCAAATCCTCAAGTGCTGATCAAGTTCCTCACGATACATTGGAATAGACCAGAATGTCATCAATAACACAACAATCAACTGGTCGAGGAACGGCCTGAAGAAATCTGGTTCATCACATCCATGAATACTGCTAGGGCATTGGTGAGTCCAATGACACCACCAAAACACATATTGCCCGTAGCACGCACAAAATCAGTCCTCAGAATGTCATCACTCCGAACCCACAACCAATGATGACCAGATCCCGAACAACTTAGAAAATGTCTCGCACTCTGGAGCAAGTCGAACGAATCGTCAATGCGAGTAAAGGATACCTATCCGCACCGTAACTCGGTTCAATTAACGATCAATCCACACACAACCTCAAACCGCCGTCTTTCTCCCTGACAAACAGAATTGAAGTTCCCCAAAGCGAAACACTTGAACGTTCAAGTCCCCTAACAAATAACTTTGCAGCTGATCCTTAATCTCCCTAAGCTCCGCCGGCTCATCTGGAACGATGTAGAAAACTCTCACACGATGGAAAGCCGGTCCAACAAACCCATTGTGGCTCCAGCATCCCGAATGAAAGCCAAAAATCCTCGACATCCTCTCCTCAAAAGCCGACTAGCGAAAAAAGGCAGAATTCAAGCTGTGAGGGGCGGCACCACTGTCCTCCCGCACAAAAGGAACTGACTCGCCGGGAAAACAAAACCTGATTGTTTTTCCACAGCAGTATACAGACGCCTAGCACGTAGCTAACCAGTCCATGCCCAAGAGAACGTCAAATCCAACATCTCAAGAAGGATCAAAACGACGGATGAATCTCTATCTCCTAACCGATTGGCACATGACCGAAATACGTGTCGCGCAACATAAGAATCGCTGACAGAAATTAACATACCAACGGCTGATCTAGCATACCCAACTTTCGGCCCAACCATGGCACAAAGGGTGTAAAACAAACGAGTGCATAGATCCCGAACAAAACAACCCTACGAAACAAAAGAACATACGAATTTAAGAATACCTGAAAAATCCGTATTGGACGCCCGCGCGTCCCGATGAGTAGAAGCAAACTCTGGTGTGTGCCCTCTACCCGCAACTGGTGGAACTCTACCTCTGCCAACCTGTCCCCTCTGAGCGAACCCTTCGTGACCACGACCTCTCCGATCACGAGTCTGACGCGGTGCTAAAGAACAATTCCTGATGAGGTGATGAAGGATTCCGCACTAAAAACATCCACACGATGACTGCTGATCAGTCGAAAATAATGTATTTTTAACACGGCAATTTCCCCATCTTTTGCATACATTTAGAAGTGTTCGGTATTCATATTTCACATATTAGCAAATCGGTCGTAAAATATTAGATTTCATGTATTAGACTTTTAAAACCGACACTTTAAGGGAAATTGACCGCATTTCATGGCATCTTATCATTTCTGTATTTGCGCAACACTTGTTTCGAAGTCTGTGCAGGAAATTCCAGAAACCGAGCCAAATTGTCAAAAGTGCTGATCAAAATTACACCAAGTCTAAGTCTGGTGATCTGGCAGTAAAATTCCAGAAATTTATTCAAGGCCAATGGGCGCTTCCCGCCGCGGATCCGTGGCATGATGACGT